>AMYF01000012.1:0-749661 GCA_000315175.1 Herpotrichiellaceae sp. UM238 | reverse complement strand
CCCCCCCTCCCCGGGGGGGAAGGGATTTACCTTGGCGCGACACCCCCGAGCCAACCCTCTAATAGTCAAGCAACACTTTTCGAGATTTAACAAAGAGCCAAGCGAAAGACTCGACACAGTATCTTGGGCGAACACAGAGAGATCGAGGCAACAGGGTTGGTATGCTCATTCCGTGAACCGGGTCAGCGAAGCACTCAATCGCAAAGAGCCACTGAAGTTGACCTATGCATACTAGATGCCCGTCTTCGATACAATCACAGTGTACTCCTTCGGAGAGCTGTTTGGCTACATCGGTGCTCTTGGCTTCGCCCAGCAGTCACGTTCAGAAGCAGCTGCCCAGGCTCATGGCTACGCTTACACGGCTACCCACTTTGGTTGAATAGATATATCTTTCCGGCCCAGGTTACGCTCAATGAGATACAGCTATCGCAGCATCACAGAGGACTAAAAAGGGCAGTAAATACTGTTAGTGCAATGGGGCGGAGGGCCATCTTGGATGAGGAGTCTGTGAAGGTCTCAATGACAATCAATACTCGAACATTCATCGAATCTGGAAGGAAAAGGGTAGAGGCTCATGACGAAAGACTAGCTCGAGAAGCGTGAACTAAGCATTTGATTTTGAAGACCAGCGGACGATGTCACACTACGAACGCATCCTGGCTCTCACTGGTTAGGACGGCTTCAACGTCTTCGCACCCAAAGTCCTTAGTCAACGGCAGCCAGACGCCAATCACTGCGAACGCGTTGGGGCCTTTCTCAGGAACCGCTACAGCTTCGTATTTTGGCTGGTGCCTGCTCCTATCGAGACCAATCGTCAGCGTTGGCAAATCCCTTTTGTATGCGTCTTGCAAACGTGGCCAATTCATAAGCCCTAAGCAGTCTGCCAGGGGTATCAGTGGTCGTAGTGATTCGGATCTTCCCCGGATGCGCGTCACGCGAGGTGTCGTGACGAGCCGCACGTCATTCTCGCGGCAGGCGTCAATGTCGATGCACAAGAATTCGCACACGATCATCATGAGCAGGGTTTCGAGGTCGGTTTCTGGGTGTTCGGTGATGTCGAAGTCTTCCAGGAAATCCCCTGCGCAGGCAGTGACACCTTGTGATAACCACATTAGCAGGAAGGCAATCTCACCTAGATTACGTTGTACCCCTTCAAGGGCTCGCTCTAGCTGGAGCAGACTTCCTAGCAGCTGACCTAGCGATGAGCTTGGTGATATGTCGAAAGCTTCCTTGATGAAGAGCTCGAGGGCGGCAGCAACACTGATTCTAGGTAAGTCGTCGAGACTGGCAGGAACAAGATGTAGCGCCCGGCCTCCGTCATTGTCACGGAGCGTAGCCTTGGGCTTATGGCTGCTTGGACCGCTTCCAAGGACCCTCAAAAAAACTACATCTTCAACATCATAAATCAACCCATTCCAATCGAAAAGTCCGTACAGGTCTCTTGAATGTCTGATCTCTTTGTGTGAGAAGAATCGAGAAGGGGCACAGTCGACCGTCTTGAGCGCTTCGCCCATCATGCCAGCAGGACAATTGCTTGGGATCAACACAGTCGTGAATCTGCACGACGCCGCGACATCATCTACGGGACTCGCGAAGACTGAGAACATGGCTAACTGCAGAAGGTCCCAAGGTGAGAGGTCTCGGAACCCTTCTGGAACGATGTATTGGGGATAATCGACCCAGACTGACAAGACGTAGTCCTTTGGATCTGTTGTGCGACGCCTGACCTCTGCAAGATCGTGGAACACATGACCGGTGTTTCGGTCGTCTGTCCGAGCCGGTTCCATTTCCTCGCCAAGAAGAAGCTTCGCCGCCTGGAGCAAGTAGTGTTCCATGATGTTCCCGGACGCTATAGACTTAGCATCTCCTGTTCCCGCAAGAATGAAGAAGGCATGATTGATAGTCTTCAGGAACAGTCGGTTCGCTTTTCGTACCTCATAAATGAGGTGTCCTGGATCGCTGGTGTTTGCTGCCTCAAGCTCCTGATAGAGGAGACGTGCCCACGGAGCTAAATCACCTGGAGCTTCGACGACAGCACCAGCCCTGCAGCATGCCCTCGTTTTATCATCGCACCACATCACGGAGATCTTGCTGCCGTATCGCAGCTCTTGGAAAGGCCACATGCGGTCCAACCACGAGCAGCAGCCATTGGAATTGAGGCAGTCGAAACCAGCACAAGCAGAACTCAATGCTTCTAGCGTCTGGGAGCTTTGGGTATCGCTTTCTGACCCTCGAGGTAGTCCCTGGCGATATTCATTGTGCGCCTTGTACGCCTTGCCCATACACTCACATAGGGAGCCAGGCAGGAGGGCGACGACAGAGAGGGTCCGGAAGATGTCAGGGATGGCTGCTAATGTCCGCCTGATGGCAGCATCCTTCTGTGGTACACAGACCTGATCGATCCAACAGCCGCCATGCTTCGTTGATAGCTGTACTAGCCTGTTGGAGAACTTTGACACGTCCCATTCCAGACCAAGCTCGAATCGCAACTCCACATTAACATCGCTCGCCCGGTGACCGATCGTATACTTTTGCCGTGAGAATCGTCCCCAACTGTAAGAGATCGCGATTGGGCTAGGCTGACGGCCTGAGAGCTGTGCGAGGGAGCAGTATATCAAGGAAACAGCGATATGAGACTGCTGGGTCTTCGAATGTGCGAAGTCTGAGCAGCAGCATTGGTGAAAGTTGGCAATGGTTGCCATGAACTCATCGGATCCTGCACCTTCCTCTCTGCCACACTCGAGCCCGGGGCTTGTTATTGATTGCGACATGCGACGCGTTTCACTGCAATGTAGAATGAAACATTCAGCAAATAGACTTGACTATTAACTCTGCCCATGCAAAGTTCGGGTTTGCTCAGATGCTACAAGCACGTCTCAATAGACGGTAGCTGTTAGCGCACCTACATCCGATTTCCTGAACACCATTTTGGCATCTGCACAGATATGAGCTGGATTTTGTCCAGACGCTCCGTTCTCGTTTGAATCAGCTGTTATCCTTCAATGCATGAATGTGAATCTGCCGATGCAACCGGAACTAACGTAAGCCCTCGCTAAGACTGGTTTGAATCAGCGAATCTGTGACCCGGAAACCTACCAATCTAAGCACAACACGAAGCATTTGGAGCTGTATCGTGGGCTAGTAGTATTTGGCGTGGTCACAGGCACAGGCTCGTCGTAGGAACATGGGGACTGAGTTTGGGAAATTAGACGGTAGCTACTGACTTGGACATTGCTAAGATTGAGGGATGAGATTCAAATCAATGTCCTGCCCCTGGAGTCGTCCGAATTTGGAATGATTGACTACTCTCCTCTTTACGTAATTGCAATTCAGAGATATCTGAGGCTCGAACTCAAGGTCTTCACAAGATCTGGTCTGGCAAGCAGGCAAGGTAGGCCGGCATTGAGCGCGTCTGTATTACGCATCTACCATTTCGACGCAACAGAAGTGAGCCAAGCTTACACATCGCTCGCTGACAACATGGTCACGCCTACATCAACTTTGCTCGACGCCGATGTCAGGAAAAGCGGTCGAGCTTTGCATTGGCGTCGCATGAAACCCCAGCACATCCATACTGCCCTCCTCGTTCGACGGTAGCACTGGCTGACTCCTTGGCCTGCTTATATCAGGCGCGAAATGCATCTGGCTGTCAAACAAGTCATTCGGGCTTGACTGCTCAAAATGATTGCTGATCAGTCTCGCAAAATCGTTTCGAGCGGGCGTATCAAAAGCTAGCTGTTCAGTCTCGTCTGTGTATATGTCTGTGTAGCTATGAGAGTGGAGCACGCCCGCGAAGCTGTTGTGAGCCAGAAGAGGTGGCCTGGTTACCTTCGGTGACTCGAAGATCGTTGGATGGTCAACCAGCGCCTTCTCTTGTAATTGGTCGCGGTGAGAAGCTTCTATCTGTGACGCTGCAGCGGCGATCATGGCTTGGCTCATCTCTTCCTCTTCAAGTTCGAGCTCGGTCATGTGGCCGATCATGGATCGTTGTGATTCAGGATCCAGATCCTTCCCATTGACGTCTAAATCTGTCAGGGCAGAGGCTGGTGCTTCGGCATGATACTCCTGGATGCTGTCCATATCTGGGCCGAGCTGTGCTTGGAGCATCTGATGAGTGCTCACATCGAAATTTGCAAGACACCGATCCCTGCCAGTGTCTGGGCTGCTCATCGGGAGAGGAACTGGTACGTGGTAGGCCTGAGAAATGGGTATGTGTGATTGCTCAAAGGCGTGAGATGAGTGAGACTGACCTTTACCCGCTAATAGGTCATTACTGCCTATCGTCTGCTGCGAAGGAGCGAACGATCCCACAGGCTGGATTGGTGCAGCGAAATCGAAGGGCTCGCACTGGACCTCTTCGAAGAACGGTTGCCACTGGGGAAAGCCGATGTTCGTGCCAAAATCAAATGACCTGAGCGGATCGCTGCTGGCCGCTTGAAAAGGTGTGAAACCGCTGTGGTAGGCGCTCGTCTCATAAATAGTAGGTGAAAGGGGCACGTGCTGCACGACGTCACGTGAGTTGTTGTCCTCATTCATGTGAGTGTCGAAGGAGCCGTCAACGATACTGTCGAGAACAAGTGGTGGCAAGGATGATTCGTCTTTTTCAGGTGCTGGACTGTTGGCTGCTAGTCGACTTGGTGGTGGAATCAATTTTTGCCAGCTTGTAACCCCGGCATGGCCTCTGCTGGCCTGGGAGAAAACCCATAGCAGGATCGCCATCCTCTTGCGAGGGCCTTCTGCGTTGGGAGAGGCATAAACCTCCTGCATTATGGTCAAGCTGCGGAAGAGGGTCCGTGAATACTCGTCAGCGCTTGTTAGTGTATTCTCGTCCTCAACCTCTTCCGCCTCTTTCCTCTTGTGAGTCAGCTTCGTGAACTGTGTCGCCCACCAATCTGCCTCAAAGGCAAGCGATACAACGCCAAGCTCCGCTTTTTGACACTGCATGTGCTCCTTTTTCGAAAAGCGCTGGCCGTTGAGGTACATGTGATTCACAGAACTCCAGACCTTCAGATCACCCATTGTCCGCAGATCGTCTTTGCCAAGACTTCGATAGTCGAGACTCAGAACTAGTCCAAGCTTTGAAGTTGTGGGAGGAAACTCCGACATCAAGGATAGTCTAGATTTGATTCCGATGATCTCGTATTCTTCTTGACGTGACGACTGCAAAATTGACTCGAGATCGGGAAAATGTGCTCGCCAGTTCTTGAGGTTCTCCAACGGCACCGAAACCGTCGTCGAGTCATTGCACTGCAACCGGGTGTAGTTGTGCAGTGCTTTCTTCATGTTCTCTGGCATGCCAACCCACATGTCAAAATTCAACCTCGATAGATTGTATTGCTGAGATAGCTGCTCGAACCAGGTCTGGCCATCAGAAGTCTCCAATTTCGCCTGGGCCATCAGCTGTCTCTGCATTCGAACTTGATCGGCTATGGAGTCGAAATAGAAATCGCATGAGCCGTCATGATTGTGGTCATTTGCGCCATCCGATATCGTCAAAGCACGCCCTTGCGCAGTGTCAGTCCGCTGCTTGATTGAATGTTGACAGGCTCACAGTCTGGGTCATCCTTGAGAAGATTAGATAGGACTTGTATGTGGCTTGAGACCTGCTTCCGACTACGGAATTCTCCAGTCTCTTGGAGGATCCATTCTGAGACCAGCTCGTTGCGACCATGGGGCTTGCCGTATTGTGTCTTCTTGTGGCGACCCATCGGTGGGATATGGGCAAGGGCTTGTCCTTGTCAGCAAAGGTGAAGAGCGGGCTGAGTCGACTCACCATTCTGGAAAGACTCTTCGACGAAGTCAGGCCAAACAGGCTTGCCGTCTTCGCCAGAGTCGAAGCGTTTTCTGTCGCGGTAGGCCACGTATTTCTTATTACGAAGATAAGGGCGATCATGCAGCAGTCGATTCTGGGGATGTGAGCTGCGTCGGGTTTTGCGAGCAGCTAGTCGAGCATCCAAGCCTTGTTTGTCGTTGGATCCAAGAGGTACGAGTGGTACGGCATACTGAGGCTCGCTGACAGCACGATTACCAGTAACAACAGGCTTTCCAAAGTCAAGGTGGCTCTTGGTTTCTATGGCGAAATTTTGCGCGTTCCCTGAAGTGCTTGTAAGCACTCGACTTCGTTGTGCCGACTCTCGAGTATGTCCAGACCCGACACCATTCGTGTGCCATAGCTCCATGGTCCGAAAGGTTCGGTTAGATCACCTGCGAGGCATGTGTTATGCTGCGTGAGCAAGCGTCATGAAAGGACTTTGCCGCCTGGAATGAGCACGAAGAATACCTTTGTCAAAAAAAGGTTGCATGGGAAGGGGGAGATATTGTATAGGTATTTGAGGAAATAGGGTCGCTCCCTTCTGCTCGAGCGGCTAGCTAGTGACTCTCCTTGTACGTGAGCGACTTGTCCCTCGTTCGACCATAAGCGCGACCGGCACTTTCTCAGAGCCGCAGCGGTGGCGAACGAGATTGAATAGGTGATTTCACTATGGTAGGGTAATCTCAAAGTGCTTGAGAAGCCTTGCAGCACGGGCCCGGTCAACTTTTGGATGGAAGCAAGGGGTTGAGATCTTGCCGTCTCCACGAAATGCGGCTGCACAGATCTTGGAGTAGCCTCTTGGGCTCAGACAGCATAGCGACAAGTGCTTACATTCCATTTGGTTTTTTGAATTGGCCTCGAGCAGTCGATGACGTTCTTGGGTCTTTGGCTTTGGCTGCCGATAGCTGATTGACGGGGTACTAAGACCGTACGAAAGCGCTCTTACATGAGAACACAGGTCGTGATTGCCAATTTCGCAGCCACGAGGAGAGAAAGCTCATCTAAGAATTGATGAATGACCAAATTGTAGCAGGACCCGAAGCCAAGGGATGAAAGCACTTGCCTTGGCATGTTTCGAACCCCAAACCTGTTATTCTTCGAGCTCGCCACCTCGTGCGGTTTCAAGGCTAAACTTCTTGCGAGTCGGGCCTTTCAGGCGGTTGAAGCGGATACGATCACTCTGCTGCTCCACCTTCTTCTCGATGGCCATGATCTCCTCCTCGGGATCGACGTCGTCTCCCTCCGCGAATTGAAGCACCAGGCGTCGGCCCAAAAGATGTGTGTTATTGAGGGCATCCATTGCATTTTCAGCCTCCTTTGGTGTCACAAATTCGGCAAATGCAAAACCTCTCGTGGTATTGTCAAATTTCCGAGGCAAACGAACCATTTTTAGCTCGCCATACTGAGCAAACAAGGAGCGAATGTCCTTTCTCGAGGCTTGGAAAGGCAAGTTTTTGACGACGATCTTTGTTTGACCGGCATGTGTCTTGCGTTGCTTATCTGCAGCACGGGTCTCCTCGGCAGCATCTGTCATCTTTGATGACAGCTGAGCGACAAGCTTATGGCCATCGAGCGAATGACCAGAGAGAGCTGCAACAGCTGATTCTGCTTCCTGCTTTGACTTGAACTCGAGAAAGCCAAAGCCACTGCTGAGGACTTCACCTGGTCGCTTTGCATCGACTCTCGTCTTGACACGGGCAGAGACGAAGCCAGGAAGACTGTTTGCAATCTCTTTGAGACGTGAGGTCGTTGTTGAGAAGTTTAGGTTCTTGACGAACACTGTAAAGGTTGTTCCAGTCGTGGCCGGTGTTGGAGTCGGCCTTGTCTCCTCCTTCGATTCCACCACTGAAACGTCTAATATTCCTTGAGGGGCTTTCTCAAGATAGAGGACAGAACCTTTGATATTCTTGTAAGCTAGGTGCTTCAATGCTTCAGACGCAGGATACGGCTCCTCAAATTGTACTAGGGCGATGGTACCAGCGGGCGGCAGCAAAAACTTGCTGATGGGTCCGAAAGGCTCTAGCAAGGCTCGCAGGTCGGCCTCTGTGGTGCCATAGGGGAAGTTTTTCAGAAGCAGACATCGGTCATCGCGTGCATGGACTTGAAAAGCATCGACATTGACGCCAGCTGAGGACAGATATTGCTTCGTCTCCTTGATCAGTTGTGTTTCAGCATGCGCTTGCTTGACTGCAGCATCGGCAGAGGTTGGGTCGAGTATGTCGGACTTGGAGACACCCAAGCGATCGGCAATAGAAGACAGCACAGCGTCAGGATTCATATACAGCGAGTTCCAGCTGAAAGTTTGTTTTGCTGCGTCGAGCTTCCTTCTGATGGCCTGCTGTTTCTTCAGAGGCATTTGCGATATTTCATAATCTGTCAAGCCCTTGTCACGTTTGTTGGAAGCAGGAAGAATGTGCAGTAGGCGACCATGAAAAGTTATGCCATCGCAATTTTGCAGAGCGGCTTCTGCTTCGTGCGGCTCGGCATACTGAACAAAAGCCGTGCCTTTACTCGTAGACCTTCTTGGGTCCTTGACTATGTGAACCTAGTATCGCCAATTAGCTCGAATTGCTATGAAGCGAGGTAGTTGTAGCGCAGGTGCAAGAAATGGGTATCAGAAGTGAGAAGCATCTACTAAAATACTCTTTCCCGTTCGAATCACATGCTTTGGCATAAGCTGTCCCTATCAGGAAATCATCTTGTCGAGGTGTGGCATGGGTTAGTGGGCGAGGATATGGCTTACCTCTTGAATTTTTCCGAAGTCCTGGAACTTACGCCGCAAGTCGTCCTCGGTTATAGAGAATGCCAGATTGCGCAGGAACAGACGGGCATTTGGAACTTTGGTGTGCTGTATCTCGTCTTGCGCCGGGCCATTGTTTGCTTTAGCTCCATGGGCCTCTTTTGCACCCTCTTCCAAACCACCTTCATCTGCATCTTGGTGGATTGGCGTCTCGTCGGGGTCGACAAGATCTAACGTACGCGTGGTCCTGCCTCTGAGCCAGTCACTGTCTGTAGCTGCTGGGTGCGCCACAGTTCCTTTGGCATTTTCGTCAACATCATTTTCCTGGTCGTATGTGTCTGCACCCTCGGGGCTCTTCACAGTCTGCTGATTTTGCTCGTTGTTCTGGTTTCGCAAGGCTTCTCCGTCGTCCTGGTGCGGTCTCTTCCTCTTTTTAGATTGGCCATGGTCACCGGTCTGCTGTCTCTTCTGAGAAATTGGAATGGCATTGCCAGCTGCATCACGAGATACCTCGACAGGTTTTGCTAGATCAACAGTAATCCGTGACATACGGATATAGGTTTTGTTGAAGTGTTTGGCGGCATTTTGCGCAGAGATTGGATCAGCAAAGCCGACGAATCCTATACGCCGGTCAGCTATGACATGAGCATCTGTGACCTCGAATTGTGAGCTGAAATGCGAGGCAAGTTGTTCTTTGGTCAGCTTTGGGGGCAACCCAGACAGGAAGATGCGAGTGGTCTCTGAGGCTACAGCAGTGGCAGCTTCATTAGCAGTGCTGGTAGCTGCCTCATCTACCTTCAGCGGTCGTTTCTGGGTCATGCTGTTGAGCTGTGAAACGACGCGATCAGATCATCTGCATTCTGAGCACGTACGATGCAAATCCGTAGACGAGCGGGTGATGACATGGGCAGATGTCGGGAGAACTTTTTTTGTCGGGCTTGGGCCAAAGCAAGCCAGGCAGGCCACGACCCTTGCATGTGAGGCAGGAACCGCTAGACACGGCTGTCACCGCAACGCCGCGTGTTGTGTTTCAGAAGAGCAGCGCCGACGCAGCCTCAAGGATATCCGACTTTTGCACCGCTCTTTCTCCGATCGGGCGCATTCAGGAAAGCAACCGTTCACTATCATATTCCTACGAGCTTGGATTGAAGTGCTATCTGTATCAATCATGGCTCCCGGAGACGACGTTAAAAAGGACAAACTTGAGCGTATGAGCACAGATATGTTGAGGGACATGCGCTGACCGTGTCGCAGCTCAGATCAAGTCCGTTGATATGGTACAGAGCCTAGAACGAACGCGAGAGCTGAGCTGACCGACCATAGAGCGACGACATGCAACAAGAAGCCATCGAGATAGGTAACTGATTTACTCAAAGTATTGGGAGCCTAGTATTGAGAAGATCCAGCGCAAGAAGCTATGGAGAAGTACACCATTGAGAAGGTGTGAATGCATACCACTCTATCGTGGAGCGGAAAATCCTGACGTCGAATAGGACATCGCGCAACATATCAAACGAGAGGTATGGCTATCAGCCGTACCATCGGTACAGTCCTGACTGACTGATTGTCCAGTTCGACGCAAAGAAAGGCGCAACTTGGCATTGCATTGTTGGTCGCAATTTCGGTAGCTTTGTTACACACGGTGCGTATGGTCAGTGCCTGGCAGTTTATGCAATACTGATTGGAAGCTAGAAACGAAGCACTTCATCTACTTTTACCTTGGACACGTCGCAATTCTGCTCTTCAAGACGCAATAGAAGAGCTCTTCTGAAGAAAACACATACCAATCTTGACACGCATGGAACCGAAGGCTGAGCTCCGGACTGGCAGGTGGTGCAAGCGCCCCAAGCTCGCTGATCGATGTGATGCTGCAGTAATCCGTAGGCCTTGTCCCGACTAAAGGAGCAGCAATGTGTCAAATGCGACGTGCTGCACTGGTGCGCGCAAGATCACACAATCACTCGATGCGGCGTTCGTCTATGGTGACTTTGAATATTCGGGTTTTCGCAGGCAGGCTGAAAGTTGAACGATCGGCGGCTGCTGCAAGGCTAATACGGAGGTACTGAAAGATCCACGCAACGGCCAAGGGTGGCTGAGACCCGTGTGGACAACGGGACTGGTCAGCGTCCGAAGCTACTTTTCCTTGATACTCCATACAATATCATTCCTGCTTTCGAAATGCTTCTTCTTTGCCGCATGCCCACATCATCCATTTCTTGATCTCACCCTCTTTCCCGAAGCACTTCATCGAACTCGAAGCGAAGTTCCATCGCACTCTTTCTACACCACGCTCAGCCCGATCGCTCCTCGGAAGCACACCCTCCAAACGACGCGCCCCGCTCAAAGCGCAAACTATTCGCTCGCGCAGTCTCGAGCACGTCTCCAACATGGCTTTTTGCATTACCTTTGGAACACAAGAGTTCACCAACAACCTCAAAGGCGCCGAGAACATCACTGCGCAATGCCGTAACTGCGGCAACTGGTCCGCTCGCTGCATTACACGATGGCCCTTCTTCACCATTTGCTTCATCCCTCTCATTCCTCTCGCCACTCACAAGTACGAAGAAGTCGCATGCCCCGTGTGCAGATTCCACCAGGACCTCAAAGATCGACCCGATGTACAAAGCATGATACGGGGTGGTGGGCAGCCACCACAGCAACACCAGCAGCAGGGCCCCAATCAAGGCTGGGGTGGCCCGCCACCGGCACAAGGGCAGGCAGGAGGCTATTACGGCCAGGGTCAAGGTCAGCCCGGAAAGCCGCAGTACCACTGATGGCGAGGCTTGTAAAATAGACGGTATAGGCAGGCACGAGGTGCTGAAGGCGGAAATTTGATTGGACGGCGACGCGGTCGACAATCTGGGAAGTCCGAAACGTGTCTACTGGAGCGGGCGACAGCATTCTGCGAGCAGTTACAAGCTTAGCCTGCCTTTGCTGCTCAATCGTTCGTGAAAGGACAATCGCTGTTCTAGCTAAACGGAAACCTGCGAGGCCGGCGTATATTTCTTTTGGGATGCGAGCTTGGAGTTCCAGGGTGTGGCGAGGACCGGCTGTTAATTTCAATAAATGCATTTCCTTTCGAGCGAGTGTCTTTCCTTTAAGGGACTTCCGCAATCGACTATAGGAATTGCCAAATGAAGACACAGAGCACACCAGAGAGTCCGACTCTGCGCCAAGATCCGCTTGCTCAAAAGCCCTTGCTTTGTGTTTGTGGTTGTTGAGCTTGCAGCAGGGTCAGGACACGATGATGGTTTCAAACAACTTGATCTAATCTGATGGCATAATCATCTACATAATCTACCTCTTGTCTTTCTATTGTCTATTTTGCCGGTTTTAGTTGCGACGTGACTACGTACTCGGTCATCTTTTGCAGGCCCGTCAGTCTCTCTTCGCGAGACTCGCCCAGAAACAAGTTCACCACCGGCCAGGCATGGATTCCGGCAGGCTGGGCATATTTCTTCACAAACGCGCCATCATTGTGCATCCGGTACAACGTCTCTTCGATGCCCGGAGCAAACACTTCCTCTTCACCATATACCACACGATATCCATCCAGCGGTGACGCTTTCTTCCAGCGCCCAGCGCTGAGACCGGGCGACACAATGCTGTCCGTCCTGGTGAGTTTGCCAGCGTACTGACTAGCATATAGATGCAAACTCTCGCGGTTTAGGTAATCACTTGGTGTGTTCCTATTGAGTTCAGAGACCAAATGAGTCCAGGGGGATAGTAACACAGCTAGCGCAGGTCGGTCGCTCTTGTCAAAAAGCGGCTCCTGGCCCAACGCACCAGGCTGCAAGAGCAGACTCAAAACAAGCGTCGCTCCTGCCGAGTCGCCGCTGACACAGATTTTTGCAGCACTTCCTTCGCCAAAGCTATCCCTAAGAAATCTAAAAGCACAACGAGTCTGCTCAAACTGCGTCGGCCAAGTGGCGTCTGGGACCAAAGTATACTCCAGTGCAAAGCAAGCCGGATTTCTATACCCTCTCTCCTTCAGACAGGTGAGCCAGGCGATCAGAAACTCCAAATAGAAGTAGCTGCTCCCCATGCTGAAGCCTCCGCCGTGACAGTAGAGGATGATCACATCAGGATCCTCTGCTGGTTCAGACGCGATCCACAATCCCGTAAAGCCATGGCGTTTGATCTCGCTGTATCTGATTGGTGACTTGCGATAGCCATGTCGAAGTAAACGCCATCGAAAAAATGGATAGGCGACCGCTTTAGAGAAGAAAACCCTGCCTATCGAGGCTGGAATGGACGCAAAAGCATACCTCACACAGCGAATAACGATATCCTGGAAGAGGGTGGCATTCTGGCAGAAAGGCGACTGTTCTGTCTCCGGTAGGCAGTATCTTTCATAGCACAGCTGTGTTGGAAGTCGGAACACTTTGAAACGTTAGCTCGTGCTGAGTTCGTAGCTCAGTCACCTACAAAGGAAAGGCAGAACCTGGAGCACCACCCGGAGAAGGTCAAACAATCCCGCTTGGATAAAGAGCTGTGGAAGAAGACATATCACGAATACAACGCAGTCTACCAAGCTGATTGGGCCCAAGATTGGCATGGTGAAAGCAACTGAACAAGCGCATCCTTGAAAGGGATCGTGCACTCGGATATACCATGTTCTCGATCCTATAAGCCGCTCTAGAGCGTGGAAGCGCTCCCCGCAGCAATCTCACCAAAAACAAAGCATTTTCCACAGCTGACATGACCTCACCAGTGGAGGAAGTGAGCAGCATCGCACTGCCGGAGAAGGTTAGACTCCTGCTGTTTCAGCACCGACAACCACACGTGATCATATTTTTTTGGAGTTCACGGTATTGCATGCTGGTGGTAGGCCGACACTGAACCAAACAGATTTGTGTACATAATTCACAATCGACTGAAGACGCTGTCAGCGACGGAATAATATCGCATACCCACTGTCCTACCCCAGTCGTTCCTTTTCGGCCTACAACGGTCATGCAAACTTGACAACTGACCACGTGCATCACGCTGCCTTGACCCCGTCAAGTCGTCTCCGACTCTCGAGTCGCGGAAAGCGCGCTGCGATTGCATCTTCCATCTCTACCTACGGGTTGCGCCAATCATGGCGCAACAGGCGCCTTTGAAACCTGGTAATGCGCTCTATGAGCTTGCAGTGTACGGCGGTTGGCCTTAATCACAGGAAGTGTCTGTTAACAATGCCTAGGAATGTCGACATCAGTAAAGTCCCGGAGAAACTCGTTTGCAAGAACTGCTCGCACTTCTTACTGAACGCTTTCAAGGCAGCCTGCTGCGATGGATCACTTTGTGAGAACTGTGAGTGCAGCATCTGTGATACGAGCATGACTGACCACAGACAGGCAATACCGCAGCTGCCGAGAGGGCATGCCCACTGTGCAAGCACGAGCCTCTGATCAGCAATGCCAGCAAAGCTTTACGTGGTACTGCGAGAAACTATCTAAAGTCGAGCCTAGCCAACGTGGAAGCAAATAAACAGCCTGAAACAACCTCGAATGTCCCACCTGTTGAGCAGCAAGAGACGGTCGCCAGTAATGCTGCGGATTCTGCAGCAGAAAATGGTACGGTTGGCAAGGCTACTGGAGACAACCAAGATGAGGCGGATCTAGAGCCTGCCCAAGATGTTCGAGAATCAATTGAACAATCTAGAGACGTGGGAGCACCAAACGAGGTAAGGGAGAATTATCAACACGAGAATGATCAGAACACTAAAACTTCACAGGAACCAAAGAGGATGTCTAGGCGTCCAACCATGGAATCTGCGTCGGGCAATGAGAACGACGATGATGAAATTGAAATCAATGTTGGTCCGGACTACGACCTGTCTCAAGTCCCGGAACCAAAGCGCTCTCCTTTTGATGAAGGAGATCAGTGGTTCGGCGATCAGCAGTATTACCACGAGCAGCCACGAAAGAATTCGACCAAACCGCAGAGGCAAGATCAAAGTAACAACAACTCCTTTATCGCAGACAACAACATGTCAAACATGAACCAGTTCAATTCGCCGCTCGAAGCGCAGAACTATATGCAGCAGTACATGCAGAATAGTGGGTTCGATGGATCTCCGAACATGAGTGAGTTCACGGCCTTGCATAACACCCTCATCCGGATGTCTTCTAACCTTCTACCCACAGTGAGCAATAACCCTCAATTTGCCCAGAACATGATGCAGTTCCAACAACAGATGATGCAAATGTCAGCTATGATGGGTATGCCGATGCCGGCTATCATGCAGAACATGGGAATGCCCCAAATGCCTGGGATGATGAATGGTCAGAACCAAGCCTGGGGCGGGAATATGATGCCTTTTGGCAATCAAAATTTCAATCCTATGATGAGTAATGGTGCTAGCTTCAATCAGAGCCAGCAATATCAGAACAACTTTTCAACTGGTAATTTCCGTGACTTTGGTAGACAAGGCACTTTCAACGGCGGTCGTGGTCGCAGAAACCGTGGCGGCCGTGGTGGCTTCCAGGACTACAACATCAATAATGCTGGTAACTGGAACCACAACGGTAACAACAACAATATGACCTACCAGAACCAGTATGGCCAAGGATCCATGAACTACTCACAGCAGAATCAATACAATAGCCGAGGAAACGAGAGCTACCAGACTAACAATGACAAGGAAGCTGAACATGAGGCAGACGATGACGAATTTGCACCAGGTGGTCAAGACGAAATCAAGGAAGCTCTCGGTGACTCATACGATAAAAAGACTTCTGTCCCGCCAGAGGAGATCAAAACTGAAGACATTCCAGCCGAGGACGTTGAAAAGGCAGATTACCAAGAAATGCCGCCAACTGCAACTGTCACTGTCGAGACCGTACCAACGACCGGGTCTCCACAGCAGGAACCCAAAGCACCAAACATCCCGGAAGCATACCGGGAAGACCTAGATTATGCATCCGTTCCTCCAACCGCGCCCTCAGGCCCGTCCACCAAGGACGTGCCTTACCGCCAAAGAGGCCACGGTAGATTTCCCTCACGCGGTGGCCGAGGCGCGTACCACGGCTCGCTTGAGCATAGAGGGTCTTACCAGGGCTCGTTATCGAATGGCTATCCTCCCCGTTCACCTGCTCGACCAGTTTCCCAACCACAAAATGTATCACCAACAACGGCTCCAGGACCAGCTCCTGGCGTAGCCGGCGCTCCAACCGGACCCAGGGCGATGCGTGAGAAAGACGCACCGCCCGCACCCGCCAAGACCCTTCCGAGAGCAGAAAGCGACGCCGGTTTCAAGATCAGAGGTACAGCAACACAGCCGAAACGAGACGATGCACCGCGCAGTGCGACTCCCCGAAGTACGTACGACCAATACGATGACGCCCGAGATAGAGACTCATCGCGTCGACATTCGAAGTATGACCGGGACTACAAGACCTCTCGGTCCGGCTACTATGACGCAGCGGACGATTACGACACGTCAGAGCGCGACCGTGCCAGCAAGCGAAGAAGATCCCATCGCGCAGGTGAATACGACCATGGTATGGAAGACGTGGAATATTCCTATTCCCATTCACATTCACGAGCCGAATCTCAAGATCGCGAGTCTCGCCGGAACGGACACGGACGAAGAGAAAAAGACAAAGACAAAGATAGAGAAAAGGACAGAAGCGCTCGGGATAAGTACTCCAGCAAGAAGTCCTCACGCAGAAATGAAGAGGAACGGGAAGACTACAATGGTACCACAAACGACTATGACTACGACTACCCCGAAGAGCCATCGTCCACGAGCCGCTCGAACCGAGCTCGAGATAGTAAAAAGAGCAGTAGGTACGACGATGACCGCAGAGAGAGAGACAGAGATCGCGACGAACGCCGCGACCGCGACGCTGAACGTGAACGCGCTGAAAGAGACAAGCATCGGAAACGGAGCCGACACGATCGGGAGAAAGAGGACGGGCACGACGTGGATGAAGACGAAGAAGAAAACCGTCGTCGGAGCCGGAAACACAAGAAAGAGCACGACGCTTCGTCGTCGAGCCGGAAGGAGAGAGATCGAGGATCACACCGGGACCGCGAGCGTGACGGTGGACGAGGGAAAGACGAGTCGGATCTTGGGCTCCGGATTTCGGGCCGGTCTCATGCACAAGCATCGGGTCTGCGGAATTCGGAGACTACCACGCCGACGCAGACACAGCAACCGGATAAAGATCCGCACACGCTGGAAAGAGAGGCGAGGAACAAAGAGCGGATGCTAAAGGAGCAGCAGCGGCGGGAGAAAGTGGAGCAAGCCAAGGGCGCTGGCGGTCTTAGTGGGGGCCGGACCAAGAGCTACAAGTACGAGGACGAAATCGAGAGGAGTCTGAATAAGAGCGGGCATCGCAACCGGTAGTAGAGCTCTGGCGGTCTAGAGAGACGGCTGGATGCGAATATCAGTTTGATTTCCATGATGGCTGAGGCGGCAAGTCAAGGTAGTCACGAAGAAGGACGATGTGAGTACGCTGGAAAGACCTGAATCGAATATCGACCAAGGCTCAGAGTGAAAAGACTCCGGATTCGAGATTGGTACCGACTTTGACGCAAGGCAAGACGTTGATACTCGACTTGACTGTGCCCAGGCGCACAGCATAATACACGCGTGATCGACCTGAGGCCGGTAGTGTGCGCGTCAAACCTATCAGTGAATGGATTCAGTCCATCCATCAATCGGTAAATCAATCAAATCCACCAAACTCGTCTTGGTCCGCGTTCTCCCCATCTCCCTTGCCCTTGGTCTGGTTCTGAATCTGCTTCGCTTTCCGTCTTCTACTCCCCTCAACCATGCCTCTCCTCCTCTGCTCCAATTTCCTCTCATACCCGCTCCCCGTGCCAATCATGTTCCTTCCTTTCCGCCTGCGCTCGCGCTTGTCATCGCTCTCCTTGATCGCCCTCCTCACCTCCACGCCCCGCTCTTTCAACTCTTTCTTCGTGTTCTTCGTCAGAGACGGGAGCGCATCCATTAGCCAGGACGGTACTGCGCTTTCCGCGTTCCGCTCGGGTCCTCCTGGGATGCTGTCCACCTTCTGCGATTTAGCAATGATGTTCGCTATAGGCCGCAGATAGCCCACGTCTTCCCTCGTGTAGAGCGTGACGCAGACGCCTCCTTCGCGTCCTGCGCGTCCCGTGCGGCCGGCTCTGTGGACGTAGGAGGCCGGGGTGGTGGGGATGTCGTAGTTGACGACGCCGTTGATGCCGCGGAAGTCGATGCCGCGCGAGAGGAGGTCGGTGGTGATGAGGATCCAGATGCGGCCGAGGCGGAAGTTTTGCATGATTCTGGAGCGTTGGGTTGAGGATAGATTGGAGTGGAGCAGGGCGATGCGGGACGGGACGTCGCTGGTTGTGGAGGGTGGGATGTCGTATTGGAGTTCATTGTGCAGGGCTGTAGCGCGGGGGATTGTTTGGGTGAATATCAGAAAGGGTGGTCTTAGGAGCGGTGGTGTCTTGGTGGTGCCGGTGATTGATGGCGGTGGACGGATGAGCTGGCGGAGGCCCGTGAGTTTTCCGGCTTCGGTGGATGCGTAGATGAGCTTGTGGGTTATGTTTGGAAGGGATGTGTCTTTGAGCCCGATAATGCAGCGAAGGATTGGAGGTCTCTGTTTGATCTTAAGGTCCTTTTGGCGGGAGTCAATGGTGTCGTAGGCCAGCTGTTCGACGTTTGAGCCTATTGTTGCGGACCACAGGGTTGTATGAAGGGAGGGGCAAGTGCAGGCGGACCAGATTGAGAGGGTTTGCGTGCGGAAGAGTGGGTCTAGGAGCACGTCGGCTTCGTCGAGGATGAGGTCACTGATGGTTGGTAAGGGGAGGGGTGAATCGGAGGTGGACGGTGTGATGGCGTGGAGGAGCGAGAGGGGAGTGGAGACTAGTATGTCGGCTTTGACGACGGTGGACTTCGCAGGTGATTCTAGCTCCGAGTCTGCTGAGTCCTCGTCGTCGTTTTCAAGAGTTGTAATCGCTTCATGTAACTTCATGCCCTTCTTAAATGCTGCAATGCGGACGCCCGTCCTTGCTACGAGTTTGCGGCCTTCGTTGACTATCTGGGCGACGAGTTCTTTTGTTGGTGCGAGGATGACGGCACTGACTTGTCGATGTGAGATATCGGCGTCCTCATGTTGGTGAGCCTTGGTAATTTTGTCAATGAGCGGTATGAGGAATGCCAGAGTCTTCCCACTTCCCGTTGGGGCAATGGTGAGGAGATCGGGCTCAGTATCTTCACCTTCCCCAGGAACTAAAATTGGTATTGTAGCAAGCTGAACCTCTGTAGGCTCCCGATAACCTTGCTCGGCAAGATTCGAGAGCACGGCATGATTGACGTTCAGTCCCCTTAATGCTGAGAAAGTCTGCAACGGCTGAGGATAGAGTCTAGATGCTTCCTTCTGAGCCTTGCGACTTTCGTGTTTGTTATGGTCATTGAGTGTTCTCAAATCGGTGATCTTGATCTTGTGCAATTTCTGGATCTTTCGCACGTCGTCTTCTGACAACTTATGGTCGAAGCCATTAATGTCCGCCTCAAACTCTTTTCTTTTTCGCTTCTTACCGGAAGGACTCTGTTCCCTGGAACGGCTTTCTGGCGTGCCGGCTGACGGCCATTCCTGCCGCCGTTGGCTGGCCTGATTTGCGACTCTTGATCCAGATCCTCGGGTCAAAAGTCTCAGCGAGTCCATTCTCGATTTCTGAAGTCTCTTGACTGGACTGGACTGGACTGCCCAGTGGCCGCCTTTAAAAATTCACTGATGTCTGTTTCGAACAAATTATGGCGCTAGCGATGGATATTGCCGAAGAAGTTCCGGAGGCGAATGGCACGGAGCACACGCGGCCAAAACTGAGGCAGCATACAAGTTTGATGTGTGTGGGATTAGAGGGCATCATGTTTGAATGTTACCATCTAAATGCAACGTCCTTTGACCATAACGGCGGTGCATCATGAACCTACCTGAGCAGTGTGTCCAGTCCATCTCTTCGACGCTGCCCTCGAAATGGTGATTGGGATAATGATCATAACGGCGATTCCAACCGTCACTGGAGTCGCCCAAGCCATCTCGGCGCAGAAAAACCGCGAGCAACGAAAGAAAGACGAGCGGCGTATGCAAAAGTTTCATATTGACGTTCGATGCGCGGGGGAAAGCAGGCAAGCACAAGAGCTAGATCACGGTAGGATTGTTCTGAAGGCTGATCGGCTTTGGGTCGGTCCGTCAGCAGTTGCAGAAAAAGGTGAATATGGCTACGTAGCTGAGGCTTTCTATGTGGAGTATCCCGATCCTGAGGTAGGGAAAACACTCGAATGCAGTCGTCGAGGCGAGATCACAATGAAGCAGCTGACTTGTGACAGCGGGCACCTCCTCCTATGGGCTTGGTGAGCCAGGTTCAGGACGATCCTCCTCTCCTCAACTGGATCTACGTGGACAAGGACACGATGGAGGTGAAATATGGCAACAGGAGCACCAGCATATCACACAACATCGGTCCTTGGGACTGGAGCGAGGACGAAGTACAGGTCGTGTTTGACGACATGGAAGCTGCCTTTATCAATGCTTTCTATGCCGTGGAACGACTTCCCGGCAAATGGCAGCTATTCTTTGATTTCAAGGGTGATCAGCTAGCTGGCTACCTGCCGACGCAAATGAACAGAGTCCAGGTCGAACTACACAGGAACATGATTGCCACTGCTGATGAAACGGGTGCGGCTTAGCAAATAGCGTCAAAATGTAGATAGATAATCATTATGACAATATGTTTTCTTCTGGCTCACTTTCATAGTGAACTTCACTCCGGCACGTGCCAGTGACACGCGTACATCAACCACTATGTTTCATTACAATATGCTATTAGGAGACATCCCAACTTTCATTCTCAGATATCTAATACTTTGGCTGTTTGTTCGTCTGCACATATGTTGCATTTGGTGATGGTCCGATTCGACCTTTCCAGCTCCTGCCTGCTAAGGACGAAACTTTTGTAGTCAGCTACAGAGTACAACCTGGCCAGCATGATGACGACCTCACAAATCTGCTGTCCATGTTGAACATCTTTGGTATCGAAACAAGCTCACAGTCGCTCGCCCTCCAATCTGAGGCTGGTTTTCGCCGTCATCTGTAATGTCTTCTCGGACAGCCCCTCCCTTCGGCCTACCCAGCGGAACGAGCTCGAAGTATAATGCTGGGCCATGGGAGGAGCGCAAGTTCCCACCTGGTATCAGCGACGGTGATCAGACGAAATGGCCCTCGCCTCCTTATCGAGTGTCCGATGAGAGAAATTATCTGATCAAACTTGGTCAAGCTTGGGCAGAGCGGGATGGCAGTGCGCGACCAAGTGAGTTTAACCAATGTATGCTTGGTGGCTAGAACTAAACGTCAACGCAGACATCAACTACTATCTCGACAGGTTACCGGATGGATACCGCTGCTTCGAAATAGATCAGCCTGGGGGTCCACAAACGTACAAACGGTTGTTTGGTCACCCCTCTGGCAGATTCTTCGATTCTATCGAAAGGTTCTCAGTCCACTTCTTTTGGTTACTAGACGGTAAGAATGGGCTTTGTCCTTGTGTCAGATGTGGCAATGTCAGACCTGCTCCTGGTCCGCCGCGACAAAAAAGGATCCTCGGTCTTTCTTCAAGCGAAAGCATAGTATCGGCCCCAAGAGCTTCACTTCGTCAGGACCGACCCGTCCCAAAGCTCAGCGACGACGACAGATCATCAAGGTCAGCATCTGCCGGCGGTATTGCTGGAGAGCGAGGCCGGCGCACTGTACGTCAAACGACATCAGAAGCTCCTGTGGATGAGGAAGGCACGAAAAATGTTTGGAAAGAGGCAGTGGGTTTGGCATTCAGAGGTCAGGACAGCCGATTTGCAATCGAGGTTGATATCAAAGAAGAAGACTCTATCGACTGGCTATCGGAGAAGGGCAGCATGTCGCAATACCTCACTCAAATTGAACTGCAGCACTCCTTCGTACCGCGTCTTGGAGAACTGGTACTTTGGGTACCAAACTTTCCTGAAGCCTCATACCTGATGCGGCATCCTACGACGCACCAATACCAATGCTACGATTTCGAGCGGAAGCAATTTGCTGGCTTCCCTAGATGGAGAGCCGGTGTCGTTACTGCTACCCCTTCTGCTGCGTCAAAGAATGGCGCCATCGATTTTCCGGATTTGCTTGATCTCCCAAATAAGAAGACCTCACTCAACACCTCTGGCTTTCGCATCGAGACCATGCCTGACCCCAATTGCGATATGGACAAATCTGCGTCGAAGCAGTACAAGTATGTTCCACTCCGCAGCATCCGTCCTTTATCCCACTGGCAGCTGATTTTGAGTGGCATTCCTCAAAAGGAATTGCACCCCTCAATTTTGTATGCTCTGACATGTATGACTTCTATTTCCTTGATACAGAAGCGAAAGTTCAACGGCGACTGGAAGAGTGGAGGCTTCATATCAGCAAACGGCTTGCATCTAGGCCCAGAACTTATCACAATCGGCGACACCATTCGACTGTTGCCTGAGTTATCCGGTGCAAGTTGCACCGATGTCATGGTCGTTGAATCGATCCGGTTGAGGCTAGGAGGATTCAAAGCAGATCACCAAGAAGGGCATACTCCAACGATTTGCTCGGAGCATACTGTGACCCTTCTAGGACGGGCCTACACAACAGAAATTAAGCGCGCTTACATCGAACAAGACCCGAACAGCGCATCACGCATCACTCTGCCGCAAGAGATTCCTCGAGAAGAGGTTAAGCACATCTTCAGACCGGTAGGAACGGCAGAGTATGGCTCATGGTGGTTAATGCACCCCGAGAACAGAAAGTTTGAGGTTTCATATGACCAAGTCCTGGGTCGTCTCTACGAGGCAGATGCCGTGCGGCTGTGGTCGGGCCAACGACAGCAAAAGTACAGCAATCCACATGATCCAGCTTTCAAGCCAGATCTAGGCTTCGACATGGGCGGCACCATCGCTGGCCGCAAGTACGCAACGAAATCAGACGAACGAATTCCTATGTTGCCCGAAGACAATCCAGACGGCATAAGATGGCTCATATCAGACTATCGCGCACAAGCCTTGACTCTTGCAACCGTCAACGGTGTGGAGACCGCTGCTTACCATGACATTCGCGCACCGGCAACCCTGGCGCACTGGCGCCTCCATATTAGTATTGATCAGAACAAGCTCAGACCTGGCATGATGGCTACTACAATGACAGAAAAGCGAGCCCGTCCCAAGTACACCTACACTCAAGCAGACTTTGGTGACTTAGAACCCTTTCACACAGGCAAACGTCGTGGTCGGCCAGCTGGCTCAAAAATCATAAACGGCAAAATGTACACTGCAGAGCAGATTGCAAAGAACCCCGAACTCCTGGCTTCAGCATCCGCTGCGCAAGTTGAAGACGAGAACGATGATGATGTGCGAGAGCTTGAAGATCAGGACGATGTAAGTGGTGATGAGATCGTCTTGGCCGAGACTCAGCCAGTTCACAAGGAGAGGCAGCATCATAGCAGTCAGATGGCAGGAGCCGCTCTTGTAAGCACAGACGAAGAAGACCTTCTAGGCAATGACAACGCAGGTCTCGACAGTGGCGAAGACGATAGCGAAGAGAATGGCGCCAACGACAATCACGGCATGACCCCCAGGAGACCTCTGAAATCCCGTCTCGCAGCCTACGGAGATATGGATGAGGAAGTCACCGACGGCGACGTCGAAGAATTGCAAATTGAAGACTGGCAGAAGTCACTCGGTCAACCTAATGCGCCCGCAAGTCGATTAGCAAGACCTTTACCGCTTCCGCCAAGCAAATCACGGATCATGTCGAGTGTTGAAGAAGGCCACGGGAGCACGCTTGAGCAGGTCCAGGGCTATGAGGAAGGTTACGAGACTGACAGTGAGGAATTTGATGAGCAGACTATCGAAGAATGGAAGAATCTGCGAAACGCAAGGGGCGGCACGGAGGAGACTGAGGGCGGTGACTACCAGCCTGACTGAAACGACGTGAAGTCGGTCACTGATGATCTTGCCCGTTGGTTCGAGATAGTTTGAGATTTACTGGAAAAACTGTACAATCTTGCGTAGCTTGGAGCTGGAAGGATATTAACCCTGGCTGCGGCGAGCTTAGAGATTGTCAAGATTGCTTAGAGTCACGTAGATGACATAGAACAAAGCATCAAGACACAGTCGTAAGTGTGACTGCATTTAAAACGCCCGCCATTTGCTTCCAGGCATAAATGCAGATTCAAGTTCGATATCAATCGCGCGCTCCCTCAGACAGCGCTGTCCGCTCACAAGCGACTCGTCAGTAGGACACAAGGATTCCCTGCTTCGGTGCTCGCCAGTCATTCCCCTTCTCGACTGTTAGATACTTGTCACAGGTCATCTCTTCCCTCTAGCGTAGAGCACTCCTCCTCCTTGCCCAAGTGCAGATCGCGTCCCCCTCTAGCTACAGGACGTACCCTCATCCTACTATTGTTAGCACGTTCCCCCTAAACCCAAATCCTGGCGCACCTACCGCTTCATTGTCGCCGTTTGCGGAAATTCGGAACCTGATTAGGCGGTCCTTGCGTCCTGCGAAACGAGCCATACCAGTGCTGCTAAGTACTCAATTTGCCGAAAAACGAGAGAGTGGCGGACCAAGTCCGAAACGAGGAAGGTGCATATATATGTATATGTACAGACAGATAGATAACTTTTAATTCTTCCGCAGCGATATTTTGCAGAGCAAATCGGAGAGCGCTCTAGGCTAGGCTCGTCTATTCGTACGTTAGATCCCAGTGTTTTCGTACTTCGACATGATTCTCTTTTGTGAGCAAGTCGCGCTATTCGACGTGTGCAGGCCATACATGCCACTGTCCAAGGCTGAGAACGGGGGTTAGTTTTTGAGAACGTCGAACGGGAAAAAGCGCAACAGCCGCAGGAGCGATACCCAGAACCGCGCGTTTCATCCGTCTCAGCTGCCTCGTTTGTGGCTCCTAGATTTGATTCCCGCTCCGTCTCGTCCACCGCCGCCAATCTCTGGGGGTTTGAGTTTGGTCTTCAACTTCATCTTTGCATTCATGTTCACACTCGCGTTCGGCTGCATGCCGTTGCTGGTGGTCGTCGTGTTGGTCTTCTCCCGCAGCAATCCGTCTTCTGGCTTCCAGTCTATGCCCCACGCATCCACTGCTGCGCCTCCCGCTCCGCTGCCACCTCCGCTCGTTCGCTCCGGCTCACCGATGGCTTCTTTCTTCCATCTGATGAACTCGTCGTCTGGTCCCTCGGTGCCGCCCATGTACGCCATCCAGGCCGAGAAGTTTCGATTGCGAAATTTGGGAATGGGCATCTGTGGAAGACGGGCCGCGGTACTGCTCAGGCTCGTGGACGAGGTCGTGGTCGAGGATGTGGTGGATTGAGATCGAGAAGACCCCGTGGAGCTGGACATGGTTCCGAGATCTGCTTTCGCTTTTTATGAGCCGTCTTATCACTCGGGGTTTTGTGCTCTGACACATTTCATACCTTCTCTTATTGGACAGTAAATCGATGCTGGGAGTCGTGGCATGGTAAGCGGTGTATGTAGATACTCGCTGACGGAGGATGCTGCAGAAGATGCTATTGACACCTAGTAACTGCAATTCTCGACGAGACCTCATGATAATGAACGGTAGCATCACTGCTTGAACTCGCGACTTCAAGATACTTGTTGGAAGTGATAAGCCCTCTCCGTTTGCGTTTTCCTGATAGCTCTTAGCGCAGATGTTGAGTGTTTCACATTGCTAGTGCGTGAAGTAATTGTTTAAGAAAAATGCTCAGATATAATGGTGTGGCAGTCTGAGACATGTCATTCACTGCTGGAATAATTCCTCGTCCGAGATCGTCTGCAATTGGAATTGGGCTGGGAGATGTCAATTTTAAACTATCATGCTCAATATGGTAACCCAGAGAGGGGGTAGGGAGGTGTCAGTGACAAGCAGCATGGAAGATTCACAACTCTCGGAGGGAAAGCTCGAGTTTTGAAGCGTTTGAATCCGTTTTTCAGATGTTGGCAGTTCTCATCGCCATGAACAGTGACCGCAGGAGATGGTTTTAACTTCTGTTAGTTGTTCCGTTGAGTAAACACCTTAAACCACATTCGGTCAGCGCTTTATGCAAACTTTGCGCACCATCCGGCAACAAGCCTTCCAATAATATCCGGATCCTCAACACAGTACCAATGGCCCATGCCCTTGATGACATCCATCTTCTTGTCCTTAGCATTCACCATTGAATCGTGAATGTGTTGACAGCCAGAGACGGGTGCGCTCTTGTCGACCTCGCCGGAGATGATATACATTGGACACTGAACTGCGGCGTAGTCGGGTGGTTTGGCAGACTCGATGGCTCGGCAGTTGGCGCAGTATCCTTCAGGGTCCTGAGACATAATCATTTCTCTAATAAACGATTTTTGGAGTTGATTCGTCGATGGACCAGTTGCAGCCGAAGGAATGGTGTTGGCCATTGTTTCAATGCCACCTGGTGATGCAAGCTTATGTTAGCATTCGCGTGGCGACAGGAATACGGGTTCATTCGAGAGCGCGACGGGAAGCAGCGTGACATACCCTCCCTAACAGTTTTCACTCTCTGGGTGAAGATCTCAGCCACCTGTGGAGTTGGGTGAACTGGTCCAATACAGATGCCCGAGATAACTCTGCTGGCATATTTCTTACTAGCGGCCATTGTTGTTGGCACCATTCCTCCCATAGAGTATCCGACCACGATCGCCTGCTCGACGTGTAGGTGATCCATAAGGCTGAACACGTCTTTGCTAATTTGCTCGATGCTAGTGTCAGGATAGAGGTCGCTGTAGTATTTCGACCTGCCAGCTCCATAATTATCGAAGGTAATGCAGCGGTAATCAGTTAGATACGGCAAAATTGGACCATAGTAATTCTGTGTCGAGCCGAGACCGTGGACGAAGACTAGAGTCAGTGCTGCATTTCCGGACGAGGAGGCATAGTCAGTGAAATGAAGCTGTCTGCCATCTATATTCGCAAAGGGCATCTTGACTTGGGCGTTCTTCAGAAGTATCAGTGACACAGGTGGCTCAGTGCAAGCTATAAGACGAATAAGTACGATTCGGGGAGAGCTTGTCGCCTGGGTTGTCCTTGCGGCGGTAAAGCGCAGATCTGAAAGCAAAGCACAAAAGATATCACAAACAAGGAATCGTGAGGACACGCCATCTGCTTTGAAAATTCGTGTAGACTTGGTCAGTAGCTTTCATCATGGGTCGGCAAGGGCGATTCTTGTTCGGGAGCTGAGTTCGGGTGTTGCACATGCACAATCGATCCAGGCGGCTAGGCGGGAAGGCAAAAGTCGACACAGTAGCGCGTAATGTTGTCGAAGAAGCATTTTCCCCGACGATAACGCCTTTCCGTACGACGCTAACGGAATTTGGAAGTGATGAGAAGAGAGTTTCAGATCTCACTCGAGGCAGGGCAGAACAAATTTAGAGGAAACAGTGTGATGGAGGCAGTTCAAATGCCCAGAAGAGCACCGCTATGTAGTATAGTTGGGTGTCCGACACGCCAACCATCAGCTGGGTATTCACAATCTAGCACTTGGAGTAGCCGTAAAGCCAACATCCAAACCACAAATACCAGCCACCTCGTTGCCGAACAGTAAATTTGGGTATCTTTGAACATCGATCATATGTCGTCCAAGCCATTCATCCAATTGAGATGAGACCGATCCTGCCTACAAGTACAAAAAAACACGCTTGTGCCGAACTCCTGTGCTGTCATTCATCATTCATGCAATCGTAGAGTGAGTGATTTCAGGTGTTACGCGGAGAGCAAGATCATGCTCTCAGCGCCGTGACCGCCTTGTTCACTTCATCGCCGGCAATCTTCTCCCATTTCGCCTTGCCTTCGAGACCGAGTGCTTCAAAATTGCCTATTCTTTCATAGAGCATTCGTGACACATCACGATTTATGACCGTGTACTCGTCCTTTGATATCTTCTGATCATGATAGAGCGGTTTGAGAGCTGCAGAGACGAGCTTTTGTACGTCGGCTTTGTTATCTGAGGTGAGAGCGGCTCGGGTAGACGCCGCTTCGTAAGAGCCTGAACGGCTCTCGTGGTTTGCTGCTGTGGCAGGGATCCGAGGCCGACGGGGCTTTGGTTTAGCAATGTTGGGCGCCGGAGGCGCTCGTGTCACGTTCTCACTGGGAGGCGGTTCGGGGCTCTTATCCTTCGGTTCAGGAGAGACAGATTGTGGGGAGAACCCAATAGGTGGAAACACAGGCTGTATGCTGGAAGACAAGCCAGGTGGAGAATTTGGTCGGAAGCCGTTTGGCATAGGAGGTGGTGTAGCTGAAAGAGCGCGTGGTGAAGATGGGAGTGACGTGGCAGGCGAAGATGGCCGCGGGGATTGCTGTTCAGCCGACGGGCTTGCTGGATAGCGAGGTGACGGTCTATGTAGTGGTGGTCTCGACGGGCCAGCAGAATCCTCGACCTCTTGTAGCAGCGATTGAAGAAAGCTGGGCGCAGCATTGTCGAGCACGGATCTGAGTCGAGGTTGTGGCGAGATTTGACGAGGGGAAGAACGCAGAGCCTGCTGCGGTCGTCGCTGGGCCTGTGAAGCAGAATTACTGGTTCGCCGCCTCTTGTTGACTTCTCTAGCCGGAGAGCTGGAGGGCTCCGTTGTGACAATGGGAGATGATGTTCTGGACTTGCGTTTTCGTTTGCGGGTATTGCTGGATTCTGGCTGAGCTTCTTCGCCTTGAGCCTCAGCGAAAGCATCCCAAGCAGCAACTTCTTCAGCCGTCTCTTGACGAGGTGCTGGTGGGCCGGTGTGACGCCTGCCGTCGGTATTGTCGACCTCCAGGAGAGTCGACTCCGTCTCTCGGAATCGATTTCGACCACCAGCAAGTTCTGCAACGCGCATGCGTCGTTCCCAAGCCTCATGTTCTCGGCGGTTACTTTCAACAGCCTGGCGGTGCCGGCGCATCAAAGTCGCTGGGCTCTCGTCCTCGTCCCATGGAAAGTCGAGGTCAAGGCTTAAGCGAGACCACACAGACTGCCAGACTTGATTCCAGCCATCGTCGTTCGTAGCATTGTGGTTGCGTCGTCGTCTTTCCATACCTCTAGTTCTTCTCCTGCCGACAGCACCTTGCTGACGTCTTGCGTAGCGTAGCTGAGGATCTGTAGCTCTCTCGTTGGCGCAGCTGTCGCAAAACCATGAGGTGTAGGGTACTTCTTCAAGACCGACGCAGTATGTGTGCCACAACTTGCCGCAGCCATCACAATACATCAGGATGTCCTCGTTGTCGCCTTCGTGGCATTCTTGACAAACTTCATCTTCATCGTCTTCGTCGAGGACCTCGAGGAACATTGAAGGGTCAACATCAGCGACCTGTGTTTTGTCTGCAACAGCGTACGACGAGACAACGTCACCTAATTGATATGGTCACTCATGTGCACACGAAGCTAGTATGTGAAGGACTCACCTCCGATGTAATTCGTCAACTCCACAAGGTGGAAACTCGCCCGACATATCGGGCAACTGTTTGCACGTTCAACCCATGGTTTGAGACATTCATTATGCAGATTATGACCACAAGGTTGCAAATGAGCAATGAGCTCGGGTGTTTCTATGGTGTTGTGGTCGACATCACCGTTGGGGACGATCGATGCTCGAGCTGGACTTGTGCTTGTGGCTGCGCTTTCAGCGACTGCAGCGTCTGCCGTTGGAGACTTGGCAAGGGTGGTGTGTTGCTCTGCAACTCCATCAATACCTGTGCTCAAGTCTCCTAGACAGACAATACAGGCGTCTGACATACGAAGACTCCAGTGCCCAATTTGTATTCAAAGGTGAACAAAAGTGGTGGCAGCAGGCGTGGTTGAGGATTGGAGATGGGGCGACTTGGATGTTCAGCGGGAGAGAATACAGTATGAGGTCAAGTCGATCGAGTCGCGACGAGGGTCTCTCAGGGCCAAGACGCTAGTTCAAAATCGTGCTAGGCAGAACTCGTGCCGGGCAGATGCCTCTTCGTCCACTGACGCATCACCTGCCCGCGGTCGGAGAAATCGCCTTTTCCTGGGGACGAGTCGGAGGTCCGTAAAAGGTCACGCAATGCAATTCAGAGCCTATTGATGTTGTCAGCAGATGAATAACTGCCCGTTGAAATCTTGTGCGTTTGGCGACCTGCACTGAGAATACTGTCGCTTGCTGGCACGGGAACGTTTTGGTCCTAGGATGTGCGTTTAGAGTTATAAATTAGCGGTGTGCTCACAACAGCTGTGCCGCTAATTGTTGCCTGGGTTTATCTGTGTTAGCTGGGTTTATCTGAACCCAGGGATGACAATAGCTGGAAAGTTTACAGGACGAAGTGTGTTGTTGCCATCCATTCTCTCATCAGCTCCACAACGCTGCCTGCATGTTTCCACCCAGGCAGGTTCTTAGATAGTGTCAGAACGACTTGAGACTCGTGGTCTCAACATCATAAAAGGTACTCCCGGTAGCAGAGCAGACAAAAGTAAACATACAACATCGAACGGCTTTGGGTTTGAGCTCGATTTCGTCCTTAATTGAGGTATCTAAGGCGGTGATTCAGTCGTTCAGCGCACTCCGCCTCGTTGAGGCGTGAGCTTAGGACAAACTTGGTGTCCTGTCAGCTGAGAAGAATTTTGGTGGTATATCTCATGCAAAAGACACAGCTCCCTCCACCCATAACAACGCTTACACCTCAGCAATTTCTCTCAATCGTCGAATGGTCGACCTTGTGGCAGCGGCTGCGGGTGTTCTGAGCATTCCAGTATGTCAGCCTGCTAGTTCGTTCCTCGCGGCCTCTGCGGGCCTAGTGCATCCTCATGTTGACTTACGAGACGGTCCATGCGCCACCAGCAACGGTCTTGCCACATCCTTTGCAGTTCCAGATACCGACTGAGTGTCGCTTGACAGTGTTCTTGCCGCAGAACGTGCAGATGTACCGTGCGTGCTGTGTAATTTCCATCTTCTTCACCTGCTTTCGGAGAGATGCACCGTATCTAGAATATTCCTTGTTAGACCGTCGCACTGCATGCTATAAATTGTTTCCGTAGCTCGGAGGAAAAGATGTAGAACTGGTGAAAGTTGTCGTCGCATACCTTGTGCCATACTTGCCGGTCACGCCGACCTCTAGGACGCTATCAGTACTCTTTCCTACAAGATCAAAGTGGGCGCGATCATACTCTTTGTTCTCTTCGTCATTTTGGCTGTGTGGACGAAGTTGTGAAATTCTCGAATGTCTTGGGCCGTGGTCTGGAAAATTGTCGTGAACAGTCAATGCACGCAATGTGCGGCAGCATCTCTGGACACATCCGGAAGCTCTGCCGAAAATTGCTTGGCAGAAAACTCGGGCTGCCAGCCGAGCAAACCAATCCGGTAGCCTGAGGCAACAATGTCCGAAGTCTGCGCTTGGGTATTCCGTCTCAAGCCTCTAGTTCCCGCACTTTGATTTGCTCATCTCCTTTTATGACTTGAGCAATGTTGTTCGGTAAGGTAGAGACAAAGATGCAATTTACACAAACCATACAAGCCATTTTTCTATTCGCTCTTAACACATCAAGTTCTGGGTTCCGGCAGGATGCTCGGCTGCAATTTCTAGCAAGGACACAACGCTGTCGGGCTACGCGCTTACTCTCTGGAGGCAGTGGCCCTTAGGCGCGACAATAATGTCCAAGATATATTGTTCTTTGGTAGCATCGATGTTGCTAAACCTCACGCGCTACGCCTACGGCGGTGCTGCACGTAGAGCATGCTGAAATACACCTTGTCTTACATGCGCGCAGCAATAATCCTTTTGACTTCGTTCATGCATCGTCTTGGAAATTAGTCTGTCGGTCCCGGGACCCATCATCTGTGCATTCTGTGCGAACAAAGTCTCGAAGACAGCTACCACTTTCAGCTAGCTAGCACATGGCATAGTGTCGCCTTCTCGACAGCACAGGCTGGAAGCGGATTAATTAGACGAGGGTGCTTGGCAGCGAAGGACCAGTAGACAAAAGTCCCCACACATTTTCGGAACAGCCACTGCTCTTGGTGTCCTCGAGTCAGCCACTGTAATGGTGTCGGACGCTGCTGGAGACCTTAGCCCAATAAGCCCGCTCCTATTGGCTACTGGAGGGCGAGTTACTTCCAAAATAAGATCGGGCCAGGCTTGACATGTTCCACGCTGGCTCTTCGTTCTGAATATTGAATGTCCCCTTTTTAGGCTTTTTGAAGTTGTGCGTGGTGCCGTCTCTCATTGCATTTGCCTCATATTACATTCCTTGCACCAACTCCAGACTCACTGACGAGAACATCAAACATGGCTTCACGACAATACGACGTTGTTCTGCTCGGAGCAACTGGCTACACCGGTAAATTGGCCGCTGAATATCTCTCGAAGTCAGTGTCAGACCCGATCAACTGGGCTATTGCTGGACGATCTCAGTCGAAACTCGGCGATCTCGCAGCAAGACTCTCAGGACCTGCTGCTAAGCCATCAACGGTTGTCATCTCTGAGCTCACTGTGCCCGAGGTCGCCAAAGTTGCCCAAACGACTAAAATTCTGCTGAATTGCGTTGGACCGTATCACAAGTATAGTACTCCAGTCGTGCAAGCATGTGCAGAATCAGGCACGCACTATCTCGATGTCACTGGCGAGACACCGTGGGTCCGCGAGATCATCAACAAATTCGAGGGAACCGCCAAGAAGAACAAGGCGGTCATGATTCCCGAAATTGGTATCGAATCAGCTCCTAGCGATCTTGTAGCATTCAGCGCCGTCAAGCTTATCCGAGAAACCTGGGATTGTGGTGTCATGGACATGGTAGCAGCAGTCCACGAATTGAAGTCCTCTGGTGCCTCGGGCGGCAGTCTCGCGACTGGTCTAGGAATATTTGACCATTACAGCATTAAGGATCTCAAGGAAGCTGCTAACCCATTCTGCCTTTCTCCCGTTGCTCAGCGAGATCACAGACATACCAAGTATCCAACTCCGACGACATACCGAAGAACATTGGGCCAGAGAATCACTGGTGTATGGAAATACCCTCTCCTTGGCACCCTTACAACGAGCATAACAGCAGGACCAAACCAGGCCATTGTCCACCGAAGTGCCGGAAAATATCCATATTACTATGGATTCAATTTTAACTACGCAGAATACATGGCCGTCAACTCTGAGATTACTGGTATCTTCATCTCACTGATCATCTCCTTGCTGATGTTCTTCCTTGCCATTCCGCCAATTCGAGCTATTATCAAAGGCTTCATGAAATACAAGCCAGGCGAAGGGCCTTCTGAAGAATCGACCAAGGACAATCGATTCGAGATTCGAGCTGTCGCTGTGGCGGAGCAGCTGACCAAGGTTCCAAGAAAAGCATTCGTCAACTTCGTGTTCGAGGGTGGCATGTACGAATTGACAGCCAGATTGATGGTCACAGGTGCGATTACGCTCCTAAGGGAGCAGGACAAGATCGTCAAAACACACGGATTCGGCTTCTTGACCCCTTCTGCTTTAGGACAGGGCTACATTGACCGACTCGACAAGGCAGATGTCAAGCTCAAGGTGAAGCAGTTGGGCGACGTTGGCAGTAAGTGAACAGGAGAGGGTTCAAAGATGTGTGACGCCGCATCGATTTTATGTGTGAAGAGCCACGAGAGGAAATGCTACGGCACAGTGTGGCACGAGCAGATTTTCATTCCAAGAGCGAAAGGTGGCGTCTGAAGGCTGCGGTGACAACGAGATATTTGCACCACATTGGTTGTTGACATTTGTAGTAGAGTAGAATAGCTTAGTCTGCACGTTTTTCCCATAATCCTTGAAAGCCCTGTCGAAGGTTCCTTGTTCCCTGCTCAAGTGTATATCGGGGACGCCCGTGCTTTGCTCCATAGCCTCAGGCTCGAAATTGCCGAGGCAACTCCAACAGCCTCAGATTGGCTCGTTAGCGACCGCTGACCAGCCCTCTACACCTTCACCGTCTTGTATAGCGACGACGTATGTTTAATCTAATGTCAATTCATGCATCATCAATAGCCCGTGTCTCGCCGGCTAGTCGTGTCGTAGCTCTTGCTCCTGCTACAGCCTCACCATCTACCTCCATCGCCAATGTCGATCACGTCCTCTCAACAACTCGACTCGTCCGTAACCTTCCTTCGGCGGCCTAAAAAGCCCAAATCCGACGAGATCAGCAGAATCTACAAGCATGCCTCCCAGCTCTACCTGACTCGGCGCCTTGCCGAATGTTATGAAGCACTGCAGCCGGTGATCCGCCCGGAATCAAACGGAGACAAAGACAGCAGCAACGGACACGCCAGTGCATCTGAAGACGATGCCACCCTTCGCGCCCCTGTTGCGCTTGCAAGCACATCGCAGCGGATAAAAACATGGAGTCTGTACGCTGCATTGCTCAATGCGATACTAGAGCTCGGAGACGAGGACGGAAAACGAGATTTTGGGAACAAGCAGTACCGGGACATCGTATGGAACGTGCAGAGTGGCGCCGTGTGGGAGCAGGTTGTGCAAGATGGGTATATGGGACGGGAAAGCAGCGTCGACGCTGAAGTAGTGTATAACCTGTATGTTTGATCCGGACGACTCAGCTTAGCTACGGACACAGGCTAACAGACGCAGCTCGAACCTCCTCCTCCAAAAGGCCCAGGATCAGAGCGTGAACCAGTCCCGACTCGAGACATATCTTTCTACATCCCCCTCGAGCAGCATCGACTTCTCATCCGCCTTCGGTCCGAAAGACAGCAGCAACGGCGCCACAATGGCATCATTCCACGTCCAGCCCGGCAACGGTATGTCTACACCAAAGGACCTCAACAGCCGCATCAAGCTCCTTGAGCTTTTCACTTTGCACGTTTTGCCCCGAAACAAAGAGTGGGATTATGCAAGGTCCTTCGTGAGTAATTCCGATATCCTCGATGACGAGAGACGGGAGGCGTTCCTGCAAACTTTGAACGAGTTACAGGAGGCGGCTGAGGCACAGACACAGACCGAAGATGAGGATCTGGTTGGATTTGCGGAAGAAACCGAGACCGAGACGGAAGACGAGCATGAGCGGCAAGCGCAGCAGCAGCACACACGGATGAACAAGAGCGATGATGAGAAAACGAGACACACAAATCAACAGCCGCAGCAAGAGACGCAGAAAAGACACTTACACAGACGTACAAGCAGTGAGGTAGACTACGGGATCGAGGACGACCTTTTGAAGGCGCAGGCGAAAACGAGAAGCCCGCACCCGGCGTCACAAGCGCAATCAGCACCCACAACGAAACCAACATCGCAGCCCTCAGGGACGCTGAGCCCAACACCATCTGCGCCTCCACCTTCCTCGACCTCGGCATCTGCGAAATCGCCCTCACCGACACCGAAACCCGCCTCTCCTCCTGCGCAGACCTCCCGGAAGCCAGCAGCACCGGCGCGAAGAAACGTGACCAACGGCACAAACAAGTCCAACTCTAGCAGGAACTCCAATACTCCAAAGACTGGGCTCTCGAAACTGATCCTGATATTATCGAATCTCACCTCTTCGATAATGACATCCCTGACTCGGAATCCAACGCAAGTGTTCAGAACACTGATATTTCTCTTTGCGATTTTGGCTGTGTTGGCGAAGAAAGAGGTCAGGGAAAGATTAAGGAGGATGTTGGGAATAGGGTGGGCAAAGGTGCAGCAGACGGCGGGGATGGGTGTCAAGGTCAGTTATGTTTGATAGCGCGGCGAAGAACGCCCTGGATATGTGCAGAACACAAGTCTTTGTACATGATACGCAAGCTTGCGCCGCGCTTAGCGAGCGTCAGACCTCGCTGATGGCAGCAGTCGGTGGTCGCCCAAGCTTTATATCTAACTGATGCCTTGTGGCTCAAATTACCAATTAAATTGTCTGCCATTCTCCAGGTGTTATCAAGTTTCTCATCTTGATCAGTTGCTGCCAAATCATCAGATAGATTAATAGCTCCAAGTCTTTCCGTCCTTCTACGTCTGGTTTGTAACTTTGCCTGGACGCCGGCGCCTAATCTGGAACCATTTCTCCGTGCTGTGGCCTGTCGGCATGCATCGCACCTTGAAAATGCCGCTCGGTCGGCCCATTTAAGACCTGTATGGTTGTGCCGCTCCAAATGCGACTTTCAGGATCGTAATCAGGGTCTTAACCGGGCTCTTAGTCCCCGACCCTGAGCACTCCTTCTAGGGTGCCGTTTACCTGAAGCTTATTACCATATACCTCCCAGAATGCGCCTTCTTCTTGCCATCGCGGCATCATCTTTCCCTCCTTCACTAGCCTGTCCATCCGTGCAGCAGTATCCTCCTCAGTGACCGGATCTGGCTTGTCTTGCTTCTCGCCAGGCATACTTGCGGATGCTGAGCTGTCCAGATTGTCGTAGATACTGGTAGATGCAAAAGCTGAGCGTAGTGCAGCGACTTGTGACTCGCCATTCCAGTCCACCGGCTTAGCTGCTAAGTTCGGTTGAGGCTTACGCAACTTGAATGCGACTACAGATGAAGCATTCGAACTGTTCGAGACTGTCGAACCCTCCGATGTTACACTGTCATTCTTTCCGTGGCTCAAGAAATATTTGGGCTTCCGCCGCTCCGAGGAAGACGATGCTAGCTGTTGCGTAACTTGGGAGGTTGGTGTGCTCGGAGATTGAGCCGAAGCACTACTCGAGACATCGCTCGTACTGTCAATCGATTCTGCAGCCGTAAAGTAGCCATCTTGAATCCCAAACTCTGGTAAGGAAGCCGATGCCATTGCTGCTTTAGCCACTGCCTGTTGCTGTCGATCACGGTCGTGCTTTTTGATACTACCCTCTCGTTGCAGCTTCGCGGCCATCTTGATAGCAACAATAGCTGTTATGTAACTGTCATATCCTGCTTCGTGAAACCATGCATCGTTTGTATAGCGGTCGAACTCGCGTGAGGTATACATGTGCGGGCCACCTTCTTCTAACGCGAGCTCTCGTTCTACATCGCCAAGGGCTAGCCGACCATGCTTGTCACTGAAGCACGAGGAGAGGTATTTAGTATCGACGATGGCGGGGAACATGTCGTGGATCCTATCTTTAAACTCTTCGAGACTTTCTGGGAGATCGCCAATGGCCATCTTGAAGAGGAACATGATATCCACCATGCAATTGTGACCAACCAAGATCTTGCGTCGTTCTTTCAGCTTATTGTTGAGATCGCGGAGAAATGCTTTGACTGGCTTCTCACCTTCTGCAGCACTGATTGTGGTTGGGAGAGCATGGAGTACGTAATCATCAGGTAATTTGGAGAGGTCCTTTCCAGTAATGCCATCGATGATCCATCGAAACCCAATGGCTCTAGCTAGTTCCCGTTCCCGCCATTCTGCTTCGAGAAATTTTTGACTAGCCTGCTGCTTCGCAGTTGGGTTTGTGACCTGGATGAAGTGACCCATACCTTGAGTCTTCATCGCTGGAAATTCATTCTGGACAACTTGATGGACCAGCCGACGCTGGTACCCGTTGAGCACGTCAGGTATACCCGGTGGCTGGCCGTGCGGAATATTGAGGTAGTCTTCCTGCAACTCCTTCGGTCGGGCTTGCCACTTTGCAATAGTATCTCGAACGTGTTGCACCAGGATCTGGTCCTCATCTTTGAGTACCATGTCTTCGTGCTTCGCATCCGCTGTCATCTTATCTCGCGCTCGCGTCTCCTCCTGAAGTGACAGGTAGGGCACCCCGTGCACCATTTGCTTGCCAAAGTCGAACCCATTTTTGTGGAGAAATGCTATTGCTCCACTGTTCATAGACCATTTTCGGGTGAATTGGCGCTCTCTTAGTAGAGGCAAGGGACTGATATTGAAGTTGTAGGGTTTCAAAACATAACGATTCTTCTTTTCATCAAGCTTGACCACAGTTAGACCTATCTGCAGAGGCTGATATTCCTGCACCGATGCCCTTGTCTCCTCGTACCGTTCTTTGATGGTGGCCTTGGTAGCACGGCTTCTATCACGTTCTGCAATACCGGAGAATTCAAAGTCAAAAGCGATGAAATGCGAATCAGCTATATCTTGCAGCAAACTCACCGCCTCGACGCTGAAACGATCTCTGCCAACGTCCATTCTCGAGACCGATAAATCCGCTGCATAGAGTGCATCTTTGGTCTTGAAGAAATTTGGGAAAAGGCGTCTCAGTACATCAGGGGCGCTTTGGCGTAAAAAAGTTGATGGTGCTTGATTCTCGATGTACTTGCTTGTCGACTTGCGAAACAAACGTGAAAGGAGCGAACGCATATGAAAAAACCTAGATCTATGTCATATGCTGGCAAGATGCAAGATAGGTTGCTGTGAAGATGAAGATAGAACGGATCAACTAGTAGTAGTGATGAAGTTGAAATCGATGACGAGGTCTATCTCAAGAAAGCGAACGTTCACGTACTACTCGTCGCCGCTTCCTTTTCGAAGCTAGGCACCTCCCACGCTGCACCGCGGAGAATCAGCGATAATGACTTCCCCATTGTATTTGACACAATACCAGGGAAGGCACGAGCCAGGTGGACTTGCCGTTGTTGATGCTGGTGAATTTTGGTCGCGTGTTTGCCTCGATTCGGAGAAGCTGATCGTCATCTCGCACAAACAGCGTAATTGAATGTTTGTGGGGCATGGGTTTTCAGCAACGCTATCTGCTAATCATCCAACCACTACCATACTGGTGAGACCCGACGCTCCGTTGCCCGAAGTGAACCTCGCCTGCCTGATCTCTGAATTGGACCACTGATCAAGGAGGAAATGTTGGAGCCATTCGCAGCATATCTCTCAAGCACATCATCCCAAGTCGAGCGGGACTCGCAGACGCAACGATGAGTAGCACTCTTGCATCACTACTCAAGAAGAGCACACTAGACGATAATGATGCACTATTACAAGCCAGCGAAGGCGCGCTCAAATCCTCCCCGAACGATTCTCAGGCACAGCAAATCAAAGCCATTGCGCTGCTGAAGCTTGAACGGTACCAAGACGCCCTTAACTATTTCGATGAGTACAAAAGCCTGCGGCAGACACTACCAGAAGCATACGCCTATGGCTTGTACAGAAGTGGAAGATTTGAGGAAGCAGTAAAGACCGCATTGGACGATCAAAATTCGAGAGGCGCCCAACACATCGCACTGCAGGCTGCATACAGAGCGGAAGACTGGGATGCCGCGAACCAGGCCTACAGTTTGCTGGCCAAATCGAAAGTGTCCAAAGAGATATTTGATCTACAAGTCAACAAACTTGCTGTTGATGCGGAAGGTCTGTGGCTGGAGAAGATACCAAAAACTGCAGTGCCTCGAGCGACTACAGATGACCTGGCTGCTTTCGAGACAGCGTACAACGCTGCCTGTATATCTGTATGGAAAGGCCAACTGCAGGAAGCAGATGTACTGTTAAAGCGAGCCATCAGTCTCTGTCAGCATCATGAAGAGCTGTCAGACGAAGAAAAGGCGATCGAGCTTGTGCCGCTCAAAGCACAGAGAATCTTCATCTTGCAGAAGACTGGCAAGTCGGATGAAGCTTCAGCGCTAGCGAAGGAGGTGGAAACAAGCTTGAAGGGAACTGCCGTTGACGCAAGGACAAGGAGACTGGCCGAGAACAATATTTTGGCTACCTCCTCCGAGATCATGAATCCTTTCCTTGCACAGAAGATCCTTAACCGTTGTTCAGTGCCGAAGGGAGAACGCTTCCTTGCGAATCAAGCAGCCTCACTTTCATCTAATGAGCGCACAATTCAATTTCTGACTTTCAAATATGATGGTCTCATCAACGCAGCGAGGAAGAAATGCTCCGGCGACACTCTACCTTCAAAAGCTTCTGATATTCTTCTTACATCCATGTTCGATGCTGCAGCCCGTGCTAGAGGGGAAGTCAGCAAAACCGCCATCAACAAGGTCCTTCTAGAACTCGAGAAAAGGCCCAACGACCTTGGCCTCATGATGACAATTGTACAGCTCTACGTACTGACAGGGAATACAACAGCAGCAGTCGATATGCTACACGGCTTTTTCGTGAGGCTTGAAAAGTCTGATAGCGAGAAGGACCAAGAGGTGAGGTTTTCACCTGGGCTCGTCGGGCTAATGGTCGGATTGTACAGAAGCCAGGGAAGAACGTCTCAGCTGAAGCAAGAGCTTGCAAAATCCGCTTCATATTGGCGCACGAAGTCAAAAGCACCATCGTCTCTTCTTCGGGCAGCTGGTGTGGCTTTGCTCCAATCCTCAAATGAAGATGATGCACAAGCTGCAAGCGAGATTTTTGACAAGCTCTATTCGCAGGAGCCGGATAATCGAAATACTATTGCAGGTTACGTGGCTTCTCATGCGTCTGCACCTTCTTCTGAAGTCAAGCTATTGGCTGAGAAGCTGAGTTCGGTGTCCGATCTGACTGCTGCCGTCGACGTCGACGTGCTTGAAAAAGCTGGCATACCACAGTCCACCAATGCTCTTGCCATTGCGCAAGCAGGAACATCCAGGAAGCGGGCCGCCGTTGACGGCCTGTCGAACAAGAAGAAAAGAATACGGAAAAGTCGCTTGCCAAAGGATTATGATCCCAACAAGAAACCTGATCCTGAGAGATGGCTTCCGCTTCGGGACCGATCGACCTACAAACCAAAGAAGAAGAAGGGTAAGAAAGAGGATCGCACTCAAGGCGGTGGCAACGTTAACGAGTCTCTTGATATCAACAACAGGCCTGCTGGCACTGGTGCTGAAGTCGTCACTAGCAATCAAGGAGGTGGTAAGAAGAAGAAGGGGAAAGGGAAGAAGTGATACCAGAGAATCGTGTACGTTTGATAGAGGAGCATTTGCATCCCTGAAGCGATGCTGTTCCACTTGAAAATACCCTTGGTGTGTTACTAGTAAAAGGCGTAGATACTAGGTACCTCCAACAAACTTCATCAGCGTCTAGAGTTTAGCGTGTACTCAGTGTCTTCAAAAGCGCGTGTCACACTAGGTCAAAGATTGGCGCTATGGTGGCCCCGCCCTTTCCACGTGCCAGTCAGCTACCATTTTTGGCGTGCTCTTTGGAAACGTCGCAAGACTGAGGTCGAAAAAGTCAATCATTGTCCTCTTCCTGTGCTGCAATGACCGGTCAAACGTACGAGATTCTCTTATGAGCAATTGACATGCTCTCGAATTGTTTGAGATGTATCGACTCTGGCTGTCGTCATGGTTGACCATGAAGCCCCCGATCAACCACTAGCCACGAGCGGAGGTGAAGACTTGAACGCACCAAAGCAGGCAGCTTGTCTAGAATGTAGACGAAGCAAGGTCAAATGCTTGAGAGCTGAAGGTGCAAGCGCATGCAAGAAATGCATTCATGCCGGCCTTGAGTGCATTGTACCAGAGTACCATGTTGGCAGGTACAAAGGCGTTAAGAACAAGCGCTCCGGCCTTGAGAAAGCAATTCACCAGGTCGAAGAAGCTGTGAAGAAGGCTCGCACGAGTGGCTCAGGAATACAGTATGAGCATACACAAGCTCTTCAACGCCTGATCGAAGATAGCAAGCATAAGACGAGCCACGACGCTGCGCCCACTCCTAGGAAGCAACGAGCTAGTATGATTATTGAATCAACGGAGCCTGCTTTTGAGCAACCAAAGGCCGCGAGAACCCTTTCATCGTCGAGCTTGCGGCGTGACGCGTTCGCTGAGCAACCCGAGCAAAGTGGTGAAGTCACCGTAAATAACGCAGATAATCCTCTGCAGTTGCTTGCTATAGCTTCTGCAATACCTGAACAGGCAGGAACGGCAGCCACCCCATCTTCGACTGGAAAGGTCTCACCAGGCAATAAGACAGTAATTACAGTGGAGGACGACGAGACCCAGGAATTTTTCAGCCCGATCTCATCTCGACTTGACACGCGCCTAGACTTCGATCCCATCGAACTTGGGCTCGTCACAGTGGAAGAGTCCAAATCTTTGTTCGCTTAGTAAGTTGAAAATGATTGCTTCGCTAATGGAACTAAAACTGACCGCTATCAAGTTTCCATAACCATTTGGCACATACACGGTGGGGCCTGGATGAGACAGTCCACACAGCTGACCTCGTGCGCTCGCGTTCGTCGTATTTGTTTACATCTATTTTAGCAGCTGCTGCACTTTTCTTACCGAGTACGGGCGCTCTGTCCAAACGCCTAAACAATCACTGCAAGTGGCTCGCACAGCAAATCACTTCTGGAGGGTACCGGTCATTGGAAATCGTCCTCGCTTTCATTGTTAATGTGCCGTGGATGCAGCCTGGGCGGAATTGGGCAATGGATGATGAGACTTGCTTTTATCTTTCGACTGCCATGACTATTGCCATTGATCTTTCTTTGCACAAGATCGTCATACCTTCCTCGACGATGCGTCCTCAGGGAACGATGGAGCGCATCGCGCAGGCTGACTGCATAGAAGCTCGGCGCGCTTTGAATCTGGACGGACACGAAGATATTGATGTGGCTTCCGTGCTTGGACGCCGCCTTCTGCGTGCTCGAGAGCGAACATGGTTGGCATTATTCACCCTTGACAGGGGCGTCTGTCTGGCTAGAGGTCGGCCATGGACTGTTCCTACAGGCCCGCTAATTGATACCTGCGACACCTGGCACGTGTCAGATATCGCAGATAAAGAAGACGCCAGTATGATAGCCTCATGCGTCCTTCGCAGAGACTTCGGCGGCCTCGTATCCAGCATACGATCGACCTGTGACAACAACCAGGTCGCTTTTGGCGGCGCCGCAAGCATTGTAAAGCACATGCGAGAGAAAGTTGAAGGCTTTTTCACTAATTGGTACGACACGTGGTCCTTTCAGGTCCGAAGAAGTGATGGGAGTGTGCCGCCCTACGTCGAGATCTTAGTGTCTCATGGCAAGCTGTCTGCGTATTGCAACGTCATTAATCACCCCACAGCCTCGATGGAGATGAAGCAATTCTTCCGGGCAGCAGGCCTCACAGCGGCATTGAATGTGATAGGTGTTGCTATTCAAAATGAAGCCAGACTGCAATCAATGCCTAACAACTCGGTGATCATGGTCTCATTTGCGGCGTGCTTTGTGCTTGGTCTGAGCACGACGAAACGTGGAGACCAGATCTACATCGCTGCGAACGCAAAGAAGTCCATTGAGGAAGCAGCAAACGTCTTGGAACGGATAGGCTCTTCGCCTTCGCACCGCAGGGGAGCATCAGCCTTGTTTGGCAAGCACATCAAGCGTATAATGCACTTACACACGAGCTCGAGCGAGACAAGTACAGCAGTAGAGACAGACAACGTGAACGGTATGAATCCTACCGGTGGATTCTCCGGCAATGGTTTCGCCGCTGCACCGTACGCCTTGCAACCTATATTTGATGAAGACCAACACACATTTCACGGATTTGATAGTTTGACTGACGACCAGCTTCTTCAAGCTATTCAAAACTCGAAGGACGATCTTGACCCCTTCAATGCTGGCTTCCAACCTGACGACGGCCTGTTCATGGATTGGCTGGATTGGCCCAATCTGACTTAACACCGACTTCTAGTCAATGAAACCTGTAGAGTCGAATAAGGACAACATCGTAATAATGTTGGGGCCCCAGAGTGCACAGGATGAAGCTTTTGAGGAACCCAACGACGTCCAGCGCCAGACTCGTAGGGTCACCAATGATTTCAGTGCAAGTGGCGAAGATGCGGAGTAGAACTTCGGCCATAAATTTCGAATTGCCGAAGCGACGGAGCTTTTTGAGGCCTCGCAATGCTGGCCGATTTGCTTCCGGCAAACTGTCGTATTCGAGCGCTTTTGTATATCATAGCTCCATTTGCAGCTTATGTTTCAGCATTCTTCGCACATTCAAGCAAAATGTCGTCGTTCCTAGATGGTGCCTTATCGAGAGCGTTTGTGCTCTCTTCACGCCAACAATGCTTCAAACTTGAGGCCTCGGCAAGAGTTCTCCGAAATAAATCCTATGGCGCGCCGGACTTGAGGTTTTTCACCACATCAAAATCTCGAAGACGACAAGCACCGAGACCGGAAGACACGCACCCAACGCCGTCACGACCAAAGTCGAAAGTGTTCAAAGACGCCGATGAAGCAGTCAAAGATCTTAAAGATGGCTCAATTGTGCTATCGGCGGGCTTTGGGCTTTGTGGTGTTGCACAAACACTTATCGAGGCAATCGGACGAAAAGGCCTCAAGGATCTTACAGCAGTCTCAAATAATGCAGGTCTCGGTGGTCATGGCTTGGCTCACTTGACAAAGACTGGTCAAGTATCGCGGATGATATGCTCATATCTAGGCGGCAACAAGGAGCTTGAGAAACAGTATCTGACTGGCAAGATGGCAATTGAGCTATGTCCCCAAGGCACACTTGCCGAGCGAATCCGAGCCGGGGGTGCTGGCATTCCTGCATTTTTCACATCTACAGGTGTGAACACCTACATCCAATCTGGCCAAATTCCAATTCGACAGCAACCTGCCGAAGACGGCAGTGGCAAGCCAAATATTATCGAACCTGGCAAACCAAGAGAAACGAGGATATTCAACAACAAAGAGTATGTCATGGAATCTGCGATTACTGGAGATGTTGCAATCATTCGCGCCCATACAGTCGATGAAGCTGGAAATTGCCAGTTCAAATACACGACGAAAACATACGCACCAATCATGGCCAAGGCGGGCAAGATCTCTATTGTGGAGGCCGAAAACATTGTCCCCGTTGGTGCCATCAATCCCGATGACGTCGACTTGCCAGGCATCTTTATTGATCGGATCGTTCCAGCAATGGCTCCTAAGCAGATCGAAGTCAAGAAGCTGGCGTCCAAGGATGAGACGCAAGCTGCGAATCCAGCTCAAGAACGACGAAATGCTATTGCCAGACGAGCAGCCAAAGAGCTCAAGGACGGCTATTACGTCAATCTGGGCGTTGGTATTCCAACTCTTGCGGCTTCTTTCGTGGAGCCAGGCGTCCAGGTGTGGTTGCAAAGCGAGAACGGAATTCTTGGTATGGGTCCATATCCAGCAACCAACGAGGAGGTCGATCCCGATCTGATCAACGCCGGTAAGGAGACCGTCACGCTTCTGCCTGGTGCATCGACATTTGACTCTGCAGACTCTTTTGGTATGATCAGAGGCGGCCACGTCGATGTTTCAATTCTTGGTGCCCTCCAGGTGAGCGCTTCGGGGGACCTGGCAAATTACATGATTCCAGGCAAGGTTTTCAAGGGCATGGGAGGAGCAATGGATTTGGTGTCCAATCCCGACCAGACGAAGATCGTGGTTGCCACAGATCACGTTGACAAGAACGGCCGAAGCAAGATTGTGGAAGACTGCGCACTCCCCCTGACTGGCAAGGGCGTTGTGAGCACGATAATTACGGATCTTTGCGTGTTTCAAGTCGACAGAAAGAAGGGAGGATTAACTTTGACTGAATTAGCGGAAGGCGTGACGGTGGAGGATGTCAAGAGCAAGACTGATGCCAAGTTCGTTGTTGCACCTGAACTGAAGCAGATGATCTGATCATGCAGCTGATCGAACTGGGGAGACTTTGAGTGTAGGCTTTACATGTAGTGAGTTGGGTGGCAGGAAATATTCACTACACAGTAGACTAAGTCATTAGAGGCAATCCAAGGCGCTGTGGTCTTACAACAATAGTATCTGTTACATCGGGTCCTGCCTGCACACGAGCTGTGTCCGTGAACGTCGTGTTGCCTTGTGACGTCCGCTCCGCTCTTGAGTTGCCGAGCCTGCACCTTCCTGATTGCAACTTCGCAAAACCTTCGGTCGCGCACGAGTATGTTTGATGCATGCCCCACAACGGTCTATGCGGTATGGCGACTTGTCGACTGTGCGATGTGTGTTCCTCATCAGTGATTTTCTGCTGTCGTCGCCCCCACATATGAGTTCTCCTTGAGGCCTTGCGACCACTTGTTTTCTTTTTCACGTCTCCAGGTATGCATGAGTAACGATCGTCAACGCTTAAATGTTGCTCGAGTCTCCAAACAGTCGCAGGCCCGGAGAAACGCGGATCGCATCCATGTATCCAAGCACGGAACAATGTGTCACGCAGCACTTGGGTCACTGCAGAGTCTGACATAATGATGCAGCTGAAGATCGCCGCCTAAAGACTTCGAGAAGAGCAGAAGCTTGCGAATAGGGTTCTCCATAATGACAATAAGCAAAGATTGAGATTGTTCAAGGTCATTGAAGCTCGGCTCGGTTCGCAGCTTCAGCTGCATGCTTTGCCGAACGGGATGAACCCTAAATGTCTTCCAGACTCGAACGAATCAGCGGATGCTGTTCCATCAGTGGGGATCAAAGCTATTGGCTTCTTCCCCTACACTAATGATTGACAAGCGAAGAATTACTTTCAATAGTGTCTGCGAACCCATCTGATCGTCACAACCTCTCGGTCCAGGTTCTAGTGAAGTCGACTCATATTGCCACTGGACAAAAATCCACTTGCATCCCAGCACACTCACCTTGACGACCGAGACGTCGAAGTGGAGTTTGAAATGCTGTCCCACCGACCTTACCCGTGATGGCAGTGGCAACGCTGCAAGCTCGGTCCTCCAACCAAGTTGAACGTTCCGAAGCACAGAATCTATCCTAAGAATCATTACTACGTTGTACAGCATTGAGGTGCTTTCTAAGGCAACCACCAAGTTCCACGTCAGCAATATCTGTGCGCTTCGTACATGGATGTTCTTCTATAACTGAGCTGCTGCTTTGGCTTTCACATTTTTAGTAGTGCCGAGTGCTTGGGTGCAGTATCGAACTCTGACTGGTCAATGCATTTCCGTTGCCACAATGGCGAAGCGAGTTCAGCTCTGCAAATAACCTCAGCACAATAGATGTGTTGCATCCAGAGAGGCTGGTGGCACGTGCCGACAAGTTTAGTCTTCAGCCATTCACTGTGCCGCATGAGCATCTCACCTCAATCAGGCCGTGTGTCACTCCCATATTTGGGTCATACGCCCACATTTTCTCGAGTATTTATTCCGTGAGTTACATTCCTAGCGCTTCCCAATGAAGACGTGCTTTGGTATTCATACCCGGATAATATCCAAGACACGGGCTCTAGTCGAGGCGCATCCTAGTGGAACGATGCTTTATAGTCATCGATGCGCATATATCTCGGAAGTCGCCTGGCGAGCGATTTATCTAAAAGGCAATTGCCTTACAAAGGTGAGCCGCTATTTAGTCACTGCTAACTGCGCAGACCGTCGTAATCGATTCTTGACCTCGTTGTAGGGTATCAGAGACGTTTGGAAAACGTTCAGAACAAAGTACCGTTATTCTCGACGATCTGCATCTCTGCTTGTCCACTCAATGCATACCTTAATAGTCCCAGCAGCATCAAGAAGAATGCAGCTCTCCGCACCAGATTTCGAGTTGCTCAATCCTCCTGCCGACTTCGAAAAGCCGGAAGAAGTGTCGGAGTATTTCTCCCTCACCGCAGTGTCGAACACGCGGCTTGGACGAGTATCCCCTGACGAAGACGAATTTACGGCTCCGATAGTCCTGAGAAGGCTACGACAACCCTTTGTCCTCTGCGAAGTCACCGTGTCTGCCGATTTCCAAGTCGAATGGGATCAAGGCGGACTGTTGCTCTTCCTTGGTGATGACCTTGCACATAATCCACGGGTGATTCCACCCCCTCGATCGCTTCGGAGACCGTATGTTGTGGTCGACCCCCGTCTCAATAGAGGTGCATCGAAATGGGCACGCGTCGCCCTCGAGATCACAGGCGGAGAACTCGGTGTCACTACACTCGTCGCTAACCCGAGATGTGGAGTTGACTGGGCATCTACGCCGGCATTTCCTCTGCTCGGTCCGGGACAGCTCGCAGACATGGAGATGCCTGGTCTTAGGCTCAAACTGGAAAAGGTTGGTGCCGATTTGTGGGTATGGTACAGAGTTCTAGACATGGTTTCTGGTGCAGGAGCTACACCGACGCCGGAGTTCGTGAGCAGGCAGTGGCGGAAATGCAGAGAGATTGTGAACTTCTTCGACGAGGAGTCAGTCAAACGTCCGGCTTGGGTTGGCTGCTATGCCAGTAGGCCGCTCGATGTTGAGCCCGATATCGTTGATGACGGGCTCTTTGTTGAGTTTGAGGATCTTGAGATCTTATGAAGATACATCCAGAGGCCTTACGCGAATCACCAATCGCCGTGTCAGACCAACAACGACAAGATCTTTTTCCTGGCACAGTCCGAAGACTTAGAAACAGCAAGAGCAACTCTATCGGTCAATCCGGTGTTGGAGAGGCCACACACGCAGGAATTATAGCATAAACGGCTTTCAGATACTACTGATGCATGAATTTTCAAAACTGAGCGTGCTATTAGTGAAACACCAGCAGGCCGAGCATGCCTAGCTTGAAGCAAGGCAGTCCGATTGGATGCGCAGATTAAGAAGACTTCCCAGTGAGGAAACCTCTCCAGCAAGGCGAAACAATCGCGATAGATCAAAGAGGCGCCCACAGAAAGCGCTGCCGGTGTAAATGGCAAGCGCATCAACACTGGAAAGCCCTTTCAGCCTTCTCGATTGCAAGATCAGGCATGTGCAAGATAGGTGCGGCACCCCTACGGTAGGGCAGGTCCTTGGAGACTTTGTGGCAATATTGTGAACGTCATTTTTGGTCATAGTTGATGCATAGATAGCAGTCAACTGCAAATCTTGAGTTTACCTGCGCCTTCAGGCACAGGAAGATGGGCAGTGGTGGTCGCTTTAATAGACGAGAGCCATCATGAGCATGGGAGATAGGGTTCGGCAAGGAAGCAGCATAATTGATTTATAGATGCCACAGAATCAAAGATCGCTTTTACAGAATTGGAATGATTTCCCAACCATGCATATATTCTAAAAGTCTCATACGCTATGCTAGGGCTTTCAGTTGAACTCCAAATCAACTCAACCAAACGGATAAGCTGTACTTGGACAAAATCCACCTTACAACTTGGCCTTCTCCTGGCCTAGCCCGGGCGCAAAAGTTGTGCTAGTACTCGTCTGCTCAAGCTCACCCTCCTGCTTCGTTCCGATATCTCTAACCAGTTTATCAACCCATTCCAACATCCACCTATTCCCCTCCTCAGTACTCAACCATCTCCCACCCTGCACTTCGACCTCCCCTTCTTTCTCGGCGTCACCCCGTTCGTATGCCTTCCTTAGCCCAAACACATGACTGACGACCTGCGGACCGACACCAGTCTGCGCCCTTAAACACGCAATAGCAACGAGGCTAGTCAACACCCGTCCCACGTGCGTTTCCTTCGGCTTCTCCTCCCCATCCACATACGTATGCCGACTTGGATTGCTTAGCAAATTCGCATAATGGCCATGAATGATATGTACCGGCAGGTCGGGATGGCTCTGCGCCAACTTATCGAGCAGTTTCCGCTCGAAGCCGTAGTAGACGCTGTCCCACAGGCCCAGGCCGTCTGTCTTCCTCTGCTCGATGTTGGTGGTGCTGAATTCACGCGTCGGCTTCGAACTCAGCTTTGTCCTTACATCCTCCGGTAAGGCATTGTAGAAGGCGCCGAGACAGTTGATCGTGCGCGGGATACCGTTGAAGGATATGCACTTCAGTCCGACTTCGCGTTGAAGCTCGGCGGCGAGGACTGGATTGAGAGAGCGGTCAGAGGCCTGGGCTTGAGACCACAGCATCGTCATGGCGGAGGGTGCGTTCATGGTCATTGCTGTTGCGGTACTGAAGGTTAGCCAGGCCGGGGTCGAGACGCCATGACTTGAGGCTGATTGGGCGAGATTCTGAATTGAGGACTTGAAGGTGGCCGGGTTGGCGACTGTATAGGAGGGTTTGGAGAAGGGGGCGTTGATGAGTTGTTTGAGAGCTGGAGACAGTTTCGACATTGTTTCTGGTGGGCCAGTGGCTGGATCTGTGGGTGGTGTTGGTGGAATGTGCTGGAAGATTGTCGTTATCTGCCGCGAGCGTGAGCGACGATGAGTACGCTTGCACGATGACTTCTTTTCGACGATAGCTTTGGGTTTCGGTAATGTTTGGCGTGCTTCAGCGTGACGACTGCTGCTGCTGTACTCTTCCTGTTCAGACCTGGGAGTCTCAAGACCGACGTCACCACTACTGCCCAACTTTCGTATGTTTTTGATGTTGACCATAAGGTCTCGAAGCGTGAACCTGCTCAAATATTCGATGTCGGACTTGTCTTGCCGATGTGAAGAGATCGTCTCATCGGGTGAAAGAGGAGATCGGCAATAAAATCAGCTCAGAATGACCGATAGGCTGTGCCGAGGATCCAAGACTTTTTCGGAATTGGCGACACTGACAGAACGTTTTTCCGACGCTAATTTCTCACCGTCCCTGCAAGGTCCCCGTTAGCGCGACCCCTCCACGTGGGCGGCGCGACGCGTTTGACCAACCCTCTTCCGTATAGACAAAGTAACGATCGATCAGGCCCATTCTTGAAGTCTGAAAAGCCCAAAACATGTCGCGCAACAACGAGATGCGTCGTTCCATGCTTGCTGAGATGCTTGAGGGCCAACCCGCCAGAAAGAAGCAGAAGACGACCCCAACAGCACCTGTTAGCACGCTAATGCTTGATGGACAACGAGCCTTGGATGAGAAGCGGTACAGAGATGCCATACGACACTTCTCGCATGCCATAGATAACCTTGAAGACAGCAAAGGCGATATTCTGCACGTCTACGACCTAAGAAGCAGCGCTTACATCAAAATTGACCAAATACAGAACGCCCTCCAAGATGCCAAGCAGATGATACGCCTTGATAGGGTTGACGCTCGCGGTTACCTGAGATGTGCTCAAATCGAACAACTCTATGGAAACCCAAAAGGAGCGGTGAAAATCTGCGAGTATGGTTTGAAAAGCGTTCCAAATTCCGACAAAGGATACGCACGGCTCGAATCTCTTCTGATCCGTATCAAAGAAGTCGCGAGGAAAAGAGTAGTGTACGAGAAAGGAACCGACCCGATGCAAGTCTTACCGACCGAATTGCTCGACATGGTCCTCGCCTCATTCGACTATCGACAGGCGGTGGCTGTTATCCGAGTGTGCAAGGGCTGGCGCACGAGGCTGAGATCGGCAGCTGTGATTACTCAAACCATTGATACTAGGCATGCCAGGCAAGTGCTCACCTACGAACAAATCAAGACGGCGTTCGCAAGACTGGGCAAGAGCCCGAAGTTGTTAGCTTTCGCCAAGTTAAACGAGAATGCTGCTCGTACCGCCAGCACCGAACTGGGTCACTGGATACGATTGGAATCGCTCGAAACCTTGATACTCGAAGAAGGGAAGATGCAACTACACAGGATCCGATGGGAGAAGCTCAGAAATCTCAAGAGGCTTGTCACTGGGCCGAACATTGCCATGACGCAGACAATCCCAGGTCTCCTCGCAAAGTGTCCGGCATTGAAACACGCAGACCTGAGGGGACACCTTTGCAGAGAAACCTTTCATCCGAATATGCTAGCAATATCACCCCTTGCATGGAGCACTAATCAGAACTTGCGAAGTCTCGCAGTACGGTCCTCGACGATTGGTCATATGCTTGCCGTAAGTGAACTACCAAGTATACGGTATCGAATAGGACCACTAACGCGTTTTACAGTTCCCACATACCTGTCCTTTTCCTCAGCTTGAGAGCCTCGACCTCAGTGATGTGACTATCTGCAGCGAACTCGACCTCTCTGGCTATTCAAAGCTGGAGGAGCTCAGTCTCCGATACGCCCCGATCGACGAACGGTACAACCTTAGAACCCCTCCTAGTCTGCGTCAATTCACGCTGGAAGGCCAATTTGCGAACATCTTTCCTCAACCTGAAGAGATCAAGTTTCCCTCGCAAAATCTACATGCAATCAGCACGCGTGGTACTGACAGCATTCGATTCCTTGCCTATGCCATCCGGCAAGGCCTGAGCAAAGATATGCTAAGGAAAATCGTCATGGCTGACTTTGTCACTTACAGCAACGTCGCCGGTCGGCCCATTGGCAGTGACCTGAACCTGCTCCGTTCTATCCCGGGATCGGAGGTGTTTCAAAACGTAGAGATGTTAGCTCTCAAGGACGACAACATCGTCGACAACGATCTCGACGTGATACATTCGCTCTTTCCAGCGGTAAAATGTTTGGAGATAGAGGCCCCGTGTATCACAGAAGCGTTTGTGAGCGAGCTCATCAGACTGCCAAACAACGAGGTGAAGATCATCACGTTAAGGAACTGCACAAATGTGCCTGAATACATGGTGAAATGGGCCGAGCCACACAACGTGTGCATACGATTGGTCAGGCAGGCATGGCAGAGCGATACATCTGGAGGTCGACGTCTACGATATGGCTAAGTGGGCTCATGAACTGAACTATTGGTGTCTTTCCAGCTGATATTTATAGTCACCCCATAAAGCTTGCCAAAGGCTAAGTTCTACGACTCATACAGACCCTTCTTCAGAATGACCGTCGCCCTCTTCGCCTCCAACAACTTTATGTCCTTTCTCGTCTGCTCAAAGTGCACGCATCCATACCTAAACAACTCTCCGAACGTCCCCTCCTCACAATCCGCCCCATGGTACTCTGGCGAATCAAGCAGAATCCCCAACGACACGTCCTTCGTCAACCCTTTCCCATGTACGATCTTCTGCATGCTCGACCTAGTCAAAATCCTCCAAACAAGCTCATAGGCCTTCTTCCACTCTGGTGACTCCCTATCAGCATCCACTTTCATCTTCCAGCACTGCATAATTTGCTCCCCAGCGTCCTTAAACCCAACCACATCCTCAGCGCCCCAATTCTCATTCAACACGTCCCACACCAAAACATGCTTTTCCCAGTACTCGGCGCAATTGAAAGCGTCCTCGCCCGTGGCACCTTCAGGCGGCTCGATCATACACAACCTCATCCAGCAAAGTACCTGACTAATATACTCCATCACCGTCACCGCCGACACGTTCCAGTCCCAGGTGAAATTGTGTGCCCGAGCATCCTCGAATTTTATGCTGGCACCGAATGCAATAAGCGGGTTCTGGATCAAGCCGTCATGACTCTGCTTGCCTTTCCAGATGTGCATGAAGAGGTCATGCCAGCGCTTGATAAATGGATCGTTTTTGCGCGCCGCCACAAAGTGGTTCGCGATGATCTGAGCGTACATCAGGGGCGCCGCCACATTGTAGGGCGAGTCCGGGTCCGACAGGCGGTCCCAGCAGATGTTGTCGAAGGAGTTGATGAGGATGCAGCCTACGTCGAGGAAGACGCCGCCGTGGAGAAACAGGCATGCGCCCCTGAGGAAATCGGCAGAATGTGGACCTGTGTAGGGGCCTGTCATTTCGCCCTTGACGAAGCTCTCCGGCAGCAGGTCGGCCGGAACGTAGTTGAGCGCGTAGTTCGGGCTGTTGGGGACTGCGTCGAGGATGCGGATGGTCCAGGTTGGCCCATTGATGCGGGACCAACCGGCGACGTTGCGTCTCACCCACGCGTGCAGGTCGGGGATGCCCGAGTGCCAGAAGGCCCAGATGTTCTTCTCTGAAGTTATGGGTTGGTACTGGTTGAGCGAGGTGAGAATCTCTTCGTCAGAACGGGTGTCAAGGGATTCTACAGGACGGAGTTGAGATTGGAATTCGGGTGGGATGGAGAATTTGTGCTTGGACTGCGCCATGGTGCAATATAGAGCTGATGGACGGAAGTATAAGGAGGGTGTTAAATATGTTGTTGGTTTGATTGCGCTGTTGAGAATAGAGGAATTTCGAAAACTGTCCCAGAGCATCTTGTCTATATATTTGTTGGGCATTATTCAGGCTGCCGAAAGCGAGCTCGCTGCTCAGTCTTCAAGTAAGACATTGTAAGGCTACGGTTTCCAACGAGGACCAAGGGCGATGTAATTTCTTAAGGCCAGCCGTCATGGGTTGTTGAGTGGGCCTTAGGCCTTGAGTGGTTGCTGACAGCGCTCAGGGGTCACACTCATTCACACCTCATGTGAATGGTGCTTCTGCCAGGAAAGCGCAGTCTCTGTGCGCATGGAGTGCTTGGGTCCGTTGCGATGCGGGAGCGAATCGTTTCCAATTCGATGATCACTGACAGCCTAGCTCGACGTTGACAGCGACACTTTGCGCAGGGGCACTGAGAGTTCATGGTGTCTTCCGAAAACTATTCTTCATTTTGTTTTTGATCGCTAGTGTTCTCGATCCGTGTATCATGCATCTACAGAATCTATGTCAATATAGGCAATGCCCAAGTAAGGTCTATGTCTGCTGTTCTCTCTACCAATAGGAAGCCCTGCACGATCCACCAATGATATGATCAACCTATGCAGGCCTTCGTTCATCCATGTAACATAAACATATTGCTTGTCAGGTTTAGGCAACTGACTCGAGTACTCGTTAATGGCGATTTTGTCGTTATACCCAGGTTCCGCTGGCACGCCTTGAAATCGATCTCCCCTTAACCTGTCACACAACGCATGCCGCCCTTTACTAAGAAGATCTAGTACCGCCACAGCCAGTTGGTTTCCTCAAGGCTCATTGCGCTGTGTCCACTATATTGAATTTATACGCAAAACGTCGACCGGTGCTGGACAATGGATCGTTGAAATGATCTGCGGCGGCCGAGGACCTGAACCAGCTATTGAGAGCTTGCAATGTTATGCGTACTTTGCATGGTTTCAGAACGTTGCAATTCCTTGCTGCTAAGTGAAGTCTAGCCACTTGCTCCATTTGCTGTCTTGGACTCCTCAACTACTGTTGCCTTGCGGTTCTGTGGGATGTCCGTGTCCATCTGGGAGTCCGTTTTCCAGCTAGCAGCAAATCTTGCAATAGTGTCCCTCATTTTCGGCACTAGCTCCGGTATCCTGAATGGCTTACTGACCACGTCGTCTATGCCAGCGTCAAGTGTATTCTTGATCTGCTCTTCTCGCGCGTTAGCAGTCACAGCGATGACCGGAATATGATTGATAAGTTCGCCGCTCTTCTGCATCGCTCTGAGAGTCCGCGCACAAGTCATGCCGTCCATTTCAGGCATCTCGAGATCCATCAATACTACATCGATTTCAGTATGGACCGTTGATGATTCTCGGTATTTGTAGAAGCTGGATTTCTTGACATGCTCGATTGCCTCTCCGCCGTGGTTTGCAACACTGACTATGCATCCCAGTTTCTTGAGCTGAGACGCTAATACCTTCTGGTTAATCAGGTTATCTTCCACAATCAACACGTGAAGTCCATTAGCATCAGTCCTTGACTTGGAGAACTGGTTGGTAGTCGTGCGAGGACTGACTATTGTTGGGTTCTGCTCTGCATCTGCAACTTCCGTCTTTATTTGACACAAAGTTGACTTTTGCTGTGCGCTGCACCAGGAGTTTCGACTGATCTTGCCAGGGAGATCCACGATATCACCTACACTGCCAGCAGCAGGAGCTTCCGACCGACGGCCTCTGACATAGAAGGCAAACGTGCTGCCTTTTCCTGACTCTGAGGCGACACCAATTTCGCCACCTTGCAGCTCGACGAGCTCTCGGGAGATGAAGAGGCCCAAGCCCGATCCGCCATAGGTAACATGTGTACGTGGATTTGCCTGAGAAAATCGCTGAAAAAGCTGTTTCTTTTCTTGCTCATTCAGGCCACGGCCAGTATCGGACACAGCAAAATGTATATAAAGGGGTTCGCCAAGTCCCCATTCGGGAGCTGCTGTGACGTCTTTGTCCTTGGACACCTGTGACGGGATGTACGTGAGGTTGTAATTGGCTTCTTGTGATGGCTTTTCTCGTGAAGCGGCAAGGTGCATTCTGATGGCTCGCTTTTCCTGCGTTGTCGTGAATTTGATTGCATTGGTCATAAGGTTGATCAATACTTGCGATAGTCGGGTTGGGTCAAGCCGTACGTAATCGACGTTAAGATCTCTGTAAGACTTGTCGATTTGAACGCTTATGTCAATACCCACAGTCTGTGATTCACCTTCAAACATCTTGACAGTACGCCGGACTATTGCTTCAGGCTGAGTGTCGACCGGTGTTACCAAGAGCATTGCAGAATCAAGTTTTGAGAGAGTCAAAACATCGTCGACTATCCTCTTTTGGTGCTGAGCACATAGGGTAATTGTTTGTGCCGACTCGGTGATTGAATCTATGACATCTGACTGTGCTTTCGACAGGTCATCATGAGCCCTCAGTTCGGTTGATGAAGTCGTGATAGAGTCAGCGCTCTGTAAAATTGCAGAAAGAGGATTTCGCATTTCATGTGAGGTGGTGTCAATGTAGCGTTCTTGCTGTTGCTTCATCTCAACAGCTTCCTCCATGCGTTTCCTCTGGAGGGCTTCGGCGAATTTTTGGGTACTAATATCTGTAAGGGAGCCAAAAATGCGTGATATATTTCCATCTTCATCTTTTTCCGGTGATGCACTTGCCAAAACCCACGTGTCAGTGATATTACCAAAATTATCACGCCAAGGAGTTTTGAACCTGCATTCAATTGAGACTGGACACTTCTTGGCCAGCATAGCAGTCCAACATGCCCATGTTGTCTGCTTGTCTTCTTCCTTGACCTGCTTGATCCAGTCGTTCCCGATCGGCCTGTCTCGTGGGTATGACGATATGTTGTACCACGCATCATTGGCGAACGTGATACTGCCCGTAGAATCACCGATGAACATGCCGACGGGAGCTAGCTCTGCCATTCGCGTGAATTTGTTTTCACTCTCAACAGCCTCCTGTGTGCGGACTGCTAATTGATTGGTCAATTCGATACGATCTTGCGCCGCAATCTGAGCGGCTCTTTCGCTCTTGCGAATCTCGTCTTCAAAGAGCACGACGGATGCTATGGAAGTCGCCAGCTGCCGACTGAGAAGCTGAATAAACAAATCATAGTCCTCATCGTATGGTCGTCTCGGGTTGGTGCCTATGACCACAAACCCAAGCGTTGACTCTCCAGTCGTTGGTCGGACCGGACACACAACCACATTCTTCGATGGATCGCCAAATCCTCTCCATTTAATACCTCCCAGCAGAGACATGTTCAGGCTACCATCCTGTGCACTCAACACGATAGGCTTGTCCGTATTGATGGATTGCTTGAAGAACTTAGCAAAGCCTTTGTTGTCATATTTTAGGTCTATGATCTCAGGCGCACACGGGTGTCCTCCTTCGACGCCCAAGGCTGCTTCCAGTCGGCATTGCTTCATGGTCGCGGCTGTGCTTGAAGTAGTAGAAGCGGCATCACTGTCTTCACCGTCGCTTAGTGAATAGACAATGACTAGCGGGGCATCGTATTCGTTGTACTCAAGACCCTCGACAAGCAGTGACCAGAATTCAGAGACAGCTCGAGCGGCACCAGTCCTCGTACCGATCTCTCGCAGTGTCAGCATACGCCGTTCGGCAATTTTCCTTCGCGTCTTCTCGAAAGCGGGGTTGTAGAGACCGACCACTGATCCGTCGTCGCCGATTAAAGGAATAATCGACCACGAAAAATAGGTCTCTTCCAGGAAGCCGCTCCTGAGAATGAAGAGACAGTCGTCGTCTTTCATGGTTGCTTGTGCATTCGTCATGGCGACGTGGAAGACATCGGCAATGGCGTCCCAGATCTCGCTCCAAGCATCGGAGTAACGGCTGCCCATGAGACGTGGGTGTTTGTTACCTGCCAGCAGTATGTAAGGCTCATTGTATATAGCGACGTGGTCCGGGCCCCAATACATGGCAGCAGGATGAGGGCTGGCCATGATAAGGTTACACATCCCTCTAAGATCTGCTGGCCACTCTTCGATAGGCCCTAGACTGGTTTTGGACCAATTGATTCCGCGAGCGAATCGGATGTGTTCAGGAAGCGAAGGCGATATTGGCAGTCGAGTCCAATCGAAGAAGCCCTTGTCACTCAAATAATCCATGGACAGAGACGACAATGCCTCGGGGTTGTTCTTTGCAGGGAGGAAGCTTTGGTTTGTTGTCTCTTCAATAGGTGACAATGGCGCATTCAGCAATTCGTGCATTCCACTATCACCGTGGCTAGCAGGACGGGCAGTGGACGTAATATCCGAAGGGGTATCCTGCCCACCGTCAGACATCGAAGCGGTAACGAGCCCCTCCATAGTCTCAAGATTCCCTGTCCTGATTGAAGGTTTGATTTCAAAATAATCTGGTTGGTCCACTTTTGTGGTTGGCACTGTGTAAGGAGAGGTGGATGAGCCTAGGTGACGGAACTTTTGCAGACCTGGTCGAGTGCCGTTTTGGGCAACATCCATAGGTGAGGCAAGCTGATTGTCGTTTCCGGTAACAACCCTCAATCTCTTTCGAAAGGTGCTAGCCTTCCACAATACGCCTCCGTAAGGAAAAGAGGAGCTGAATGCCGGCATGTCCTGTTGACTTAGCAGCCAGGTCTTAAAGTCGGTAAAGGGGACGCCGGCGTCAAGTAAGAGTGCGGTATCTTCGCCTCTTCCATGTACGCTATCAAACAAGCCAGGTCTGAGACGTAGGGCGGAGTTCGTGAATATGACAGGAAGGCCGTCTCCTGCGGGCAGTTCCAGGTCCAGCACAAATATGGGTCTTTCATCTTGTTGCAAAAACTCTCCTAGACCTACCGTTTCCAATATTTGTGTTCCAGTGCTACTCCTCCTAGCATGGCTCATCGACGTAGCGACGGGCTCGGTGGTATGTCGGCTCGAGGGTCTCGGGAATGAACGAGCAGGAACTGGGCTTGCTGGCATGGCTCTAGCCATCCGTATTCTCTTGTGGCCACCAGTTTCCTGGGTTCTGTCCAGCATTGCCTCGACGGCCTCGAGCCGAGAGGGACTCGGTGAATTGGAGCGATATCGTAGGATGGTCGCCCTGGGTTTCTGCGGCAAGGAAAGCCGACGGCGTCTCACCGGCTCTTCATGTCCAGCGGCAGTACTTGACTTCCGTCGCGGCTTCTTAGAAATTTGGGCTTCGAGTTCGGCGTCAGACTCGGTGGGAGTCACTGGAGAAATTCGTTTCTGGCCTGCCACGTGTATGACGGCCCAGTCGTCAGTAATCGCAGCAGTGTCACGCTGAGCACCAGCCGCCTCGGGCGTTGGAGTGCTGCGGTAGGGAATACACTGGTTCAGAATTTCTCGGATTGAGTCGTGTCGTTCGTGGCGGATCATGCTACGCAAAAGCGGCAGCGACACGTTCGAGACGATGGTGGAGAGGGATGTCGCAAGAAATCAGCAAGCGGTAACATTATCCCTGTCCGCGACCCTCGACGGTGAAGACAACGTAGGTGGAAGTGTTGCTGGAGACCATTACGTAGAGCTCAGGAGTGGGCTGCTTGTTGTGCCAGGCATGCAGTTTGAAGATGCAATTTGGCACATCAACTCCTGGAACAACGGAAAAGTAAAGAACCCTCAGTCTACAGATGCTTCATCCGCCTACGGGCTTAGTGCTACAAGAAACTTTATCCCTAGAGTCTCACCTGGAATTGTTCACCTGGAAATTTCTCTCGGTCTACCGTTCTTAGAATCTTGCGGATGCTGCCCTCGTATCGTCCAGCCGAAAATCTGTGAACAACGATCAGCAACGTCCGAATTCTGGACTCTAATGGGCCTTCGCAGGGGTCCGCATTGTCGCAAATCGCATCGCGCGGCCCATGCCAAATGCCTGCAAATCACGCCTCGACCAGCCCTGACTCCAGCCCGTATTTGCACGCGGCTGCTGCTCTCCGGCGATCTTCGTACACGCTAATCTGAACCTTCTCTTGCAATCGTCGATGCGCACGACTCAGATTCTGCGCAGTTGGTTGTTCATGGGACCCGCGTGAGCCGCCGAATCACAATCAGGTGAAGGATGATGCCTCATTGAGGCACCTCCAAGAACCCTCCCTTCAGCCTCGAAAGCACTATCCACTACCTTTGCTTTACCTGCAGGCCAGCTCTCAGTACGGGTACTGTGACATGTCCTTTCTTCGGTGTTGGCTTTGGGTAAGACGCGAAATCAATCGAGGTCTCAAAGTCTCCAATATTCCATTCAAGCTGCTGCTGAATAGAGCGTGCCTCGCAAAGACCGGCACGCGTTTCGATGTGCCCACGCCGGCACTTATATTTCATCGAGTGGCTATTTCAGGATTATGCTCTCGCCATTGCCTAGTGCTTTGAAATTGAATAATCCCTCTGACATCTGACTCTTCTTTACGTCCTGCTCCGTTACGTCGGTTATGGGATGACTACCGGGTGCGACCGGAAGTGTGTGTGCTACACGCCGAAGGAGAGAGGCTACAAGCCCACGTGCTTCCTTGACCTCATCATGGGTTGGGAACCAATACTTTGCGTGCAGCAGCTGTTGTGTCTTGATAGCGTTCTGCATTCCCATGTTCAATGTAGCACCTGCAAGTGACACATCATGGAGACCGTGGAGTAGTGCGAGGATTGTGACGGGGGCTTTGCCTTCCTTGACCACCGCTATCCTGTCAGCTGCAACGCCATGAGGTGTATACACGATTGACTCTGCTTTTTGACTTTCACAGAGCTGAAAGGTGATGACCAAAGCAGAATGGAAATAGATTGGAGCCTGGGTCTGAATTCTGCCAATCGAGATCCAGCGTGGCAGCATCTCAGGACCATTTGTCCACCATTTGTAGCCGGACTGGTACGCCAGCACCTCGTCAACATGCTGAAAGTGTTTCCAGGATCTGATTAAATTGGCGGCTTTCTGAGGGGCAAAGACTGGTACTGTTTGAGGAAGGGTCTTCAGAGTCGCTTCATGACAGTGGTCGGTGAACTCGTGAGAGCAACAAACTGCGTCGATATAGTATAGGGGCGCTGTTCCATCCGGAGCATTACCAACAACGGACCGTTCGGCCCTCTGGAGCAGGTCGTTGAGCTCGTCAAAGCTCTGGATACTAGACACATGGGCATGAGTCTGCCTCGAGAACCATGGATGGATGTCCACTTGCGGACCTGTTAACCAGACATCAATTGCTAGGTTGTAGCGACATCTTCCAGGGGGTGGTGAGATTTGAGGAGGATATGGGAATGACAAAAGCCAGGATGAATCAGCATTGAGATGCATGCAGACGGGTCGGTCTGACCGTACATCAAAAGTCACATTGGTGAGGCAAGCTTGCAGTTCATTCCGTAGTTGCCTCGCTGCCTCGACATCTGTGTCTGAAGACATGGTGATGTGCCTGGAGAGACGCTATGTCACTTCCCAGTCTCTCGTGGTGCGCATCGTTGTCAGCGAGCTGCAATGCACAGACCTTTCAATACAAGTTTTAATGCTACGTGCCTACCAGCCCCTGATGACGCTGTGACTTCACCATTTCGTTGGATTAAATTGGAAAGCGCCAGCGCAAGCGCGGGACAGAACCCATTATCAGCAAATTCTCAGATATGCCCCATGACGATCACAACAATGTTAACTATGACTTTCAAAATGAGAATGGTAATTCTGTCTCGCGAGATTACGCGCGATGCGTGCTGCTACATAATATTCAATCCCAATCACCATTGTTGCGAATTGTGTGTCATATTCCACAGTAAAAGTCACATCAATCCCAAAGGAGGGAATAAACGAGCTTGTACATATTGAGGTACGTCAGATACTCCCATCACAGTTTTAGAGCTAAATGTGTGCGAGCTGCTTCCTCTGCACCTTAATACAATTGAGCAGTGAGGCATCAGCTGGGCATCCTCAAGTCTGGGACCGGTCCGGCCACCGAATTCATGCTCGTATCACTTGAAAAGCTAGCTGTTGAATACACGATTTCAAAGCCGTTACTTGCTCGATGGATATCACTCGGCTCATTTGTGACACCAACGAAAGACTGAGATGGTTGTCATAGGCCGTAAGTTCATATAGCTCACAGGCAAAGGACAAAATCGCAGTCTTACTCCACATCTTGGGGCGTCCATCGACATAGCAGGCCTTCTGACCATCCCTTCCCACTTTGGACATTTGCCGGGTCAGTGAATAGGCGTGCTGCCTCCACTTCCCCCAGCAGCATTCAGCCGCAGTCAACTCCAACTTAATGGATGCTGTGTCCTATATTGTCTTGTCCGTAAAGGGATAGCTTCGACGGTGAGGCTGCTCTAGCGCTACCTATCAAAGGTCACCGGTGACCGAGCTTACGGCCCCCAAGCCACGTTGCTTGGAACTGCTGAAGAGGGTCTCCGCTCCTCCAGAATTGGACTAGCCAGAACATTGTCTCCAGCTTGGCTGGTTCAACGAGCGGTTTTATCCTCTTCTTGTGCCGAAACCGATGCCCACCACACGCGGGCAAGCACTCTCGAGATTGACGTGCTAAGCACATTGTCAAGCTTGTCTTAGAAACGCTCCTTGGAGATCTATCTTTAGCCACAAATTTAGCTCAAGGCCCCAGAGCCGAATCAAGAGATAGGCTGTCATGAGATGATAAAATTCCCCCGCTTCGCCCTGAGGGAGGGCTGCGAGTCCTTCACTAGCAGGAGAAGAACTCACAACCAACCGCCCTGCTAATTGTGCTGCTCGAACAACTTCCGTTCAGTCCAAACTCGCCTCACAATGCCACATACAGGCTTACAGATAGGCATCGTTGGTGCCGGTGTTGCTGGCCTCAGTGCTGCCATAGCCCTGAGAAGGATAGGACACGAGTGTGAGGTCAGTCAAGGCCACAGTCTCTCTTGCAACATATACTGACAAAGAGCAGGTGTTTGAACGCTCCACCTTTCGCAATGAGAATGGAGCAGCTGTGTCTATCCCCCCCAACGGCGGAAGAATCTTGAAAAGATGGGGCTTCGACTCCGCTAAGACCCATGGCGTTGAAATCAAGCAAGTACGAAGACCTAAGGGTGACACACTCGAACCGATGGCGCCAACTCTCGACTTCAGCAACATACCCGAGCGATATGGCAATCAGTGGTTCTTCTACCATCGAATCGACATGCATAAACAACTGCGAGTCATTGCAGAAGACCCAGAGTTGAAGAACAAGCCATCCGTTATACAGCTCGGCAAACAGGTCGTTGACCTCGATCCGGAAAAGGGGATCATCACCCTTAAAGACGGCACAACTGTGCAAAAAGATTTGATAGTGGTAGCGGATGGCCAACACGACAGGCTGAACCAAACAATCACCGGCGTTGACATTCCAATGCAGAGATCTGGCCAAACAGCATACCGTTGCTTGATTCCTATGAAGGATATCCTCGAAGACCCAAGCTGCAAGCAGTTTTTCGAGAATGAGCCACCCGGCTTCTGGGCCCCGGCGCTGCCCCAACTCGGGAAAATGGCCGTCACCTAGTTCGTAAATTCGAGGCTTTTTTTGCACCCATAGCTAACGTATCGTAGCCCATGCCGAAACAATGAGATCCTCAACTGCCTAATTGTGGCACGAAAGCTGAAAACCACAGCTACAAGTGAGGAGGACCAGGCAATCGAAGACTGGAATTTCCCTTGCACACCAGAGATGTTCGAAGAGGTCATAGAAGGTTTCCATCCCGGCGTCAAGGCACTCATGTTGAAAAGTCCAGAGATCAAGATGTATACACAAATGAAGCGCGACCCGCTTCCAAAGATGTTCAAAGGGAAAGCGGTCCTCATCGGCGATGCTTGCCATCCTATGCTTCTCACACACGCCCAAGGCGTGTCAAGCTCAATCGAGGACGCAGCTGCACTCGAGGTCTTCTTGAGAGACGTGCCCGGCACAGAATCCGTCTCCTCGCCACCCTCCGAAAAGCTCACCCAACGACTCAGCCAGTTCGAGGCTCTCCGGCTGCCTCGAGTCAGCGCCACACAGATTCTCACGGAACCGATTCTCCCCGGACCTACGTTCATCGAGATGGGCAAGAAGGCAGAGGCACGGATACGAAAGCATTACTCCGGCCCGTTACCGCCAATGACAGCTGTACCTCATTCGGTACCGATTTGTGACTTTTTCTTCGCTTACGACGTCACGAAGGAAGCTGAGCAGGTGCTGAAGTCCGGAGAACCGGGCGACGAACTTGCACCCAAGCAGGTCAAAGAGGAGACAGCCGAGGTTGTGAGGGAACTCGCAGCGAAGGTTGACGAGGTTAAGCTCGAGCAGACTGAAATCCCCGCTAGCCGTGTTAGTCCACCATGATTGCACTGCACTTTTGTATCTACAAATCAGGCAAAGGAAGAACAGCATCCGAAGAAGCGAGAAAGTTCTGCTTTGGTATTCTGATTCCTGCTAGCCTTTGTTCGTTGACATGACGAAAAGATACCCACATCGTCCTGAAGCATTCCTCTTCCCCTTCTGAGCACAGCGCTTCCGATTCGAAAGACTTAAGTGTAATGAAATCTCTACGGCAGAGCTCGAACAGCGCTGAGACCAAGTGAATTCTCTGACCTGTTTCCTAGGCTTCAAAGTCGTGAGTTGACTATGCCAAGATGAAAGCTGATGCCCCTCGCCGCGTCCGCCGTGAAGGGTCGATTCGACGACGTTTCAAACTTCGAGCGACATTTTGCGACTCCTATTCTTTCTAGGGCCCGAAGATCGAGGCATGCATTCTGACATCGGCTTTGGAACTTGGATTTGCTGCGGGCTTTTGGCAAGAGTCTTAACGGAAAGATACCTTAATGAGACTATAAATTACTTGTCTGTACGGCAAACACGCACTCTATAATACAATTTATTACGTGTGTATATCTTTGCTGTATCACTTCCAGTGATGCATGGGTATCTCATTCCAACACTTAGTCATGCACAATTAGCTCTGCTGTCATGCCCAACGTCTTCTGATGCGTTACTATCTCATACATTCGTGGTCTCAATATTGTCAGCTCCGCAGCCTTCGTCATCAATCCTCCATCGTGGACGTCTGGAAAAAGTTCTGCCTTGTTGATACATCATCATCATCATCATCATCACGATTCACTTAGCCTCTGGCATTCATGGGCATGTCGTTGACACCAAAGAGGTAGCCCAGCTCTCTGACACCCAGTCGTCCGACACTACTAGCAGCGTTCTCGTCAAGCGCACTTTCAACAAGTTTCCTCTTCTTCTCCTGCAACTGCAGGATACGATCCTCGACGGTGAAGATGTGTTCAGGATCTGCTTCATGATCGACGCCCTCTTCTCCAATAAGGATGCGGTGCACCGTGACTTCTCTCTTTTGACCGATTCGATGGCATCGATCGGCAGCTTGATACTCGACAAACGGGTTCCAGAACGGGTCGAGGATAAGGACATGGTTGGCGATGGTTAGATTGAGTCCAGCATTGCCTGCCTTGAGACTGACAAGCATGATCTTGCAGTCCCTGTCGTCGGTGAAGCGTAAGACGGCTTCATTCCGGTCTTTGGCCGTCATGCTGCCATCGTACCGTGTGTAATTCCTCAATCTTCGGTCCTCATGCTGGCTGAGGGGCACTTCAATAAGATCTAGGAATGAGGTAAATGATGAGAACACAATTGTCTTTTCGGTGGGATCTTGCTCGCTAATTTCATGAAGCAGCTCGAGCGTCTTGTCAATCTTTGCACATGGTTCGTAGATCTTGCCTAGCTGGCGCAGGTATTTCTTTTTGGCAGCACGAGATTTGAGGCCTTCCTTCCGAAGGTCGGCTAGCGACTTGTGCGGCGTCTTTTCTTTCTTCTTGTCTTTTGATCTCTTCCTCTTCTCCTTGCGTTTGTCTTTCGTCTTCCCGTTGCGGCCAGATCCGGGATTGACATCGAATGCAGAGGCGGGCCTCTTGGGCTTTATAACTCTATCGAGGTCATCATTGTCGGACAAGGAGTCGGAAAACTCGATTTCAGCATCGTCGTTAACGATGAAATCTCTGAGATCTTCACCATCGTCTGACCCATCACTTTCGACCGACTCGGTGTCGGAGCCCAAATCGTCGTCTAAGCTATCATCTCCATCGATATCATCATCCTCTTCCTCGTCGTTGACAGAAACACGAGGAGCATCGAGATAGACCTCTTTGAAGCTGCTAAAATCCGTGATCTTTTTCGTGTCAATCTTAGCTCGACAGTGAGGGCACTTGACATTATCGGCGCTCTCAATCGCGACACTGTCGACCATTCGACTAAAACAGTCGTGACAAATAGCATGTCCGCACGGATTGAAGATTACAGGGTTCTCGACAGCATCCATGCAAATCGGGCACTCCAAATCTTCTTGATCCTTGATTCGAGCCACGACATCCTGTGGGAGTGACTTGGCATTTGCGACGAGGTCAGTTCCCTCGATGCCGCTATCTGTGACAAAATCTGAGGAATTTGTCACCAGCTGAGGCGAACAGCAGCACTGTCGAAGTCGCAGCAGCAGCACCAGTGCCTTTGAATAGTTTGTGCCAACACTGCCATTCTTAATGAACTTGTTGAATTGGATTCGTGATTGGGTTTCGAGGGCTTTGTAGAACTCAAGCTGATCTTTGTTAAATATCGCTCTAGTCTCCACCGTACGCTTCTCGGGCAGTTGCAAGATCGGCTTGCCGTCAACGGTCGACTTCTTGGTCCTTCGTAAGAGTATAGCCTTCAAGAGTGCCTGCAGCTTTTCCATAGCACGACTCTGACCGGCCTCCCAGCGGGTTTTGAGGGGCCTAGAAATGTCCTTGTTGAACTTCTCTTGATCGTTGTAAGGACGAATGCGCAGAAATTTGATTAAGGAGAACATCTCATCAACATTATTTTGCATTGGAGTGCCCGAAAGGCACCATCTGAAGTCAGCGTTGATGCGGCAAGCAGCCATGGCAGCTTTCGTGTTCTTGTTTTTGATGCTCTGCGCCTCGTCGAGGAAAACTCTGTGAAACCTTGCGTTGTTGTCCAGAATTGGGAGTTCGTTAGCCTTGGTCTTCTTTGCGTCAGGGTTGAGTTTAAGCTTGTCCTCCCAGGCCAGCTTTCTCTTCAGCTCGCTACTTAAAGTCCCATAGCTCGTCAGCACAACGTCGAAGTGCTTGACTGTAGCCCAAGATGTGTGAGACTTTGAGCCGTGGAGGATCCTGACGCTCATTTTGGAAGGGCCACGGATCATCTTAGCAATTTCCCTTCGCCACTGCTCCATCAGAGCTACTGGCGTGACAACAAGAGTTGGCCTTCTCTCACCATCTCCAGGTGGTCGGGAAAGCATCAGAGCAATAGCCTGAAGAGTTTTGCCAAGACCCATATCATCGGCGAGAATGCCACCTTTGTTCGACCCCTCCTCCATCTTCTTCATCCAGGCAAGGCCTTTAACCTGGTGAGGCATAAGCCTGACTTTGAGAGCTTCGGGCTGGTTTTCGCCTGCCTCGGAAGGATCAATTTCCTCGTCAGGACGGATGTTGTGGAGTAGCTGTCTGATTTCTTCTTGAGTCTCCTTCGGATCAACAGTTTCCCATTCCGATGGCAAATATGAATCAACTAAGTTGCTAGGGAAGGAGAAAGGGAAATTCGTAAGTCTATCAAGGTCGAAAGGGTCGTTCTGGCTCCCTGGACTGGTCAGGCCAATCAAGGGGTTCAACGATTGAAGCCGGCTGAGCAAGGAAGTGCGCTGAGGAGGGTGTGAAGAAGAGCCGTAGACGGATGTGCCGGGTAGACTCGTGTATGCTGATTGCATGTAGGAGCCAGGAAGTGCGCGCCTCTGAGATTGACCAAAGCTGTCGGGTAATTCTCTCGACGGCCCAGCAGTAATCGGAAAACGCTGATGCCATTCGTTTGAACTGACAACGGCAAGATCATCGTCATCGCTACTGACCGTTGTCGGAGTATCAGCGGCATCACTCTTGCTAGCAGGCTGCTCCTGCTTGACGGGTGGCGCAGGTTTCGCAAACGAGCCGTTCGGTCTCAGAGTAGCCTGGCTGCGTTGGGATGGGGCAAGAGGTGTGAACCGACTTGCCTGGGATGAGGGTTGCTGAACGTTATTCCACTCTTCCTGAAGCCGTCTTGCAATTTCCTCATCCTCTTTCTCTTGACGCCTCTTTATTTCTTGCTGCTTTCGGGCTTCTTTATCGCTGCGAAAAAGGTCATCTCTCCAACTGTCTCCAAGTACATCACCAAGCTCCGGATTGTCAAAGTAAGTTGAGTCAATACTATCGACTGCGGAGAGAGTCGGAGAGTCAGCGGGGGTTGATCGCCGAGACTTGACCCTGGGCGGGTTCGAAGTGTCAAGGTTGCCGTCGAACTCTTCTCTATCCCTTTTTCTGCTGGGAAGACTCAGCTGCCTTCTCGATGTCGAGCCTTGAGTGCTCTCTGGTGTGGTATCCTGGGTGGCATGATCTGGGCGCGGTGCTTCTGCAGGCGGTGCTTCGTTCGGCAGGCCGTTTGAGTAGGACCAGGCGTTGCGCATTCTGTCGACTTGTGCCCTGAGGTCAGCAAGCTTTGACCTGTAATATTCCTTGTCTTCTTCCATTCCTTCCATGTCGTCAACGCTCTGCAACAGGCCTTCGAAAAGGTCAATGTCGTCTTGCAGGTCTTGGAGATTGTGAGAGGAAGACATGGTGAAGGTATACACCTATTTTGCTTAAATACCTGACTGTACCTGTTGCCTGTTGTGTAACACGTGAAATTTCTGCGTCTCGTTTGTCCGTCAACGGTGCAGGCTCCTCAACCAACACATTCTGCAAATACTGGATCTATTGCACGTCTTTAGCCCACTTTGTGTGTTTGACCAGCAGTTTCACTTGGAACAGGAAGAATCGCTCTGTCCTCGATTGTCTCATGAAATGGTGCGCGACAATGTATCTAAAGGAAAAAAGAGAATTGGAGCCAGCTGCAGATTCCTTTGTGAGATGGGACAAAGCTGTTAGGAATAGTGGCGGTATTGACACCAGAACCGGAAAGTGCACGAGGTAAACGCAGTCCGAAATGGCAGCGTCTGTTCGGATTTCACTGGGGACAAGACGCACGCTCACGAATTTACAAGAGGATAGATAGACGACTGCATCAGATAATGTCAGGACAACGACGTGGCTCAGGATGCACCGAAGTGCAGCTCTTTGGTGCCAACTTCGGCGCCACAACAAGTCGAGCCTCAAGATTTCCATGACAGGCACGCGTCCATGCGCCTGACGCGGCTCGGAGGCAGGAGCTAGGCAAATCTCCGAGCCTGAAGGAAGCTACGGAGTTACTCCGCCTCAACTCGTCTGCCGGGTCACGTGGACTCAGCGCCAACAGGTTTTTTGTCACCTGCAATAGACTGCGATTGCGAAGCGATCACGAAGCGATCATCTCTACATTTCAATCATTTGGTTGTTGCTACACTGCTCTGGTGATCCACTCGAACTTTACTGATCCCTTCCCAATCAAAGTGTCTATTAGTCTGATTTGCGATCGTTTGAAAGGGTCCGCCTCTATACGCGCCTCTCGACTGCTTCCTTCTAACGTCTGGAAGTGAATATTTCAAAGTCCTTGCAGCCTTTTCTAGGGCGACGCCAACCACTACTCAATATGTCAGGTCTCGATGTTGAAGCTCTCCTCGACTCGACTGCCGCAAGCACAAATGGCACCAAATATGAGGAAGAAGACCGACACCAGCAGGATCGAACCGCCCGCAGGGATCGAGATCGCTATCGTGACAGCTCGCGTGACAGGGACCGCGACAGAAAGCGTCGAGAGAGAAGTCGTGACCATCGCAGAGACCGTGACGATGACATGAAGAGCCCTCGGAGTGACCGCGGCAGTGCCAACGGAAGCCACCGGAGCCGACGAAGAAGCCGCTCCAGGGACGACGACAGAAGCTCCAGACGTGACCGTGATGACTACCGCTCCTCTGGTGGTGACTACTATCGTGGCAGCAGGCGCTCACGTTCTCCAACAGACGATCGCTATTACCGCCCCCGAGATTCAGCTCGACCCAAGCGAGACCGCGACGACGAGTCAAAAGATCAAGACCGAAAGAGATCCCGAAGCCAGGACAGGAAGACTAAGACTCCTGAACCACAACTGACTGAGGATGAGCGCGACAGAAGAACAGTCTTTGTCCAGCAGCTGGCTGCTCGTCTTCGTACAAAAGAGCTGATCCAATTCTTCGAAAAAGTTGGCCCTGTTAAGGAAGCCCAGATCGTGAAAGACCGTGTCAGTGGTCGATCGAAAGGGTGCGTAGTTGAGCTTGACACAAGTGAACCCCCCTGCTAACTTTTTTAGTGTCGGCTACGTTGAGTTTAAAGACGAAGCTTCTGTGCCTCTAGCCATCCAAATGACTGGACAAAGGCTTCTTGGCATTCCAATTATCGCCCAGCTCACTGAAGCAGAAAAGAACCGTCAAGCGCGAAACACCGCTGCGACCAACGGCAATCAGAACTCGATCCCCTTCCATCGACTTTATGTAGGAAACATCCACTTTAGCATTACTGAACAAGATTTACAGAATGTCTTCGAGCCTTTCGGAGAGCTCGAATTTGTGCAGCTACAAAAGGAAGAGCAAGGTCGCAGCAGAGGCTACGGCTTCGTCCAGTTTCGCGACCCCGATCAGGCACGAGAAGCTCTCGAGAAGATGAATGGCTTCGAGCTTGCCGGTCGTCCCATCCGAGTTGGACTTGGAAACGATAAGTTCACACCCGAATCTACAGCTAATCTGCTGCAGCGATTCCAAGGCCAAGATCGTTCAAGCTTTCAGGGTTCATCCTTCTCTGGTGCGGGCGGTCGAGGTGCCTACGCCGGAGGTTCCGGTGGCACCTTTGACAAAGCTGGCGGAAGAGACGACCAGAAAGGCGCTGGCGGAGCTAGTGCCCTCGATGACACAGATGTGGCAGGTGTCAACTTCAACAACTACAGTCGAGACTCATTGATGCGTAAACTTGCTAGGGTTGAAGATGCCGAGCCGGATCCACGCCCTGCGCCAAAGAAGGAAATAAAATCAATGCCTGTTAATGTCAGCCAGGCCAGCCGATGCGTCCTGCTTCGAAACATGTTTGACCCAGCAGAGGAGGAAGGTGATTCATGGGTCAAGGAACTCGAGGACGATGTCAGACAAGAATGTGAGGACAAGTACGGCCACGTTGTTCACATCTCTCTAGATCCAAATACCCAGGGCGACATCTACCTCAAATTCGACAAGGTTTCCGGCGGTGAGAACGCCATCCGAGGTTTGAACGGACGATTCTTTGGTGGTAGGCAGATCAGTGCTCAGCCAGTTGTTGACGCAGTCTACAGCAGTCTTTTCTCCAGAACCAAAGCCCTATGAGCTTTACGCCAGCATTGACAGAGACCAGACGATGAAGTGGCTCCAATCGTACAGAAGCTTACAGCCAAGAAGTACTGATGTTTCGCACTAGTGTCAGCCAGACGCCATGGTTCTTCCAAAAGCTCTTGACTGCTTCCAGGACCACCTCGACATTTTTACCGGGTCTGCACAACGTCTCAACATGCGAAGTGTGACCACGAATCACGACAGTGCAAATCCTGAGTATTCGACCACTACGCAGTACATGCTGTTGACTGTTTCTTAGATTACTTAGACCTGCTCGACGGCTCGGACATGGAAATGCCGAGTCACGGGCCAACGAAGTCCTTGTCTGGGCAGAAGCGATGTATGATATTGCGATTCAAAAATGGTTATTGTCTTCGTTCTAAGCCTGACTTTGTGCTCGGCATGACCAAGTAGCCGCCTTTCTCTCAAAGCCTTGCCTCCCATAGCGGTGCGATCTTCTGGCCTTACTAAGTCGCATCCACTGACATGACATGCTCACCAATTTGAGACCCTTGTTCTTCCCTATCAACTGCCCGAGAGAACCTCGTAACATTAGATAAACTGCAAGACGCTTCCGTCCACTGTCGCACGGCGTGGGTCTGTCTCCTCAAAGCACAAAATCTATTCCGGAGCATTCATCGAGGAAACCCCACAACTTCGGTATGCACAAATGTAGACGTAGATCTTGTCAGTAACGCATCTAAACCCGACGTTAGAGCTCTCTATATCGTGACACAATACCGAAGCTCAGCTATTGCCTGAAACGAATAGGCGCCTCATATTCCCCTCTCGCCCCTGACCTCTCCGTTCAAGCAGTATTTGCTTGTAGAGTCCGAAATGCATAGAGAGGCTGATGCAGCCTGTACGATCTTATCATGACTTGGAATTTTGATCTCGACTGAGTAGATTTAACGTGCTGGAAGTCATGTAATGCCACTGCTATCGCGATGGCGATTCGCGCGTCGGATATGCTCTCGACTTCCCTTGTGAGTTCACGACGATATCACGGTTTTCCATATCAACTGGGATGGCGAGCGCTCCGAACTCGTCGACGAGCTTAGGATGTTCATTCTGTGCAACTGGCTGTCAGTATCGGATTTTGGGCTGGCATGGCGAGGAGTGGCCATGACCTCTGACCCGTTTGTGAATAAATCAAAGCTGCCAACGCAGCATCTTCGTCTTTGGATTTAGAGTATACCTTCTGCTCTTTGCCTGTTGCCCAGCTGGTCAGACGGATAAGCACAAATGGCTAATGGATTGGCAGACGGTGCCAGTAATGCTTTTTAAAAAGAGCCGGAACTGCAACGTCTAATCAGGACTGATATTTCAGGGATCAATTATGGAACTGCTTTTCTACCCTTCCACGCTTCCACGCTTCCACGCTTCCACGCTTCCACGCTTCCACGCTTCCACGCTCCCAAAGCGGACGAGGCCTGCAGATCAATGGCATATGGTTGAGGTTCTAGCAGATGTCTGAGCATAAGCCACGATGAGTAGTCCGCCACAGCCGGGCCTCAGTGGTGTTGAAGTGACAACAGTCCGATCATTAAAGCTCGATAGTTTATCTAGTCGACAGGCCTTCTACAAAGCTGGCTCGGTCAGCTTGTTCAGGCAGATAAAAGACTCTCCCCACCGAAAACGAAGTCTGTTGTCGTAGCCTGCTGAAGCTGAAGGCTTCCAACTCGCAGGCCAAAACAGCAAACATGGAGCACGGCCTCTCATCATGCCTTCAGAACCCATCCACCTCAATGGACGCCAAAAATGGTGGAGTCTGGGGTATGGTTTTCAGATGGGTCTGCCGATGCTCGCCCGTGTCCAGAACTTAAGCCCACCACCTTCGTCCAACTTGTTTTCGGAGCATAGTCAAGATTCTAGGTCGAGCCACCTGGATCAAAACATCTTGAGATAAATCTCGGGTTGATAGCATGCCAGTATGCCAGGTCGGGTTTGTCTTACGTTAGCTTAGGGTCGTTGAGTGCTCCAGCGACTAACAAGGTCGAGGGTGTATCTGTGGAAACATTGAGCCACTGCTAGCATATGGAGCAACGTCCGCCTTGCGGTGAACATTTTCAGCGTTAGAACACCATCGATTCTTTGTCCTCGGATAACTGTAGGGTCGAAAAAGCGCTTTGGCCTGGATCTCCATCAAGTCCAAGCCAGCAAGTTTGTCTATTACAGAGAACCGATGCATAGTGCATCAAAGAGTGGCCCTGTTGTCGAGCTACTTCCTCATGCAGCAGACAGAAACCCAGCAACACAGGCGCTCTCCTATACTTCTCCTAGGTAGTTTAGGCGTTGAGCAAGAAATAATGATCGAGATCAGGTGGCATTTTCGGAGCTTTGAGCGCGGCTTTGTTTGGCTCTATCGCCTTTGTCAAAGGGATGTGGACAAAGCTGCACCGAATTGACTGAAGAGTAAGAATCTCCAACCCCTGTCTTATGCAGGAGTGCCTAAATATTCAGCAAGACACACCCAAACATGGCAGTTTGGCCCAAATCGTTTAACAAGATTGACCTCCATGACATCAGAGGCGTCGACGAGCCTGAATCAAGGGAGATTTGACCACCCAACAGCTTCCTGTGTCTGTTATGTTCTCGACTGTTGACGGCCTTTTGAAAAATCATGCTGCGATTGTTGCGGTATCCTACTCACTCGACTCGGAGAGCCCTGGTCTGACTCCTTCTCCAGTCATGGGTCGACCTCTTCGCAGAAACGACAATTTCCGCGAACAGGTCATCCCGCCTACTCTGCAGGAGAGCCATTCGATCTTGAAAGTGTTACTGTCGCAGACGGTTCTTACGTGACGAACAAACTCATTCAAGCTCATCGCTGCTGTTTTTCATAAGCAACAACCCTTGATATCGCTTCTTTTCCCTTCTTACTCGATCGATCAAGATGGTATCGAGGAGAGTATTGGCTTGCGTTTGTTGGAGTTGCAAGCCTTCTCAACCTTCACAAATGGCTCGATGTGATTTCGGTGCGGCGCCTACCTGAAGGCGGAGATGAGATGGAAGTGACAAGGTCAGGTTGAGGGCAGCACCAGCGCTTGGCACGTCTTCCTCGGGGTATATTCTTGACAGCTCGTCGGTCTTCATCCTCTTCATATAGATCCTCCCGGTCGGATACACAGACACACCATTCGCACTTCCAAGCCTGCGGTCAGACAATTTGCCTCATCTTTCGTCCCTGGCGGTGTTCAACTGGCGATACCTTAGAGGTAGTACAGAGACTTCAATTTTGGAGAATATACATTGGAAGGAAGACGTTGGCAGAAGCTTTAAGCACGGTTCTGGGCTTGGAAAAGACTCGTAAGTGAGCCAATCCTTTTCCCTGTGATTTGTGTTATCCATCTCAATTGAAAGAAAAACCCCGATCCTCTAAAGCTCAGAACGGTCCCCGACAAATCAACGCACTAGTAATGCGCACTCTCATCAGTCGCAGCAACGGTTGCTCGGAAAGCTGCGAGTACGATCTGGCAACGAGGGCATCGCACTAGTATATAATGCACACGTCACTGTGTGCACGGCTGGTGGCAGTTGTCATGAGATGGAAAGCATTCAAGCAAGACAACACAAGTTTGAGCGGCTGGTTTCGTGAGAGACCTTCTGTTTGCAACGACCATCTCATTGCGCCAACAATACCTCGAGGGTGTCCAAATAGAGGTTTTGCGACGACGAGCAGCTTACTCACCTATTGATTTTCTTGATGATGAATCTGGTCACTGCCCTTGGCTTCAGCTTCTCCTTGTCTGCATTTGTACTGCTCAGTCCAGAGTATCTTTACGGCACAGTTGGTCTCCTCCTTGATCTGCCCTCTGTCTCGCCTCCACTGTATCCAGAAGAGAACCAAATTAAGAACATTACACTCATTCGTTGATTAGGACGCAGGAGCTGAAGCTATTTGTTTGTCAGCTTGCATACTTCTGCATCCACCATCTGTTGTGGCAGATCCACAAGCACTATATAGTGTTACTCAGTAAGCTAATAGCTATTTGCTTGCTTCTTGACGATTCACTAATATTTCGCAGTCTTTGCGATACCCTCCTGCACAAGATCTATCATGTCGTGCGTTAAATACAAGGATCTTGAGGACCGCCGCTAACATGGCACAGGTTCGACACAAGACTCTATAAGCACATGTCTCATTATCAACCTATGCACGGACCTCCCCATGGTCAGATGGATGATGCTGTACAGCGAGTTTGGGAGACTAGAGAAGAGATCGACAAGACAAAATCAGAGCTTGACGATGCTGTCTCTCAGCGGTCCAGAACACCCATCGCATCGCAACGTCTCCTTCAAGAAAGAGACGCTGAGATCGAACAGCTCAAGTCTAAGCTTGACCTCCTTCAAAGACGACTCAACCACCTTGAAATTGATGCTCGCAACAAGGACATACGTATCCAGCAGCAGAAAGCAACAATTCAGATCCATAGCGAAGAGATTTCGAAAGCCTACAACAGACCGACAAACCAGTATGATACTTCACCTCTTCGGCTGCCGAGCCAGTATAGCAATCAACCCAACCCAAGTCTAGAGCTTGTTAACCAAGGCCACCATGGTCCCCACCCACCTCAATCCTGCGTACCTCCTTCAGACAGCGGTTACATTTTCGGAGGTCCTCCCAATTTGTCTTATGGACCACCTGCAAACCTCTGGAAAGCTCACACGAATACTCAGTGCAATCCGCAGAATGCGAGCTGGCGGCACAAGCATGGATCGCAACCAGCGAAACCTACACCTCCACCAACAAATCGTACGAAATGGGGCACCATCAAGGAAAGCAGTCAGCCACAAGATCAAGACCTAGCTGTTGCTCAAAGAGGTGGTAAGCATGACAATCCACTGAACAAAGGTCGGCATGGTGCGAATGAGTTCGGCTCCCCTGTCCTCTTCGACCAAACGAGTCGGCTCAGTCTTCAAGGTCGCCCTGAGACCGGTGACAGTGCTCTTGCGACACCTAATCGTCAAGAGCAAAGGGCAGCCAACCAGCATGCGCAGCGACAAGCTCAACCAGGAGACTACGACGGGTGTTGCACGCCAGACACGAGCAGAAGTGAAAGCAGTTCCGGAGTTATCGTGCCGAGGGTACCATACTCGTCCCCTATCAGATCCGATTCCGCCATCTCCAACAGTTTCAAAAATGGTCAAGGTGCTCTTATAATTGGTGGACAAATTCCGAGAATGTCGAAGGACGAGCGAATCAAACAGTCATTTAACGGATATTTTGACAGGGTCGTGGACTTTGCATATCATCACTTGAACGCGCCAAATAACGCTTGGGACAGCAAAATCCCAGAACATCTTAAACAGGCCCTCATGGCCGCATCACGTACAGATATGGCCTTCAATCTGCTCTGCAATGCAAGCTCACGATACTTTCTGGTATCGAAGCTCATCATAAAGTGGATCGATTCGAAGATACTCACTGAAGAGGCGTTCTCTGGCTTAGACCCGAAGATTGATGCCGCTATTCGAGGTCGCAAGCAGCAACTATACAGCAATACACCTGGGGACGTCCGTTTCGTCTACCTCAAGGACATTGCAAGCCTTTGGGCCGAGCTTCAAAAGCATCCCAGATTTGAGCAATTCCTCATCACGACAAGTCAAAAGAGCGCAATTGACCTCTGGGAACATCTCAGACCCCTGAAGCATGGCAAAAAGGACGGAGACTGGCAAGCGATGCTCGTCCTCATGGAGGAATCTTTTCGGCTTGCCAATCTGATGTGTGGCGAATCAGCCGAGTTCAGCTTCCAATACCCGCGCGTTGGAGACATATTCAATAGCAACACCATGACCAACATGGATCCCAGCTATAAAGACCTGCACCCTGACAGTATCTCCGCCGCTGGTGGCAATGTTCGACTAGGAGCAATCCCAGGTGTGTCTTCCCGTGTTACGACCGTGGAGGGTAGATACCATATCAAAACCCACCTGAAGCCGGGTGTTTTGATTAGGTTCCACAAGGATACGAGATCAAATTGAGGAAGCAGAAAAGTTGAAAGTCGACATTAAGGTTTCATGAGCAAGCAGTGCTTCATACAGGAATCATGTTCACGCGATTTCAAGGTGCGTGCCAATAGATAAAGCGCTGAAAAGTTGATAGTCTTTGATTTTCGGGGTCATCATTCGATAGCATTGTATAAAAGCTGGTAGATAGTTACGAACTACAGTGTCCTGAGCGAGATTTACAAAACAAAAGACTTGCACCTTTTTGCCAGAATTCCTAAGCCTCGTGGCTGCTTGAAATTCCATGCCTCTTCGTTACGCTCCCAACCATGACTGCGGCACGCATCTGGCAGAGTATGCCATTAAGCCGGAGTGTCAGAGTAAGACGTAACAAGATTTAGCGGTTTCTGACGTGAAAACCCGGAGACCGCCATCTAAGCTGAGAGTTGCAATCGCAAATGAAACTCACCTGGGACGTGCCGATGAACGAACCCGTTGAAAGCTTGCCAACGTCGGCTCAGATATCTCCCCGTTTTCTATCTCTTCCAGGCCAACCCTGTAGCTAATCCGGGCCGCTATTACTTGGGGAATCGTGTCGTCCGCTTTTCCACCGCCATATTGAGCATCTCGAACAGATTCTGCCGCGCTCAGGTCCATGCCATCGTTGGCTGGGTGAACATTGGTCACGTTGAGTGCCTACGAAGCTCTAAGACACAGGGAGACGCCTTAGAATTTTAACGTGTCCATTTCTCCGGCTGGCAGCAGCTCTTCTCAGAACTCGCTGCTGTGAATATCTTACAAGCCCGGTGTTTTTTAGACCCGTTATGACCGCGATGCTACTCTCAGGCGTTACCAGTGTTCACCGGCTAGCCTGTGCATTAACCCAGTGTATCTTGAGCCGTTCGCAGATTGCATCTCTACCGCTCTGTATCGGCCAGACTGAAGTCATTTGTAGCAAACACCTTGGTCCTATATCGATCGTTGCAATTCAAGTTGTTATGGGGGTCGACTTTGGCCTTGTCGAGAGGTATGGTTGTGACATGCTGACGCAAATCAGCAGACACAGTAAGATGGCAAAACTTCTCAACGTCACTGGTCGAGAATAATCTCCGATGACCTACAGACTCATCGATAATAAATATCTCAGCCAGCTTGTGAACCACGTGGTACGTGGCCCGCCTCGTCGTTTAAGTGCACTATTCACAGTCAACTCATAAGGGGCACCGGTCTGCGCAGTCTGCTCCAGCTTATCTTGGGCGTCTTACGCCATACCTGTCATCGCTGTTCATTTCAAACTGAGACAGTTACATTCCACCCCTCGTCACTTCCCATACCGCAACACACCTGAGCCAATAATCAGCTTCGCACAATCTTTCTCGTTGGAATGCGGAGGAACTACATCCTTTGCCGCTGAAAAAAACCAAGCACGCCGTCCTTCGAATACCAGAAAATGTTGTTCCTAGCGTAAGGTCAATGATATCCCAAATCTAATCAAAAACTACCCCTCCACCTCCACACCGAAAGAAAGTTGGTTGACTACGCAAGTACCCGAGCAGTAAGAATTAAAAAAAAGTGTCCTACTTGACGGTCTGCTTCGGAAGGGCGACGTGCGAAAGGCAGAGATGGGACTCGTACTTGCGACGGCTGTCACTTACAACGATGCGGAGTTGTCGTCGTCCTTCAAAGCGAGAAATGAGAGCTTAGGTGAACGAGTGTATCGGCCCCCATCTTCAGTGTTGTTGTCGCCGACTCAACCATGAAGACCGGCTACGCGAATAGCGTTAAGAAACAGAGCATCGCACAACAGCACATAACAGATACTGAGACTCGTCCTATATTGAAAATGACATCTATACGAGGATTTATGGTGGCTGGGCCTTAGAGGACAATGTCTCCTGATCTTCAAGCTGGTGGGGTAAACAGATGTCGTTGCGATGCTGCGCGTACTTGTTGACGAACGCTTCACCACAGTAATCTCGCCTAGACGACGCGGCTCTGAGTTTGGTCCGTCGCAAAGGCTTTCATCGCCGCCGGCTCCTATGCTTTATCTTTATTGATCTCAATGTTCACGTCCTAGCACGGTCTCGGACCGTCCAAAGCAGTACGCGGTGCTTCCTAAGGGTGTAAACAAGATTAAATATGTAGATATGTATCTGGAATTGCCACCCGAAGTACCACTGACCAACTATGGTCATTGATAGCACAACCCTTACTGCCAGAAGCACTTGTCTAAGGCGGCCGCATGTATTCTCACGTGTCGTTCAGGAGTTCACGTGGACACAATAGGTTCGAGGGTGGGGGCGAACTCCGAACTCGGGGTATGCTTGTCTCATCTCAGACATTTCCTGCACGAAAGGTGAATGTACCACGGCAGCTTATACCAGTACTTGTAGTAGATAGTCTGAGCTAATGCAGTGCGCCTGATTCGAATGCAAGTCGAGCTGTGCCAACAAGAAGCTCGGTCATTGGGGATTCGGCCTTGTTTGACGCAGTGGTTCTTCGGCCGCCGAAATAGGAGTTGTCTATGTACCTCGGCTCATTGTATAGTGTTGCGAATTACGTCTCATCAAGCACGAGCAATTAATCAATCTAGTCGACAGTAACAACAGTACGTGCTCAAACAGAAGAGCCAACAACCTGCACCATGTCATCACGCGCAGAACTGCCCCCGATAGTCCTCTTCGGCTATGACTCTAGCCCCTTTACGCAGAAGGTCCGCCTCACACTCCGCCTCCTACAGTTGTCGTATACATTCGTGCTCGTCCCGAGCATGATGCCTCGTCCGGTACTCGTTGACACCTTTGGCCTCACGTACCGGAAGATCCCCGTGCTTGCGATCGGACGCGAAATCATCGCCGATACAAGTCTGATCATTGAGTGGCTGGTGGCTCACCCGGAGCTCAAGGCCTACAGGGATGCTCAGGGTCAGGGACACGAAGTATACGCAGGGCCCCGCGAGAGGGTGTTGGGCCGCCTGCTAAGTAGCTTCTTCGCGGATCGTCCGCTTTTCCGGCTGACCACGGGGCTGATACCAGGTGCTGTTTGGCGGACGAGTTTTGGGCAGGATCGAGCAGGGTTGATTGGACATGCACTGGATGCGGATAAATTGGAGAAGAAAGTGCCAGGTAATGTGGTGGGGTTGGATACGTATTTGAGTTTGCTTGAGCCGTTGTTTGCGGATGGCGATGGTGAGTGGGCGTTGGGCGGATCGAGGCCGAGTGTGGCGGATGTCGCGCTATGGTATCAGCTAGAATGGGGAAGGAAGATGAGTAGAGGGGAGGGCATTGAGGATTTGACGGGTGGGGAAACAAAGGATGGGTCTGGAGAAGGGATGAAGGAATTGTTCAACGAGGCGAGGTATCCAGGGTTGATGGCTTGGTTTGAGCGATTTCGAAGGTGCGTTGAGGCTCTGCCTGTGGTGGAGACAAGGGTGGAAAGGGGGGACGTGGAGGGGCTAGGAGCTGTTGTGAAGCGGATGGAACTGAGTGCGAGAGGTGATAATGTGCCGATGTTGCCGACTCCTAGAGGGCCCCTGCAGCCTTTGACCGAGAAGATTGGATTGAGAATTGGTTCGAGGGTCAGCATTGCTCCTGATGACACGGGCAAGGATAAACCGACATTGGGCACACTGGTGGGCGCGAGTCCCGAGGAGGTGGTGATTGTACCTGATGCGCCTGAAGTGGCTGGCGGAACCACAAAAAGGACACGGGTTGATGGGATCAGACTGCACTTTCCACGTGTTGGGTTTGTGGTTGTGCCTATCGAGCAGTCGAAGTTGTGAAAGGCTAAGACAGCGTCATGATCCGGACTAATGCGTCGTGATGCTAGCAAGATAGTCTCTTCCACGTTATGCATTCCCGTGGAACTACGTTGGTCATGATCAACGAATGGTACCTGTCTGATGACTAATTTCAATAATCTCAGCACTGTGATGAAGACACATGACGGCCAAGCATTCCGTGCGATTGATAATAGATGAGGCCTTAAGCGTATCAGGAGGGCAAGACAGCCTCGTGCCCCATCGGTGCCCACCTTCTTCGCAGACAATTGCCACGTCAACTAAAATATTGTCCGGCGGTCCACATTCGCCGTGGTTTTCATTGCCCGGAATCGGTGCCAATCGTGTGATGATGACACTGTATTATGGCCGAGGTACAACAAGCATAGGAATATGCAACATCGATGATTGTACCCGAAAAAGCAAATCGCTTAATGCATTGAAGGTGTGAAGAGGCGACTGACTGCTTCTGTGCCAGATATAGAGCGGCTTGCCAGGTTTCAGCTGCACAGTGGGTCGCTAGACAAGACTTGCAGCGGCTCTTTCTGGAAAATGAGCAAAACGGCTTGAAACAAGACTTCTAGGGCATGCACCAGCGCTCCAAGCGGCTTAGTCGGAGTCGGAAGCCGTCGACTGCGCCTCTTCCTTGGGCAATGGGTGAGGAAGAATCACAAAGTTCTGGGTGGATGTCGATGCCGACAACCGTTTTTCGTCGCCAACGTACGCTATCCCAGAGTGGCCACCTGCGCTTCGATGCATGTCTGGGCTGGACCGTGATTCCTCTCAACCCGCAGTTGAGTCTGACTCGAGGACTTCTACGACACGTTGATTGTGCGACACCTTTTCCACTCCATTGGTCATTCGCTATTTCGCGCCCTACCGACTATCTCATCGACTTTGGGAGCATTACTCTCAGAGCCACTGCCATTGGGTCGCCCAGAACACTCCATCTCTCGCTTTTTCCACAGAAGATTCGCCTCGACCGTCGCATCGTGGGCTCAGAGGTTGTATACCACCACTAACGAGCGAACAGTCGCGAACCACGGCCCTCGTATCGACTCGGTGCTCTCAGAGGACAATACAACACTCGTTCCGACAGTATTGTAATCGCACATCTGCGTACTTGACCTGTACATAGCAAAACTCGTGTCCACGTGCGTCGAGACGGTGCCGCAGATATATCGAAACCCAACCTGCGATACAGCGGCAAGATGCTCAGCGTCTAGGCCTGGAATAGATCCCAAGAGAAAGTATCGAACAGGCCCACCGGGCTGTCACTGCCTGCAAATCCTGCGGAGCAAGCTTGGAATGATGGCTCGGGGCGTGGAAAGATCAATGAATTCGTCGCTGTTCGTCTTGCACATATGGTTGTTGTCGTGGATGGTCTCTGTGCAAGCAGCATTCGTCGAGTTTACGAATTGCCTGGATGAGAATGTCGTCCAGTCCGATCCACGACTCCTTCAATTCGTACCGCTCAACGTGTCAGCCACATTCAGCGCGGAACACATACTCAACGTCACCGTGTATGGCAACGTGACAGGGCAGCTTTTCAACGGTACCTATCCAGCTCCTGACGACCCATCTTGGAGTGATCCAAACAATACCTTCGGCAAACTCGTGGATGTTGAGGATGGCGCAAATCTTGCAACGACTCTCTTTGCCGACTTCAACGTTCTCAGCTACACCCCATACTCTGCGAACCCTGCAAGATTCTGTGAAAACGTGGTAAACCACGCCTGCCCGCTTGGCCCAATCTTTTATCGAAACAGCTCAGACATAGCCGACTTGCCTGCCTATACCATGGAACACGATCTTTCCTCTTCATATGCCTTTTCAACCATCGAGTCCGTCACCAAAATTCAAGCTGGCACGGAAAGGGGTCAATACTATGGCTGCGTGAGCGCTCGCATTACACCAGATCTAGGCGACTCTTTGCGAAATCTCCTGACCTACCTCCCCTTGGCCATTCTGATCGTGGTTGGCATTGCAACGATTGCAGCAGCAATCTACAGCCCTTGGGGTTCAATCGATGTTTTCCACTGGAGCAGCAATTACGGCCGAGACGAAGATGTTTTGAGACTTGTGACCCCGGGCTTCGGAGACTGTCTGCAGTACATACAATTCGTAGTCTTCACAGGCAGCTTGAGTCTGAACTATCCAGGATTCTTCCAACCTGTCGTCAGCCGTCTGGGATGGTCGGTTCTGTTGTTCAATGAGAGTCTTGTCACTGGAGGCAACGGTACGGTTCCGATTGTCGATGGCATCTACCAATATCGGCAACCCACCAGACAAGGCCTCGACCGGATCATTCAACTCATCGGCATGACCTCACGAAAAGACGCTTGGGCTGATATGATGGTCTGGCTACTGGTCATCATCGTATGCGTTATCGTTCTGACACAAATCGGCTTTCTGTTACAGTGGATCTACCGTCAAGTCAAAGATGTCGCACCCGAAGATTTGAGATCCAAGAATTGGTACTTCTCGGTCGGAAATATTGTGAGAATAGCTCTCGGCTATTTCTTGCTACCTCTGATAGCACTTTCCATGTACCAATTTGTCATTGCCTCGCTTGGTCCGACGTACGCGGTCGCTCTTGCCACAGTGGTTCTGGCATTTATCATAGCATTCACAGTCTGGCTCACCATCCAATTCATTCGGGTCCGGCCAAGATCATTTCTTTTTGATGACTTGCAGACTGTGCTATTGTATGGGCCGCTCTACAACACATACCGGGACGACACGGCGACATTTGCGCTTATTCCCATCTTGGTCAATTCCCTCAGAGGCATTGCAATTGGTGCTGTTCAGGACTCTGGTGTTGCACAAGTTATACTTTTGGCTATATGTGAGGTCGTCCTTATTTTGACCCTCAACTTCATTCGGCCCTACCCAGCCGCCACGTCAATGAACGTCTATCACACTTGCTTCTCGGTCATTCGGCTGCTGACGATCCTGCTGTCCATCGCCTTTGTCCCGTCGTTAGGTGTCGCCACAGCGTCGCGCGGCTGGATAGGGTACGTCATTTTACTGATACACGCCTGTGTACTTGTCTTCGGCTTCTTTCTAAATGCTCTACAAACTTTGGTCGAGGTTATTGCAAGACTTGCCGGCGCAGGCGCCACTGGTGGTAGAGATGTGGCCCGAGGTGGCTTGGTCAAGGTTTTCGGCATGCGGCAGCTTTCAAAACGATTGCCGAGGCGAGACACCGGTGCCAGGAATTCCATGGGCTCAAATGCTCAGATGCTAGCCATGCAAGATGATAAAACAGAGATGGCAGCCGCAAGAACACAAAGTAGGAGTGTCTCAGCGAACTCCAATTTACTGCTTGATGGCAATAAACGGCAGAGGATCAGTCAGACCGAGGTTTCAAGTCAAGGCCGGCAAACTCCAGATGGCATGAGTACTATCTCGCGGCTTAGCAAAAACATCACTTCGCCCGGCGCAATTGTTGGTCTGGCGAAGACAGAGTCAAGGGATCCATATTATCGGCCACCAAGGAGAAGCACGAACGATTGGGCCGGAGCTGGAAGACCGAAATTATCAAGCACAAGCCAAAACGATACTGCAGACGTTGAGCAAGCAATAGATGATAGCGGAGAAGGCTCGTCACAGAATCGAGTTGATCGAGACGACCTAGAAGACAATGAAGCTGAATTGACTAAGACTAAGACTGATTATGCAGTACGAGAGGTCGACTTTTACTATGGTGTAAGAGGGGGACCACTTTCCGGCTCGGGCGGAACGAGGAGAATGAGGACTGGCCCGGCTGACCCCACAGGCCCTGTCTCTTCTGCAAGAGGATGGTTCAAGGGTATCCTTGGTGGCAAGGCGAAAGAGAAAGGCAAAGGATTTGAGGTGGTGAGAAGTGCGAAGGCGCATCCATCAGGCCTTTTCCCTCCGACACCAGAGGTCGACAAAGAAATGACAGAGCCATACCGAGACGAACCTGAAGGGCAAGGGAGATCACTAGAAGACGGAGTGGCATTTTCCACGGCCGCTGAATCATCGTATGCTAGTCAAATACCGAAGGCATCGCCAGTAGCTCCGTATCTACCAGCAATTGACACGGTTGGCAGCATCGAGCTTCCAAGTCGAGTCGGCTCCGAAGCATCACGCCGCAAGCCACCGCTCGTCGACGAAGACGTTCCAGCCGTGCCACCACTACCCCGGAAGAGTTCGAGAAGGACATCAAGCCCAGCCGCCAGACCGGAAGATTTACGAGCACCGCCTTTGGCGGTGCCTCCGCCAGAAAGTCCAGCTCGTTCGAACCGAGATTCCCAACATGGAGGCTCACCGCAGCAACGGCTACCATTTACTCGTACTCCGTCAAATCAACAACAAAACGAAAGACATTCAACTGCTGTCTCCGAAATTTCCAGCTACATGGATGATCCGGTCCCAGAAGATGAACCAGAGGTTCGTCGGTCACGGGTCGAAGAGAGACCCGGCAGTGTCGGGTTCGTAAATCAGCACAGGGCTAGCGACAACATCAGATATACTCCTTATGAGGCGCAGATACCGCGGCTCAGCACTGTGGAGTACGGTTATCAACCTTCGCAGCAGACACGTATGCTATCACAAGAAACGTGGTCGCCACAGCAGACAGAGATGCAATCGCAAGAGACGTGGTCGCCAGCGTGGAATGGGAGTAGTGCGTACTCAGCTGATGGCACAAAACGGTTCAGCCGATTCAGAGACTGAACCCTTGGAAACATTGGATATGGGATATACAATATAATACTTATCATTGAAGTGTTTGATTAGCAACATCTGGATTTGGACATGATGAAGCACAACGACGATCAACTTTTGGATTTGGATGTTGACCTCTTGAGCGTTTAGCGATGACATATGGCTTCGCCTCGGAATGCGGGCAAAAGTGCTTGGATACAATGCGGCGTACTGTAGCATAGCTAGCTTGACGATATGTGCATTTTGAGTACATACAATCTTCGTGCACATTGGCCATTCTCGATCGCATGTTGCTTGCCTCGTTAGCTTCAAAGTCCTAAATCTCTCCAAAAATGCATTTGATCTCACCAGCAAACGATACTGTTCTCGATTCCTCGCATCTATTCCGTCCCAGACAACCCAGGTTACGTAATCACGTAGTGCTCCTCCAGTCGTGCTTTCTTCAAGTTCTCTCGGAGCGTCCTGACGCTTCGTACTGGGCGGCATATCCCTCCGATTCGGACCACAGGTTCCAGGCAAAATCAGCGTTAGTGGCACTTGCGTTGGTTACTGGCTGTACACATCAATTTGTGCCGTCCGAGAACGGTCCGTCCTTGTTTGCGCTATCCTAGTCGTTAGTGTAAGGTTTCTGCTCTCTTCGAGCGCTGTGGCTGGATCGAGGCATAAACACGTCTTCAACTCGTCACTTGGCGTTATACGTGGCTGGGGACGCTCGGGACGTGGAAGCAACGAGATGTTACGCTGGCAGACTAGAGATATACAAAGCAAGATGTGATTAGGGTATTGGGCTGGAAACGAGGCTAAATTTATGCTCAACTCAGGGCCGTGAACGTCGAGGGTGAGAGATGCAGCTCTTCAGTGGTCTCGTTAGCGTGGCTTTCGGTACTGTCGACCATGAGCATATCCTCGAAGCCTGCGAATTGGCCAAATAGCTCGTCCCATCTATTCCAATCGAAGTCGATCTCTGTCGTGCCGGTCCTGTCCATGTCTATATCGTAAGTTGTTTGGCTGTGGGCTGAGTCGTTCCCTAGTTCTATCTGTGGCGGCGTGGGTGTCGGAACTTGGGTTCGATGGTCTGGCAAAGGCTCGTGTGCCAGAGATTCTATGTCGAACGGAGAGCGAATCAATCCTTGCTGTTGTTCGGGCACCTGCTGCGGTCTATTAAGGAATTCGTCATAGACTGACGCATCTAATGCTGCTGATGCTGTAGGCCTTGTCACATTCAGTACGTTGTTGACGAGAGTTTGACCTTGAAGCGAGTCGCCAGATGCAACTGTTCCCTCAGTGACATGGCTGTTTACCCTTGACGCATCAACTGTCGCGCTCTGCGGCAAAGGACGGAGTCTAAATTGTGCACCGTTTTCGATGGCGGGGTCAGCCCGCTGGTCAACTTCGACGTCAGCTGCAGACATGCCGGATGTCTCACGCTTGTCAAGTAGGTATTCAAATCCAGCGTTTTGTACTTCTTGAAGACTACCGAAGTCGTAATTGCTACCCGCTGCCTCGACTGAGCTCTGGGGCACCTTGGCGTCCTCAGAGGCCAGAACAGAGGTCTTGTGAATGAGCCTACTCTGCGGCTTTGCCTGTCGTATTCTCCTGATCAGCTCACCGATATGGTAGATGTGTGAGGATTCACCTTGCTGCTGTGTGGAGTTGTCTAAGAAAACGCCGCGGCTTTGCCAATTCTTTTGCTGTGTTACACACTCGGACCTAATATCACCGGCCAAGGGAAAAGGCATTAGTTCTTGATCACGTCGAGCTCGGAGGAGCAGAATCTGTGATACATCAGATCGATTGTCCAAGTCGGCAATATCACGCGTAACAGGTCCGCTGACTCTGTCACCCGGCCCAAGCTCTGATGGATGCATATATTGCTTCCTGGCATCCTGGCCAGCTGGACCACTAAGAATATGATGTAATGAGCGTCCTAGGTTGGTTTGGTTTTGTCTCTGCTTGTGCCTCCAAATGATATCCTCTCGTAAGCTACGAATGAACAGATCGTTCTCGTTCAGAGGCTTGCCAACGCCCACTGACATTTGGTCTTCCTCTGACCAGAGCACGTCCGGGTCTAACCCTGCCTTCTGCCAGGCTTTGTACCTCAGCTTCCGGAACATAGTCCATGCCTCCAGACCACCTTCTTTAAGCGGAATCGGCGAATCGTTCTGCATCTGATACGTAGCTTGCTGAGCTCCAAGTGATAGCATCTTATCTACCATGGCACGAGACCGCGGCGCCTCTTCGCTGTGTGGCCTGTCATGGAGATCAATGAGAAGGATAATCGTTGCGTGCATTGGATGGAAAGCACTAGCCCACATCCATCGAAACCTTCTGAGCTCAGGGTCTTCTGCAAGAGCCAGATACTTCCTCATATAGCCGTGACAGCCTTTTAAGGCACAGTTCCTTGCAACGGCCCAAAGCCGACTCTTAGAATTTTTCAGGAAAGGTGCATACGAAATGCAGTCTAGTTGGTCGACCAACATTGACAACACGATTCGCGCCCATTTATGAAAAGCAATGGTTGCAGTATTCAGATGTATCATCTTGCCCGACGAGTCGTTTGTGTTTGATGTTTCACGAAGGAAAGAGCTAATTTCATGTTCTGTGATAGGAGACCCCATACTATCCATATGATCCCAGTCGGCCGCTGTTGCTTGAGTGTCGGGCATAAAATCGAGCTCTGGCACACCTCGCGTAGGGATGCGATTGATAATGGAATGTACTTCCTTGCTCGCACTCGCTAGGGTGTTTCTCATCTCCTTTAATCCGTCCATGCTCATAGGCTTAGCGCTCATGTTAGCCTTGAGGACCTTCTTTGTGGCGACAACGAGCTTATATCGTGCTTGTGCGAAAAGGTGATGCACAGATACGAGCGAGGATGTATCACGATTGACAGGATCATCCGGTCTATCGGGCTGTGCGTCTGGCTTCTGAAGTTGCTCTCGATAGTCATGCGCGTCTTTTGTTCCTATGTTGATCTCCTTGAGCTCAGAAACCATCTCCGTGTCAGTGTACATCTCGTCGAGGATGACAGGCATCCCGGAGATTGTTGAGAGCGACGTATCCAGCGAGATCGTCTCCCACCACAAACGTCTTCTTATCTCAGCTTCCACTGGTTTCAAAGCCTGCAATGTTCTTTCGCTATGCAGACCTAAGTTCTGGGCTGCTCTGACATTCACAGTGTTTTGAATGCTGTTGGTCATAATGTCCTGGCCTCCGATGGCAAGATACTGGCTAAGAATTGCTGCGGCCAAAGTGTAAATTGAAGGCAACGGATCTAATTTCAAGACTTCAAGCTCGTTGCGGAGGCGAGCTTGCATGTTCTCCACCCAAACCGGGTTGCCCTTATTCCATGGGAACCATTTCTGCTGTGCTCTCTGGGACATAGTGATAAACCCTGTGTACCAGATGAGGAACAGAAACGGCATGAATGATGAATCCGGGTTTGGCACGCCCTTATCCATGCCATATCTGTACCACAATCTGAAAGCTTGATATTTTTCCCAGACTAACAACGGAGACAGGAGAGGGAATATGGGATATACCGAAAACAGCCAGCTTCGAAACAATGCATTGGATTCCTCCTCCATTGGGGCCATGATGTCCTGATCTGAAAGATATGCGCCAGCTCCGATCGCACAGTCTGGTATCGTATTGCCTTTGACGTTGCGGTCTCGTCCAGCATTGTCGAACGGAGATGGTTGTGATACTCGTTGTGACTGTCCGCCAGGGGCAATTTCAGTCTGCTGCGGCACCGTCTGAATACCTGAACTCAGTAACGCGTTCAGTTGTTCCAGCTTGGCGAGCACTGTTAGCCACGGCGTCTCCCCCAAATCAGAGCTCTGTGATGAATCATGAGGCGCTGATATTCGGAGCAATCCGATCTGTGGCTCTTCGGACGCCGAATAGTCACGTCGATGTCTCCTTGACGTTGCACGAACATTTTGACTGCTTGCTGAAGAATTATCGTTTGACACTGGCGTCAGACGGTTGAGATCAAGTACCAAAGAACTCAAGTGGTTGAGTTTCTGCTCGATAGCCTTGATTGCCAAAGATGGAGTCGCATCGTCGTAGGCGGCACGTCCGCCTTCATCAACCGCTCTCCTCTTTTGATGCAGGCCTACATCTTCGTTTTGATGGTCAGGGACTTCTGTTCGAAGCTTCCTGAGCTCACCGAAGACGCAATCATCTCCGAGCTTTTGACATCCTCCGCAGACAGGGTGAACCTTATCGCACCTAATCTTTCTTCTTCGACATGTTTGGCATGAATAGCTTGTTCGATTTCTGGTAATCTGTTTCTTGTCGGCCGGCATGCTAATTACTAAGCGAACCTCTATCTTGTGGACCAATCAATCGCATGATCTATTTTCTTTCCTTTGTATCGTAGTGACCATTACAAGCCGCATTGATTTGGCGCTTGGCACACTGGAAGCGATCAAAATTTAGTGTATCATGTTGACGATGGAAGTCGCGAGAGATTGGCTACCAAAATGGCACGGGGAAGGTGAAGGTTTGTCTGCATAATATGCCGAATTCGCAGAGATGGTCTCAAAGGCCGGGAGGCCTAAGGAGCGGTCAATTAGTCAGCTCCTGAGTTCGTAAGACGAGACTTGGAGTCAAGTCCATCGCAGTACAGTTTAACAACAACATCATTGGAGAAATCTCTAATCTAAGGAGTTTCAAGTTATAACACCAGTCGTATGTGCTAGCAGCGTACCTCACCGGGCGTCTTGGTGGGGAGACGAGAAAAGGTGGAAGCTCGTCGTGGCCATCGCTGGAATCTAAAAAACGTTCTATCAAGTTGATTCAGGAACCCTCAACACATATTTCGCTCTTCCTCCGATCAAGTGCCAACCTATGCTGTGGAAGAAAACTGACGTCGTGTCCCTGCAAACCATTCATAGCAGGAGGGTACACGCGTCTGCCGAGACCTGACACCTTCCACGTAAACAATGATTCCTCATGGAGTGCGGAGTGCTTTTGTTTTGCCATGATCCTGCCTGCCGCGTATGCACACCCGCCGTAAGCGAACCTGATCAGCGAATCGCCAGTTAAACTCCCAGTCGCAAAGACATTGGGAGCAACTTCCAATTCATCGCTAGTCTTCTCACGTAGAGTCGAGCCTGCAACCTGGTTCCACTGAGACTGGTCAGGACAGACCTCAGCGCGCAGGTTCTGCTCCAAGTAGTCTAGCGAACCACGCCTCCCAACTACGTAGGCAAAGCTGCCAATTTTGCGTTGGAACGCCGGCTTTCCATCGGCTTGCAAGGTGACGACCGCGTAGTCGCCATGTGAATGGACTTCTGTGATCGCTGTATTGGGGGCCCCCTCGTAGCTCGAGTCCCAGTCACGAGAGCTTTCCAGCTCTGACTTAGTCCGGTGGGCGGACGGCCGTTTTGACTCAGCCTTCTTGGAGGCTATCGCTGCAAGCTTCATTTTACGATAGACACCCGCATATTCCGGATACGCCTGCTGGTGACACGCACGCAAAGGAGACGGGTTTGTGTTCGGAGCCCATTTGTAGATATGAATGATCTTCTGGTGTGGTGGAGTGGAGAGAATGACATCTGCGGCGCTGAAACCAGAACCAACCACCAGAATCGGATCATTCGTCTGCCAGGAAGTGCCCAGCTGAGTCAGTGGTTGTAGCAGCGATCGCGGTGGTATCAGGTTTGTGAATGTTCCTGAGGCTAGCACGAGATGCTTACATGTCAGTCCATGGGACCGAACATGAAAACCGTCTTCATGCCGTACAATGCCAGTCACTGTCTCATTGCAGAAGATTGCGTCTGATATGCCCACCTTGTCCGGATATTGTGCAAGATAACCAGCAACATCTCGTCTTGTTGGCCTTAAGTAGAACGGTGGGGGTTCGCCATGCACATCGCGGTAATATTGCTCAAAGGTGTAGCTTGGGAGTGACAGCATACCAGCGTAGCTCAGAGCGCCAATGTCCCAGCTGGCCTTGACCGGATTCTCGGCCCACTGTCCGCCCGTGTGAGTTGCTTTGCCAACCACAACATGTTGGACCGCTCTTGCAGGATCGAATCTCCATTTCACACATGTCTTTCGCTCAGCTTCATTGGTCTCTCCATAAGGGCGGATCAAGGTATCCAGCAGAACATTAATGGGGAGGGCCTGAGTTGAGTAGGAAAACCTCGAGCCGTAAAAGTGCTCTGTCAAGAAATCAACGTCTGCTTTGAGCAGGTCGGGCTGGTCTTTAAGCTTCGCATGCAGTATAGGGTCAGGATGAGGTGAGTGCACATCGTAGACTGGAACATGGCCGTGCAAGATGTAGGATAGTATGAGCGCCGATGGGCCACTGCCTGTCCGAATTGTTAGCGTTCATCTGAGGAAGGAGGGGCCGAGCGCGTTTCGTCTTACCTACGATGACCGTGTCAACCTGGTTCGGCAGCTGTCGAGTCATGGCATGCTCGATGGGAGAGAAAAGGCATAACGAGGATGGTTGTCCAATCGAGCATTTTGCAAACGACGGGCGGCTTGAATCCCATCTCCCGAGCCAGATGTCGGTTACCTCACGATATTTGGTGGTGGCCAGACTGGGGCGCTCTGGAGTCCATGCATGAAGCATGAAAAATTTCGGGCGGTGTCCGTCATTGAATCACCCCACACTAGGCTAAGCTTCAGGTGGAAAGGAAGTTTGACTTTAGTGACCGATTACGGCAAAAATGATGCGCATAGTCCCTCCAACCACACCGGACGGTGAGTTTTGATACGACGAAGTCGGCCTAGGCAAAGCGAGCTCGATTCGTGTTTTTTGCGTATTTGATATGTCATCATGCTTCATTTTACTAGAAGTGGGGAAGGAACAACCACAAATGCCAGACTGGATCTTTCATCCGCGTCTTAAGCCGGTGCTGCATGCCTAGCGATGTCACAGCCGACGCCCTTTCGGCAGCTGACAAAGCAGTCAACTGTGCATTGTTAGAACAAGGCATGCGGTGACATGCTGGTTTATGGAATGGAAGGGTCCATTATGTTTTCCATTGTGGTTTTCGCTTCTCGAAGAAAGAAGCAATTCCCTCTTCAGCATCAGCTGATCTAGCGTGCAATGCCATAACACGGCCAGCCCACGCAACAGCATCCTCGTATCCATCAGCTCCAGAGTCGGATGCGCCCCCGAATGATAGATGCGTCCAGTATGCCCATTTACCAAATGCTTGTGGTTGTCCTGCTGTTTGCTCCGATAGGCGACTGACAATGTGAGTGACTCTCTCCTCGAGACGGCTGCTATCTTCGACAACTTCGATCGCGCCCGCCGGTAGATCTTTGGCCTCGACGGGCTCAGCCAGTGCAAGCATGCGATACGTGAATGCAGATCCAAGGCGCCGGGCTACTGCTGTGGAGGGCGACGTGCATGGAAGTCCTATCGAAGCGCCGGGCAGCTGGAATTTTGTTGTTCTTAGAGCAATTGGGAAGTCAGTGGTGAAGGCAAGCTGTGCTCCTGCAGCAGTCGCTAGCCCTTGTACGACTGCCACCACTGGCGCAGGCGATCGCCTGATCAAGGTCATGACCTCAGCGCACAATGCAAATGTCTCTTTGACTTCCTCATATGGCAGCTTCCTCAGCTCCATTAGGTCATGACCAGAAGAGAAAACTGGCCCCTCAGTTCTCAGCACAAGCACATTAGGCAGACCCCCTCGTGCTTTTTGCCATTCTTCTGCGCTTAACAGCCACGAATACTGACCGTGAAATCCAATTTTTGAGTCAGCCTCAAACTCGTTGACAAGCAATGGGTTGAACGGAGGAAGAATGTTGACCTTGCCATTGGGTCCTCTGTTTAAGTCACGTAGCTGATCACGCAGGCTGCGGAGCACAGCTAAGCTAAGAGCATTGCGTCTTTTGGCGTTATCAATGGTGAGATATGCTGCTTTCTTCGATATGGCTGGAAAACTCATGCTCAAGTGGTTTGGCCTATGTACATTTACTGGATGTTCTTCGTCATTGATTTGCGTCCCGTCATTTGTTAGGATAATAAGCTAGCGGGCTGACCGAGGCGTGATTGACCCGGGACAAGCCCATCCTCAACGCGCTGAACTCAAATAAAAGTGACGTCAACCCGGCATGCCTCGTGCAAGCACAACACGCGCAAACTAAGGCTTCTGGTAAATGTGGTCTAGATCACACAGATGTCTGGTCCATGAAGCTTGCAGCTAGATCGTTAACGCAACAGTCAGCAAAACCGTTTCGCATAGCTGTTGCTGGCTACTCACCATTTTGTGCCATTCAGCTTCGCATATTCAGCAACATGTCGTGGATGGACTCCTGGTCACGTCCGAACAAGCAGTCTGCTACTCCTCCACCTCTTTATCTTACAACTGACGATGTGAGATATTGCATCGCCTGCGGACGCGTGATAGGGTCAAGGCGGTCGCATCAGCAGCAGCAGGTGGTGAAATATTGCTCAGATGGCTGCCGGAAGAGGAGGCTTGGTAGAATGGACAAGAAGATCGACGAAACCATACTGGCCTTGCTGTTAGGAAAAGAAGGATTCGGACTTGAGAAGATCGACGTTAAAAGTAGGTTCCGAAAGGGCGATCATCGGGTCGTAATTCATTGTGATGAAATCGAGGATATCGTTTTCGAGCGGAAAGTGAAGAAGGTTCATGACGCGGAAAACCATGGAGACGATACTTCCGATGGAGATTTGCACACAAACGAGTCTCTAGATGACGCCAGTGACGGAGAACCTAGCGACTTGCAAGGCAAACCTCCCAACCCAACAGGACCAGGCTCGGTTGAGGTGAGACAAGCTGGTCAAAAGCGGGCCGACGAGCGAGAAATGGTTCGTCGTGCAGCAAGACGTGCAGTGGTCTTTGGATTTCCCGCTCATCAGGCCGAGGGCACCACGGCCAGTGACAAAGCTTCTAGGTCTGCGGCAGGAAAGCAGTCCTCATCTGATGAGATCCCGCGGCGCAAGTGCGAGGCTGTGATGAATGGTCAAGTCGTTGAGCCGAGTTTCGCAAAAGGCAACTGGGCCATCCGGTGGCGAGAGTGAGCCAGACTTTCCAAATTCTTCAGCGTACGACAAAACTACCGTTTCGGCGGTCCATGAGATCTGTGTATCTAGGTCGGTACGGGTTGTGCTCGACAGGTTTGTTCTTGTCATTAATGAACGGCTTTTGAGGCCAGTCTTTCGCGAGATCAATTTTATCCCGAGGCGCCCACAATTCCAGGAAGAAGAATATCAGGTAGTCGATGATGACACACAAACAGAAGAGCTTGCCCGCCCAGACACCACAACCATAGTAGCGCTTCAGACGGTCTATGAGAGCGTAGCTCTGCACGCCAGCTCTGACTCTTGCGGCACTCCAACTACCATCCGCATGGACTCCATAGAATTCTTCCTCACTGATGGCACCAGTGATACCATCATAGACGCGTTCCGTCCGCTGAGCAACATCAGTCCAGGAATACATCATCTTCACCTGATCATGAAATTTCTCCGTAGTGACTTTACCAGAACGAAGCTTGGCAATGGCAATGCTGGTAGCTTTCACCAAATCATCCTCTTCGGGCTTGGCAAAGGTAGTCATGTGCGGCGGTAGCACTTCTGGAATGCCACCAACTCTTGTGCAGACGACGTATAAACCACAACTCGCAGCCTCAACAATAACAGTTCCGAACGCTTCCGTTAGACTTGGGTGAAGGTAGATGTGCCCGCGAACCATGACATCTCGTACTTCTTCGTGTCTGACAGGGCCGAGGAGCTCAACCCGGTCCTGAAGCATCCGTCTCTCTATCATCTGCTCAAGATCGATGGCTTTTGGTCCTGATCCAGCTATGAGAAATCGTACGTTGGGATCTGCTGCTAATATTCTTGGCATGGCGGCAATCAGCAGGTCCGTACCTTTGTTGTAAAAGAGCCTCGAAATGACGACGATAGTGATTGGATCGTCCGGTCCCAGTCTGCGAGGTATGGGTCGAGGTTTCATGCCATGATTTACTTCATATGATTTAGGAGCATACGCCAGAGGTTGGAAGTTCTCAGCAACGACAGCGTTTGGAATAACAGATACAATGAGCGGATCCAGCTGTGCTCTGAGGACGGTATTTTCCTTGCAGGTATGACTGACACAGATGATGTGGTCCACGTCACTCAAGGTAAACTTCAGTAGCTTGTTAGTCAAAATTGAGGCGGCATCGGCGAAGCCGAAAAGAGAGTGATCAGTGAAAACAGTCTTCAAGCCCATCGTTCTCGCATGTAAGATAGCCTCGTGACAGAAGCTACTAAGACTTGCATGACCATGTACAATCTCAATCTTCTCCCTTAGAATAATGTTTCGAACTATTGGGAAGAAGGAAAAGACACTAGGGAAAGTCGTCTCCCGGTATATGACGAGGAAGGGCACATGATAGACTTTGAGTCCGTTGGTCAGGTAGTGGACTCCTGTCCGTCCTTCGTAGGCATGTGTGATGACCACAAGTTTATGGCCTCGATCGATCAACTTTGTGGACAGCTGGTAGATGTGACTCTCGATGCCTCCTGGTTGGGGAAAAAAGTAGTCGCAGACCATCGCAATCTTGTAAGGCATGTTGACACGAAAATGTGTGTCGCGGATGCCGTAGCCTGATCCCGAAGGTCATGTCGTAGCCTCAGCGCTATCGTCGTACCGCATGGCATCTGCTGATACGTAGATGTGTCGATAGTCTCCTAAGCCTGGCCGATATTGCTATTTGCGCGCTCTGTGGTATACCCTATAAGCTGCAGGGCTGGTTCCCTTCGATAGCCGGAAATTATCTTGATCGGCCTCATCCGTATCAGATCAAGAATTGCGATGCACTCCCATACTTGCCGCGAACGAAGGCACAGATCGGCGGTTCAGATTGCGAGATTTGCCATGCCGCAGTTTTACGCGCGGTACATACCCCCAAGTTCTGCGCAAACACCAATACCGACCAGTCCATCGCAGGACCTGAAGCGGAAGAACTTCTGCAAACCGCCTCGTGAGCGGAAAAAGCGGAAGCTTGACGACGACGGAAACGGTCGCACAGTGAATGCAAACCTCAGCAGTGAGAGTGAATTGCGCCGAGCTGAGCTACAAGAACAAGAAACTGTAAGAACACTGCGCACATCAGGGGAGACTGAGAGTTCAAAGCACACGTCGCACAAGAAACTGCAAACAAGTGATGTAGGTGTTCGAGAGCAAGAGCAGGAGCTCGCCGAAAACGGGGTCGACGGTGTTTCTGAGATAAAGGAAGACGATGAAACAGTGCCTAAGCATATGAAAGTGCTTTCCAGCTTTAACAAATCCAAGGAAAAAGCGGCGCAGCGGCAGGATGAAAGATCGAAAGAGAACCAACCGTCCTCCAATGGCAATGTACACCCGGACAGAGTCGCTGTTGTACACGACCTGCGGCCAATACCGCAGCCTGAAATCAATGCTCCAGAACGACCTGTACCAACCTATTCGGCAGCTCCGCAGTGGCTGAGGACACCGATCGCAGCGGATCGGCATACGAGGAAAAGCTTCAAAGATCTTGGTCTGGACCAGGAGATCGTGCAAAATTTGGTGGTGCAAGAGAAAGAGATAGCGCTGCCGATACAATCTACAATCTTGCCCTTGCTGTTGGGCAAAGAGGTCCACCAAAGGCCGGATCTCTGCGTGGCTGCCGCGACTGGGTCAGGCAAGACATTTGCCTACGCCTTGCCGATCATCAATGCTTTGCGCAAACGAAAGAGAGTATATCTACGGGCAGTAATCGTTGTGCCGACTCGCGCTTTGGTGAAGCAAGTAGTACAAGCTCTCGAGTTATGCTCGGCCGGTCTCGATGTGCGTATAGGCACCGCAGAAGGCAGCAAGACGCTCGCAGAAGAACAACGTCAGCTGGTCGAAGAGACGTGGGTCTATGATCCGGATGAATGCAAGCGCCAGGGCGAAGCACCTATCAACTGGTCCACTTTCTCTCTAGACGAATTGATTGACGAAGCATCTCGGCAGGATCCGTCACCCTCCGGCCATGTCAAGGTCTATCTTTCCAAGGTCGACATTTTAGTATGCACACCGGGGAGACTAGTTGAGCATCTCCAGACCACAAAAGGGTTTAATTTGGATAATGTGCAATGGTTCGTGGCAGATGAAGCGGACCGCCTATTGAATGAGAGCTACCACGAATGGCTTGAGAATGTCATGCCTGCTCTCAAGTCACAACAAGCCACAGAGCAGCGTGACAGGAATCTGCAACATATGCACTTGGACGTACCAAAGCGACGGGTCACAAAGATGCTGCTTTCGGCTACCATGACAAATGATATTTCGCAGTTGCTTGGTATGGATTTGACCGACCCCAAGCTCGTTGTAATAGAAGATTCCAAATCACACGGCGATACCCAATATAAAGAAGCTGGAACTGTGGGCAACGGTGCGGAATATACCATACCTCCCGGACTTATTGAATCTGCAATTGCCTTCAAAGACACCGAGAACAAGCCTCTGTATCTGCTAGAGCTGCTGAACAAGCAAGCCTTCATTAATCAGCCAACTGGCCACAGGTCTCGAGAGAAGTCGTCCACCAGAGAAGAGCAGGACGCCACAACGGACGACAGTGATGCCTCAAGCAGTTCTTCGAAAGACAGCAATCAGACTGATGACGACACCAGCTCACCAAGCTCTTCTGAGAGCGATGGCAGCGACGTTGCCAGTAGCCTATCTTCCACGACAACGTCCTCAGCTGGTTCAGCATCAAACTCGTCTTCCCCACATGCAAATTACCGGCAACCGCCGCCTTTGCCAATTTCTCCTATCTCACACACCCGAGCCCTAATCTTCACTCGTTCCGTTGAATCGGCTCACCGCCTCTCACGCCTCCTCTCTCTCCTCTCCCCTTCACTATCTCCCCTTATTGCAACATTGACACGCTCTTCAACAACCAACGACCCAACCTCAAATTCACAATCTGCCAAATCTCTCCTCAGAACCCGCAACAGAATCCTGCAATCCTTCACAAAAGGCACAACACGCATCCTCATCTCAACCGACGTCGCAGCACGCGGCCTCGATATACCTGGCCTAGAGCACGTCATCAACTATGATGTTCCCTCTAGCGCATTGACGTATGTACATCGTGTGGGCCGGACGGCAAGAGCGGGAATGGAGGGACGGGCTTGGACGCTCGTGGAACATAGGCAGGGGAAATGGTTCTGGGAGACGATTGGTGGAAAGGGGGTAAAGGAGGGGGCGAAGAGTGTAATTGGGAGAGGTGATAGGGTGGTGCAGAATGTGCATTTGACAATTGATAAGGAGAAGTGGGCGGACAAGTACGAAGAGGCGTTGCAGAAGTTGGGTAAGGATGTGAGGGGCCAGTAACACTACTGCTTTGAGCAGCGGTCTCAGCATGTATTCGAGATGTCGAACATCACGTGCTTGACAAGCACCAGCTGACACAGGGGATGTTGGTGTCAGCAGGTCCGTTGCGTGCAACCCGAAGATGTCAGGAAGAGACCGGTTCACAGGTTTCTACGCCGACCTTTCTTAGAAATCGACTATCAATGTCCTTAAATCCCTTCCCACTTGCTCGCGGAGATAGCCGTCCGGGGCCGGCATAAACCGGATTCCCTGCAACCCATCTGTCGAAAAGGAGACCTTATCCAACGGAGTCCGTACCTCACAGCTTCCCCCTTTACACCCTTTTACCCTCTAAGCTCGTAGAAAAAACAGTATCACCGTCTCATGCCGCTCACACGGGTACCACGCGCAGCACGTCCCAAGTACACGTACTCGCATCTTTGAAAAATAGATCCGTGCAAGCCCGGCCCGTCCGTGTGACTCATCCGTAGCCAGTAATCAGACTAGTAGAAGATGTGATGCCCAGCCCAAACGCGACAATCACCCGCCCGTCTGCTCCTGACTGCATCGCATGTTTCCCCCGTCCCTCCATTGGCCCCAGCACAAAAGCACGTCTGGTCCTGCGCCGACCGACCGAAATCGAACGCAATGGGCACGCTGAAGAATCGGTCCAAACTGCTTGAGCTGGATTTGGTCCATGTCGCTTCCAGGAGCCATGTACCGGCCACGGACGTACCAGTACGTATCGAATTTCCGCCTGTGTTCTGGAGCGGTCGTGGGCGCGAGGCAAGGATCGAGTGAGCGGGCGAGTTCGAGAATTGGCACGCAGGACAAGGTGGTCAAGCCTGGCATTGGTGACTTTGAGGCAGAAAAGGGCCCTTGTGCTGCTCAGGGGTGAACGAGGTGAGTGGGTAGAGCATTCAGGGAAATATCGAGTGGGTAACGAGCCGCGTTTGCAAATGTTCTGTGACGCATCAGCAGCACCAGTGCCTCGAGCGGGAGATAAGCGGAAATCAAGACGGACGAGAATTCAAAAAGTCGGAGATTTCTCTCATCATTCATGAAGATGTACGTTCATCAACTCATGTTCGAATAAACCACACACTGTCGATATCTGAGATCTTGGCCATCCCTTGAATGCACCCTCAACCACAAGGATGAATCACAGATGCACGTCTTCCGATTCCGCTAATTCCAGACTCTCATCGCTCGACGGCAGTTCTTCATGATTATCACGAAACTTCGGAAAGAGGATTCTGATTCGTGATCAGCAACCCGGCCACGGCCGCAGAGGACAGTGTCGAAATGACACCCGAGAACAACGCCGATATTGCAACCTTTGACACGTCACCAGCTCTGTTAGGAGCAATCTGTGACAGCACACCAATCTGTGTACCTAGAGAACCAAGATTACCGAACCCCTGTCAGAATGTCAGCTACTGGCTACTACGAGAAACGGGGAGAAAGGCAAAACTTACACAGCAAGCATAAGTAGCAATCAAAATTGACCGAGGGTTGAGGTTTTGTCCCGCCGGTCCACTCAACGTAGCGAACGCGACGAACTCGTTGAGTATGACTTTGACGCCGATGATCTCGCCTACAGCTCGGAGGTCCTCGCGTGGCACGCCGAGAAGGAAAGCAACGGGGTAGCAAATATAGCCCAAGATGAGTTGCAAGGTAAGTCTCGGATCCTCGATGTTGAAGAATCGTCCCCACCAGCCGAGAAGGCCGTTGATGAGACCGACGAGCGCAATGATGCAGAGAAGAGTGGCGACGATCATACCGGCAATCTTGATACCGAGCCAAGCGCCATTCGCAAAGGCGTGCAGGGCATTGGCGGCCTTGTGTTCTTCGTCATCGGGAACCACAACACGACCGGATGTAATTGTTTCTTCAGTCTCCGGGTAACGAAGTTTGCTGACTGCGAGAGAAGCTGGAATGGACATGATGCAGGAACTGACCAGGACCTGAGGATTCAGACCGAGCCCAATATATGCCACAAGGACGGAACCGGCGATGGTCGCGAAACCGCAGGTCATGACTTGGTGAAGTTCGGCGAGCGTCAGATGAGGGACGAAGGGCCGGATCAACATTGCGGATTCACCTTGACCAATGAAGGGTGTAGCTGCTGCGACAACGGCTTCGGCGCCTGAGACACGAAGTGACCAGTAGAAGAAGGTTGCGAATTTGACCACAAACCATTGGAGGAGGCCAGAATAGTAAAGGAGTTGGACGAGGGCGACGAAGAAGATGATAGGTGGGATGACGCCGATGAGGAACCATGTTAACTCAACGACATCGCTTGAGGTGAGGAATTCCGTGCCTTGTTGCGCGAAGCCGAGAAGTTGGCGGGCAAGAAAAGAAATGAAGTTGAAAATGTCGTAACCTGCCTCTGTTCGCAGCACGAAAAGCGCAACAACGAACTGAGTGAGCATGCCACCTATCACGGTGTGCCATTGGATCCGCTTTCGGTTTTTGGATGTTGCATAGAGAAGCGCGATCATGACAACGAGACCAAAGAGGGAGATGGCGCGGTTTGCTCGAGTATTATCCAGGCTTTCTTCCGAGATGAATGTTCCCAAGAGCATCACAACAACAGTGCCTGCGGCGGCGAGGGGTTGATGCAGCTTCTTCGGGACCATGTCGTAGACTTTGACAACGGTGTGGTTCCAGATGAAAGCCATTGGCCTCTTGACGTATGAGATGGGAACGTGGAAGAAGATCAGTCGCAGGGTGATCGCGAGGTACAACAGGAATGGCTTGAGCCATCCCAAGCTGTCGTTTCTGTGGTAGATGAGGCCGACAATCCACCAGGCTGTGAAGAGCAGCCATATTGCCAGGTGAAAGAAGATCCTGTACTTCTTGTAAAAGCGCGAGACTCTATGCTTCTTCCCGTCCCCCTCTTGGCTGGACAAACGGGTCGGGCTGACCACGCCTTTTTCGGAGTCGTTGACACCATACTCTGACTTCTCCTCCCGGAGCTTGTGTTGGGCATAGTCTTGTTCCGACTGCTGGAGGAATTCGCGACGCGGTTCGTCGCCACCGCTTGCATACGCTACATGATCATCCTTATCGTGCGCAACGGAAGCTTTGTGACCGTGGTGGAGGTGCGCATGCTGATGTTCGTGAGAGTAGTGAAGAGCTAGGTCTGGATTCGGATCGACAGCAGTTTGCGAGGACGTATTGTGGCCGTGCGCGGGCAAGTTGCCGCCACGAGCTTGGAGCACAGCGGGCTCCGGCTGGCTGATGGACGAAGCGGGGTTGGTTTCCTTGTCCGCGGCACTCATCTTGTCTGTCTTTTGGTATGCGGGTCGTCGAGATACTTGGACAAGATGGTGCTTCTGAAGAAAGCCAACGACAGGAGCAGAACAGGAATGGATGCCAGAAAAGTGAAGAGGAGGGCGGTCGACATGGGTTATTAGTGTGTCTGGAAGCGCAAAGCCGAAAAGATTAGGAGAGGAAAGATAACGTACGAAGCTGCGGACAAGATGCTAGGACGAAAAGAGACACCACCTCCGGTGTAGATACGCTTGTCTTTGGGTCATATACACGAGAACCTGGAGAAAGCGTCTTGTCAAGATACTATCGCATGGTCTTCGATTCACCAGGTGGAGACAAGATCGTCGAGGAATTTGTGAAGCGTAGCGAAGCTAGATGGGTACGAGCTGTGTAAGTGGCTGGAGGACAAAACGGGGCTCCCGTCAACGGCGCTCTCAAACTGCAACGTTGTTATCCAGCTTCCCGTCAATCGTGCGGCGATTTCAGGTGGGCACACTGAGATCCGGCCTGAGAGCCCACGAATACGAAATTAAAGTGATACTCCGTGCCAACGCGACTCGCCGTGCTCCATATCATAGTTTGATGAAAACATAGATACCATTTGACATCAAAACGTTCTGATGACACTGGTTCCATGGAACGAAATTCATCTGAACTCGAGAAACCGAGGTGTTTGACAGAAGAATCCTGGAACATGCGGCTGACCTCTACCCTGCTGTCCTAATAGCAAATAGTTTCGTGTGCCAGGCAGAGCCAATTGCGCTTCCAACCGAGACTGCCGAATGTGGTTTCGGCTCCAGATTCCAAGTCCGCGTCCATGCGTCGACGCAGGCCGTTCGCGTGGCAAGTCAGGACTGACCTTGGGTTTCTTGTGTCCGATTTTCCAATAGCAATTGTGTTTAGATGCACCTCTCCGCCAAGTGGTAGCACCGCTATGGCCAAACTACGCCATTGAAAGGGTCAAAGCTGATCCACCTGCGCTAACAAGATTCCAGACGCTGTTACACCACTATCGCCTTCTCCAACATGCCCAGCCGCGTCACATTAGGTCTGTCATAATACTGCCAAAACGCCAATGTAGATGTTTGGTATGTGGTGACACAGAATGCTGTGCTTGAGCGCAGAATGGACTTGTAGCCTTGGATACTAGCATTTATTTCAAAGGCTGCTCGCCATTGGTTGAGGTTACGTGCTCACGTAGTGATATGACTTATGATATGAACAATTCGCGCGGCATCTGTCTCATGCGAGTTCTTGCCAAAAAGGAAAAAGAAAAACAGTTTCATAGTTCTACGAACATCCAGAGAAACGCACGCGCCACTAGCACCTCGCTAATTGACTAAAGCAATGCTTCTTGAAGACGAAGCATATTCACAGCATCACATCCTTGTAAGGTCTTCGTCGGCCCCAAACTTCAACAAGGTGCGCCTGAATCCGCCGGACCTCCATCACAGGAGCTCCCCAGACAGTGGCGACAACCCTCCCACAACTGCACAATCGGCGCCTACATGTCCCCTCTTCTGGGTCAAGATGCCAAACCTCAAGAAAACTTCGGAGCAAGTGACCAAGATGGAAATCCCTATCAATACAATGATGATCCAGGTGATTCTTGACATTTTGTTGTCGGAAACGTAATCCGATAGCACTTCCGCCAAGTCCAGGAACACGCGACACCGTTCGTTTAGTACCTGGATCCGTGGCTTAATCTCGAGGTACTCCGTAAGTGCTGTATACAGCGGATGCAGGGTCGGTTCATCTTCCCAAATAAAGTTGGGCGTGTCAAGCACATTGGAAGCTATGATAAGGGGTCAATGCATGGAGAGAGGCGCGACAGGCAGGACGATACTCACATAGGTTAACATCCACGCGACTCTTGAACAGGCCTCCAAGTAACTTGATGACCTCCGCGCGCTTCATGCCGAGCTGACCAGTCTTGGCGAGTCTTGCTGGAACGTCCTTCGCAGCTTCCATCTGTCCTGCCATTTTCTCCTCGAAGAAGCTCAACTTTGTGCTTTGCGCAATAGCGTGGCTGATAGCGAGCTTGATCATGTGATCGCCACTTCGCAAAGTGATCATGTCGTTGTATATTCGAGGCCTTGAAAGCTCGTTGTTGTACTCGAAATGGAACTCCTCGGTTTCGAAGTCCTCCTCATCCAATGGATTCGTCGTCAAGGAAAGAGGTGAAATGATGTGGTTCTTTTCGTCAACCAGGGTTGCAAAGGTGAGGTCTGCCAGGACGTCCTTTTCTTGTCGTTCAGTGAAGTTCCAAAAGACAACCACACCATACGAGAACACAAACATCTCCGCGAATCGATAAGCGTCTGTTGGAACAGTATTGCCTGTTGGGCTGACGGATCTCGTGGAAAAATTGCCTGTACTGTCTCTGCGGGTACCATTCACATGCGATCTGCCATCCTCTTGCCCTTGCGTTTCGTACTGAATCGAGTCCTCGTGCACTGGATCACCTCTCACAGAATGCTCCTCTTCTTCCTCGTCGAAATCTCCCCGATAGTTCCTGTGCTCGCTGCGCTCAATTGCTTCATCAAGCACCATGCCACCTTTGGCGCTCACTACTGGCGGACTGCTCAGAAGCCTATAGCCGTCTGTGCCCGGTAGGAGCGGGAGGTGGTAGGCGCAATATAGGCAGTCATCGTAAAGTTTGGCTCTTGCGCCATGCCGCTGCCTGATAAAAGTAGCTGTGGACTGTAGTTTGTATGCCTGTGCAGTACAAAAAGCGGTCACTCTGGCAAGTTCCTTCTCTGTGCGCCGATGTTTGGGAAGACGTTCGGCATAGCTCTTCGATTTCTCTCGCCCAGGCTTCCTGTAGTCTTCGTCGTCCTTTGGAGGGCCCTTCTCATCCCCTTCCGCCCCAAATTCGCCTTTTTCGTCATCTTCTTCTATCATTTCAGGAAGCAGGACCAACTTCTCGGAGGTCTTCGTTGTTCGCGGCGGCATGTGAGGAGGAGCGAAGCGCCCACTCAGTCTCGGGTCAACCGGTCTGCCTGAATTGGTGCGTGACTGGCGAGGCCGTTGTGGTCGCCTTTGTTGAGCAGATGGGATATCGGATGCATACTGTAAGACACTATCGACAGTGATGAATCGGGATGGCTGTCGTCGCGCTGGCTGAGGTCTTCGATCACTAACATCCGTCGCCTGACTGATTGTCAGTCTCTTCCAGAGCGTTACTACCTCTTACCTACCAATATTGAGGGAGTTCGTCGTGGTGCAGGGCCATTCGCTGGCGCCATTGTCAGCGAAGCGAGCCGGTGGACAACTCAGTAGATATTTCGAAAGCTGCTGAACTGTCTTGTGGTTCCAGTATGATGCGCAAATGTTGCTGGTGAAATGTGTGAGATACTATGAAGACATGTTATCTTGCTACTATCTTGCCGGCTGTCGATCTGCAGGGAAGTTCTGCAAGGGCTTATAGCGTCATAGCTAACCAAGAAGCACTTCTCCCTTAGCGTCGGACCTTCTGCGCCATAGCTACAAAATCTACGCTACTCTCCTCGTAGAGAAGGGAATTATCTAGATTTCAACGATATAAAAGTGCGAAAATCTATCTACAAGGTGTCCAGTACTTGCAAATTGCTTCCATGCAAGACGCGCTGCCTTGCCTTAATCGATACATACCCATATAATCATTCATCTCATAAAGGTGTCTTTAATGGCTGAACCGAGTACGACACGCAGGAGCGTTATGCTTATAACGCGTTTCTCTGCCGCATCTGAGGATGGTTGCAGTATGTCCCGCGAAGCGCTGACCGCATCACTGGCCACGGTCCTCCGTATATGTCTAAAGGACTAAAAAGGCTTACCTATGCTTTCCTGCGTCTTGCATCCAGAGACCAAGCATCAGAATCCGATTCGGATCTTCAGTGCGCTCCGAGACAATGGAGACAGACAACCAACAGCTTTCGGCAATCGAAATAAATGCTCAATTGATGAAGCAATTGCACGACGCGTTAGACGCCAATCCGGAATGCGACCTGCAGAGGCACATCGATAAAGACTACAGCTATAGACTACGGAAAGCTACAGCAAAGCCTCAGGAGACTACTGATAAAGGTAAGATCGAACGATAATGGGCTAGATCTCTTTTCACACCAAGTAGGGCCAAAGCGGCGGAAAGTAAAGGTGTCCAACAGCAAGTACGAGGTGTGGCGCTTCATCGATTATGAACGTGATCTACCAGAAATTGTCTTCCCGGTCTCTGACACTGTCAAACAGCTATTGCTAGAAGCAATGCCCGATGTGGAGTTTGACCTGAGCGTCGACGGAGGTCTATCATTTCGTGATGCGCTCATAAAGCTTGCCAAATCTGGTGAAAAGACGAACAAGAATAATGCGACCTGGCAGAACAGAGTCGTAGCCAAAGTCGGCTCGAACATTGCAATTAAGGCGGTCTCTACCGCACCTGGTACGACCTTCACCCTCCACACTGATTACACCTCGTTACAATATCTTCAGGATCACCTACCCGATTTTCCTGCCCCAAAACCTCATGGCCTCGTCATTATTGGCAGGGTCAAAGTGGTGTGCATGACCTATGTTCCATCGACATCGCTGCAGAAAGTGTGGAAGTCTCTCAACGACCGGAACAAGCAGTCAATCAGTGACGAATTGGAACACATGCTCAAAAGGCTGCGGTCACTCCGGCTCCCTCCTAGTCAGTCACTTGGCGGTGTAGGAGGAGAGGGCTGCCGTGATGTCTGTATGTTTTCTGAAAAGCTCCTGCTACGCGCATCTGACGCGCAAGAATTCGAAGAACTACAGCTCTCATATGTTATGGACAACACGAGTGCAAATTACATGACGATGCTGAAAATCCTGATGCCGCCAGTCAATCCTGAGTGCGTCTTCACACATGGCGATCTGAATATGACCAACATCCGAGTCCAGCAATCAGAGAATGCATTATGGACTGTGAGTGGACTGATTGACTGGGAATACAGTGGTTTCTATCCGGACTACCAGGAAGGCACGAAGGCTGCTCACACAATAAGCGGCTGCCGGACTCCTGAAGATGATTGGTGTCTCTATCTTCCATTTGCAATTGCTCCGAAGTCCTTCTCGATCCGATGGACGGTGCATCGGCTTATCGCCGCTCATAGTGCAGCCTGATGACAGCCGTAGAGGGGAAACGCTACGAGAGCTTAACGAGTCCAAGAATCAGACTATTGCAACGTACTTCAGATCTGCCAGCACAAGACCGAACGATGTTAGCTCTCCTTATAGCAGGCTGCATGCCGGTCGTTCATGGTGCGAGCAGAGGACTGAGAGGTCCCTATGCAGTCGTACTGCCCAAGGTGGTAATTACACTAGCTCATCAGTTTCTACGGTACCCTCCGGAAGAATGTATCACTTACTGCGACGCCGAGTCAGTCATAGCAATTTGCTTCAACAATGGTCTCACACACTTTGTACGACGACTCCTTTCAAGATAGAGTAAACAAGCACGAGCCTAGTAGGAGTTGAGGTTGATGTACCGTCAAAAACCTTGAAGCTACAAAGCCAAGTATTGACTGCCTACCCTACGCCTGCAGGGGTGGTCCTGTACTTCTCCAGCATGATGCTCTTCCTCCACAAAGTTTCCAGCCGACGTGTCGTTGATGGCACCATAGACACGCAGCAGCAGAGAGCGGCGCTCAGCGACAAGTATGGTAAAGTCGTTGTGCTGCTCGCCGCTCTTGCCGCCACAGTCTCCCTCATTGCAGCCATCGCTTCCATGCGACTGTTGGGAGCCATCAAGTGGGCATCGGACAAGAACATCTCTGGAGAGGCCGAGTTTGGGATGCTTTGGACAGCTTGTGTTATGGAGGTTTGCTCCTTCTACTCAGGAATTTTGAAGATGTGGCTCCTGTGAAAAGTTCTAAGGGTAGAACAGGTCAAAGAAAAGTGCACTAAGAAGAGCAGGGCGAGGGCGTGAGTTTTGAGAAGACCTGAGTGTTCGGCACGGTATTAGACAGGCAGCGCCACGAACAGTGGATGGGTTCGCAGTGTCATGTTGGAGTTCAGCATAAAGGATGCAGGCTGTACTGTGGTTGGCGCCGGCTAGAGATTGAATATTGCCGATCCAGATTTGAGCATTCATCTTGCAATATCCCTTCCTTCGAGCGCCTGTGATGACATGAAGTCGCAATGCGATTTGATCGTGATTGAAGGTCCATGAGGCTCTGTACGATTTCACAGCTTTTTCGAGTTCTGCGTTTATCAAATCTCTGGGCCCATCTTGTTCACGAGAGTGTTTTTCAATCTTTTCCAGTCCGCAAGCTCCTCCTCGTCTTCGTCTTCGCATACGCCCACTACGAAGTCTTCCTCAAGCTCATGGATGACGTCCAAGCACCAGTCCTGGCAGTTCCACATAACAGTGTCAATGTCAACTCGGGTGGTCGCGGCAGTGTCCCTCACGCGCTGAACGTCACGAGCATCCAGGTCCCAGACCTTGATATCCTCTCTATGTGATGCAATTACAGGATCTTGCCCTTCCGTTTCGTTGTATTTGAAGGTTCCAGGTTCGCCAAAGACCTGCAGGTAGTAGGTAGTAGCGTCGTCGACTTGGAGCATGAGTGCCCAGTGTGGGTAATTTCCCCATAGTGGGTTATAGATCCGCAGGTACAAAGTTGGCTTCGACTTCGCAAGCACCATGACGTTAAGGCGAACGGCGTACAAGATGCACTTTCCGGGATATCAGAAGTTATGTACTTATCTCGCCAGGCTTTCGGCCTAGGTCGAGTAAATCGAGCCCGCTTTTCGAATCGCAGCAAGCCTGACACGAGAGACCTTGTCATCCCGCATCCTTCATTAGGCACCGACGCCCTTCCTTGGCGCCCTTTGACTTCCCGACCAAGGCGAATGGAGTCCTCCGTAATCTGGGACCTAACACGAGGCCTAACTCTGGGCAATGGCACAAGCATCCAAAGTCTCAATTCTACTACAGGGTTAGCCAAACGGAGGTGCGGCATTTCGCGCCACATAGAAGTATTTCGGCAGCACTTTATGCACTTTCTTTGTTGCCCCCGACTTTCCACGCGTGCCCCGGTGCTCTGTATTCGGGCTAAGACAGGTTTGGACCGTGTGCTTATGCTTCTGCTGTTACTGGGCGCTTCAATCTTCTGGTAGCGTCCTCTATCCAGCCTGCATCCTGACAGCCTAGCAAAGAATAAATATGTAGAGGCATTACACTGACAGAATACTGCGAATGTTCCTCTTTTTGATCTGCACGTTCCATGAAGTATGACTATGGCGAAACCAAATTTTTTCCTAAAAACAGAAGATCCCTATGCAATCTACGGACCATCAGACACTATTCGAGGAACCGCAAACCTCGAGCTGATCAATCCCAGCCCTAGCATAAAGTACATCATAGTGCTGCTCCTGGCGGGATGCAGTATCACTAGTCCTGGCGCGACCAAGCCCATCAAGCAGCGTTTCTTCCACAAACAGTTCAAAGTTGTACTTCATAAGAAGCAGGGAGACACGACCCGTGGCCTGTTGGCTGGCCATCATGTATGGCATTTCAATTTCACGCTACCGTCTGCTAATGGCTTCCCTCCATCCTTCTGTTACAAGGACTGTGAGGGGTCTGCTGAGATCACATATTCCCTCGTCATGTACATTCATCACAGCGATTCACCTCGACCAAACAAGGAACACATAACTTCATTGGCAATCAAGTATTGTCCGAAGCTTTGCCCATCGATGAATATCGATGGCACACCTATTCAACTATGTCAACCACTGCTTGTGAAGCGGTATCGAAGGAGAAAAATTTTCCCTTATCTGATCAAGCGAGTAGTAAGCCGACAGAAGGCAGAGTACGAACAACTTCGCGTGACACTGCGGATACCACGCTATGCAGCCTTCATGGACCATATGAACATTTTGTTGAGGATTCAGATCGCGGATGAGGATCCTCTGCGCAGGGTTGAGGTGAGGCTGACGAAGGTCGAGTATCGCTTTTCAGCTTTCACACGTGTTGCCCATGAACGAGCTTCACGAACGAGCCGGCATTCAATACAATCCAATACATGTGTCTGCAATAGTCTGGTAGAAATCAACAATCGCTGGACATCGCTACGCAGACATGCTCCTTTTCGTGTATACTCGAAGACACACAGTTTTCCCTTGGACAAAACTTCATTCACCACGTTGGGCCCAAGTTTCGCAATCGACAACATAATCCGCGAATACAGTCTAGATATCGACCTATTCTTCCACGTCTATGGCAAGACTCATCGCGTCAGATTCGATAACAACGAGCTCATACTGTTGCCAAACGAGATACATCCAGTGGGCGGTTGAGGTTCCGGTAGATTTGTCCTGTAGTAAACCGCATCGTCACAGAAACCCATTCATTAGAGGTGCTTCATGTTGAAACATGGGGGATTTTGCAGGTTTCGTGCTGCAGGAATCAGTCGATCTGTCAGTCCGGGTGGTTGAAGCCTCACCAAAACAAGTTAGAGGTGCCCCACTTGGAAGTGAAGGTTTGTGCGTGGCAGACTCACAGCCTTGCGGTACAACTTTGTGAAATGCTGCCTGCCACATATAAATCAAGGAAAACATGCCCCTCGAAGATCATTGAATCTTTGCCAGATCCGCGCACATTCACCATCAAACTGTCACCACGTATTCATTTCTGTTTAATCACCGTTTGTTTGGTATGAAACTTGATTAGTGGCGTGGTGAAGGCTTGGAACTGCTAGTGACATTGAGAATTCACGCCGTCGTGACAAGATTCTTCCTTGTCGCGATCCAATAATCTATGTATTCGACGAAGCAAATCAACCATTCCAAGCGTCTTCAAGTCAATGATGGCGAGGATCAAAGTCCATCCAGGCGTTGAGACGGCTGCCAAGACTAAAACTGTCAAAAGTCCCTTGCGAAAAGCACGTCGTCGATCGAAGGTCAAAGTCGATGAGTCAGATAGTTCTGACATGGGCGTAGACCAAGAAGGCGAAAATGCAGCTGACCCATTGTCTTCACGTCAGTTCAAAGGAACGTCGAAGTCAGCTCGAGTAAGTAACATCGCCAAAGCTTTGTCAGGTACGCCAGAGGATGCAAGTCCGACCACTACACCTCATGCAGAACAACCCACCAAACGTAAGGGTGGTAACAAGCGAAAGTGGTCCCACGAATATTGTTTGACCTGTGCCAATTACGGTCGAGCTTGTGGGGGGCGACGAGAAGGAATTGAGGGTTGTGCAGTTTGCCGTGAGCCGAACCGCGAGAAGGGCGAGAAGTTGCGCGAGTGTCTTTGGGCGGATCCCGACAATGGGATTTACACGTACAAAGAAGCTCGAGAAGCTCTAAAAGAAGCCCAGGCCGAAGCGAGACAAAAGCGAGGTAAGGCTGCTCGCATGAGACCTCAACTCGCCAGATATTCCGCTTCAACCGCATATAGTCCGGCCGACTGTATGAAGGGCCCAGATCCACTTGGTATTGTGAGTCAATCTCAGTCTTTCGACGGTCCCTCAGCTCCGGTAGAGAAATCATACGACTTGCTACCACCAGGCCTGATACGAGCACGATCTACAGTCGATCTTAGCTCCTGTCGTGCTCCTCACGATGCCCAGCCACAGTGTGTGGTTGAGACCGAGCCACGAATCCATCATGCTCGAGTCATCAGCCTCGACGGGGAACAACCAGAAGCCGGCTCTGATACACAGTCTGCACGTAGACAACCCCCTCGAACGTTAGACACCGCACCCGCTGTTCCCCCAGGTGGGAAATGGGCACCCATTCACGCGGAGTACTTCCAGTTCTACGACCCAAACATCAATGCATATGTTCTGCCGGCATTCCCAAATTCTAACCTCCCTCCTCCGCCTCAATATGGAATTCCCGACCCGGACCGCTATATTTCACCCTATGATGCACATGCGTCCATACCGATAGCTCTATCCAAGAACGGCCCTCCGCGGCCCATCATCTTTCAAAACCGAATGAATCCTGAAGATGCACGACCTACCTTCCGAAGACCAACATATCCGAAAGCTCGACTAATCGACATGTCCGGCAAGCTTTCTAGAAAGTGGTCAAAGAGTAAATCAAATATTACTAGTCTGGGTGGCTACAAATGGCACACGAAAGGATGGAAGGCCGATGTGGAAGGTGACCAACGAGATACCGTATCAAATGATGCCAGACCTAACGCCGCAGCAGTCTCGACGGAAACCACATGCCACAAGAGCGCCGATTCCTCCGAACTCAGCTCCGCAATCGATATCGATGAGACCATGTTCGAGGCCATACCCACACCTGAAAGAGGGACCCGGCACTCAACTTCACCTCCACAATCACCAGTTCAGCTGAACGGCCACAAGTCCCCATCCAACTTGATTTCCGACCCCGAAGCCGATGAAGACTTGGAAGTGCAAGATCGCGCCCAAGAACTCCTCATAAACATGTTCCGCAACAGTCCAAAATGTGAGCGTAACCATATTGACGAACAACCTGGCCCAAGATCAGCTCGATTCGTAGCAGTCAACGAGAAACACACGGACTCCAACGACGAAGATCGCACTGGGAACGAAGACGAAAAGCAGAGGATGCCGATTAAGCTTCGATTTAACATGTCGAAGGCTGTGACTACGACAAAAGCACCCGAGCTTGCTTCAGAGGACAGTGATACTATCGTTGTTGCAACCAAGGTCGGGTTTGCGTCGAGCGGCCGAGGCTGCGGATCCGGCTCGTCTCGTGCTGAGAGCTATTACCTAGATGCAGCTGAAGACCAAATTCAGGTCAATGATGTTGACAGTGGGGGAAAGGACGTCGAGATGAGCAGTGCATAGTGTGTGCACTGCTTGGCACAAAGTCGTCCATTACGAAGGGCGTTGCTGTTGATGCGAAGAATGGGGATGTCACTGAGGATTGGATTGAAGCAATGCCAATCCTACAATGTTAATCCAGGATGGTTAAGAACACACATGCCATTCGTGTCAAACATTGTTTTTTGTTTGTCTTGCGCAGCGTAGGAGCTGGAGGGATACCAAAGTAACGGTATTGGTGTAAGAGGGCATTGCATGGAATATCGAAAAACTCATGTCATGCTCACTGGCCTTCAGGACATGAACTTGTTAGACTGTATGTACTTTCAAGGGCTTTTCAATTCCAGTTCCTCTCGCAGTTCTTGTACAGCTTGGGCCCTTCGACTTATTTGACTTGTTCAAGCCAGCGAGTCCTTGCTACCCGCCGGCCCAAGTACACGCTACTGCATGATTTAGAAATGCGAGTCTGAAGAAAGTTCGTACTTACCTACAAATTGACCAACGGCCGGCATCGTGAATGCGTGGGTGCCATTGTTTTCCTCGCTAGCGGGCGACGGGCATCCGGTTCGCTTGTCTTCTCGGCATGCAACCTCCATGCATAGGCTCGTCTAAGGCCCATGCACCTTTCAGCTTTGCGATAATTTCACACGATGCAGGCGCAAATATAGACCTACGCTCCTGTTCTATCATGTACGGTATTGACAAATGATCCCGCCATGTCTACGTTGACGCACTACCTTGTCGGCAATCAAAGGGTGTGGGAAGAGGTAAATTTCTCCTCCCGTACTCAGGTCGATGTATCGGAAGTGTGGCAACAGGAAGTCCAAGAGGACATTCGCTGTAGTCACGAATACAGGAAGCTAGAGAAGGATGACCTCACGACGTGGTTGCAAGAGATTAAGCAACTTTCTGAGGCTAGTAAGACGGGTGGTGGTGAGCGGCTCGCCTTACGAGTTGTGTGGATCCCACTTTTGGTGCAACAAAAGACCTTGGATATCTCACATAGTATCTACAAGCAGGTATTCAGTTGCTTCGATCATGAGCTATCAGAAGGCTATTGCAAAACTGTACCAGCAGGTATCGGGGAGCTCCACGACCCTGAGAGCCGGGACAACTCACAGTTCTTCTTCAGCTTACATCCGAAGCTCTTCATGACGTGGTCGAGCAATCAACAATCGGGAGAGCTCAATATCATATGCGTCGCTGAAGACAAGAAGCTTCCGCTCGTCAGAGACCTCCTTCACCAGCCTCTCATTGACAAGATCGTGAATGAGGAGATATTGCCGGCAATGATTTGTGCGATTCTTCTGAGCTTAGAAGTTGAGAGGACACAAGATGACATCAAGAAACAAGTGCGCCAGGTTGAGGTGCGCACAGGGCATCACAACTGGAAGTCTCGCTCAGAGAGAGCGGCGCTGGGAGACCTGACCAGCTTATCGGCAAAGATGAGTGGTTGTAGTACACGATGCGGCTCGTGCCTGAGGAAACAGCATACCTTGAACGAGGTACTCGATTTTGTGACGGATCAGCTAAGCAGCGGAGGATCGATTGGCTCAACTCTAGAAAGCTCCAGATCATCCTCCTCTGCGGCTTATGACATGGTCGGCATGCTCCGTAAGAGGGCTAATGCCCAGAAGGCAGATAATGTATTCATTCAGCGTCGCGTGGACACGCAACTCAACGCCGTGAGTATCTCCGTTTCAAATACGAGCTTCGAGTCAAGACTGACAACTTGGACCTAGCTTTATCACCTTGTTGCGCAAAACGATGCATTTCTTGGTCAGCAAATGGCATCTGATTGCCGGTTGGTGGCCATGGCGTCCCAGCGAGATTCTTCAAGCATGAAAGTAATCGCTGTCGTTACGATGTGCTTTCTGCCAGGCACGTTTGTTGCCAGTATCTTTAGCATACCCTTGTTCGACTGGGACGCAAATGATCGTAAAGTGATATATCGACGAGAGTTTTGGCTACCCAGATTCAAGGTGTACATCGCTGTCACCATCCCATTGATGGCGCTTACCTTTGCAATCTGGACATTCTGGCTTTTCGTGCAATCGATCCTGGCTCGCAAACGCGCTTTGACAGTTCGTGTTCAACTCGGCCTGGACGCGGAACAGGATGAGGCTCGAGCGCTGGCCTTGAGAAGATCTAGGCTGCAGCCGAAGGACGGTTGATAATATTTGTAGATCGTTGAATGATTTATTTTTGATCGTTGTAACGACATCAATATCCATCCAGCTTGTTGACGGGCCAAATAATTGAGTCTCTCCCAAATGAGAGACTAAAGATAAGCACTTCGGGTACCCACAAGCATGTGCACTTCGAATGGCTTAGGCGTTCATGCCCTACTGAGACAAGTTCCGCCTGATCGGCTGTTTGCTGGCATGCCATCGACTTGACTGTCCTATTGGAGTCAACTTTTCCTCCGATAGCGCTAATGAAGACCTCCAAGAGCAAAATTGCATTATTCAACGTGGCTGCTGAACCTTCGATGTGTTGATGACGGTTGCCGGAAGCATCCACCTATTCCGTTCTGATCTAGTCACTTTGGATTTCGTCTGCGGCGACTCCATGCCGCTAAAGTATTAATCCCTGCGGTGACGGCCCATGCACAGGCCAAGCTGTAGATCTCAGCATAAAACCTCGACATCGAAAGCTACCTCGAACTTCTACAACAGCACGGCATCAACTTTGGCCGTTGGTGGTGTTTTCTCGCGACAGAAATCGAACGAAAAGAAGATGTTGGTCGCTGTTACTGCCACGGTTGATGCTTTCATTCGAGCGTATTCGCATGTACCCCCCACTCGCTTCTTCGCCTGATGCACGAATCTGCTAGACTGCCCGTTAACCGAGCGAGTATGCATGCGTTAGCCCGTCAAATAGAGGGATGTCCAAGCATAGCACGAACTCAGTGCTCACCAGAAGCCTTGACCGTTCCAAAAACCCTGTTCATACAAGAAGTCTGCCACTAAGTTGCGGGGCGTTTTGAGGCTGACGGTCGACTTGGGCAAGCACTGCTCAGTCCCATGCTTACTTACAGTGCAGTCTGGATATCAGGCTGAGCGTCTGCGATGCTCTCTGCAACGCCCTGTCTCACGGAGACGTGTTTCATCTTACATCTACAGCTTCGACACCGCTTGATTGAAAACTGCGGATGACTGAACCATCTCACGTAGCTTTGATTTCGTGTAATTGGCAATCAGGCTGACAAACAGAAGTACCTGACCTTCGACTTCTAGTGGAAGCTCATCGTCCGAACAGAGCGAAGGTCGGCTCGAATCGCATTGCTTGCTGGTATGCCCCCGAACATACTGGGCTGAATCGAGGCTAAATTGCCAAAGGAGGTCTCTCAAACAAACCGTCTTCGCTATTGCCGCTCTCGATCGTTTCGGACTGGACAAATCTCTACTCTATATCGATAGTGCACGCGAAAGGAAGAAGAATTCATGCACTTTCCAGTGTCCAGGAGTCGGATCAGTAATCGGCCGAGTTAATGCGGCGTCTTCAGAAGCATCCTCCCACCTCGGCGCAGGATGGCAGGTCTGATTTTGATGGTGCTCAATACCCAGAGAGGTCCAAATCTCCGAGACAAATCAACACACAATCTGAACCACGACGAGGAAGCGGTACTGGCACAGGGAGCGCGCAGATATGGCCCTCGAGCACAGTGCACGTGCGAAAACTAGACAAGAAGAAGAGCTCGGAAAGAATTAGTCCCTGGGATCTTGCTATGGAATTTGATTTGGCAGACTTTGCATCTGGCAAACACAAAAAAGTCCCTGCGATTATTGAAAGTCACCTCAATAAAGCCACGCAACAATATCAGAGTGACCTTACAGAAAAAGAAAAAGAGATTGAAATTACAGAGGAGTCCGACGAAGACACAACCGGAGGGCTTCACAGAACGTACTCCTTTGATCGCTCCGGAGATACACCAGAAGCTGCAACAGCGCTGTCGGAAAACGACACGGCCGCTCAAGATGAGACTGAGTATTGCTGTGACACTTCACAGGACGCATCAGCAAGAGGTTTAGGTGGTATTTACTTTTGCTACGCATGCAAAATCACATACTGCGATACGTGTTGGGTCCAGCAGATACCCCATAGGAAGCAAGCCCCAGGCCACCGCAGAATCGATATCACCATAGCACGTATCATTCAAGACACCTTGGACGTCGAGTTGACAGAGCAGGAGCAAGCCCGACTCCACCTGCTTGATGAGTGTACGTCCTGGTTCGGCGCCGTCAAAGACAAAGAAGGAGCTGTTTTCCGTGACTTCGGCCGCTACGCCACGTTGGTCGCCGAGCGTAACTCAGATGAGCGTAAACGATGCTATCCAGCGCTGGTCTCTTTTGTGGGAGAAACCGGAGCTGGCAAAAGCTCGTTGATCAAACTCCTTGTGAGCACGCAGGCGCCAGGCACCACAACCCAGACGCCGGTGGTTGGGAGCACCGCAAATTCAGAAACTCCGACATCAGGTGATGTGCATCTATACTCTGACCCTCACACATTCGACACGGAAAGACCGCTGCTGTATGCCGATTGCGAAGGTCTACATGGTGGTACACTTGAGCCCATGGGTGTCAAATTGAGAAGCCGTCGCCCGGTTGCTCCTGTCATCAGCAAACATCGGACTGCGTCCTTCGAGAAGCATCTGCGTCGGCGCCACGAGACAGCTGAACGTGAGATAGCATGGGCTAACACTGCAGAAAAGACAACTCGCAAGTACTTCGTTGAGCACCTATACCCTCGGCTCCTGTACACCTTTTCAGATGTCATAGTATTCGTTGTCAAGAATGCACGTACCATTGAGGATGTCGTGGAACAGCTCATTACCTGGGCTGATGCTGTCATTGAAACGTCCTCGAATCAACCTGTCCTTCCCCATGCTATTATCGTCCTCAACGCTTCCGACAACAAGGATGAGAAGCTGTGGGATGTGGACGCTTCTACGACATCGCTGTTGAACAATGTGAAGGTCGCGGTTAATCAGAATCCGACACTGAAGAAATACGCCAGCAAATGGGGTTACCGAATCAGCTCCGCACAATCATTGCTCCTGTCTTACTACTCGAGCATCCGTGTGCTTCGAGTACCTGAAAAGAGTCGACCATCCTTGATTCACCAACAGATCCAGCAGCTTTACAGAGAGATCGGTAATTCCGCAGCCTCTTCGCACAATTCAAAACACCGGGTCAGGATGAAGTTGAATTGTGAAGAGCTCCAGCCTTATCTCCAGAGAGCGTTCGATCATTTCTGCAGTGACCTCGATGAGGCTTTCGATTTTGTCAAAGCATCTTACCTGAACAGCGGGATTCCCAGCGACTTCAGCGGCAATATTCTTAAGATGGCAGTGAATATCATGCATATTTGGCAGAACAAGATCGACGGCCCACTCTTATTCAGAGAGCTCAGTTTCATTGTAGCATCTTGTGTTATGCTCGATGCGGTCCGTCAGGGAAAGCTTGGAACAGCTGCGCAGGTCTTTCCAGAATATCTCGATCATTTCGACGAAGCTCTCGATGATTTCTGTGAGAAATACTGGCCTTGCGAATTTGTGACTTCGAGGGGACGATGTGTCAATGTCAGGGCTGGTCACAAGAAGGGCCACCAATCCCACAGAGGTGATATGCTGGGTCCTGGGGAGTATCAATCGTCATTCACAGCACAAGGGCATCGCGATGTCTTTCGGGACGACATTTTTGCACGGTTGCGCGAATTACTAGATCGCCTTGCCACCGAAAGCAAAAACACAGCTGTTGAGCAAGAAGTTGCGGCGAAGTTGCATCGATCAATGATTCTTGGACCATTCTTCCGTCACTGGAACGGTGCGGACAAATTTGTCAGTCATTCCGCGTGCCTGGCATGCTTGGTTTCTCCGGCTGAGCACAGCCTGCCATGTGGACATGTGCTATGCACTCCCTGCCTCAAAGATTTTGGTACAGTCAGAGGCCCAACGCTAATTGAGATGAGGTTTTGTCCTCTGCACGATGCCGAAACTTCCCATTTCCGTTGGCCTGTCACCATTACTCCACCAAATGCGGGAATCCGTATTCTCACTATAGACGGAGGTGGCGCGCGAGGAATAATACCTCTCATGATTCTAAAGCGGCTCGAGCAGGAGTTTGGCATGCCCGTACAGTGCTTCTTCGATTTAATCATCGGAACTAGTACTGGCGGCATCATTGCTCTCGGTCTCGGTGAGAAAGGTTGGTCTGTCAATGACTGCATCACAAAATTCGAGGGTCTAGCAAAAACCGCTTTCACAAAGCACAAAGGTCTCGGCTGGGATCTCATTGACTACCTAATAACAGCATACAACAACGGCAGATATAAGGTGGAACCTCTTGAAGCACTCTTGAGAGCGGAATACGGTGAAGACAGCCTCTTTGGTGGCAACACGAAGGAATCGAAGACTTCAGGTAGTCCATCACCAAGTCCATGTAAAGTCGGTGTAACGACGACAACGTCCTCTGGAAGACCATGCCTCCTTGCCAACTACAATAGACCGGAACAAGATTCTACGGAAGCAGAAAGCAGTATTCTCTTAGGACCTGCACGCAGCGACTCGACCATTAATCGCTACGAGGACAAAAGCAGGTTGTACGATTTTCTTCGTTCCGAGCACCCAGAGTATGAAATCCGTACATGGGAAGCAGCAAGGGCGACATCAGCAGCGCCTAGGATCTTCAGACCATACACTCATACCTTGACAGGAAATACCTTTATCGATGGCGGCATCTACTTCAACAATCCTATTGAGGTCGCTCTGCGTGAGCACAAACTTGTCTGGCCCAAGAACCGTCCAGAGGCCCCAGACGTGCTGCTGTCACTGGGTACTGGCTATACGCCTCTCAAGAAGCCTCGTGCCTCGGATACTCCAGCCGTAGGGATAGTGTCACACTACAAGCAACTGATGAAGATCGCCGTCGATCATGTCAAGAGCTCACAAAATTCCCAAGAACAATATCGTATCATTTTGGATCGAACGCCGAAAGACCTCAGATCCCGATTCATACGCTTCACATTGTGCCTCCACCGAGGATTACCAAAGCCAGATGACGTCTCTGCGATACAACAACTGAAAGGTGACATCCGTACCGACCTTCAGGGTCGTTTCTCTGAAATTAGGGCCGTTGTCAATCGTCTTTTGGCTTCGTCGTTTTATTTTGAACCCATATCTGGATCCACGAGGAAGAACGACGACGGATCCATTGAGATGAGCGGCTCAATTAAGTGCCGTATGGCTTCCCATACCCCCGAGCTTGCGAAACTCGGTGAGCTTTTGAGACGACGGTGTCAAGAAGCGTACAACAATCCGAACCCTGACGTGCATAGTCCTAGCTTCGTGATCGAAGAAAAGTCGAAAGGGAGAGAGGCTCAGCAAGTCCTGCTTACGCCAAAAGTGATCTCAGGCATGATTGAACACGAGCAGTTCAACCTAGGTCACATAAGAATTGTCATTTCAAGCCCGGTAAGTACGCCCTGAAATGTCCCCGAGTGGACCTCAGCCCTAACCAATACACGTCGCAGAACGCAATGTCAGACATCCATCTCCGCTTCGGTACAGAAGCCACCGCAGCACCGAACAACTCCATCAGTGGATTTCCTCGTTTTTGGGACGAGGAAGTAACTCAGCCCACCAAAGGTCGCCTGTCGCTTAGTCTAAGCCGCCAACGACAATTGTCCCGGCGCAAACGACCCGTATGGTCAGCGCCCGACGCTAAAATCATGCCAGTTCTTGGGCAGTACGCAGAGCAGAAGAACCCCGGCCTCGCCACAGACGCAGACCTCCAAGCAGTCGAAGCCAAATTGTCAGAGCCAACAATCATCCACATCACGCCTGCCCGCTCGCCTGCGTCAGCAAGCAGCGAAAACTTTCAACATACAGTCCGCGTCGCCGAAGCAGCCAGCACCTACCCTCCATCCCAGGCTCAGGATGACTGGTTCCGGACGATCAAGCTCGATCCCGACGGTCCGCCCAGCTATTCAGACCCCAACTACATCCACAAAGGTGGCGACATCGGCGCCGGACCTGCAGAAATGCCAGACCACTCGACCACTGACTGGCGATTGACCGAAGAGGAACTGGAGCGTGATCCCTTCCCGCATCTTCGACCTGATCACGACCCGTTTGGACCGGCGATAACATTTTCGTCGAGCCAGCTGCAGGTGCCGTCATCTCAAGCTGGTCCGTCGCGCTGGTCATCATCGCATGGATCGTCGCGCACGACGTTTTCCAAGTCGTCGGGGTGGTCGACGCAGTCAGTGAGGTCATCTGAGACGGCTCTGCACAGTTCCATTGGATCGAAGGGTCATTATGGGAGGAAGAGCACGGGGAGCGTCCGGGAGTCATCGGATATGTATGGACCTGGCTAAAGGATCGATGTGCGTTGTCTATGTATCGGTTAGCTGTCTTTTCTCTTGAATTGGTCGCTTTTGCAACTACGCTTTTCCCCTGGAAGGTTGAAAAGCTCGGTGCAATGGATGAGGTGTACGTCTGTGATGGAGCCCTTCAAAACAGGGGCAGCTCAAGTCGTGAAAATGGTGATGGCCACCCTTCGATATAGATTAAGCTGTCTCTATAAACGTTTCTCTACCGCCTGCACAGCAAGGCTTATCCTACAAGCTCAGGTATCGCTCTTAACAGGATGCAAAATCATCATAGGCAAGCACATTCTCCCGTTTCCCTCGCCAAGCTCAAACTCAATCTCCCCGGTCCTATTCTCGGTCCCCAACCAGCGACGCCACAAGTATTCAGCAAACCCAGCGTTACTATACCAGGTACTACCCCGGAAAACATGCTCGCCCGGTCCAAACACACTTCCCCCTTCCCCGTGAAAGTGTCCTTTGCCATGGTCCATGCCCAGCTTCACACTTTCAGCACTCAACTTTGCATTGTTGAAGATCTCGTTGGCGTGTTCAGCCGGCCAGTCGCGGTCGAAGTAGGTCGTGATTGGCACGTATACAGCTTTGAGTCCGTAGTGTAGCGCGATAGAGGCAGGATACATTTCGGGAAACATGGTGTGTTTGTTTCGATATGTCTCTTGGTGCATGAGGAGCAGGAGGCGGCGAGACATGCGTGTGGCGGCGATCAAAGCTGCGCGGGTGGGAGGACGAGATTTAGTTGGATATCCTGTGATGTCGTCATGGAAGGCCCAGTGGGTGTGTTCTGGGTTGAAGAGGGGCGAGAATGTGATCAAGTCTGTTATATCCTGATCGGCTGTAGGTGGTGGTTGGGGTGGGATGGGCAGGAGTTGGTTAGTCGGGAGTTGTGGCCCGGATACGGGTGTTCTGCCTGCTGCTTTTGTTGCTTCAATGATGGAAGCAGAGAAGGCTTCATAAGAGTTGCCGTTGAGTGCAGGGATAAAGTATTTTTCGGAGCGCTCCCAAAGATGGTCCCGGCTTTGCTTGTCGGCCCAGCTTGTGACTTTATCAAGAAGTTCGCCGTAGTGACCCGTTACTCGGATGTCCATTTCCCATTGCCAGAAGTAGTCGAACTCTGGGTGTTTAGAGGCAAAGTACTGCAGAGGAAAGTGGAGAGATCTGTAGGCTTCATAGACGTCGCCGCCCGAGAAATTTATAATGCTCTGTGGAAATGGTGGGGGATAGATGAGCTTCATCTGGCTAACGGTCCACAACGTGCCCATGCCTTCAAATTCTGGTGGAAGACTAGCCTTCAAAGTCTCGTTGTAGACTTCTTCTGACGCCCAGATAGGAATCGTCTCATCTTGGACATGTATGAGGAAGTGAAGGTATATCTGCCCTCCACTCCTCAAAGATAACTCGTTAATCATCGCTCGAAGCATGAGGATAATGTGTGGCGTGTAAGTGAAAGTGTGCCAAGTTCGTAGGATGAAAGCCGTCCACGGTCGTCGCGCCATTACCATTTTGTTCTTCAGGAAGCATTGTTCTTGTATCTCGTTCCATTTGATGTTTGCGACATTCTGAACATCAAGGCCTTGCTCGTATTCAATGTCCCCGTGCAATTCAATTCCGACTCCACCGTCCTGTCTCGGTGCCAACGTGCCATACGGTCCGTACCTGTTAACACGTTCATAGCAAATCTTTGTGTTGATTCCAGTCTCTTCTAGTGATCCCAGCAACGTCGAGCTCATGCCCTGAGGTAGTCCTTCGTAGGCGCGAACTGCTGGCGATACAGGTCCGCACGGCACCACATCAGCAGAAAAATTCCCATTGTACTGAACTAATCCTACTGGCACCGAGGGTCGCGGAAGGAATGGTTCTCCTGATTGTTGCTGTTCTGGTACATATTCTGAAGGCGTTACGATATCATGACGTCCTCTGTAGAACCCTTTCAAGGGAGGAAACTGCTCCCACCAAAACACTTCTCGCCCTCCGCGGTCAACTGATTGCCCGAGCGTTATGGGGCTGTTGTCATCGGCAGTGCGTTGCTCTCGTCCGCTGGAGGTGACGCCCACATACCTACTAGTTGTTGCGAGGATGACTGTGACAAGCAAGAGACTAGCACATGCCAGCCACGCCGTTTTCCGTGCATCGAAGCTCGAGAGGCTTATCTGTCGTCGGTGCCCAATTTGAGGTGATCCTGAGCCGAGAGGAGTGTATTTCGTGGACTTGGTAAAGGGCAGCAATTCTAGCTTATGTGAAAGCTGCTGCTGTAGCCGCTCTAGCATCGGCGCAGAAGGAGGGGCCGATCAGGATTAGGAACCCAGCAGGCACGTGCGCCCCGTGCTCGTCGTCAGCTAATTCCAAAAGAAGCGCTATCGCCAGGTATTGCGCGACCAAGTTGCACAGACATTGGCGTGGTTCCTGCTTGCAATAACACCTAGGCACTTTTGGAAATTGAAAGAACACGGTGATAATCGTGGACTGCTCAAAACAGCTTTATCTTCTGTTGCATCACTGTTTAGCTCAATCTCTCGGCAGATCTGGTTGTGATACCGGCCCCAGAATAAACCCTAGCTTGCCCACGTGCAACCAGATCGGGGGCCTCAAGGCCAAGCATGACACCTGCGCCAGGCACCTTTGGGGCCCTTCAGGCGAGATTGATGCCTTTCACTCTCCACATGCTTCACGGAGCCTTTTCCACGAGTGCTCATCCTCTGCCATACAAGGACCATCTCCCTGCCCATGCTTAATGTGCTGATCACATCATGTAACGTCATGCAAGACTTCCTGACGATTTGTCATCAGCTTTTCTTGGTAAATGTACGCAGACAACGAGTACTGACGAGGTAGGTCCGGTACAATCTCTCTTTCGAGGTGAGCGTTTTCCATTCATCCACCAATCTTGCACCATGCCCACAGCAGTAGTGACAGGTGCCAATTCTGGTATTGGAAATGCATTCGCTCAGGTCTTGCTAAACGAGGTTAGTATGCACGTTCAATATGGAGTCATTCTGATCAAAATAGGGCTACAAGGTCTTTGCTCTAGACCGCAACGTTGGCGACGGCCTCAAATACCTGCAGTGTGCAAGTATCGGAGAGCTGGATGTGACATCTCCCGAATCTATTGCCGCATTCAGAGACAAATTCCTGAAAGAGGAGCCAGTGGATTTGCTTTTGAATATTGCAGGTTAGTCTATCCCAGAGCGGTGCTACTTATTGGCCTGACTGGAGCAAGGTATCGCCATGCCAAGGGACAAGGACAGTCTCAAAGCGACAACCCTTGACACTTTCGAGAAGGTCTTCGCTGTCAATACGTACGGTCCGATGTTTGTCACCCAGACGCTGCTTCCGAATCTTCTCAAATCGCCAAACGCGAAAATTGGCATAATCACGTCGCGGGTTGGAAGCATCGGCGATAACTCTAGCGGTGGCATGTACGCCTACCGAGCTTCAAAAGCAGCGGCGAACTCGATTGGTAAGACTCTGGCGATGGACCTGAAGGAGGAGAATATCCCGGTGCTACTGCTACATCCAGGCTTTGTCAGGTCAGGTCTGCTACCAGGCTCGGACGGACCAGAATTTGTCGAGCCTGAGGAAGCAGCTACCAAGTTGTGGACAAATGTGGTCAAGGTTAAAGGGCTGGAACAAACCGGCACATTCTGGCATCGTGAAGGGTATGAGCTACCGTGGTAAGACAATTCAGATAATCGTACCAAGCCTCACCCAAACTTTCGGGCAAGAAATTTCGAGTCGCGTCAGTGCAAATACTATGCGAGCATGAAGACTGGACTTTCCTCGTGAATCTAGACAGTTCTTACGCTAAATCCCCGCATGAAGATTTGACCAAAGCGAGACTTTGTACTTAAATTGGCAGCCAGGAATTCTTCATACCAAACGAAGCTCTACCATTCAGCAGTCTACCATCTGTCGATACCGACAAATTCCCAAGCATTCACTATCTCTAACATTGGATTTCCCTCATTCACCAAGAAAGTTCATCACGAACCATATGCAGCAATTGATCCAACACAGCCTGAGCTCTCCGCCGAAGGTCGGATAGTCCTAGTGACAGGGGCCGGCAGTGGTATCGGCCAGGCCACAGCTATTGCATTTGCTCGAGCGAAAGCCAAGGTCGTAGTTCTAGCAGGCCGACGAATCAGCACGCTGGAAGCCACCAAGAAAATGATCGAGGCTGTAGCCGGTGGCACATCCGTTGTCACACATCCGCTCGATGTCACTTCTCAGGAGAACGTAAAGGTGGTTTTTGATGCAGTAGCGGAAGAGCACGGGCCTATCGACGTCTGCATCCACGGCGCCGGTCACCTGTCCGAAGCAGGAAAGCTCCACGAATCAACACTCTCAAATTTTTGGGACTCGTTCGAAGTCAACGTTAAAGGCTCATTCTTGATCAATCAGGCTTTCCTGAATCAAACAGCACGAGAAGGCAGAGATCGAGTCCTGATCTTTATGAATTCGCTCATTGCACATCTGGACGCCAAAACTTCGAAGACTGCGCCTGCGTCGTATGCATGCAGCAAGCTGGCTCAAGCGAAGCTAATGGAGTATATTGCTTCTGAGAACGACGAGAGAAAGGGGTTCCGCACCTACGCTTGTCAACCAGGGATTGTTGAGACGGAGATGTCGGAAAGGTCTGTGGAAATGTCTCCTCCAGGTACGAGAGAAGCGATCGAATGGGACAGTCCGGAGCTATCTGCGCACTTCTTTGTTTGGCTTGCTTCGCCGAAGGGTGAGTGTATACCTTCTGGTCGGTACCTGTGGGTCAATTGGGGCGTCGAAGAGTTGGAAGCTAGAAAGGGTGAGATTGCTGCAAACCCCTTAGCATTGACGCAAACGCTGCACGGCTGGCCGTTTGGTAGCTGAGTTCCTGCTTCTGCGGTGAAACCTTCCAGACGGTAATAGAGGCTATTTTTTGTGGGACGGAAATGAGCCTTGCTTAGATCAAGTGACGACAATGACTATGCATTTCTTTGCATCTTAGCTGCTTCACTTAGCAAGCATGGGGGTCTTTTGAGTTCCCTAATATCTCGGAAGCTAAAGAAGCTTCAGCTTCCTCGTGGCTCAGCTCAACGATGCGCGGATCATCTGACATTTCTTCTAGGGTTGCGAACAATCTGTATCGTCTAGAAACAATATGTTCTTAATGTGGCTACAATACCTGCAGCATGCCGCTGTTGCCAGTGCTCTAACGGGCTTCAACACATAAATCTCGCATCAAGCTTCTAGGCGCGGAGGTTTGAAATTGTTCGTTATACAGCATCACCTTGGATCCCCTAGTCTTGTATGCATGTCTTATTTATCCGTCACCTGCAATATTCCCATTACCGCCTTAATTAAGCTAAGGATGATCGTCAGGACGGACAAATCGGCGGTCACCAGCAGTCGCCCAATGATTTTGGATGCCTCCCATCTTACCACGATTTTGACTTGTCGTGTTCGCCGAGTATCTGTTCACCTCCTACGCGGCTCAATACTTAAGGAAACGAAAAGGTTGAAAAAGTGCCAAGAGAGTATACGAAGAGAGGATATCACCAAATTGTAGATAGGATGAATTGACACTACGATGGGCAACAGCTGTTTTGTTTCTCCATTTCATTCACCGGAGGCTGACGTGTTTCTCAATGCTCAGAATCAGATGATGTTCACTAATAAGGATAAAGCAAAGATTGAGATGCTCCCCTTTCAAAAAAGAACCAGGGCTTGGCATCGCTTAGTTTTCCCGATAGCGGGACATGACTGGATCTCCTGAAATACCTCGGTACTTTCCCAAAGGGGTCTGTATGTTATCATTGTGGTGCTTGAAGTTGATCCGAAAAGATTGGTCGCCACTGGCAGCTGCAAAGAGAAAATGGTAACAGCTTTAGACATTTTCGTCTGCCCTAATCTTGAAGTGCCGATTCTGTATCGTGAGAAAACTAGACCACTATTACCATATTGTTAAGCGCACCAGACACATTTGATTGCCAGCTGGTCACAACTGGAATTGAGTGATCCATATATTTCAGAGAGTATTCATAGAATGGCACAGCAGTCGTAACCTCACCGCAGTATTTGGAAGAAAGCATACACACTAAGAGCTAAGTAATACATCATCAAACAAGAGCATTGATATCTCGGCGGGAAACACGTTCAACAAAGAACCAAGGACACTGTTATGGCACCTCCCACGCTCTCTTCAACTTCAGCGAAAGCTTCACTCCACGAAGAGGCCTCAAAGCATCATGCAGAAGCACTGGCCTCCCAGCCAAATCTCAATCCTGGAGTCAAGAACATTCCATATTTTATCCCACAACATAAGACGTCCCCAGGAACACCATTTTCGTTGTCTACAAAGGTCCCTACTCTGTTTAAACCGCTCACAATTCGCTCGAAGACACTAAAGAACAGAATCATCGTGTCGCCGATGTGCCAGTACTCAGCAGCCGCCACTGGCCCGACCATCGGTGCTTTAACACCATACCATGTTGCGACTCTTGGACACTACGCGCTCAAAGGCGCAGCGTTGGTTTTCATCGAAGCAACGGCTGTTCAGCCTTGTGGCAGGATCAGCCCCAACGACAGTGGACTCTGGAGCGACGCGCAGATAGACGGTATCAAGAAGGTGGCTGATTTCGTACATGCGCAAGGCGCGCTGTTGGGGATTCAGCTTGCACATGCGGGTCGAAAGGCCAGTCAAGCTGCGCCTTGGATCAGTGGAGGTCACCACGGAAGACGTAGGAATGGGATGAGAGCTACAAGAGATGTAGGTGGTTGGGGCCCTGGGGGAGTTGTTGGGCCGAGTGGCGGGAAGGATCTGGTTTGGGACGGGAAGAGTGAGAGCGATCCTGAAGGCGGTTTCTGGGAGCCACGGGAGTTGACGGCGGGTGAGATTCAAGAATTAGTAGAAGATTGGAAGCTTGCGGCAGTCAGAGCCGTCAGGGCAGGCGTGGATATCATCGAGATCCATGGCGCACATGGTTATCTTATTCATGAGTTCTTGAGTCCTGTCACCAATCTGCGGACTGATGAGTATGGCGGTAGTTTTGAAGGAAGAACTAGATTGGTCAGGGAGATCATTGAAGGGCTGAGAAGCGTTGTTCCCGAGGACATGCCGCTTTTCTTGAGGTTGAGTTCAACGGAGTGGCTCGAAGGGTCTGAGGTCGAGAAGGCCGTAGGCGGAAGCTGGGGGGTTGAGAGTACGTTGAGGCTAGCAAAATCGTTGCCTGATCTCGGCATCGATCTGCTTGATGTGTCAAGTGGTGGAAACCATCCTTCGCAGAGAACGGATATGTTTAGGGTGAAAGACTACCAGACGAAGAACGCTGGATTGATTAGGAAGACATTGAGGGCGGAGGGAAAAGAGCTGCTGATTGGTGCGGTTGGTCTGATTACTGACGCAGAACAAGCAAGTGACTTAGTCGAGGAAAGAGAGCTAACTATTGAGGAGGAGTCGCTTGCTGCGAAGGAACTGACGGATGCTGAAGGTCCAAAAGACCCGCACGCGGACGTTATACTTGTCGCTCGACAATTCATGCGTGAACCAGAGTGGACGCTGAGAGTTGCGCACCAGCTAGGGCTTGACATTGCCTGGCCGAGCCAATTCCTCAGAGTGAGGTTTCCTAAGCTGTAAGTGGCTACGGCCATGCGAATCAAGTCACAAAACTCTGTTTGGACTGTAGTAAGGCATGAACTAGATAGTGCTTTCGCTATCACCTGAGAGGTGATTGCAAAGCACCGATGTTTCGCCTTGCCTAAACCACGCTCTGGTAAATTTTGTGTATGTTCGATTTGGCTTTCCGCTCAGCCTGAAAAGATCTTCAATGGTCCGGAATAGTGGGTCTAGAATGGTAAAGAGCGATGAGTTACAGTTTCCGCCAGCTGGGGCTGCTGCCGTAGTGCTATGCATATTTACACCTTCAGTGGATTTAAAGTCGCATGCAGCACGCCAAAGTAGTGCTCATTGCCTGATTTAAGAAGAAACATGGCCACAAGTCCAAGGCGCCGGCGAAGGTGGGCACGCCACGTGACCTCTTAGTTTCATGCAAGCGACGCTGAGATCTGGCACGAGAGAAGCTTCAACTTAGCATTCGCCATACATTAATTGCGTGGGCGTCTTCCATACTAGCGTTATATAGAACATTGCAAGGATAAAATTGCAATGTTTACCGTCTCTTTGGTCCAAATTGAACGCACGTGTTGGGCACCACACCTCTCCAGGACAGGAAGGTTTGTTGATGCGCCATTCCTGATCAAGCTTTCAACCCCCTACACGCTACAAAGGTGACATACCTATTGCATGGACGCAATGTTTCTTTTTCATTATCAAACCGACGCGCCATGTTCGGCTTCGTAGAGACTTCATTGCATTCCATATGGTGTGCATTGAGGTTTGTTGACATTAATGGCTGTTCCTGTGCGGTGTAGCCGGTGCTGGTAGTTCCCGGCCCGCTCATGCCAATGTTTGTCTTGCCAACCAATTGGACAGACAAATATGAGGATCTTAGTGTCAGTTGAGAATCCGCCTACAGAAGGAGAGACAGAGCGATCTTTGGGATCGGTCACTTTGAGGATGGAGACGGCCTGTAGCATTAGTGGGGAGACTACTTATGTTACGTCCGCACCATCGCGTACCGAAGATTTGAACATAAGCTGAACATCATCCACAGGAGCGCTATTTTGGTCATCACTTATCACAAGTTATTTCTTTTGTCAAAATGCCAATAGGTAGGTGCTCACCTGTTCTTGGAGGCGCATGCACATCAAGACTGCTACCTTCGTTTTGATCGTCATTGTCATCGACAGCTATGAATGGTAATTCTGGGACATCATAGGCGTCTAAGGGCACTCGGAGTTTTCTGACATCCTGTACAAGCTTCCTCAGCTGCAGTAATTCGGACTCTCCTCGTCTGATTAGATCCTCAACTGAGCTGTTGCTGTATAGCGCCGCTCTTATGGACTCTAGTATAGAATTTTGAGACATATCGCGTGCCCACAGCGAGACCAGCTGACGCCGGTGAATTGTAGGCACACTGATACTACTTAGCTTCTGGCTGACCCCAAGAATAACGGCCTTCTCAAGTTTCCCCGTCCACTTCATAGAGGGATCGATACGAAGAACATCGTACACAAGCAGAGCCTTCGGATCGGCTGAGCGGGCTTCAAGGTGCAGTGGTTCAGGAAACAAAAGCGGATTCTGGCTTGCTTCGTAGCGGTACGGCTCGAGATTCTGCTGCGGGAAGCGGATCCCACAGAAGGCCAACTCTGTTCGTGGTGGTGACTGTTGTCGTGCAATGGCTGATGGGACTGGAACGCCTTCAATGGTTTCCCCAGCGTCAGAACTCGGCCTGCATTGCGGCAGTTCCCTCGTCAATTTGGAAAGTGGCTTGCTTGAAGGGTTGAGATCCAGTTCCTGCATTGCCGCGCGTTCGTCACCTTTTTGAGGAGGCAATGATCTATGAGTGATTTGTTCCTGCTGAGATACTACAGGTACATGCACAATGGTATTTTCTTCATCAAGAGGCGATTGACCAGTTGGTAACGGAGCCGCAAAAGTAGCTGCAAGCGCTTCGAGCACTCGGTCCTCAGTACTAATAACACTATCACCGGGTCTTGCGCCACCAGCGAAGGAAGCATATAAAGCCTCGTCTGCGTTTTTACTTCAAATTGTGCCTGAGTCAATTGTTCCTGCAGCATTTCAAGCTCCGATTCTTCCTCTTTAAGCCCCCTTAGAGAGCTCACTTATCTTGTGTGCAAATTGCTGCGACTTCTCTTTTCGCCCAGCTTCTGTCACGTGAGGATACTTGGAAGGCGCAACCGCGACACTTCTTCTTAAGCTTAAATAGCTAGCTAGATCGTTCGCTCGATCTTACATCTACTACAACAGCCCCAATGTGACACAATCAATGCAATGCAAATTGCTTGCAACTGCTTGCAACTGCTTGCACCTGACACCGGAAGCTCGCTAGATAGTTGCTTGACCTTGGCGTCGATCTGCTCAATGTGTCTAAGGGGTTAACCATTATTTACAGCGGACAGATGTATTTATGGTAAAAAATCATCATACTAAGAATGTTGGATCGATTGATAAGATTTTGAGGGCCGAGGGCAAAAAGCTTTTGATCAGTGCGGTTGGTTGCGTTACTGACTCTAAACAAGCAACAGACCTAGTCAGAGAGAAAGAGCCAACAATTGGTAAGCAAGCTCGGCTGCGAAAGGCTGACCCAGGCTGAAGGCGGGAAAGGACCCTTACGGAGATTTTGTGTTTGTTGCTGGGCAATTCATGGAGGAATTGGGGTCTTGAGGGTTCCGCACAAGCGGGTTACGATCCAGATGTACTAGGATACATGTTCTATGATGACCAAAGTGCCAAAGGTGTCCAGAAGTTTCCTCAAATTAGCAGCCCGAAAAAAATAGTTCCAAGAGAGCGTTAAGTAGATCCGGTCACTAGACGGCCAGATATATGTGATCTCAGCCACTTCACGGTCATGAAAATGACCATCGGCGCAGTGGAGAAATCGATCAACTGCAAGAAAAACACGCGCAGAATGAGTTGTCGAAGCTATTTCGCGAGCGACTCGCCGGTTCCTCCAGCAGAAGCAGAAGCAGCAGCAGCAGGAGCAAAATTTGATGATGTGGCTCTAGCTTGCTGCAGTGATGGCGGTTTTGCGGTGCTTGAGCTCAGTCTTGGGAAACGGTAATCAGACTGTCGAGAGGAGGGAGTTGCTTCGACTTGCAATAGGAGCGATCCAGCCTTGGTGACGCTACTTGCATCACCTTGTAGCGTTGGAGGCAATGGCAGCGGGGAATCGGCTAAGCGTATAGTTGGTTCCCATAACCAACTATGCAGAAGGGAGTTTCGTGTCGCTGCAGTACTGCCATTGGTGCTTCTCATAAGGCTCAGCCGGGCTTCCGCCGAAAATCCCCGGGAAGTTGCTTCCAAGTTGTTGATCGTCAGTTCGTGCAGAAACTTGATACCGACAGGCAGAAGATAAGCCCTACGCCAATGTCTAGGTGTTTGACTGGTCCAGGGAATCCCATAGTAAACCCAGCGAGAGAACCCAAGCAAGTCGTGATCGGCAGTAGTCATGCGCCATGCCGTACTGCGCAAGAAGGGGTTGCTCTCTGCTTGCAGTGACAATGTTTCCAAATCAAAATCTGCGAATTGGTCCCCTGTACAACAAATCGCTTCTGGAGTGTCCTTCAGGGCGAGTTGTTGTAGCCTCCGGCGATCTCGAGATAGAATCATGTACCTGGCACTTTGCAATATGGGCGTGGTTGGCTCACTGACAAGATGGTCTGGAATACTGACAGGCGTTGGGGCATGTGGGAGTTGAATGTCTTCCAGAACAGCGCCCGAAGTCATGCTTGATGCAGCCTCTATTCCCATAGTTGGCTGACCCAAAGTCGTATAATGCGAGCTTGACGCAGGCAGTGGTGAAGGTATCTTCTCCAGAGCGGTGACGGCTAGGAGGTCAGCGTCCTCAGGATGTGAAGAAGACGGAACGCTAAGCAATTCCGACACGTTATCTCCGTTATCGACAGGCTCGGATACTGGCGAAGTCAAAGTGCTGTTGATGTAGGGCGCATAGACTCCCTCTTCCGCTTGTTGCATCTTCCATTCCAAAGACTGCACGTGCTCTTGTGCTTCATCGAACAGTCTTGCAGACTCCCGCATGCTTGCCGCGAGTGACTCGAGCGAGGCGAAATCGTCGTCCCAAGTAAGCGCAGTGCCGGCGGGCTTTTGAGAAAGTGTTTCCCGGACATTGGATATTACAAGGGAGAACTTTGACAGCAGCTGATCACATTGAATTGTAAAAGCCCGACACTCTTGTTGCGCGCTAGAACGCGACGTGATAGCCATCATACGATCCGTAGCGAGTTTCTGTATTTGATCGAAGAAGGCATCATGGTCGGTTTGTATCGCCTTATCCATCATCAGGTTTGAGGGTCTAGTGCTAGAGGATTGGCGCCACAACAGATCATGTTGCGACTCAATCTGCGAAGATGCCGTCCTTCGGCTTGAAACATCTGACAACAACAAGTCATTGCTTGAGTCGCGTTCATGGTCCTTTCCAGTCCTAGGTGAAACGTGATCATGTGGGGTACTTTCAGTGGAGGCAGCTTGTGCGACCTGCGGCGAAATGTTGGCATGCGGTAAAGAGGAGCGAGGCGGCAATGTCACGAGTGTATCAGGGATAGGAGGTCGTGCAGTATGAGTGCTTTGCAGTGAAGGCCAACTGGAGTTCCGTTGCAGGTTTAACCTGGGCTCAAGGGCAGCCCTGCTGATGGTAATTCATGTTAGAACCACGACCGGAGACTAGGTTATGTATACTCACGACATTTCTGGCAGGCCAAATAGCTGCTCTCCAGAGACAGATCATTGTCACCGCGTGCTGATGCGACTGCGAAGGTCGAGTTGTCGCGAATTGTCGATGTTTATTCTGTTATGCGAATTCAAGGCTATAGGTCTTAAACTTCTGGCTAAGCGTGGAAGCTTGCCCCACCGTCAGGGTAGATAGCCGTGGGCTCCACATCTTTGCAACCCGTCATGCTTTGTAAAGACGCCTTCAATGCTTGTAAGCTCACTCAGATGCGCAGTCGGCGCATTGAACTTCACCCTGTCCGATGTCCGACCTGAAGCCCCACTCCTTTACCCATGCTTCTCAAACACATGCTCGCTGTTCTTGCACACGCACCACGCTGCAGGACTAGCCGTGCGCCAGCGCACAGCTACTCGCGCATGACAGTTGTCGGCCAACTCGGGTGCCAGTCGTTCGCTAATCGAGCAGTGGAAGCTCAAAAATGACGCGACTCTACATGCTCTTCGTATAAGCTCTTGTAGCAGCCATGACAGGAGCGTGGTCTTGAACACAAAAGACATCGCAGTGGTCTTCTCGATTGCTGCTTGATCATGTCCTCGACCAGTAGGCCTCCAAAGCCAAAGTCAGGTACAGTCAATCTCGGAATGGTACATAAGAACGTGAAGAGTGACGGTCGCTCACACCAGTCTTAGGCGCAAAACCATCTGCTGGAGATACCTCCAGGTCGCTTGAATTCATGCTTTGTTGACTTCACTTGCTGACCATTTAACAGTAATGATCCCCAAAATCAGACACGGGCTAAGGACAAGCGAGACTCAGAAGTGCCCCGAATCGGGCCGCAAGCTAAACCGGCTAATACTAAGTGAGTCCAAACTTGCTAATATGCTCATTATGGGAGGAAATAAATTCCACCTATGCTGACACCGGAAACCCCTTTTCAGTCACTATGTTCCACATTCAGAACCAGGGAACTTTGGCACAAATGTGAAAAAACAGAGTGTAGCAAATATCCCGAATGTGTTGAAGGAATTCATTCAAATAGAAACCTCAGACTACGCTAAACTCAAGGATTTCTGCAACCAACACCCGGAGATATGGCTCCAGAACGTTAGCAGTCTTCGCACGTGGGCTGTCGACAGCATTCGCAAGGGGAAGCTTGCAAATGCGGAACAACTCGCAGAACGTTGGCTGATAGTGTCGCGCAGTCAGAGTATGGGACTTTCTGCAGAGGAGGCTACCGGATGGTTGAAACGGATCTCGAAAAGTGACGGTGTTCAAGATTGCTTCGAACGCGATCTGCAAAAGGAAATCGATGCTCTGAGCGAGGAAGCAGAAAGTACTGTAGTTGGCTCCGGCAAAAGACCAGCTACTACTGCAGATGTTTCGTCTGAGACGCAAGCATCTCAGCTTGTCATGCGACCAACGATTCCTTTGAGTGCTTCCTTGAGCTCGGGAACGACTAGTTTACGCCTTCAAGAACCGACGGGTTTACGCCTTCAAGAACCGACGGGTTTACGCCTTCAAGAACCGACGGGTTTACGCCTTCAAGAACCGACGAGTTTACGCCTTCAAGAACCGACGAGTTTACGCCTTCAAGAACCGACGAGTTTACGCCTTCAAGAACCGACGGGGTTACGTCTTCAAGAACCGAAGGCCAGGCCGTTGCCCATGTCAGCTACGGGAGAGCCGTATGAAGTTCTGAGTCCAGCTGCGGGTGCTTCCGGCATGGGCACTCCCAGTATTGGCGCCCACCCAGGCGGGTACAACCCCGGAATGGCTTCTTATGCCGCCATCCGTCCTTCCTTTAACCCTCGCCAATCATTCACCGCCGGCCAAGGCTCTGCATTAGGTGAAACCACGGACACAAACACGATTGGATCGCTGACGCTCGGCGAAGAACCGAAAGACATCGAACACGACACGGCCAATGTCGGCCCTCAAAAAGAAGCGCTGGTCGGCTTCCGGGGCTGGCCAGATCTCGATAAGGCTTATTGGATGAGGACGGGATCCCATGCGAAAGCCTTTTTTGTCCGTGGCCGTGTGTTCGCCATGGTATGGCACGCGAGTCTGGGCAAGAATACCAACTCGAGCGAGGAACAGGTAGCAAGCAAGCTTGATGATCCTTTCCATGTCTCTCAAAGCAAGCTTGCCAAAGACGTGGAAGTCTTCAGTCATATCCGACGCTTTGTGATAGTCAAGCAAAAGAAGGGACACGCTTATTGTTGGGCAATCCCCATCAACTCTTACCGTGGTAAAGGTCTCTCCGAGAAGAACATGTCAGATAGCGAAAGGAGAGCACATACAATAGTGTATTCAAAAGGCTGTACGCCAAAATTAATGCAAGATGAAGAAAAATTCGTCAAGACGCCAATCGAGGTTGAGATGGCACCGAATGAGAAGCCACTAATCGATTCCAGCAGATTGCATTTTGATAAGCTACAGAGTATCGACTGGAACATTCGAGTCAAGGACATCGGCATGATCAGTGGCAACCATCTGCGCAACCTGATTGCATACTTTAACGAAGAGGCCTCTCGCGGCGAACCAAACCAGAAACCAGCCTATCGAGGGCGCAAGCCCTCTTTCGGGTATACGAGACATGAGGCTCAGTAGTCTACTCAGACTCCTGCACAACGTTGTGAACAACTTCACATTTTTTAGGCCGGCTTTTGTTGGGTCCTCGCTGCAACTCCACATCATAAGCTGTCCTCGCTATATACGTACTTGTCTGCTCTTGAGACAAATTCATGGCCTTGCTACCGACTGTAGGCCTGATGTTTGAAACCTCTGATCGATGACCACCCACGTAGAACGCGGAAACTGGATCTGGGCTTCCTCACGACTGAACGAATTTCTTCGGTAAGATGACACATTCCACCTTTTCATTAGGAGGCAGGTATTATGAAGTATCAAGCAGTCTTCAAAGCGATTTAGTAAACTTGGACAAATCCATGGTGGGCTACGGTCGATTTGGATAGCGGCTTGCGGCTTTTGATTTCCTCTGCTGAGCGAGACAAAATGATAGCGGCCTGAATCCATCACTTTATAGTCACACATCGGCAACAATAGTGAAAGACTATGTGCTGATATACATGTTACTTTTCGTAGTCAATGCTGTCCATAATCCTGGGATTTTAAGTCATCCCAGCACACTCAATTACACGGCACAGCCACCGCCCACGCCCGCTACTCTTCTCCAAGATAGCGGCAAATAAACTGTGAATAAATAGTACCAACCACGACAGAGATCTTCAGTAGTGCAATGAACAATGTTCGCTATCGAAGTTTTGGCTCCTCGGTAGCTGCTTTAAATGGCCGCATTGCATCTGTTCTGCTCACAACCAACAGACAATAAGTTGCTTGACAACTTCCTTATGTGGGTCCAGGTTTCAGTTTCGGAGATTATTTTTCGAGCTCCATTACGGGAGCTGGTACTCAAAGGTCACTGCGGTACCTTCCAGTGGAGTTGGCTTACGCACTTGATCTGAGGTGCCAACATCATATGTTCATGCAAGGCTTAGGGGTAGGACAGAACGAACGATATTTTTCACTGACTTCGATTCACTTCCTATCACCAACAGATGCAAGCATAAATAATGCGCCTCCGTCTCTCCTTTCTTCATACCTTAGTGTAGCAAATCATCTCTATATCCGCCGCTGATCGCATTGGCTGAACCGGTGCAAGGCGAGAAAGATGGAATTCATAGACCTATAGCAGAAAGACCAGGGCGCGTTAGCTGAGACACCTACTACTGACAGCCACCATTGTTGGGAGCAAATAGCATCATAGCTGCCCATTGGGGCCCAAATGGTCTATCAACAAATGATCTGTTATAACAGGTAATGAAGCCGTAAGGAACAGTCCTACGCGTCAGACGAGGTCAAAGCGGGTCTTCCCGACCAAGACATCGGGACGACAGCGAGAGCCAACGTCGTGCAGCTTCGGTCACCGCCATTTCACCACTTCAGGACCATATTCAGCCAATAGGACTCCGAAGATGAGAACTTTGGTCCGTCGCCTCATTTTCACGGCCGTCAGCACGTCGATATCTAGAGTCGCCCCGTCTCGTTGGCTCCTGAGCCTCTTGCGGTTGCATGAAATGATGCTTGGGCTCTTCGAACGTTTTCTGCTTGCCAGGTTGCCGCATGCATCAAGGAATTTAACATTAACCGAGTTGGCCAGCTTCTCTTTCACTCGAGTATCAAAATCAGCATGAAGCTTGTCGTAGCGTTGGCGAGTTCACATCTATTATTGCGTTTGCTAGTCGCGGTCGTAGATACTCAGAAATAAACACGTGTTCGCTTGCCTCTCCGCCAGTTTTCCAGTATTGTCCTGAAAATGTTGAACGAGTTGTCCCATCCAACAATCAATTTGGCAGCAACGGCGATTCGATGTTATAATACAGCGCGAAAACATACTCGGGAGGGATTCACCTGCCATCATTGGCAGGCTTGGATCTGTGTTAGATATCTGACTCATTTCGAGTATTGGAGCAATGATGATACTCAAAGCCCCTCACATTGGATACCTTGACAGAATATTGGGTCCCGTATGTGTATTTTCGGTCGGTAATCCTTCTGGGTCCGGCGTGGCCCATGAAGATGCGATCCAAAACCACGGGATTTCGATTCATTACTTGATATTATCCTACTCCTAAGCAAAATTGGATTTGTGAGTATGAAGTTGCTGACGTTGGAGATGGCTGCCTAACCTTTGTCGTGCCCAAATCAGCGCCGCAATCCCCGGGTGGCCAGCCGTTCTCGATTGGCGTCCGCTATCATACATGAACTTGCTTCGCTGATTGGTCGGTCTCAGATAGTCCAAAGACTTGCATTATCAATGCAACAATGCCGCGCCTAGCTTCGAGGAGTGCATTGGCTTCCGAGATGCCTAAGAGCCACTGCGTCAATTTTGAGTTGCCTGGCGGTATCGTGTTCGGTACGGCCTTTGTGGGACGCAAGAAGGCAGTGGGGCTAAAACGCGTAAGCGGATGAAGGGGCCAATCAGGACGCTAGAAGCCATTTGAACTCAGTGAATTCGCCTCACGTAGATGTCGTTCCGGAGTACAAGGTCGACGTGGTGCTGTGCGGCCCCTTCTCACCGAAAACTTGCACACCCAGATCGATGCCTCTTACATAAAGCGGTAGTGCCAGCAGGATACGTTGGACCAACAAATAGCATGTAGGTAGAAGATAGAACACCGACGTCAGGTGGAAATGCCTTGAGCTTATTCAATCTGCTCTGGAACGGCGCCGGGAAAGATACATTCTTCCTTACCTTGAGTCGCTAATGACTTGTCGCCTATACCTAATTGATGCCTGCTAGTGCACGACTTGAGTAAACTATGTATTTGACGCTGCGCAACGAACCGCTTTTGTTTAATTCCATCCTCAACCAACGCAGGGTACTCTGCAGTTCATGTCTATGCTTTTGCTACCTTTCTTCGTCCAATTGCATTACCGCACTGCTGGAGCAGGCATCAGCGCATTCTTCGATAGCGCTCAAACTCCAAGTCCACCTGGAATGCCTGAAACAACTAATTTAGCTGCATCATAAACTGCCAAAAGAAACATTCTGTTTACCACGCGATACAACCAGACCCTTGAGCAGGTCATAGGGGCTCACCACTCCGCAACACGTGACATGCTCTACTCACCCGTTCAGCACCGAAAGGTTAGCCGCATTCGTTCCGTCAAATTGTCCTCAAACGGAGCTGCGGAGACTCAAGTGCTCTACACGCCGCTGCAGTGTCTGACTTATCTCACAGGCTAGAAATAGCACTCAATAACCTAGATTACGCAATTCTTTCAGGATAACAGCATCAAATCAACGGGGTAGCAGCCGAAGGCGTGCGCTCGTGGTTCCCGGGCGATACGAGTACTTGAGTTCACGCTGGACAAGTTCGTGCCGTGCGTATGAGCAGCTGACTGATGAAAGGAAGGACTGTGATGGCGAATCATTCATCTAGTCGATTCGAGATCGAGGTTGATAGCAGTCCTGGTGCGGCTTTGCCGACTGACAGACTGCTCGAGAGTCAAGATAAAGTAGTAATGTGCTTCAGGCAATCTTCGTGATAACATCTGTTTAGTCAGCCAAGAACACACGAGTTGTACCAAGTGTCTCCTACCGCTTAGCTGAACGTCCAAGCTAGCAGTGTCCCCAGCATCCTCTACCACGCCATCCAAGGCACCTCCTACGGTAATGATAGGGTATGCTAGGTCCATGACCCCTTCAAGAGGCACTCGCAGCTTCCTTACATCGTCGACAAGCTTCAGCAGCGCATCTTGTCTGCCCTTCTTGATGAGCTGGCCAAACTTTTTCCCGCCGTACTGGAAAATTCGCCATGCTTCTAGAGCTGAGTTCTGAGACATGTCACGACCCCACAGAGAGATGTATTGCCTCATATGTATCTGAGGGATGCCTCCGTCTGTAAGCTCTTGGGCAAAGCTACTTCTCACAGCCTTTCGCATAGCATCCGTGACATTCAGCTGAGGATCTATGAGATTGACATAGTTGCCGAGCGAGATTCTCAGGTCTTGTCTTCTTATGTCGAGCAGTTGTTTGCGGACAAATAGTAATGGCTCTCGCCGTGCAGATGCAACATGCAACTGCAAGTCATCTTCACAGAAGCAGTGACCGACCAAACACAGATCCAACTTCGACGATAAAGTCTGCCTTGCTGGGTTACCTACAAATTCCTCCTGTGACAAAACTTGAGCTGCGTCGTAGCTAAGTTTTCGAGGGTGACCAGTGATGACCAAGGAACCCCGTCCAAAGCCGGCGACAGAGTCTGGATCATTCAACTTATTCGATCCTTCGGTAAGAGGAGGCTGGTTTTGGAGAATACCAGTTTCGATACGATCCCGAGCCTTGGTATCTGACTGTGTTTCATTCAGTAGATCATGAAGACGCTCTTGATTTGCGGATGAGACAGACGGCATCGCAAGGGCATCTAGAATACGATCCTCTTGGCTCTGAACGCTATCTCCCGGTCTGATACCACCAGCTAGTGAGGCATGTAAATCGTCTTCAGCAGACTTAACTACCCACTGAGCTTGAGTCAATGCATTTTGCAAATGCTCCAGCTCATCTTCTTCCAAGGTCATGGCATCAATGAACTTCCGTATACGTCGAAGATGGCGCCTCCACCTCTGCCGCAGGGCAGCAACGGTAGCAGCATCTTCTTTCATCAAGTTCTGACCAGACTCGACCTCTTCAAATAAACGCAGTCGTAGTCTCGACAGCTTTCTGTAGACAGATTCTACCTTGAATTGAAGCTGAAAGATGCGATCTCTCTTTTTACTGATATCCTTGAGCTGCGATAGTGTCGTTAACAAGACGTTCGCGCTGACGGACCCGTGAATCTCGCTTGACGGATTGATCGCTGCTGCTCCGGGAAAATCAGACAACCCAAGTCGTGTGTAGCTCACCCTCGAGTGCGATGCTGGTCGAGCAATCGAATCGTGGGATGTGCCGTCACGGGTGGAAATTGAACTGTCATAAGAGTACGCCGCAAATCCGGGGATTTTTTGCAGCGCCGCAGCATAATCGGTGTCGCTATCGGTCTGGGACACTGACGTCGTGTCAGAAAGCGATCGATGCCGCTCGTCTTTTGTAGCGTGTTGCTTATTCTCACTACTGCGACGACGTGAGTAATGGTTTACGACAGTCCCAGTCTTGCAATTGCTTACATCGGGACGATGCTGGCATCTTCCTGAGACACGTTCATGATGCGCGTGCCAGCAGAGTGCTGGCGACAGACAACATGTCGCAGCAGCAGCTACGTGACACATGGCACCATGAAGAAATGCGCGCCAGAATGGACGAAACCCTTAAACGATTCAGAGAATCGAGTTACAGCGCGCGATAGGCCCTAAGCCACTAACAGCAGTATGCCCCTACAGTCCCCATTGGAGTTTGGCAAATACTGTTCCCCCTACAGCCTAGGGGTAGGGCGAGCAAGCCTACAAATAAAGGATTCTGTAGTTTCCATAAAGGCTTCGTTCTCTAACCTTGGACAGGTCAGCTGGGAAGCCTCAGATTGTACACTCCGTCCTGTTGTATTAGTTGCTGGCTTCAAATGGACCACTTAAAACAGCAGTGTCTGCTTATGGCTTCGCCTCCGCTGCGCATCCTGCAGCCCTTTTTGACTCCACACATCTCTTGCATATCTCATCGAAAGGTCTGTGATTTATCACTCCAAAGCAGTCGGTGCAATTCATGAGGAGTCTGCATTAGTGCCTTTTCAGGCCTGGCCTCACAGGGCACAGATCAACCTGCAGCAGCTCTAACCGAGCAGCAAAGCCCTGTGTTTCAATCACCAGTGAATCCCTGCTCCTCGAGCGTCTTGGCTCATGGATTCACAACCTGGCACCGTTCTGCAACGCTACGTGTGCCACATGCCCTCTGTGCTTCCTCTCAAGACGTCAAAGACCCTATTTTGGAGCTTTTTATCAACTCGAAAGACACTTCAGTTCACCTATGACTGAATGCTGGCAACCCTCTGTGCGCAGAAAGATGACGGTCCTTCACGAAATGCTTTTGATGGCCCCATAGTGACTTCATTGCTCGCGCAGCTATGTCCGACCTTGAACGCGCAATAAAGCGACATAAGGTCGGTGAGCAGTTCAAACTAGGCAGTGAGTTAGTAGACGATGTTTTCAACCCTCTGCTAATGAGCTCAAAGACAAAGTATATGAGAAATTGGACGAAGGAAAAGTCCGCGATGTCACACCAAGAAGCATCGCCCCGAAACGAAGTGATCATAACGATCGCCATGTTGCGAAAGAGAGCTCTAGAGCGCTGAACGAGCAATCAGCTGGTGCTCTTCCAGGGGATGTTCGGCAGCTCGATGCCGACTACGAAAGCCCTGTGACAAATATCAAGTATGACGTGCTTTGGAGCAGCTGGCGCTCACAACTAACATAGAGGTAGTTATGCCTTGGGAAGTAAATTGAACCAGCAGTCGCGTGGAAAATCAGGAGATCTGGCTCCAACTTTAGCTCCTTCGCGATGGCGTCACCAGCATACCATCAACAATCAGGGTGATGCTGTTGGCAGTGGTGATGTTGAATATCCCAAATCAGCTTACGCAAAAAATTTCGGACAAGAGGCAGAGAGCATACCTCTAAGGACAGCTGCTAATTTGCGGCCTCTACGTCACGATATCAGCGGCACCGACCGGGAAAGAGACCGCCATGCCGGAGACGAACATGGGAGAATGAAGTCTCGAGCTGACTTAAAATTGGACGTACAGCCCCAACTACGGACGAGGCTTTCGTCAAACACAGGCTCGGATGCAGGTGCGCTTGCTCGAGCAGCAAAAGGAGGGGTGGACAAAAATCTTGACACAGAGGAGGTGATCCAGGAACAGGACGACGATCCAACCCATTTCGATGTACTGAAGGGGATTCAAAAGCTTTTTGCGTCCGTTGGTATAGACCAGTTTGAAGAACGTGCTCAATTCCTTGAAGACTATGCACCCGACCTTCTCGATCCTCAAAAGTCGAAGCCCGAAAGCTTCTTGCAGGAAGCTGTGGCTCAGGTCGTAAAGAAAGACTTTCACAAAGCAAGACAGTGCATGCAGAGCCTGGTTGTTCTCAACCTATGTCGAAACAGCAAGCCTGATCGTCTATTTTCTCATGTCCTGGCAATAGAGGATGAGAAAAGCGAGACTTGCAAGAAATATCAGGAGATGTATAAGCATTTGAGTATGCAGGTCCAGAAAATGGCCAATGCCAAGGTACAAAAGCTGCCAGACCACGCAAGTCCCTTTCCATCCGCCTCGATTCATGAAGCTGCACAGTCACCACCATCTCCGCAAGTTTTGAGGCACACACCACAACCACAAATGAGCCTCGTGACTCCTGACATACAACGTCTCGCAATCGCTGGACGTGATGACGGTGAGGATAAGGATCCCTTGGACCATCTGAGTCAGATCGCATCCAAGATCTCGGCCATGAGAAAAATTGAGCCTTCCCAATTCGCCAAGCCAGCCATGAGAGAGCTGTCAGAGGCGTACCAAGTGCCTAAAAATGGCGCCGATTTCTTTGTTCGCGGCAGGGTATTTTCCTTACTGTTCCATGAGCCAGCAGGGGTCCCACGGCCTAAAAAGACGACAGAACAGCTAGTGGAGCCTGATGAACACGACGACCTTGGCGAGAACGAAACTATTGGGCCACATGGGCAAAAGATATACAGCCATATTCGACGCATGGTAGTAATAAGGAACCGTGATGGGTACTGCTGGTGCATAGCTATCGGATCCTACGGCGGGCGAGGGTTACGAAAGAAGGGCCTTAAAAAGAATGAGATTGATGCACATGCCATTGTGTTCGAGCATGGCTCCCAACCGATTGCTTTGAGGGGAGAACCTGAGACAGTCAAGCGCCCCGTGGCAGTTGTGATGGCTCGTGGTCACCATCTGAGCAGTGCAAGCCGTTTACACTATGGAAAGCCCTACAGCGTTGAGTGGAATACAAGGGTGATGAACATCGGAAAGGTCCGAGAGGACTGCATACCTGCACTGCTCAACGACGTTTCCTTTGAGCTCCTGGGTGACTTACAACAGGTCCAGCAACCAGCTTCAGGTTATGGTCGCCAACCTCCGCGATGTTGATCTATACGTGCGAAGCATTCTTGCGTCGATATTGGGCGGCTCCTGTTCGGCCGCCCCCAACGTTACAGGATTGTGTGCCGTGCGCTTAGGTCTCTCGGTCATAGCTCTTGTTACCTTCGGGGCCTAGCTTGCGTTGAACGGTACCACACTGAGAGCAGTGAGGTTGCGACCGGCGTGGGAGTCTTCGACCTTCGTCTTGCCAGCCACTGAATGGCTGGAGCTGTGAATCCTGCATCGCTAATTGACTACCCCAGGTCTACGACAAATTGTTGTTTTGAAACCACGGGACATGGAGATATGTTCATGGTTACAGGTCTCGAATAGGGCCACTTTGCAATCGAACAGGTGCCATACAGGATGGCTAAAGCTAAACTAGGAAATTGTCATGACCGCACACGCTATTCGTGATTCACGGAAGCTGTATCGGCAGTTTTTCCCTGTCAGCTGTATCGCTTCTGAGTTCTACAGCACGTTGCTTAGTAGTCCTTGGCCAGCTGGTCTCATTTGGCGCATCACAAAAACATTCGCTGTGCTAAATCCACAATTGCGAACTCAAAGCACATGCTAACAAACCGCGTTGTTATCGCGTGACCATCCAAAAAGTCCTCAGCGCTCCCTGATACAAGCTGCATAAGTCTTCTTGCTTGCACCTCTAGCTGCAGCAAGTGGAAATCTAAACGCAAAGAGGCTTTACTCACCGGAAATGGAGCATGCGCCAATCACAAAGCTGACAGCCATCAACCCGAGGGGAGTCTCTCCCACAATTCCCAGACTTCACAGCTGTTACCGGAATCGAGGATCGGCCCTTCTTTGCTTACCCGTGGAGGGAACCATGCTGGTTGTGAGTAGATACTGACCCCGTCGCTGTCTCTGTGGTAGGCTGGAGCTATGTGCGTTTTCCATACAACGATTACTAATTATGTTGGAATGGTTCGAGGTTGTCATGCTTGTCAAGCAAGCACATACGAGGCTCTTTGCGTGCATAGGTCATTTGGGTTTCGTCCCAGCTTAGGTGCATGGATGTGGCCAATGCAGCTCTATTTTACGTGTGTCTCCCGGCTCTGACTTTCTCATCGAAGCGGCAATGCTTTCACGATCGGCAGCGTCACAATAGCCGATGTTAGCGAAGAGTGCCCGGGGTCGTTGTTCGTTCTTTGTCATTCAAACGCGGTTGCAAACGTCATCTTGCAGCTCGCTACAATCACGAACGCGTCTTGAGATGCGCTTTTGAAAGCAAACCAAACTCAAATACTAATTGATGAACGAGGAAAAGAGGTTGATGATTAGTTAATTACTCAGATTTAGATGAATGCACTTCACTCGAAGCCTGATCCTGGTTCGGTACGCTTTGAACGGAGGTTGGTTGATGGTTTGGGATTACCACTCAACAATCTTAGTTGCACTAAGGAGGATGAACAGCTGTCGAGAACACGCCAAGCTCGAGGCAAGATACGGAGTACTGGGGCGAACCCTGCGCCTCCTGGAAGGCTAATGCACAGCTAACTGTTTCTGCACATAAAGCTCTGTTCAAGTTGCGGAAACTAAGCGCGCCGAACCAAAAGTGGGGAACCACTTGTGGTCATCCATGGAAGTTGTTCTTTTGGTAGCAGGAAGCAGTGCTGCTGGAAGATCGTATCGAAGTTGTTTACAGATGTAATTCTGAAAATGGGTTTCATCCGCTCTTCTAGCGCAGAGTCAAGATGCCGCTTCACATACTTTGACGAAATGTAGAATTCACTGGTGTACTAGCAAGCCAGATAACAAATAGATGGCAGAGTTCGAATATGCGTGAAAAGAAGCTCTCATTTCCTATCGCCGCGACTAGCCAGGCGATTGATAGAGCACCGTTCATTTGTGTGAACATAAGAATGCTCTCGGTTGATCCTCTTAATGTTGACCTAATTAGCATTGCTAACTTGATGCGAGAGGGTCCCTCGATCTAGATAGCGATTGCGAAAATTTGGCATGGAATCTCCAGAGCCCGCCATCTCTTCCGGGCGAACATCCCGCTAATAGTTCTTTTGGAAAATGAGCCCACCGCCACGAGACGTTAAGTCCAGGTCGCGTTATGACCAGGGATGTCGTCACCGCTAGTAGCCTCGGCAAATCGCTGGTGGTGGACTTTAAGTCAACTATAGTGGTCATTCCCAACACATTGACCACCAGTTCAGAGCGGTGACGGCTCTGCTGGCTTTGAACAAATAGACAAAGGTCTACGCGAGGCAACAAACGCAGCCAACGTCTCGACAGATCCATAATAGGAGTTTGAGTCTCAATCACTACAGGACCAAGCGACGCGAAGAAGCATTACCGAGATCCACAAGAATTGATCACCTTTCAGAGCAGAATTGGGAGTAAAGAAAAATCGACTTTCAACACGATTAATGGAGTCTTGTGCAAGCGGTGAAGCAATGTCGTTCTCAGATCTAATCCCAAGCCCTGTACTATCTCAATCAACCATGATTATGCCAAATGTGTTTCGTTCGTGATTCATCAGTCGTGACGGTCATGTGAATCTCGCTGTGCAAGACTCAATGACACAACGATGCATCTCCCACTACGTCAAATTCCCGACTTCCTTACCATCAGCCTTCAGATCGATAGTTCTGGTAGGTCCAAGAGATACCAGGAGTGTTGTGAAAATTCCACGTTCGCGGCCGTCGACCTGAGCTCTGCCGCCGGACGAGAGGGGGTTCAACTCGATTTCCCTGCCGCCTCTCGCGGCGTGTCGCCGTATGACCGATCGTAGAAGCTCGAGCTGGTAGCAATTCAGGAAGTGGATCGTCAAAACCTGCCGAGCTTCGCCGTTCTCTCGCGACTGCTGCGTGACCAATAGTTGAGGATCGACGTGGCTGTTGAAGCAGGAAATCGTCAAAATGAGCAGACGACCGTCGCTCGGAAACGGTGCCTCCGTGGCTAGCAGTATCAGCTTGTACATCTCCTCCGACGGTCTCACAATCGGCCCTTCCACACCACTCACATGTCCGGCTCCGTGCCACTGCTGAGCAACGATCTGTGTTGTTTGACTGGCCTCGAACTTGTGCCTTTCTAAAGCGCTGCTCCCCTGGAAGCATATCACTTGCGTCACTACCATGATCTCGATCACCCACTACCACTCCAGCACCACTATTCCTCAGGACACCCTCACTCTTATGCCTCAGCCCTCCCGCAACTTCATTCACGACTCCACGCCCATCCACACCCACACCCACCCCACCTACCCCTCAAATTCCCCCGCGAATATCTCCTTGACTGCCTTTGTCACTCAACCCACTCGCGCCCATGCCACCTCCCATTCCCGTGGCACCACCATTCGCACTCCCGGCCGTGCCACCCAACTCTCTCACCGGCTCATCAATCCAGCAAAAGCTCGTCAAATCTGTCATCCACTTCCGATACTGGTCCTCAAGGAACTCAATCGTAAGCGGTTTAGGCCACGACTTGAAGGTGGTGTCGGAGGTCGGGTCGCGGAGCATGGTCTCATAGGGCTTGAAGATGACGCGGTGATGGGAGATGTCGCGCCATTCATCGTCCATGTCGATGTGTAGTTGGGCGCCTTGGGCGAGTTCGAAGCTGGAATTGGAGTCAGAAAGGGAGAAAGGAATAATAGACGAAACGGCGAAACCCTTACCCAATGTAGACGCCATTAGCGCTGCCGAGACTGACGATGGAGGCGCCTGGACTTGTCTTGACGAGGTGGTAGATCTCACAATATGGCATCAAGTCTGTGTGGGATGGGTATTGTGGGAAGAAGGGGAATTTGAGCTGGCGATTGTTAGCAATTTGCTGATTGGTCCGTATTCAATTATACACAGCCAAGAGAAAATTCAGTCGCGACTTACAAAGTGCAAATCTCTCTTCGCGTTCTCAGCATACTTATCCTCCCAAAAGTACCTCAACACAACTTGATCCGTCCTCGACAATGCTCCCATAGCAGAAGTCGGCACTTGACCGCCAACCTGATGCGTGCCGTGCCCACCCGAAATTGGCCTGTTCATGAAATCGAACGACGAATTACTCGCCTCAGAAATCGGCCTGCTGTTGTCACCAGCAATCCCCGTACCGTGAAGAGGCAAGCCGCTGCTCGGATTCGTCGTCGTCGCGGTATGTGCTGGTATGCCACCGTTTGGTGCCGACTGAATCCCCAAAGGAGCAGTGTAGGACGTTGAGTTTACCGATTTTGCTTGCGAATTTGGAATAAGTGGTGCGGAGGCGCCGGTTGTGTTTTGAGCGGATGAAGCTGAATTACGGACTGAGGATCCACGGGAGAAGCGTCGCATTGTGTTTGTGATTGAGGGACTCATGGTGGGAAGAGGAGAGCGCGAGGTCAAATGGAAAGGTGAGGCTAGGCCAAGGCCGATGTCGAAAAAGCACGAGGCGGGCGGTCACTAGAGTGAGACCAAGGTGATTCGCTCCAGTGGAGGAGCTAGAAAGTGGACCTGTAAGGATGCGAGTGTGATAGCTCGAAGCCACGGAAAACTAGACGAGATACTGGGTGCGCCTGGCCTTTGCAAAAGAGATGGCGATTGCTCGCCTGGTCGCTGGATAATTTTCCGCTTGTAAATGAAGAAGTGAAATTCTGATGGTTGGGCGCTCGTACAGAGAATTTGGATCTCAGCCGACGGTGCAGAGTGTGACGAATTGTCCGTTGGAGACACTAGTCTCGGAAGAGCGAAGGAAACTAAAGATAGCGGAGGTGATCAATGGCTGGCTGGGCCCGGACAATCAAAGGGGCCGCTTGACCTTCCATGCTTGCCGCGGACAGGTCAGTTCAGATTTCCGGCACGAGGCTGGGAGCTTACACGCTAACCTTTTTAGGGTTTTACATGGTCCTACGATTTCAGGTTCCCTGGTGATGGCGGCGTCAAAATCCACGTGAGACTTCCAGCCTTTGGAATAACATTGGTGTTGGACGTTTTACATATCGCAAGCTTGTTTCCTGCGAGTCGCCGACCCACCAAGATGACAGTTTATGGCAGGTTTGCCATTGAAGGCCCAGGCGGATTAGAGTGATCCCAACACGTTTGTCTGCAACTGTTCACTTTGGACATGTTGGATGCTAATTCCGTCGACCATGAACATGCAATTTCCATCATCTAGCACTCCTGGCTTAGCTCTATCATAAGGACTACCTTGCTATGCTTTCTATTTCATCAGAGAATTTCCGATAACCCTCGTCGCAAGACTCCCCCGGTGCAAAGGTTGACCATGGTTTCTCTAGGAACGAAAGACTACCGAGGAAGAGGGAGTCCTGGCGGTGCAACCATCGCCCTCCTTGCAGCATTTGCAGCTATTCTTTGATTCTATCTTTCATACGACTCAATTTGCAGATTAACGAAAGCTGCTGGCCCGCCTTCTTGACTGAGCACTTCAATAAGAGCTTCAGTCTGCCGCCAGATCGTCTCAAGAGCCGCGGTCGGCGATCTCCCCAACGAAGCTGTGCTGGTGTCAGCACGCATTACAAACAAAAATCAACAGGTAGTACTCACTTAGAATGGCTGAGTTGAGGTCTTCAGCTACCTTTGTTCGGCCACTGGCGTCAAGCAGATGGCCGTTCTGACTCGGTGATGGATCCCAGTACGGCATCAAGCTGAAAATGTCGTGCAAAATTTTCTCTTGCTCCTGACTCTTGTCACCATACTTTTCTTTCAGTTTCTGGCCATATTCAAGAGCTTCTCTAGTCAACTGATTATACTCGTCGTTATCGGACAGTTCCGCAGGTGCCTCGCCGTTACCGTTCATCGATTGTTGTTCATCATCCAACTCCATGGCCTGGTCAAACACATCGTCGACAGCCGCTGAGTGACTAACACCGTTGCTGGGCTGCTTCCTCTTCCGTAATGAGTCTTTTGACTTGTCGATTTCAGCAGCCTTCAAAACAAGTTCGACGAACTTGCGACATTCCAGCTGGAAGAGAATTTGGGGGTTTGCAGGTAATACTTCTGGAAAGTCTCTGTCGGTGGCCTCTAGGGCGGTGTCAATGTCTCCCCTCAAAATTGACTGTCGAATTTTTTGCCGTGGTATCGCATCTGAAGCATCCGGATTTTGTAGTTCGGGCAGCGATGACTGCTCTCCATGCAGGGATCTCCTTTCGTCTTGGACCTGGAGTGAGAAGGCTCTCGCAGTCTCGATATACCCACCGTGCGACAAAAATTGTGCCACCAGATCTTGCATGAAAGATGCTTCTGTCGAATGGCTTCGATGTAACTTATTTGTTTTCGTCCTTGAGATACGTAATGCCACCTGCTCCTCCTCCTTTGCAAACTTGTCCCTTATATCAAAGACAAATGGCTCTTGACCGAAGTTGACGCCTATCACTATACCATTGTGCTTCTTCATACCGATGCAAGGAAATATGGGTGTAGTAGGGAAAGAGATGTCTTTGAAGGCGACTCCGAGATCTTGTCCATTCTTGGTGAAGAATGCCTGACCTCTATTGAAGTCGATCCCGCACCCGATGACCTCACCCTGACCAAAGGCACTCCGATAGGTATGTCCATTTGGCTGGCCATCAAATACCTTGCCATCGTCGCCGTGATAAGCCCATGACTGGGGTTCCCATCCTGGCAGTCTTTCCAACGAAAAGGAGGAACTCGCGAAGCCGATAGCAACCGCGCAGTCCTTGTTCTTATTTCGGATGGTTATCTCGTAGTAATAAATGCCACATTGTGGCGATATGGGATGATCAGACCTTATCGAGGCTGCCTCCAAGTCCTTGCCGGTCACACCACTATACTTCACTTCGCAGTCGTCACCGCCGAAGAGATCCAGACCTTGATGCTTGTCTGTATTGCTCAACCTGGTAGGAAGTGGCGTGATATCGTCCTCTAACGGTGGATTGCTCTCTATGATATCGTACGTCATTCCCCTATGGGATGGTGCTATTCGAGCGTTGCTTGACCGCTGCCATATTGAACCTGTGGAAGCAGAATCTTGATCTCGCAGGGCACGCGCTCTAGCTTCGTAGACGGCCTCGAGTTTTCTGGCGTAGCGAGAGCTTTCTAGATAAGATGGCACCCAAAATTGTGGGATGGCAGGCGTTTGTGACGAACCTGATAGACCTCTTCTGTGTCCGAACGTCCTATGCTCGTGCTCTCTTCCATACATCCTGCGATCGGCTTGGTACTGGGGCGGATAAGAGTTGTTCGATAGTGCAGTAGCGTTCGGCGCAAATGCTCCGGATCTACCTGCGTTACTTGACATGGCTCCTGTCACCACAGACGCATAGGACAAGCGCCTAGGTATGTTCGCGGAACTAGCATACGAGGTTCTTCGAGCAGAGCTGCTAGCTCCGGCATCAGTCATCGCCTTCTCTTCTACCCCAAGGAAGCGACCCAAACGTCCTGAATTAGGCTTCCTGCCAGACTGTAGTATGTAGGTGTCGCAAAAGTGATGTAGAGATGGCGTGTTGATAGAGCTGGGTCGCGCGAAAGAGCAGGCCTGGTATGGGAATGATTATGTGTTGACGGCTCAAAGCATTATTGTCTATTTACCGAGCTCTGCAGGGGGACTTGGAATTATCGGGAAACCGGGAGGTTGTATGCGAAATATCGTTGAATTGGTGAGGCATTCTGACTGATATCCAGTGCTTCATGTCGCACTTCGTCACCAGGCCCCGGGTGGAGCCTCCCTGCTGACCGAACAAGCCGCCTACAAGACGGACACGTACATCACGCTGAACACTATCTTTCAAGCACGATACAGTCGACCTATTTGAATCAAATAGGCAAGAACTACGGGAAAGTACGACGTATGTCTCCGGAATATAAGAGCATGGGAGCATGACACTGCTTGTGCGACCGTTTCATTCTTCGCCATAGTGGCAGCTATCTTACCCGGGGGTTTGACTCTACTCCTCCCGTTGCTGCAGCAAGTTCCCAATCGCATGATCTAGCCTGGTTACGTCCAAATCACCATGCGTAGCGTCTTCTATTTTAATCTGCCATGTCTTGCAAAGGGATATGCCATGCATACCCCAAACAGAGAACGCCTTGCTGAATTATCCTGCCTCGTATTGAGCCAGCCAAAGTTGGAAGAGACATCAGTCACCTCCTTTTTGTATACTGTAGTAGCCATGTCTACAGCGACGTAATGGTACAGCGATCAAAAAGACGTCCCAACCCCTGATGTCCTAGAAGTAAACGCCAAGGTTGATGCAACGCGATGCATGTGTAAGCCGCTTCAGGTTGGTATTGCAGTCGAAGGTGGCAATAGCACTGGCGGAGGCGAGCTCGCAGCAGGCGTGGAAACCTCCATTTTGTCGTTATTGTCACCAATATTGCTGCCGGCGCTTTCGCTCGGCTTCTGGTCGCTGCTGTCCTGCATCGACACATCTTTGTTGGAACTATCAGATGTGCCGTCAGCTAGTGCAGACGTGGCAGACCCTTTCCAGCCTGATAGTTCCCAGGTGTGGCCGGTGAAGCTTCGCAATTGAAACCCTTTCCGTTGCCATCGCCGGCAAGGTGTTCCAGACCTGTCGAGGGCTCGTAAATTGGCATTGATGAAGCCAGTGTTGGCTTTTGGACCAAGCTTGTGGTTTGCCGTGCCCGTAGTTGATGGCTTGGATGCGGCGTGATCGATAGTACCGTCTTCCCTAGATTTGAGTGTTAGCGGCAAATCAAGTTGAATGGCGTATACTGATACTTACAGTCTTGGTTTCTTCTTAGGTCCAGGCTTGCCTCGTGGTTTAGGTAGGCCATCAGGCAGCGGTGTCACTCTCTTCACACCGTTTGTAGTAGGAGCTTTCTTCTTGTCCGCATCTATTGGCGACGGAGCATCTTGAAGTGGTGATGGTGCTGGATTCAACTCGAGGTTATACTCTTGCGATGGATGCGTCTTCAGCTTGGGCATGTCTTGAAGTGCTGGTGTGGGTGATGAGGCTATCGAAGGAGAGTCTTTTTTCTGCTTGAATTTCTTCAACAGCGACGGTTGTAATGCGAGCACGATTATCTTGCTCTGTTTCTTCGATGACTTGTCCGTGCGACCATTCGTCAGCGGCGTTGTGGACATGGTCATGGTCGTTGTCGACATGGACGCGGCGGTATTATATTATTATTATTGTTGCGTTGAGATGGTCGACAGCAGTATTGTCGATGGATGAACAGTCGATGTTGTTGGTGGTGGTGATCACGGAGATGAGTTGGTTGTGTGAAGCTGGGAAGCGGTAAGGGTTGCGTGATGCGTGATGCGTGATGCGTTATTAGCTCGTGAGGCAATTGTGTTCAGGGCTGCGCTGGCTCCGAGATTGGTGTACACCGGCACCGTGGGTTTCTGCTCAATCCATTATGTGAAGTCAGGCCTCGGAATGTGGTTGACGGCGATGAGGTGAGATGAAAGGAAGAAATGCATGGGATGGTGGAATGGAGATGGTGATGGAATGGGACTGAAGCACGAGTGTTCATGGTTGCGATAGTAGCTGATCCTGCTACTAAGCCGTGTGCAAAGTCTCAAGCGTCTCAGCGAAGACTGCGCTGGGAGCATTCTTCCAGACTTGCCAGATCCGATGATTTCGAGTGTCGCTGCCAAACTAAAGGCTGAATAGCTAGCGCGCTTCGTGGACCCACCTCGCGTTGCCAGCAAATCAGAGGCGCCTCCCCTGATGAAGCCGCAGCCAGTCGAGGCCGCCCAGGCAAGTCACAGTTACTCCGTACGATGCACTCAAAATTCATGGTCATCTCTGCCCGGCCTGTCTTGATCGTGGTGCCCGCCTCTGTCGCAAAATTCTACCTCTCTTAGGCCCTTGCGACCACGCCACACCGCAGCGCAAGCTCCTTCCTTCCACAAATACGACCAGCTGATGAGATCATCAATAATGTCTCGATGACTGCCCACGCCTAATATCCCAAATGTGCTTCCCAAATCCATGATTCTCAGAGATGATTGCAAATACCTTCCTCTTCTGACATGCCTTGCGTAGACTGACTACCCGCACGAATGCCCTAAGGCGCCGCAGCCATTGTGCCCGCAACGTCAATTAGCATATGTCATCTTCGCTACTGTAATGAATCCCGCCAAACGCCGACGACTCGATGATACCGCTTCAAAACTGTCAAAGCCATTTCGCTCACCGATAAAAGTGACTTCGAATGGCCAAAAACCTGCCTCTGAGACATCAAATGAGAATATTAACCAACAGGTCCTGGCCCCACCCAAGGCGCAAAATTCTCAAACCCCTACCCCGGTGAAGCAGTTCATACCACGCGGTGAAAAGGAAGCTAGCATTTCGGACAATGTGTTCGCTCTGCGAAAGGAGTATGCGGCTCTGAGCCAGCAGCTACGGCAACTCAGGCAAGACCTCGATGCTGCAGAGCAGGCTCTTAGACTCCAATCGACAGGTCAAGAAGAAACGCTGAATGAGCTCATATACAAATGGCGTAATGTAGCCAGAGATGCCGCTGACGACGTGTTTGAATGCACGAGAAGTCGTGTCAAAGACGTGATTGGACTCCAGGCCTGGCAGAAAAATTCAAGCCACGGTCGGTCAAGTGATTGCTATGGTCCAAAGGACAATGAGCCACCCTCAGACATGGTACACAACCTTTGCGATCGTTCCACCCTGGGTGGAGCTGTAGACCAGACAATTTTGGCAGTGCAGAGCGAGTCTGGAGAAGAGGAGCAAGAAGTGAGCTCACTCTCATACAGTACTTGCTACTCGATGGACGCTGCTAACAAAGATGTAGCAATCTTTCACCATGGGTATAATGCTCCGTCAGCTCAACATCAATCCCGATTTACTTGGCTTCGACGTGAAGAATGAGCAGTGGTTATGTTGACTACGTTCACTTCTCTTCACAGCATGTTATAGAAAGTATACCCCTTTATGGATTTCAAACGTCGTTGTGGCTGTGAGACAACTTTGTAAATCTGCTGTCTAGCGCTCACCCAATGACTTCTGTGCTTTGCAAAATCATTTCAAGGAATTCTAACTCCATCTCGGACTGATCTACCAGCTTGTCGCCGTGATCTCGGGGCACTCTCCGTCATCATCATCCACAACCCTCTGCCTCCTACCACTTCTCATACCCCCACTCTCCAGCGCAAACCCACTGTCCCTCCTAATTCGATTCAACGTCTCATTATGCCGGCTAAAATCCTCCCAAGCCTGCCTCTCCCTCTGCTCCCTCCTCCTCACCTCGGCCCTCTCGCTCTTAACCTTCTCATACTCCCTCTGCTCCCACTCCCCAATCGCCTCCCACACCTCATTCCCCAGCTCCGTCTCGCTCCTCCCATGATAAAAGAACACCAACTGATGCTTCTTAACGCCCAGCTGCCGCATCCTCGGCATCCAAGCGTCCATGATCCCCGGCAACAACTTCTGCCGCAGCGATTGATTCCGACACACATCTCCGTCGGCAAGTGCTACGGCGAGATAAAACCCATTCAGGGCCTCGCGGATCGCGATCGCGTGCGGGATACTTGTTGGCTGCGGCACCGGGCTTTCAAACGGCACATCTGCCTGCGGCAGCCGCGGACGAAACGCACATAGCCACGGCGGTGGCGTGGGCGGGAGGCTTGGATCGACATTGATGGGTGGTTGTGGCGGTCTTGGGTACGTGTTGTCCGCTGTGAAGATGTCTGCGGGTGAAGCGTAGATGGAGTGGTGCGGCGGCGAGGTCAGGTGGACTTTTGCGTTGTTGTGGTGAGGGTGTACCTTGTGAGGTCTCTTTGCGCGAAGTTTCTCGGGCGACGAAGATTTGGAGCGGTGACAAGCTGGGGTACTGGGCCTGATGGGTGGAGTTGAGCTTGGACCGTGGGTATCGTTGTGTTTCTTGGTTGGCATATTCGAGTGTAGTTGTTTTGACTCGGGGCAGGGGGGTGTAAGAAGCGGATGGAAGCGCTATGCGTGGGGAAGCGGTCGAAGACTTGATTATTTCGAATAGAGGCGTCAATGTGTGATTGCTTCAAGGAGTGGCGCGGATAGGGTTTTATTGCGTTCTGCGTGGAGTGCGTGGCAGAAGTGATCTAAGTAGACGCTCATCGGGCGAGTGAAGGATGGCTGGTACGGTTGCAGTCAAGCGGCTGTCATGTTCACTTATGACAGGCGCAGTACACGAATACATCATTTTTGTGGGTTGCGACACTTGCGCTGTAAAGCACTTGCTGTCGCTGATTTTCTCGCAGAAGTTCGCTTCCAGCTCGAGGTTCCCAAAAGGCAAAAACAAGCAGAGATCTCGTGGAAAACTTTTGATGAAAGTGAAATACGTTACTTGGATATCACAACTGTATCGCTCGCTCAAAGACTTTCGCTTGCTAAAACGACCGCCGCTCATTAATATCTCTCTCTCGCGTGCTCGGATCCATTTCTTATTCCAACCAAGGGGTATCTCTTATCGAAGATTGTTGATTACTTTCCTAAGCAAAATTCAAACTGGCAACCATAAACCATTCGTATCTGTCTTTCGGAGGGATGATAAGCTAAAGTGCACTCAGAAACGCCATGGGCACATACGCACATCGAGTGGGATAATGCGTGACGACGGTGTGCTAGACCGATCACTCCTGTCAGTCTTCCGTCTGCAAAGTGACTGATTCGTGGTACTTCAAAGATAGTGACTGCTCGGAATGAAGAGTGTGGCATGTAAGGCTACTTGATCACGAACGCAAATGGATACTCACCCGCCTTCCTCCTGCGTAAGGATTGCCTGCGCTCGGTGTGCGAAATGGAGAGTAGTACTCTGGGGGCTGCTCTCCTGTTGGTGATCTAGAAGTGTGTGAGGGCGGCACCGCAATGGAATTGGATCGAGCTTGGGGGGTCGTGCCGCCGCCGGAGTATATTGTTTGGGCCTCCTGATACTCTGGAATAGTATCTGGTCCGGCACTGTGCGTGGCAAAAGGATTCGAGAAATTCAATTCGTGATCGAGATGTCTGGCCATTGCTTCGTCGTACTCGTCAGTACCTTCGACCAGACTCAGGTCATATGGCTCGAGCTCTGCATCGTCTGGCGGAGGATGATTACCCTCCTGTGAGATCTGAATGGGGGTGCGCAGGGTGACGCTTGATGTGCTGAGCGCGTTGCTTGCACTTCCTGAGCTGTTGACCGGGTGGAAAGAAAGACCCAATTCAAGTGCGTATGTGCGAGAAATAATGCAGGTGTGGAAGCTTGGCACAAAGATGATCCTCTTTGAATTGCTGCGGTTCATCGGTAGCTTGGATGAGGTGGACGGTGATTCATCCTCGTTGTCTGATTTATGAGGCAGTGAAACCGGCACAAGAACTTTTGCAGTGTAAAAGGGCATCGAGGAATCGTAGGCAGACGATGCATTTGGTATTGAGGCTGTTGAGCCTGACGATTCGGAAGACTCTGTTGAATAATTGGAGTCGCGGCGTACGAGTGCTGCGTTGTCGCTACTAGATGAAGGAGGGGAGACCTTGAAATTCTCAGGGTCGTGCTTTGTCCAGACAGCACTACCAATATTTCTGCAGGAAAGCGGCACGTTTTCGGGGTACAGACCGTGCAAAGACGACCAGTTGTCGAAGCTCGATATCTGGGGGATGTTGTTGTAGGCAGCTGCTCCAAAAAAAGTGTACGACTTTAGCTTTGCCGTTAAGTTGCCCAGTTGGGGTGGTTGTTCCTGCTCCGAGGCAGGGTCAAAGCGCACATTCACTGCTGCCATAACAGTCACAGGTGCCTTCGATGTGTTGGTGGGCGCCGGCAGTCTGAGGCTTTTTGGTTGCCCAACCTCTGCGGTAAGGCGGCCGAGCTTTTTGCCAATCTTGAAGACGCCCTTCCGAACGTTCTTCTCCTTCCGAAGAACATAAGATGAGTTCTCTTCGTCGATAGCGAGAGGTGGCTCCTCTTCTCTGGCAGGCACTATTCGAATGCGAACAATCTTTTCTTCGATATCGAGTAGTCTGCCGGTACTTGGAGAACCTTTGCGCAGCCTCGCTTTGATTGCGTAAGTGATCCTTGACATCTCAGGGGCCAAATCATCCATCAGAATGTTGCCTTCACCTGCCAATAGTGGATCTCCAAGGCTTGGTGGAAGTCGCAAATGCTCTTTCTTGACTTCGTCATGAGCAGTCTTGTGCGAGCAGATATATGGCAGGAGGCGATCAGGCACCACAAACGTGAATGGAATTGTGTATGCGACGTCTGCTTTCGCAAGGTTGTCCTCCGGCAGTGAGTCTGGAGATATCGGCTGCTGAACACGCAAGAAAGTGTGCCTTCCTGTTGTTCGACCTGTGGTTGGCGAAGCAGCGGCAACTTTTTCCACATACGTCTGGCTTTGGCCCTCAAAGACAATGCACAAGTCGCCAATAAGAGTGTCTTTCTCGAATTTGAGCTCGACATGACCTTTGATCTGGTCGAAGGTAGAGTAAGTACGAACGAATTCATCCTTGCCTTCTAGAATCACTTTCATCTCACACTTTTTCCGCAAACCTCTTGTTAGCGCTTCCAGCGCGGTGGAGCCTCGTCGAGCATGGGAATCGGTAACTGTCGCATTCTGTGCTGGCTCAGGTAATGAGCGTGAGCGCGAATTTGCGCCTGAGGAAAACAAAGTAGGCATATTGCCAGCAGTGATTGATGGCCCGGGGGAGGTCATGCTGGGTGGCAAGAGATATATTCAGGCGGGTCTCGTGATAAGATCCACCGAGGAGTTAGCTAGTCTAGAGCAGCTGGGGTATTCTCCGCAATAGCTCTGATGACCAGCTCGAGTCGCGGCAGGGAGTGCCGTATTGATCGAGCTGCGGGGGATAGTGAAGCAAACACCAATCGAATTCTGGGCTAAGATTTCTCAGGCGGAAGTAAGACGCCGAGCTGCTGAAAGTTCTTTGGCGCAGCACATACGAGCCCTGGATTGCGGGCTTAGAATCTAGAGCGAAAGCGACTTTTTTGAATCACAGTGACAGGTATAGGATGTTATAAGATATATCTTACCAGATGCCTGTGCGTGATCTCCAAGGTCGAGCATGTCAATCAAAGGCGTATCCGATGAGTCATTTGGGATGGAGCTTTCGATTCAAGCGGAACAGCGAGTCAGACTAATCCATACTTAACACGCTTCAGCTGGAAGGGCGTAAAGACAGAGTTGAGTTGCAGGCGAACAGAAGAGGTTTGGCGCCTAATCGGCTGAGTAATGATCCTTCTTGGAAGCGCTCCAAAGCGCACTGCAAGGGACCTGACCGGCCTCTGTCCGGTTTCGCTTTCCACAGCATCAGTCGCAATGGTGAGCGAACACCAGCTCTGAGATGCACGCACCTGGCGCCGCATCTCAGAGCTTTTGACGCATGCAAACCGCATCTGACACACGCCAGTCTGCTAAGCCTAACTTTTCCACTTGGGATACGACGAAGTCCTTCGAAACTAGCTTAGTTCTCGTTCAGCAAGACGACAAGTTCAGGAAAAAAATAGAAATAATGCCAAAACAGGAACGAAAGCTCGTCATTCTTGATAAGGAGCGGATGACAGTACCGAGGAGAGTTCAAAAGCTCGTCTTGCGAAATGACCTGAGAAGACCGGGTGGGTTACTACCAGTTAAGATCGGCCCTTAATAAGACAACGAGGGTATATCAGTGGTTATATCAGTTGCCTCATTTTGACGGCAGTTGACATTTTCGCATCGATAAGCAGGTAGGTCTCCAGGCTTGCAAAGTCTCTGTGTGCTCTATGCATTGCAATCCCGAGCAGGAATCAAATGTAAGCAACTTCCTTGGTGGAAGGGACGGTCACCATGAACTATCACCGATCAAAATGTTGAGAATCGCAATCGCTGGTTCCAGTACGAAATCCTCCGGAGTCTCGGTCTGAATGTCGTGAAAGGACTAAATGGCAGCAAAACTAGATACTTATGCACCTTGAATATATGATTTCTCGTACAACGGTTATGGGTTATGTTCTCGAACTGTCCTCATCGCGTGGATTTTCTATGCGGCATTTTTGGGGGCCCTCAAGATACCGATTGGCTAAATTTGGCTCAGGTCCTTTGCTTACCCGACTTTCCTCTTTTCAATCGCCGCGTGCTGACAGGCTCGATTATGATAAGCAGATTAAGCCTTGTACCCGTCGTCGATACGATCCACCCAACCCTTTTCTAGCACGTGTTTGCCCTACAAGTGACGTTGTTCTGTTCGTCGGCTTACTATTCAAGTGAAGGCGTTGGCGATTGTAGTTGCAGTTTAGATTGTCTTTGTCCGCCCGCTTGTGATATATTCACGGGTAACGCTTGTGTTTCACCGTTGCTTTTGGCACCTGAGTGCCGATCGCTGACCAAGCTCAAGCTGGCGTCATTGGTACCAATTGCTTCAGATATCTTGTTCCACCGCGGCCGGAAACCAGGGACCGAGAGTGACAAAACTCAGCTCAGCCTGAAATTGCATACTACAAATTCAAAACTGGATTTCACAAATATCGACTCTTTCCGCGATATGTCAATATAACATACCACCCACTGCAGCACATTGAACGCCTCGTCGCGCACGCGGCCACTGCCAGAATGGCACCACATTTCCTGCATAGAACGGCAAGCAGTAGCAGTCACAGAACGCTGTCCTCTTTCATTGCGTCTACAATATCTCGTTCGAGTTCGCCCGATATCAAAGCTCCCATATTGTCCAGTGCGAAGTTGATCGAGGAAGAAACCCTTCCGAAATATAGCCCACAAACGTTCTACCCAGCGAAGTTAGGTGAACGTCTGAACGATCGGTATGAGATTGTCGCGAAACTCGGATATGGGATGACTGCAACAGTCTGGTTAGCAAGAGATCTGCATGCGTAAGTACTGCCTGCCATGCAGGTGCTGCATACAAAATCATCACCGACTGACGCTACTTAGCTCCGCCGGGAAGGGTGCACGGAAGTATGTGACAATCAAGATCAATGTCAACACACTCACGCCAGACTTTCTGAAAGGCCGAAGAGATATTGCACACAAGTTGATGACCGCCAATAGGCAACACTCTGGATACAACCACGTACGCTTCATGCTTGAGACCTTCTCGGTCAAGTCCAAATATGGCGAACATCTTTGCATCGTTTACGATGTTTTGCGAGAGCCAATAGACGAGTGCCAGGCCAAATTTCCCCACGGACTGTTCAGCAGCGATAAGCTTAGAAAACTCCTCCCTGCACTTCTGCAAGGATTAGACTATCTACACTCAGAGTGTAAAGTTGTCCATACGGATTTGAAAGCTGACAACATTATGATGGGCTTGGGAGATGATCCGAATGCTGTGTTGGACAAGTTTGTGATGTATCAGCAAGCCAATCCAGCCCCAAGGAAAGCTCCTGACCCGGGCGATGGGCACATCGTCTACAAATCATGTAGTGATCTTCTTCTAGTGGGCGACGGCGACAAAGGTGAATCCATCACTGACTCCATGTTGGCCTCGGCGAAGATCACGGATATTGGACTTGCAGAATGGGGCGATCGTGGATTACAGCACAAGGCGATTCAGTCAAACGCATTCACATGTCCAGAGGTCCTACTTGGCGCAGGCTGGACATTTCCGGCAGACATTTGGAACCTCGGCGCTATGATGTGGGATCTGATTGAAATGCAAGGACTTTTTGATCACATCAACACAGCTCCCGGCAAATACCATGCCAATGAACACCTGGCACTCATGATTTGTTTTCTTGGACCGCCTCCAAAAGAATTGTTGGACCGAGGTTTGAAGACCAGCAACTACTTCTCCTACGACCGAGAAACAGAAGAGTGGGTTTTTAAGAGTCAAAAATTGGTGGAGAAGTGGAAGAAGGACGTCTCGTGGGAGAATGCCGTCACGCACATGCAAGGCGAAAATAAAGAGTCGTTCATAGATTTTGCGAAAAAGATGCTCGCCTGGCTCCCTGAAGAGCGCTGGACAGCGGCACAATTGCTCGAGCATCCCTGGCTGAAAGCTCGACCAGGAACAGTCACCTGCACGTGTCAAGACTTTGAGCAGGCTTCTCTGACAATGTCGTACGGCGCGTCAAAGGATGCCGAAATTGAGAAGGAAAGAATGAGTACAGCTGCCAGTGTGTCTGGCAGTTCGCAGCACACCGATGCAGACGACTATTTCTCTACAGGAGCTTCAGGAGGAGTGGAAACACCACCGAGACAAGGGATATCTCACAGAAGTACAAACACAAGTCTGATGAGCGTGGAGGCCCTGAAGAACAATTTGCCAAGTCTCGTCGTGACGCCTTCCAAATAGGAATTAGAATCCGTCAAGGAGGAGACAAATGCCGCTGGATCTTCGACAAGCACGGCAACAACTTCATCCTGCAGACGATTACGGCCTTGGATGAGACGCAGCCTCACTTCTCCTCCTTCTCTGTCCTCGAAGAGGTATCGCGGAAGCATTGTTGCGGGAGCGTTCTTGCCGGCCAGTGGTAGTTGAACGCTATATGCACAACCTTTCCCACTGAGACGCAACCTTAGCGACTCGTCGCAGTGATGTCCTTTGAATGTGACTGAAAGCAGTCTGTCTACGAAAACCATGATACCCAGCAGTCTCGCCAGGACTGCTTATGGCCCGGATTGCAGAGGCTACTCAGCGTTCTGAATTCTGCTGACTTTACCAAAATCGCAACGTAGAGTGCAAGCGGGCTGGGAGCAGAATTAATTTTGTGTTTAAATAGATCTTCGGACAGCTATTGAGCTGGAACATAATGGCTTGTTTTAACAATGACACTTTCTACTGCGCGATTAGTATTTGAGACGTATCATATTCCTTACATATTTGGAGGCTGCCAGGGTTATAGAATCATCCTCAGGGCAGGTTTGTGAGCTCATTCTTTCTCTCACGGTCGTGCTGTAGGAGAATGAGCCTGTGAAACGCATCCTTGGCATTACCATGCGCGTCTGACTGTGATCATGTTGTTTGCTATGTGCGCTAACAGAGGAACTTTCGAACGGCCACACCGGCTAAGAATGATTCGGTATGATGTATCGCGAAACAAGGCATGCTGGGCGTGACTAGGCATGGCACGCGGAAAAAGCGTCCTGTTGCGGATGACGTCGATGCATGACACCCCACAGGCGCAAAGTTGACTTTCCGGTAAGTGCTTGAATGCAACTCGTACGGAAAGTTGCGTTCTCAAGTACTGCGTCTGCGCAACGAATGCCTTAATGAATCACAGCTGCTTCTTCCTAATGGACCATCATAAACCCTGAAATTAATCATCATACGTTCTATACCCATAGCAGTCAGTTCGCGGTGCAGGGAGAGTTTGACAGCCCACCATTTCCGATCTGTTCCACGTACACAGCCTTTGCCTGTTCGAAGTGTTAGGTTGTATACAAACCAACGATGAAGCATTCTATAACGGGCCATCTCCGGCACCGCAGCGAGTCTATCAAGAGTATGACTTCATATGGGTCATGACATTCAAGAAGGCGCTAATCAAGCTCAAAGGTCGATCTTCGACAGAAGAACCACGAGATGGGACAGAAGACAATACTACTGTCGTTGAGCCAGATCAGAACAACGGTATGAGGACCTGGCTGATCAAGGAGTGCTTACTGACTGAGTAGTGCTCTCACATATCATATCGCAGCTACGGCCTGGCGCTGATTTGTCTCGAATCACACTTCCTACCTTTATTTTGGAAGAGAGATCGATGCTAGAAAGAATAACAAAGTATGCTGTGGATCACATCATGACAGTGAAAAGGCAATGCTGAAGACCCCAGTTTCATGGCGCACCCAGAGACCTTACTCCCCATGCCCGACATAGAGGACCCCGTAGAGAGATTTCTCGCTGTGGTCAAGTTTTATTTAAGTGGGTGGCACATCAAACCTCCGTGAGCAAGACCTCCTGCGAGGATACGACGATGTAACTAACACGTGGCAGAGGAGTCAAGAAGCCGCTAAATCCGATCCTAGGGGAGGTCTTCACAGGCTGGTGGGATTATCCAGACGGGACAAAAGGATACTACATCTCCGAACAGACTTCGCATCACCCGCCAAAATCGTCCTACTTCTTCATGGCTCCAGCACATCACATCAGAGTTGACGGCTGCTTGCGGCCACGGAGCAAGTTCCTCGGCAATTCAGCAGCGAGCATGATGGAGGGTATCTCATATCTCCGTTTCACGAATCGCGGAAAGGGCAGATTGGGGGAGAAATAGTATGCGAACTCCAAAAGCCGCGAGCTCTACTGACACTGCCCAGTACATTGACCCAGCCCAACATGTACGCTCGGGGGATTCTCTTTGGCAAGATGAAATATGAACTCGGCGACCATTCGTACATCAAATGTCCAGAGAACAACCTTTCCGCCGATGTCGAGTTTAAGGTCAAGGGTTGGGTCTCGGGTGGCTACAACGCCATTGGTGGCTACATTAAAAATGACAAAACAGGCGAGACACTATACGAGTTATCTGGACTGTGGACAGGTGAGATGTACGCCAAAGACTTGAAGACTGGCCAAAAGATCCTTCTCTTTGATGCCACGCATGCCAAGCATACTCCACCAAAAGTACGACCTATTCAAGAGCAAGGCGAGCGGGAATCTCAGAGGTTATGGCAAAAGGTATGCAAAGCAGTGCATGTCGCCGATCACACCCTTGCCACGGACGAAAAAGCAAAGATTGAAGATAGACAAAGGCAAGAAGCACATGAAAGACAAGAACAAGGCATAGAGTGGAAGCCAAAGCTCTTCAGGCAAGTCGATGCTCAGCCAGGTGGTCAAGAAGAGGGTGAAGAAGACCTTGAGTGGATCATTGATACAGACATGTGAGTGCTGCTCGAGGCCTGAATGTAAGAAATGATGGAAATGCTAACGTGCTCTAGCGATGTCCATGCACCACCAGAGAAAATTGTAGAGCAAATACTTACGATAGCACCCATTCTACCTGGAAGTGGGCGGCCGAGGTCTTCTGAGCAACCGGCAGAGCAACCGGCAGAGCAACCGGCAGAGCAAACGACGCCAACTGCGAAGAAAAGAATTCCAAAGAAGGAGCCTGGGGTACCGGATGATCTGATCGATCTAAGCTCAAGGCCGTCTAGCACTGCTCCTTCAGAGTCAAAAGCGGACCCCATCGCCGGAAATCCGCTTCATCCAACTTCAAACCCAAAAGTGGCGCCTATTCACCAATTTACAACTACTCCGGCTCCTGTTGGAAACCCCCCCAAGGCAGCTAATTTGGTGGATGACGATCAACAGACCAATGACAAGATGGCAAGCATGAGCATGCAGGAGCCTCTGACTCCTCAAGGTGGGAGCAGGCCAATAAAGCGCACGGACACCGAGACCAGCGATCTGGACGTCTTCGTAGATGCTGAGAGCTAGAGGCATGATCTATTGCTTAGATGTATCCGGGTTCTTGGTGTACTTACTTTAGACGTTCAGCATGTAGGAGAACGCCCTATAAACAGCAGGTACGGGCGGCATTTCAAAAGACAATCACTGCGAGCAATCTTAAGTATACTCATTGATTCATGCAGACAATCGACTTGCATCAATGCGCTTGCTGCCCTCTTTGAAAGTCGTGGGGCCAGCTTCAACTACTATACCTCTTGGCGAACGCCTTCCCGGTATAACTTAATTATTCGCTCCAGTCTGTAAGCTGATCCCCGAAATATGCTCGAGCTCCTTTAAAAGCCGTCCCTGGGCAGCCTCATCCGCCGCTGCCTTCTGGACGCTTCTCGTTCCCGCATGGTACCAATGTTGGCCTGTCTTACCTTTTGCTGGCCCACTATCTTCTGCAAGCATGATATAGCTCTCGACAGCCGCATCGATATCATCTGCCGCACCAGCGCCTCCCATCTTCGTCTGCACCCAACCTGGATCCAGCGAATTGACTTGTACATTTGGCAGCCTCTTCGCGAACGCAAAAGCCATCATCGTGTTGTGCAATTTGCTATCGCTATATCCAGAACTCTGCAAATTCTTCAGGCTGGCATTGCCACTCAAATGCATCTGAGACGATAAAAAGACCAGTCGCTTGGGCGGCTTGACTAAACATGTCAAAATATACGGCGCCAGCGTATTCGTAGCGAAGAGCGTAGGCACTCCCTCTGGGCCCTTTGAGCTTGATGAGACCCTCATGACCCCTGCATTGTGGATTATGACGTCCCAAGGGGCCCTCTCATTGAGTGAAGAGGCGAGCTTCTTCGTCTCTTCAATACTGGAGAGGTCGGCGACCAGGGCGCCGTCTGAGCCTGGACATGCTGTTTCAGCGTCTTTGGCGCGCTGAGCGTTTCGGCCGTGGAGAGTGACGTTATGGCCGCGTTTGATGAGCGCTTTGGCGGCGAGGGAGCCAAGGCCGTCGGAGGAGCCAGTTATAAATATACGTGCCATTATCTTTGTGCGACGGGTTATCTTCAGTGTTGCAGATTAGGGCCAAATCGTGCCCAAAAGAGGTACATGCTTCTATATAATGTGATCACTGGAATCCACTTTTTGCATCACAATGGGCAAATATCGAGCGTTGGGTGCATCGATCTCGGCTTTAGGAGATTAATATTCAGCTTGCTTACGTCATGGCCAAACATTTGGGAAAGAAGCAGGGGCTTGCTTGGTAATGCTCTGGCTGCCGCGAAATGTATTCGGAAATACTCTCGATCGCTTCGAATTCACCAGTGCCCCTTTGATATTGACGATACCAGTGCATGACTAGTATCCCATGGACATAGGAACGATGGCTTGGCTTGACCTACACAGTACGGCGACAATGCACAGAAGCGACCTAGCAAGGCGTCCTATCACAACATCAAGCACAATCTTTCCTGATAACAGTGAGAGGTTTTGCAAAGTGAAAACGTCGTCTGAGTGAATAATAGAATACCAAAATGCATGACGCGAGTCCGTACAGTGACAGAAACATGGAGTGCGGGATGCCCAAATCGTAAGTCACAATTGCTTTTCTCTGTCGCTGCTGCCGTACCATCTTGTTATCTACATCGCCCTGCGCGTAGACCCAAAGCCGGGGTGGAAATACCTGTATCTGTCGAGAATGGCAGGCTCGCAGAAGCGCAATAGATGGTTCTGCTGGAGAAATGTGGCTTACGAATAATGGGATATTGGTCGCCAGGGAGATAAAGGTCCTTTGATCTCCTCTCCAGTGAAGATGTCTTGGCTCTTCAGATGAGTTTTGCCACCTGGATAGCTGGCTGCAATCATGTGCAATTTGGAGGAACACCGAGAGCCCTTCGCGACTAAGCTCAAGACCTTCAGATCTGCACAGATTCTACGCTGCGGACACAGCGACTGGTCATTGATCATTCCCGCCTCTGCCTCCTGTGTATAGGCATCTACAACCTGCTTGCTCCTACTTGGCACGATGCTTCATCCGCCGCACCTTCACCACCCTTCGAAAGGGACCTCTCTCGTGCTTTGGCTTGCTGGTTTTCCTTTAGCTCAGCTTGAACACTCCGAGAGAGGATTCTTCGTCCCGTCTTGGAGCAAGTGCTTTATGGAGTGATCGACTGACGCCGAACCATGTTAGGCAGCATTTCGTAATGTCGCAGCGATGGCGCTCCGAACATGGACAGAGTCCTTCATGACAGCATTCGCAAGCGGTATGTCGAATGCCTTCAACCAAATAGCAATCATCTTCGGGTTGGGTCAGGACCCGTTATCCGCCATTCCATATCTTTCTTCTGCTTCCAAGAGGGAGAATATTCAAAGGCAAATAATGGTCTGAGCTGACGCATGTGATTCTCGATAGCGACTGGGATAGTGCCAATATTGTCATTCGTGATGCCCCGTTGTTTGGTGGATTCCGTTTGCCTTTTTGAATCACAGTTCCGGGAGTCAGGTTATAACACTCGCATGCGTGAGACTGGCAAGTGAGACCGTACTAAATTAAGACACGGGGACGTATAAAGCGTACCAAGTTGAATTTGTCGGAGTAGTTGAAGGGCAAGATTAGAATCTTTTCAACACCTGGCCTGTCTGAGATCTGGTAGAAGTCTACATCATATTCTCATAGATCCACTTTGGGCAGTATCTGTTCCTGCTATGCCTCTGCCTGGCTTCGGACCGCAGAATCCTCGTGGTCGAACGTCCGCCCTCTGTAATGCGTGCTGTTTGTCATAATGCTAGCCCTTATTTCAAACTCATTAACGGCTCCAAAGGCGTCCTAGCCTGGCCCAGCAGAGTCATTGACGATCTTGCCCGCGGTTTGCGTCATTCCAAGACTCTTGATGGAGCTGGCTGAGAAGCGAGGACGCGCACACGTCTGCGCAACAAACTGAAGTGTGCGAATACCAGTTAGGGAGTGAAATGTAGAAAATGTGCGCATAATCGATCATGTCTACGGTCTAAGTATCTGTTCTCCATTGCTCGCTTTTTGTACATGTAGTGCTTTGATACGTTCTGAGAAAATGCCGTGGAAAGACCAGCTCAAGAGATTCAAGGGAGAGTGGGACCAATTCAATTCGAAGCATAATATCCTTCCAGGAAACCAGTCGCAACAGACATCAACACAGCAATACCAGCAGTATCCTCCGCAAAGTCAATTCCCTCCACAGCAACAGCAGTGGCAGCAGCCACCGCAAGAAGGCTACCATCGTCCTCCACCCTCGGGACCTCATTATGGGGGTCCTCAAGCAATAGTCTACAACCCGCAGGCGCAATACCAACAGCAATCCTCTCAGCAACCGATAAGTCCAATCTACTGGCAGGCTCGTTTCGAACCAGGCCTACCGATCATTCAAGAGTGGGATCCAAAACAAGGCAACAACAATGGCTGGGGCAACAATGAGCTGCAAAACTACACCGGGAATCCAGAAAATGCCTTTTTCACTCAAGATCGCAAGCTCATCATTCGGGCAATCTCAAACAACCACCATCCCGATCCTACCCAGAGGTACACCTCAGCCCGCCTTGTCTCGCGCCGACGGCTGGACAGAGATCGGGGAGTACTGACGGCCGTTGTGACGGCTCCTTGCGCAACAGGCATATGGCCCGCCTTCTGGCTGCTCCCTTTCGAACCGTTCACGTGGCCAACAGACGGGGAGATAGATATCACAGAGACTTGGAACGGCGACCGGGTCAACCACTCGTGTCTACACTGGGGCTTCTTCGACGCAAATGACTGGAATAAACATATCACGAAGGAGACACATATACGCGACTTTGCAGAACGACCCGTAAGGTTTGATCTAGGGTGGGATCAACCGAACGGGCAGCCAGGACAAGGAAGACTTATTTGGTGGATTGATGGGCGCCCAGTGATGAAGGCTCCTATTCCGCCTGGGACGAGGCCGATGAGAGATTTCACAGTCTTGTTTAATGTCGCGATGGGCGGCAATGTGAATGCAGGTCAGATACCTAAGGATGGGGCTTATGACTTTATAGTGCACTATTGCGGGATGAGCGCTGAGCCAGAGGGTGGGTGGGGACGTTTTGACAGTGATTGGCATCATGGACCAGCGGGCAAGGTCGGGTAAGGGTTCTCAGCAAGCTTGACTTACGCGCAGTCTGTACACCATCTCTTGGTCTATCACCTCCACTCAGTATGCGTACGTGAAGGCAAAGAGTCGAACCGAGTTGACTTGAATGCACATCTTGGTGCAATTTTAGGTACGTCCCAATCTCCACAATAGTATTTGCTAATGGGACCTCAGAACTTCCTTACACTCGTGCTTTCCAGTATCTCCAAGTCAGCCTTTGTGACCGCTATGTGACCTATGTGACCACCCACTACCCCTGCTTCTTCCCCGCCATGAAGCGCTGGCCACGCTCCCGCGCCCCAGAACACCTGCACGCTGGCGCCTAACATCGTTCCTATCCCGCATTGAGACCAAATTTGTCTCAATATTTGTAATTAGGTACGCATTTTGCTAAAAGCAATCATTAACTTTAGATAACCTTCTCTGAACAAGGCATTGGCATGTCCTTTGGGCTTCATTCAGGCTGTTTGCCCTCGCAGTTTGCCAAGCCAGAGGGATTGAACCATCACCCCCTCTTGCAGGACCTTTGTTCTGCACCATACCGAATGAGTATATTAGTCAATGCAAACGGCAAAGCCCGATTGGCATGTACGCTGTCCCTGCTGATCCTATGCATAAGCTACCCAAAATCCATTTCCTTCCCGGTACGCATCCCACTAGCGATAGTAGCCTCCCCAAAGCTTCTGTCATATCAGCTCAAGTATCGATCTTGTCCAGCACAAGCATGAAAAGTCAACAATGTCAGCACTGGGTTGAGTCATCATGGGCGCGGGCAATTTACGAACGATCAAAGCGCTGATCACAGACCTTGGAATTGTGGAGAGCGAGAGAGATGCTTTCCGAGAGGACGTATTCATCTTCCTTGATGACCACACAAAGTCTACGGAACAGACTCTGAAGCTCACTCCGCCGGAGATCAAAAGACTTTCTAAGCGATTTATAGACTCCGATAGAGGAACTCACTACTTCGCTCGCCAAGGACCCGGGAATGAGTGGAATCATGGCAGCGCCAGAGAAAATGTAGAAAATGCTCTCCCCGACATCATCCGCAGGTGGATCAGGAACAAGAAGGACAAGATACAGAGGAGTGACACAGCCTTCCCGCTGAAGACCATCAAGCCCTCAGAAAGTGCAAAAGCCCCAAAGATCTCGTCATACTGGCCATCGAAGAAAACAGCCGATGCGGACGGCTCAAAGACACGAGCCACCTTAATAGACCCCGACGATGATGACGCAGTACTCTTACCCGACATACCTCACGAAGGCGACCACAGCGAGGAATCAAGTCTTCCTGATATTCGCGACATAATTAGAGGCAAGAAGAAGCCTCCTGCTCCAAGCGAGCCGAGAGATTGGTCAATCACACCAGAGCCGCAGGCGGCTGCCGATGAGGAAACAACAGTTGAAGAGTCATCTCGACGGAGCACTGAACCTATAGCTTCTTACCGGAAGGCGCGACAACTGGCTAAACCAGGCTTCCTAACTCCGCCTCTAGCGAGTCCGAAGCGCATGCGTGCCGACCTTAGTGCTGAGGTTGAAGATCGCGGTGAGGAGTCAGACACACATGAAGAAGCGGAATCCAGCAAGAGACCTCGCCTTGGTGATGCTGACGCAAGTCCAACAGTAGCCACGACAATCGATCCGAAGGCTCATGAAGTACCAAACGATGACCCGGACCGTATCCAATTGCCCATTGGTAACCATCTATACACACCGGTCTCGGCAAAGTCGCAGAGCATGAAGATGTCGCACCCTGAGGGCCTAACATCACCTCAAGCGATTCTGACAGCAAATCTACCCGACACAAATACGTCCGTGCGGCAGCTTAGATTCGAAGAAGTTAACCTCACAAGTATTCCAGTGATTGTACTCAACTATATTCGCAAATGTGAAAGAGCTAGCTTGATGAAAGTCAATGCGAGGGATGTTGACCAAGCCGAACGGACTCGACAGAAAGAGCGATGCAGACTCTTTCGGGATCTACATGCAGACATCGAGTCCAGGATCACAAGTTTAGCACACGTAGAAACTAAAGAGGAAGGCGCAGCGCAAGAGGATGATGCGCAGCACGCCCGGACAGAAATTAGTTCGTATGCCTTGTGGGACTAAGGTGTGCCTGCAAGTCCCAAGGCGTAATTTATTTAAAGCGCTCTGAAACCTTCCCTGCGCGGTGAGTAAGGTCCCAAGACTTATTGAAAGATATTCAGACGCCGGCCGCTTTCAGACCGCAAGCGACTAATTTGAGCTTGGCTTGAGCTTGCACCAGGGGGGCTTCCATCGGCACACGCAGAGACATGAGACAGAACACGTTACAACGATCGTACCAAATCACCAGATCACTACGTGTGATCACGATAGCCCGGAAAGTCTGCGCTCGCTCAGGAATCTGCATAATGCTTCTGAGCTTTAATGCAGTACTAGCTTGTGGCTTGACCTGTGAAAAACATTTGGCACCTCGTCATAACAGCTGTGTCAACGCCAACCAGAGAAGTCGTGTGGCGATGCATAAGAGCTGGCAAATGCTGCAGACATTAGCAAACTGTGGCTGTGGCCCTGATTTGCTTTGACGAGGTCGTCTATGCTGCAGCCTTAAGTCTTTCGAAACTTCCAAATCAAGACAGGAAAAGACAGGATGAATGTATATTAAGGCAAAATGTCAACATGTCCATGCTCACCACAGCAGACTGCACTGGTTTGTCATCATGTCTAAGAAAAACACTCTGGGAGAATGGCTTACGCAGATTGGGTTCGAAAAGAAACATCAGCAGCATGGGTTCAGAGAACGCGTTCTCAATTTCGTGGAAGAAACCACTGGACAACGGCCAGCCGACTTGAGGCTGGACAAGCAGACAATTGAGCGACTTTCAGATGCGTACATCAGCAGCCACCAAGGCGAGCTAGATTTTAATCACAAACAAGGAAAGCCAGAGACTTGGGGCTATATGTGCAGCAGAGAGAGCCTTACGGACATCCTGTCAAAGATTATGACAAAATGGCTCGACTGGTTCTCGAAAGATCAGTCTAGTCCTAGGGTTGATGTGTTGTCAAATACAGCTCAGGACGCGCACAAAAAGGGGACGTCTCGAATAGAGCTCTGGCGAAGCCAATATCGCAAAGACATTAGACAGGCACGTGACGAATCAGAAGAAGTCTTGGCTCTCAGCACGGCAGGCAATAAAACGACGATTCTTGACAGAAGCGACCCCAGAAATCAGACTATAAGACCAGGGAGCATCGAGCCACAAGCTGTGACAAGGGACAACCACTTAGCTCCCTTCGTCGCAGCCGTAAATGTTTCTAGCTCATTAGAACGCACATTCACCTCAGACAATCCGAGACCAGAATCTGCAGGCATAAAACGAAAAAAACAGCATGTCATCGAAGGGGAGGAGAATCGAGCGAACCAGACCGAAGACGAGATAGATGACGAGGGGCCAATAACCGGCCACACACGTCTTAATAATGCGAGGAAGCGAGTTCGCATCTACCACAACACACTAGATCCACCGTCCGAGACCGAATGGGCTATACCAGATGTTGCTCAAGAATTCATGTCACGACATGAGAACACAGCAATTCAAACAGCTGAATCCGAAACATCGATACAAAGCGAACATCGACAAAGTGCTGCTAGAGGACGATCCCATCCGTTGCCTTCTGCAACACCCAGCGATACGAGCCGGAATACCCAACTACCGGCAAGTCTCCTCTGTCAACCAAGAACTGGAACGTCGTTCTGGCCAGCCTTAATCATGTATATGATTAATGATTGTCAAAACACAGCTCGAGAACGGGTCAGACAGGAAATTGAGCCTCTGGACGAGCAAGAACGAAGCACTTTCGATACTTGCGATCGCGTTCTCCAAAACCTATATAACGACTTTCGAGAGATTGCGGCAATCGTTGCACGGAGGCGGGGAGGCTTCGATGGTTGATTCTATTTATCGAAGCAATTCGGATGAAGGCGTTTGTGTCGGTCAAGTTGATTTCGAACCAAAGTTCTTGTTCCGTACGGCGTTTCTCGCGATTTTGCGTGCTACGGAGATGGAGATCAGGAGTCTTTCACTCAAGGACAAAGGCGTTCATCGAGACTCTGATGAATTTATTGAGTCTGTATGCAAATAAGCTGCCACCCAAGTTTCGCTTTGCACCCTTCTCGTTGTGGTCAAACAACTAATCCTTGACGGTGCGCTGCTTATGTTCTGCCTCAGGACATTTTCAGCCATCCTGTAGATCCAGTCCAACATTAGAACGAAGCCCCGGCAGCCACAGTAAGCGCGACCGAATCTATGTGATGACGCTGGCGTGATCTACCCTCACATTTTTTCCTGTTTCCAGCCCCAGTCGATTTTCAGCTACGTGATGGGTAGACATAGGACAAGTGCCTTGTGCGACAAGTTCCTGCCTGTGCAGTGCTGCCACACAAAGTATCTCGAGGTGGATTCTGATCACGTTTGAGAAACAAGTTACTGTGCCATAAGACGGAACGGAATGAGCATGATAAAGCCAGCCCCAATATCACTTGTATCATTAGCTCGCAACTTCTATCATGCCAATTCATCAGTGCCCAATCCCGCCTGCAACCCAATTCTGATAGTCGGGATCACCGGGATTAGGAAAGAATCCTCCATTCTGGCCTGGTCCTTCCTGCTGTTCCGGGGGCTGTGGCTGTGGCTGCGGCTGCTGAGCTTGCTGAGCACCGAGCACCGGCTGCAGACCATTAGCTGCGACAGGACCAAGACCGCCGGCACCAGGAGCTTGACCTCTCTGCTCTCGATCCCTATTATCTCGCTGCCTTTGAGCCCTGACATAGACGAGCAGCGCCAACGCCCCAGCCAATGCAATAATGATCAGACTCTCCAGCAATCCATCGTCAAAGTCCTCATAGAGGTCATCTCCGCCTTCACCATTTCTTGGGGCCCCCGTATACCAGTACTCGTTGTCTCCGCCTGGCATGCCTGGCTCACCGTAAGCGACATGCTCGAGCTCATCACCGTAGTCTCCTTGTTCCTGCTGTCGTTGGAGATCGGCGGCGTCCTGTGCATCCATCTCCAGAGCTGCGTCGATGAAGCGGCCAAGCCATTCACGGAGACTCTTCGGTTTCTGCGGCTTTGATTCATCACTGTCATCTTCCATTGGCTTAACTTTACCTCCCGAGACGCCATTCCACCAGCTTCGAGCTCGCAGACGGAGCAAGGCCAACTTAACCGGGAGGTATGCTTCCTTATTCATTTCGAGAGCGAGGTCGTAGTACCGCTTCGCCATGTGGAAGTCCTGTTCGACTGAACCAATGCCATTCTCGTGCATCCAGCCCATGTTCCACAGAGCTTGTGCGGCATTAGGATGTTCGGCCGCAGTGGAGTAGCAGCTGTACATTGCCTCAATGCTTGGTGATGTCTTGTTTGATTTGATTGGCAGAGTCTTGGTGGGCGTGCCAATAGCCATAGCATGATAGTCACCTGCTTTGATGAGAGAGTCAATATTTTGCTGATGGGCAGAGCGCGTATAGTAAACTTGGGCCAGTTTTGGGTTGTCAAGGAGTTTGGTGCGTTGAGCGGGCGGAACACTCTCAAGTGGGTTTGAAAAGATGGGAAACATCGGTATCGATATGACTGAAGTTTTTCGGTCGAGGAGGAAGGCAACATTTGCTTGAGCGGCTTCTGAGCCTTGTTCGGCTGCCATGATTGACGCGATAAATGCCCGCTCATAATCACCTCGCTCAAACGCTGAGTTGGCTTCGATAAAACCAGAATGTAATGCTTCGGCTTTCTCTGCTACGATTTTGTAGTACGTTGCAGCGTGATGACAATTTTGCTGTCGACCCAGGCCTTGGTTCGCAAACTCAGCCAGGTAATAGAAACCTTCCATGACGCCGGCATTTTTGGCAAGCTCGAAGTACCGACCAGCTGTCTCTAGGTCGCCTTGGTCGAGGAAGAGTAGACCAAGAGCAGACTGTGCGATGCCAAGCTGCTGTTCGCTGGCAGCCTTGAGATAGGTCGCGGCCCTGGTGCCATCCTTTGGCAAGCCCAGACCATCTCGGTACATCAACCCAAGATGGTACTGAGCAAATGGATCACCGCTTGCGATACCCCGCTTGAACCATAAGATAGCCTTTTCAAAGTTCTGTTCCATGCCTTCACCTCTCAAGAACATCCTTCCAATGTATGCAGCGGCCTTTGCAGCACTTTTCTCAATGCCCTTCGGAGCCTTCGGATTTACCCTCCCATCTCGGCTCCAATAATTGGTCGCCACCTTCATAAACTGGGACCTGGCTTTCTTCAAGTTCCGTCTGAAACCCCTCGGCGGCTCGTAAAAGTGCTTGCCGAGCGTCAAACTCGCCTGAAAATCACCTTGTCGCTCCCTCATATCCAGGAATTCGAGTACGTTGTCGAAAGACGAGATGATAGCATTTTTATCAGGCGCAAACGGACCAGAAGAAGTCCAGCTGGCAGCTTCTCCATATGCACCCCCAACCTCGTCTACCCAACGGTATGCATTCCTCTGTATGAGATGACCGCCCGGCGGACCAGAGAGCCACCAATCCATGCTCTTTTCAGCTACTCTTCTGTAATACTCAACGCCTTTCTCACAACTTTTTGCAGTGCCAATGCCCATATGATAGCGATGTGCCAGGGTCATCTCTGCTTTGACCTCCCCTTGCTCAGCTGCGAAAGTGTAGTAGAGCTGTGCCTTCGCCTGGTCAATTTCTACCGCATCGCCAATGCCGGTCGCGTAGAGTATACCAAGCATGTGCTGGGAGGTAGCATTTCCATCTCGTTTAGCTAGTTCAGAGTATAGTTCAAACGCTCGCTTGGGTCGTCTGGGGTGTGAGAAGTTGCCGTAGAAATTCATTTCAGCTAGCAGAAAGAGGGCATCTGAGTCGAGAGGTGCCGATCTCGTCAGACCATCGACAGCCTCTTGCAGTTTAGGCTTCAACTTGGTGGTCCCATCCCCATTGCTGGAAGTAGGAGCGTTCATAAAGAGCGCTCGGAAGATGATTTTGAAGTAATGCCAGACAGTTGCAGGCAAACCGGCAGGTCGACCATCGATAATTGCCTCCTTCCATGTCGGCTCATTTTCTCTTAGCTCTGACCATATCCGCTGGGTTCTTGAGCGTGCTGCTAAAATGGTATCGTCCGAGAATGGACGACTGGAGCTGTAGTGCTCCGGCTGCTCATACGCTACAGCGGAGGAAGGCTGCGAAGGACATATCGACGAGATGAAAAAGACAAGCGCTTCATCGGTCAGTCTTCGAGCTTTGCGCCATCGTGGCTCTACTTACTAAATAGCTTGAAGATGGCATGCAGCACAGAATACCGCATTCTGTATTGTCAAATTTGCTAATCAGTGTTTTAAAAACATCCTGATGAGAAACAAGAATGCTCAAATGAGAGCAGTTTTGAGAGAATAGCAGCCAGCATAGGCCGAAACCTCTAACGATGGATTATTTAAATGAACGGATGGCAGACATCAAAGAGAGATAGGTGACGCAGTTGATGCCTGGTGGCCTGCAATTTAGAGTTAGTTCCCGCTGCAGGAGCGATTTACAAATCTTGGGGAAGTTACGATACGTAGGTCATGACGGAAGGTTGTCAGCGCCTCACATCGTATAGCGCATCATTAATTTGGATTATGCGCATTCGTCAACCTTGTTCAATCCGGAGATTAACAGCTTACAGGCTTCGCTTCTTGCGCTTAAGGTAGCTTTTCTCTCCCAGTCCCTCAAACGACCTTCTGAATGCTGATGCTTGCTGACTTGAACTAGCTCTGCTTCCCGCTCGACTATTCCTGCTCGAAGCCGCTAGCTTGGCAGGTGATGCAGCCGGACTTGATTGTGTTAAATCAACCACGACAGTGTCCTCTGGGATCTGACTCGATCGAGGTACCTGGCTCTTGCTAGCTTTCGGTGACGATTCACTATCGGACCAGTCGCATGTCTTTGCGGGCGTCTTCTTCATTCGTGGACTCCTTCGAACAGAAAATGGCTCTGCGTTTTCGTCCTTTCCTGATTCTCTTCTGATTCTCTGGCTAGATGTGAGCGCACGAATGGAAGGCAATCCGTTACTATCGAGGCTCTCATCGTCGTTGACACTTTCGTCTTCTTTACGTGATGCAGACGAGCCGTCCAAGCCGGCAACTGGTGAGAAGGCAGGCTTTAGGCTATTCTCATTCGTGGTCCCTCCACTTGAGCTACTGATCAAGTCCTGAGTTTGGGTCTGCGGGACCTCTGCCGGAAGCGACTCAACTTCGTCTTCCAATGGCTTATTATTGCCTATCGCATCATCAGCGACCAGAGGTGACTTGAGTATGCCGCTCGTATCAACTGCCGGTATTGGCGTCAGTCGTTGAGCGTCTTGATGAGAGCTGCTTTGAACACGGGCGGATGGCGTGTCTAGCTCTAATTGTGAGAGATTTGGGTATCTGACTGATTCGACCATGCTCTCCGAGGGGAGCGAGCTCTCGCGCATGGCACTTGAGGCTTTTAGGGCCTCGATCGGTGAGCTGACCAGATCTGGGCTAGAACGCCAGTCGCTCTGCCGCGTATCATCGGCTGGTCTCGATGTAGACTGTTGGTCGTCGTTCGTTACATCGAAGGTGGTGGCGACTGGGTCTGCAAGAGGCTGCAGTAAATGCTCGTCCACAGTGGAGTGAAATCCCGCATCTTCGATCATGCCATTGATCTCAGCTCGCCTGGGTGTGTCTACCTCGGCATAAGTCTCATTGATTCGAGATGGTCCAGAGTCATGCATAAACCCGCCTCTGAGCATATCTTGATTGAAGAGATGGTTGTTGACTGATGAGCCGCGTGTATCCAGTTGGTTTGAGCTTTGAGCAACGACTATACTTTGCGCATTTGATGGAGTGATGAGCTTTGGCTGAATCATCTGGTCGAACAAAATTTCCCGTACGCCATTGTCCGGCTCGTCATCCTCGGCTCCAGGGATCTCAAACATGCTGTAGATGCGCTCTCCCGTCTCCTCATCGTATTGTATAGTTGCTGAACGCCTACACCAGCCTGCTACGTACACCTGTAGGTTGCCTCCTTCGTTGGTAATGATTCTTGCTACCCTGTAAGGCGATTGTGCTGGCTCAAAACGTTCATTCATGTGCAATTCTTGATAGGCAATGATTGCTTGCTCGACGAGGTCCGTTTCGTTAAGAGGCGCCAGTCTGTTGAAGTCGTCTATTATAGGCAGATCATCAGATACTCCGCCATCGCCGACTGCCAGCGTCCCGGAGACTGTCCCCGATTTAGAATGTTCATATCCATCACCGGCGTCGACCAACTCTGTTCCTTGGATGTTGTGCTCCTCCTCCACATTATTTGTTTCCTCGAAGGGATACGGTATACCGATTCTTCGCGCTTCCTCCCTTTCTTTTCTGACTTGCCAAGGATGCTTGAAAGGAAAAGGAGGAGTTTCGATGTGCTTCTTCTTAGAAACGCATTCCACCGCCATCACCTTCAACTTCTTCCTCCATCGATCTTTCGAAGCCTGGGCGGGAACTATTTGCGGCTCCGGTCGCTGCTCGCCCTCCTTAGCTTTGACCTTTCGTGTTGGCCTTGCAAGCTTCTCACGTAGAGACTCTTCAGCGGCAGCAGTCTTTGGGTTACGAACACCGAGAGCGTTGAATAGCATACGTCGCGAGCTAGCAATATCCAGCCTTGCCCGTTTCGGTGAAGGTTCCACAGCTTGTGAATCAGCGGAAGTCTCAACATGTTGGGATGCAACCTCCTGCACTGGCATGTCTTCGAGATCTATCGTAGCTATTGGTTGCTCACTAGCTTCGCCCGTCCCAATTTCGACAACTTGCTGCGAATTTTGGGCTGACGCTGGGGCTGATACTGCAATCTCAGGCTCCTGTATAGGCTGCGGTTCGACTTGTTCTAGCGCATTAGCATTCAGACGTTGAAAAATAGCTTCTTTCCTGGCATTCATCGCGTCTATCTCGGCATCAGGATTTTCTTGACTCTTGGCAACTACTATCGCGGCACTTTGTTCTCCATTCTCTTGCAAGAAGAGCCTCAGAGCTTCGTAATTAGCATCCTCCCGCAGCTTCCCTTCGTCTTTCAGTCTTTTCATGAGCTTGTTCCTCTTCTTGCGCTGATTGTTTCTCTTAGTCTTTGCCAGGCCTAGACCAGGAGGTGCAGGGCTTTTTGGGGGTTGCTGAAGTGGTGAGACCTTCAGTGCAGGTTGCACCTGCTCGACTTTTCCGTGTGCTTGGTATGCACTTTCCAGCTTACTAATGCCGTGGATCTTAGTAGAGGATCCCACAGAGCTTAGCGAGTCATCGCTGCTCGAGCTTGAACTTGACTCACCACTATCTGAGTCTCCTTCCCCTGAAGTTGATGATTCTTCTTCAAGAAAAGGATCGGAATCGGAGCCACTCAACGAGGTATTTTCGGCTGACTCATTTTCAGCCTCTTCGGCCTCCGAAGACGATCCTGACGAGTTGATTGAGCTGCTTCCAGAGCTCGAAGTGTCGTCCTTTGTTGTGATCAAGGCCTTTGAGCCCACAGCGTGTTTCCCTAGACGCAGGTCACCACTTTCTCTTCGTTCGCCCTTTCCCTCATTTGCGCCGTCCTTCAAACTCGAAGCTCCTTTCACCGGTGAACGTGAGCGAGTCCGTCCCGCAGCGAGTTTGCTGGTTTGAGCAGTCCCGTTCGTCTCAGGCGCTTTGGTTGTCGAACCCATCTCTTCCGTCCCCGACTCTTCTAGAGAGGGAGAGTCATTTTTGTCATCCTTTACCAATACATCTTCTCTTCTGCTCACTTCGATCGCTAGCTCCTCAGGCCCCTGTTTCATGGGTCGACTGAGCATACGTTGCAATGATCGCGTCGTTCTGGTCACATCTTCCTCGGATTGCACATTCTCAATGGACGTCCTTGGTATTGCGATCTGCTCTTGTACGTCGTCTGCATAACATCCTTCAACTTTTGACAGTTCGGCCTCTTCAACTGAGTTTGTCCCGTTTTCAGAGTCGTCTCCAATCTCTTGCTCCACATCAGAAGCCTCGTCGTCAGATGTTTCTTCTTTACCTTCGTAGTCTTCATCATCTTCATCCTCATCTTCATCACTCAAACCGTTAAATGCTTGACTGTCAATGAAGGCAACAGCAGGTGATGAGAGTAGAGACCGGGTGTCAGGCAGTGAAGGCAGGGATATGGTTGTATCGTCAGACTCGGCCTCCAGCAGTCTTCGCTTCTTCCTTGGGGGAATATATATTTCTGGTCGTCCGTAGCCAGGTCGGAATGGCTTACCCCATGATATTCCGTCTATCAGATGTCGGCCATCGGTCGAGATCTGTAGTCTTCCGCCATTTCTTCGCTCTCTTATCTCGCTGGTAGTAAGCCCCCGTATGAGTACCTCGTCATCTTCTCTGAGCACATCTTTCAGCTCTTGGTAATGAAAGCATTCGTAGCCATTGATCTCTATAACATAATCTTCGAGCCCCCATGCTCCATCGGAGGATTCCAGAGGAACAACTTCGTTGATGGCTGCTAACAATTCGGATACTGTTTCAATGCGCTGTTTGCCAGGTCCATGCCTTGAACTAGTGTTAAAGATGTGCCGCACTTCTGGCAGTTCGTGCCTCTGCACCGTAACTCTGAGTCGCATTGTGCAAGGCCCTTAGCAGTAACTGTAAACTGAGAGTCAGAACGTACATCGGAGAACATGTATTTTCCTGCTATTCATGAAAGCACCATGAATACTTGAAAACATGATCAATTCTGCACGTTACGATGTGCAAAGAACAACATGTCCTGCCTCAGAGCATCGTGTTACTGACTAAAATATGCATTTCTTTCACTGCTTCGTAGCTCGACGCGTAGCAGAAAATCGGGGAGTGCAAGTGTGTTCCGAGGCGCCCCTCCAGCACATGACGCCATGCCAATTATAGCCTACTGTAGAATTAAGCGGTGCCCAGGAAACCTCCAGCAAGCGAGCGGTCTTGGTCGATTACGTGCATTTCTTCCCTGAAATGCTGCCCTGCTTCATCGCAAACCGCGCTACAAGTGCGCTCGATCTCGCACAGCGCTGGTCGGCGGAGAGGGAAGGTCCTAAACAGGAGACGACGTGCTCATGGATGAAATTGTAATGGTTCTCAGCTGCATGTATGCGGTTCGCTGTGCAATAAGATACATACGCTTCGGCTGACGATTTCAAGGTGCCAGGCAGTAAGACGGTAACATATCCTATCATATTGGTGTGTATTGTTGATGCTAGACCATTGTGTACATATTCCCCACCACAATCTTGAATGCCTTAGAGCCAGCATCCTGCCATCCTACTTGTACCAGCTCCTCCTTCATGGACTCAAGTCAATTCGTCCGACCCTTCGCATCCAACATGACTAGAGGTTCTTTCCTCTCGCATTGCGAACCTGCAGTCACGCCAGATGGTCCAACATCACTCCTGCCCGCAATCACGCCTTCCACGCCTCCGTTCCTCCTCGTGGGAGATGGGCTTCGTGTGCCAAGGTTGATTTTCTGCAGATTGATTGGGGTCCCCCATGGCTTCGAAGCTGCTCTAAGGGGTTGCAGAGGAGATGTGGCTGGTGCTTGAGTGTTTTTTGGTGATGTCGGCTGCATATGGGATGAGTAGTGGTTTGTGCTTGGGTATGCGAGGATACTTCGGCCTTTCGGAGTCGGGTCTGTTGTTATCAAAGGGGTGCACTTGTCTGGAGTAATTGGCTGTACCAAGTCATTCCAAATTTCCATCTCTGAGCATGCTCGAAGCGTTCTAGAGTCACTAGCATAATCGCTGAGATCGGTGAGTGGAGTGACATCTGGACTTGCATCTGAGCCATTCACAGCCGCCCAAATGGCGATTTTCTCCCGCGTAGCACTACTCATTTTCGTTGAGTCCATGCCGCAGGTATTGTCTAGGTCGTCGTCTTCTTCGTCTTTTTCTTCCTTTTCCCCTCCTCCTTGTTCGTCGTCACCGTCCTCGTCGCAATCTCCGGGGTATTCAGCAGAGAACTTGGGCGTAACTGGCGTATTTAGTCCGGTCATAGCGTCTCGTTCTCTGGTAGCCAGCTCTTTGATCACGGATCTGTCGACTGCGTCTGAACAGAAGAAGCAGAAGAACTTTTGGTAGATAGTCGGAAGTCGTTCAAGATCAGTACATCGCAAGTGGAACCAGCCGACTGGGCACAGTTCCGAACTACATTTCAGAACTTCTGTGCCGTCATCTAGCTCGCGGCACAAGCAAATTCTCTCTCGCAAGTGTTCTGATGATTTGACGGGAGAGGCTGGAGGAGCGTCGACTTTGCAAGATACCGGAAACGTGCCACTCTGTCTCTGTTCTTTCAGACATCTTTGGTAGTCGTACCTGGTCAACCCCTGTTTCTTGTAGTGCTCCGACATTGGTTTTATGTACGCTAATCGTGTGCCAGTGATTCTTAGGTCGCTAGACGCTTGGCTTTGTAGGCTGCATTGGTGCTTAACTCGACGGCCATCAGCTCGAGACTTTTCATATCTAGCGACTTGTGCTAGAGTGTTCTCAATCTCTCTTAGTTTATATGCTCGAAGCCGATGGTTCTTGGGAGAGTTCGAAGAATAATTGAAAGCGTGGTCTGGATGTCCTCTCCGGTCAAGTATCTGGCTTCTGGGAGGGGTCTGAGACTTGACATTTGGATAAAGCCGATTGGCCGCAAGCATAACAGCTTGACGATCGACACCATCAAGGAGCAGTCTATCTTGCGCAACGATCGATTGACAAAGAACGTCTTTCTGTTGATATTGCTTAAGGCCAAAAATGAGGTTAGAGCAGCTGGGGCAATAGTGCTGGGTTTGGCCCGAGCAGGGACCCCGATCTGTAGTGCCTCCAGCCGGTTCGAGTACGCAGTATCGCAGGTTTGAGAGGTCAAGTAGGCTTTTAGGACAAAGAACGGAGTCGCACGGTACAGGAGCATTCAATGGTGTCATGTCTTGCCAGTAAAGTGTACAGCCATCTGATTGTGTTAGTCGTCGTAAGGGTTAGAGGACTTCTACATACGAGCTAGCTTGTAGTCAATATGCTCTTTCAATTTGATGATAAGCGTTTCGTTGGATGGCTCCGTCAAAGGAAGGTTGACTGGCAGTGGCAGAACCTGATTGACAACTGGTCGTAAGGCTTGACTGTCCTGTGTTTGTGGCATACCGTGGTGATCAGGGCGTCCGTTCTCAACGAGACTATTTAGTCGTTGCATAGTTCGTTGCCCCTGAAAGCTCATTGGTATGTCAGAGCTTGCGACAGGTAGGCCGCGTAGCTTCTGGAAAAGCTTGGGATTATTGTCTTGAATGTAAGCCCGGACAACGTCGTCTGGCATGTCTTCATCTTCTTTGAGAGGGCTAGCCCAACTATCCTTGGAGCTGTCGCTTGCGAAGTAGACGTCGCCGTCTTTTTGCTCGCCGTAGGTGAAGTGTTCGTTTATAGTCGGCATGGTTGCTGTAGGCCCAAGAGGGCGACGAGCGGGTAAATTTTAGGAAGCCAATGCAGCAGCGTGGGCATCGATGTGGGAATACTTTGTCAGATGAAAATACCAGGTGATTCTTGAGAGAAAGGAGTACAGGAGTGAAGGGTTCCGTCTGCATTGTTGGACCGCTCTCGAACGTACCCGTACTTCTCACCACTGTGGAGACGTTGGTGCAATCTGCTCCATTAACAATTGACATAGCTACATCTCTGTGAAGCTGGTAGGTAATACTACTTGCTTATCGGCTTGTTGTTGGAAAGGTATGTGAAGATGCTGACTTGACATATATGCTTGTGTATTGATCGATGTCCTCTGGTCAAGCACTCCAACTCAGCTGAACACTCCGATCCATCATCGTATAGAAACCAGAGTCATGTTCTGCGTATTCCGCTTCCTAAGATCGAATCTTGACATCATTGTTAACTCTGTACACCAATGCTCAGGAGGTAGGGCGCGAGAAGCTCTTGCCTGGGCATGGGAAGCACGAGCCATCGCTTTTTGAACCAACAACGACAAAGATAGACACAAGCCAACATGAGGAATGGATTCCATAACTAGTGCTTTCAATATCCAACATTGGTGATCTGGCAGGCATAGTTGATGAGAGCTCGACCTAGGTTGGAGTGGTGTTATCGTTTTCCTCCGCGCCTCTTCTCACTAGGTGACTCTTCATCCGTCTGTTCCTGAATAATCATATACAGGAATCTAGGTGCTCACCACCATGGGAGAAATGATATGCAATCTCTCCTTGACATATTGTACGAACACGTTACTTTTAAGCCGGACCTGCAACCACTTGTGGTCTATGTGATCGTGAGAGAACCCAACAGCTTTTGAAGTGTGGGTAGAGCTCTAAGATCAAGACGACGTCTGTTGCTTCGACGATGATGACGACGGTGCTGAGCTCTCGTCACGATACGCCCTTTTTTAGAGGCGAAAACACATGAAAAGCGAGTAATGAGGTGTGAGGGTTGAGATTACATCAGGGGTTGATCCACGCCTAGACCAGTCGCTGTTGATCCCTGCTCCTGTATCTCGTGTAAGTAGGCCAGGAGTATGATCGCATGGCGAGATCGGCACTACCATGCAGGCGGCGCAGCCGTGCGGAGCCGAAGAAACTCATGAGACTGCATGAAGAATGAAGACGCATCACTCAGCACAAGTTTTGCACGTCTATCCATTTTCGCAGTCTTCATGAACTTCGTCTTCCAGCAACACTTTCCTTGAAATTCGACTGCTGGCTTGCGCATCAATAACCAACAAATCTGACATCCCAGGCGAACCCTCCCCTATCGATAATCACACCACCAACACTTGTCTTCAGGTTGCGCATGAGTACATCCACAACCACGACGATGTCTCCCGGCCGAACATTACCAACGATTCCTCTGAGCGATGTACAGACACACAATACCTCCAAGTCCTGCTACGTCACAATTGATGAAAAAGTGTACGATGTCACGTCTTTTCTTGACGACCACCCAGGCGGTGGCGACCTCATCCTTGAATATGCTGGCAAGGATGTCAAAGAAATAATGAACGACCTACAGTCGCATTTTCACAGCGACGCAGCCTACGAAATATTAGATGACTCTCTGGTAGGCTTCGTTGCCGACGAGCCTGTCGTCAAGGCCGCAGTCAAGACCTCTGAGCCAACCGAAGTTCTACCTTTGCCCGCGACCAAGCAAGGGAACGAATTGATTCGGCGCGAGGGCGGCGCAAATGACCTTCCGGACAGAGATGGGTCCATGGTCGAAGAACGAGACAGCGAAGGACGACCCATTTACGCCGCGACAGGCATGTCCAGTGAAGCGGACCTCAACAAGGAAACAGACGCGGTAACAGACTACAAAACCCACAAATTTCTTGACCTGAACAAACCTCTCATCCCTCAAGTCTACTTCGGCAACTTCACAAAAGATTTCTACCTCGCTCAAGTCCATCGACCCCGCCACTACCGCGGCGGCGCTTCAGCACCTCTCATGCCTCACCCGATCCTCGAACCACTCTCCTTAACACCCTGGTGGGTCGTGCCTACAGTCTGGCTTCCACCTGTCGCCTATGGAACCTACCTCGGCCTGACGAACATCGATCCTCTCCCCCTGGGCACCTTCTACTGGGCTCTTGGCCTCTTCCTCTGGTCCCTAGTCGAATACATCCTCCACCGCTTCCTCTTTCACATCGAAGCCGCCCTTCCCGACCACCCCATCGCCCTGACTCTGCATTTTCTCCTCCACGGTGTCCATCACTATCTCCCCATGGACCGCTATCGCCTCGTCATGCCACCGGCTCTCTTCCTGCTTCTCGCTACGCCCTTCTACAAGCTCGCGCACACAGTCTTTTACTGGGATTGGTATGTCGCAGTCATGGTTTTCAGCGGTGGAATTTTCGGGTACATCTGCTACGACCTGACGCATTACTTCCTCCATCACAAGACACTGCCGGCTTACTGGAGGAGTCTGAAGAAGTACCACTTGCAGCATCATTTCGCCGACTTCGAGAACGGGTTTGGTGTCACGTCAAGGTTCTGGGATTGGGTGTTTAATACGGAGCTGGAGTATGTGAAGCAGTCCCAGCCTATCAAGACTGCATGAGGCCAGCCGGCAACATACAGTGTAATAAGACTTTGGTATGTTGATCTAGCACCAGTGGGGGCCGACAACTGGGTGTAATAGGTCAAGAGGCACGTTTTGCGATATTGCATAGCATTGGGCTATTTAGGTCATCAGTCGACACTTATGTATAGAGTAATGATAATGTACAACAAGCGAACAAAACGGCTGGAATATATTCATGAGAGCTCACGTGAAATCAAGGCCATTTGACGAATCACGGAGACTGCGTTAAAGAGCAAACGGGTTGGCATTAAGAGGGTTCTACGGAGATGTTTTCAGACCACCTTGGCAAACGGTCTTGCGCAAACCATTTGTTTCTTGCGCTTGCGTCGACCCGGGAATACCTGCTTCTATCTCATAGCTATAGGATGCGTGTCCTTACCACCGTGTTCCGCTGGCAGGACAAGATACCAGTCCTTGAGGAAAGCCTTATTAAACGCACAGGAAGAAGCATGAACCTTGTGTGTGTATTTCAGAGGCCGATAATATTCGGCGAAACCTCACCTTGGTCTAGGACCTCGCGAATATCAACGATGTAATGCGTCTCTTATCTAAAGCAATTACTGGCGTCCAATTTAATCTAGCCTTCTGTATTGTAACGTTCTAACCAAATTTTCGCTAGTATCTTCAGTCGTCGTCTTTGCTGGGTAACAGCCTCTTTCGTCCACGGTGCTCCGCACGAGGCCTCCACAGCTGCTTTCTGCAATTCTTGCTCCCACATCGACACTGTACGATGGAAGCGTCGAGATCTCCTTCATCGATTGTCAGGCCCGCCAAGGTAGGGTCGTAGTCTATAGTCAGTTCCGTCCCTGCTGAAATCTCCTTGATGGCAAAGAACGCCACGTGATAGAGTCGTTTCGTGCCGGTAGAAAGCATGACCGGTAGGGTCTTACAATTAGGCTCGCACGAGTGGTTCACGAAGCGGGTCACGGAACCAAAGACCTGGCCATCCACGTGCAACATTGTCTGCTCCTCGACAAAGACGTCCAGAGACATCACATATGCTGGGGCGTCTTCTTCAGCTGCCGCTTCCCGCTTGTCAAGTTCGGCAGTGGTCAGGACTTCTCCCAGATAAACATCGATGAATTGTCCCCTCGCTATATTCTCTGGTGAGCGTACGCCGAAGCCGCAAAGTGGTGTCTCGAAAATTTGTAAAGGTAGTATTCTGCCTTTTTGCACCACTCGGCCGGTACATTTTTCTGGAAATTTACAGTATTGTCCACACTCGAAGATCATGACCTTGTCGTTCCAATCCTTTAAGTTCGCAAGGAAGTTGTCGCTGAGGACACAGAGACCATCTGAGCGACAGGAATAAGGCTGTACATCATTGATAAATTCCAGCCCATCTGGTCTTTCAACCTTCCACCCGTGCAGCATTTCATCCTTCTTCTTATTACCAAAGGTCGCACAATATGCGCCACATTGGCCGAGCCGCTGGACGTTGGCTTGTTGGAGAGGCACTGGCTTTTGTGCCCTAACCTTCTTACTGAACACGTAGTGAGACACAAACTGAAATTTCCCATGCAGACGACGTTCATTACGGCGATTTTCGAAAGTCAGTAGCGGCTGCTGAAACTTGAAACGTTCGTTTAGGACTTGCCTGCACTGCTGCCTTGGGTGGATGAGCGTTGGTGTCGACAATGATGCAGTCGGGCCTTTTGATGCCTTCCCAAAGTCAAGTCGCAGCTCGCCTCTTCTCACAGGAGTTTTATGCTTTCTTTGAGTTGCTTGTTCGAAACGGTCTCTATCAAGTTTTTCATCATCAAAGGGTTGCACCCCGGTGACTTCGAAGACCTCCGCTGCATTTTGCCTCATGTACTCAGGGTCGTCTTGCAATTTCTGAACGATGTCCTTTAGCAGCGCCCTCTGCAGGCTCGGGTGAGGAGGGAGATTAATTTTGACTTGATGTTGCTGTGTGACATGCTGGCCAGGTGTCGTCAGGCGGTGCGAGGACGCAGCTGCAGAAAAGATTCTTGGAGCCTGTAAAAGACGCTTACTCACGGATGAAGCTGCTGGAGGACTCTGGCCTTGGAGCGTATCTGATGGCTTACTGCTCGTCGAAGAGGTAGAGGCATTTGGATCGAATCGTATCGGTTTGACTTCCGCTGGGAAGAACGAAGAGCTTGTAGAAGGTAGCTGTCGGGCTACTCTAAGACCCACGCCTATCTTTGTATTCGGAATTGGATCTCGTATGACTTTAGTGCGCCTTTGCTCCGAACCAGAATCAGTATCGAGGTTGATGATGTCAGGCGACCGAGCCGGTGTGGTATCTCCATTGCGTAGTCGAGATGAAAATCTTTCTGACCTAGGCGATGGTCGAAGTGATAGTTGCCTTATTCCATTTGCAATGGCGGTGGTTTTCTTTGGTACCCGTGGGCTAGAGGTGACTACTTTAGCGTCAGCACAAGCTGTTTGCTCTCCACTAATTATCCACTCTGAGATATGCGGAACCGGTGGACTTGTCGATTTCGCGGATGCAAAACGGCCATTCGAATCACGCCCAATACGTTTGTTTGGAGTTGTTGCTCCAGACTGCTCAGCGGCTAGAGGGGGTGTGGCATAAGACGCGGACCGTGGTCGCTTCAAGGGGCGTTCCTTGTGAAAATTAGTCTTGGCTTCTCCTATATGACGAAGCGATATCAGCCAGAAAATCACGCACTTTGTCTGAGTCGTCAAAAGTAAGGTCGATCACGTTACGATTGTTCTACACAGTATATTAGTGATTGTAGATACGACCATTAAACAGTCGGTCTTATGCATCAGATTTGGACCGTAAGACTCATTGAGGACAAGTTGCGTAGACTCAGTGCAGCAGCGAATCAAAAGTTGGAGCAACTGGTTCCGGCAGCAGGAATCCAAAAAGTGGAGTGTATATCGTGTTGGCATGAGAGGTACCTTGTCTTGTTGCGAAGGGTAGTAGTTGGCGTGCGGTAATTTTATGCCTTCCATTTGGCTGTTCAAAGGTGTTTTAACATAGCTGAGAACTTGTTGCTTACCTCGGGACTTTGATCAAGCGGTCGTTTGGCACTGCTCAGGCCTGCCATAGCACGTACGGATTAACGTCGTACGGCGCTCCAATAAAGTTCTGCCCTAGCTCCTAAAACATTTAAGCGGGTGTTGTTGTCGCGTTTTCGATCAATGTAACCGTCCTGTTGTGATGCTTTCACAGGTTTGAGAAATGCGAGATGGTTTAAAATGGAATAAAGAAGATAAGTTACAATTTGTCACTAATCACTCTACTAGCGTGCCAAGGTTCTAGATTTAAGAATTTTAATGATTAAGGTAGCCGTGATATTTGATATATTTATAGAATGTCTTATTGATTGTCTAACTTTATAAGGCCGTTACTTTAGTCGGCGTTCTAGGCAAGCGTTTCATCGCGACAAAGAATGTGTGAGCCAACTTCGACCGTTCCCAGAATCATGTCTTTTCATGCCTAATACTTCGGTTTCATTAATTATCGCAGAGACAATTTCTGCCTCGTCTGAGCTTGAATCAGGTTTGTCTTTCGCACGTAGTTTTCCTAATTGGTTTATCACTTCTGCGGAGTGAACTGCATAAGAGAGATTTGAGTTTTGCTAGAAGCCTGATGCTCGACATGCATTGAAACCCATCTACGATTTGAACTGGTTCCTTTGCGACTCGGGTGACAGATGCGACTAGACCAGTTGGTTCGTTGCGTAGGAGAACAAACGGCTCGATTCCATGGTCGGGAAGTGCAATTGCTGTCCACTTGTCGGCTGAGGAGTGCTTTTGGCTAGCCAAGCGCCGGGCAGTCGTCACCTGGGCCTGACTATCACGCGCCGTCAAGCACATTCTATATAGTGTGCCTCTATCTAGACTTGCTTTGCAAATGGACAGGTTTATCCAGTCACTTTCGGTAGTTTTTATGTTATTATCTGGCGGATACAATTTGAATTTGACCTTGCATCGTCCATTTGCAAGTCGCTTATTCTATAGTCTTGATGCTTTTGAAACGCTGCTCTCTTTTCAGGATGCTCACCTCCCTACTGAACGGGCACGCTTATGAATCATATCAATCGCCATTTGGTGGTCTGGTTTTTAGGGCGCTCCAGGTGGAATGTTTGGGCTAGTAGGAGGACCGTGTAAGTCAGGAGAGTCTTGCCACGGAGGCATGCCATATCGGTAGCGATAGAATATCTCTAAGACCATGTACACGTAATTGTCTGCATTTTCTGTCTGTTTAGTATTGTTAGCTTCGTGTAATTGACTGAGTTGATGAAAACTTGCCGGAGGTTGCGTGGTACCATACTTTGAATCCTTGACCTTCATGCTGTAAAACGATCTATAGGCTTTGACTTCTTGCTGTGTGTCTGGTCTTTTCAAAACCAGATCCTCAATCTGGACTGAAACTATCGGCTTAGTGATGTCGCTCCAGTGCAATAGCTCTGCAAAGAGCAATGTCAGCGCCGCCAAGCATTCATTGAAAATGTTGCTTACCATGAAGGACAATGGAGGCACCGGACTCAGCCTCCGGCAGCTCGCGAGGATTTGCTATGTCAATGCTTGTCCCTAAGTTTGACTTCCGCACGTAAGGTATAGTTGCATCCCACTCCATTGGCTTGTGAGCTTTGTAGCTTTCAAAGAACCTCTTACAGAAAGCTAGGTAGCTCCGAGGTATTTTGTTCCTGTCCTCAAATGCGTTGTAGTACGCAAAGACGCCCTTGCTTTCATCTGCGCAGTTTCGAACGGAGTTTGGACCGTCGCCATAAATCAGCAACAATTTGCTGGCTTCAATGCACTGTCGGATAGGAGCCGTACCAGGTGCACCCAAGACTGCTAGGATTCTTTGAAATATGCCTCCCACTTGATTCAGGTCGCCAGGCCGAAAGTATCGTCGGAAGGATGGATCTTGCTCGCCGGAAGGGAGTCCTTCGCCTGATGTACCGCTGAGAACTTTCATTGTCGTTTCCAATAGGTCGATAACCCCGGCTAGAGCATTAGTAACGATGTATTCTTCATTTGGTAGCCAAAATCCATAGAACTCGAACTGGTCTATGAAATTCCAATTCGGTGGTGTTCGCGGTTGTATACCGCCATGGATTGCTGTCAAATCCTGCGATATACGATGTGGATGTAGCAAGTCAATTTCTGGCAACGCGCTGACTCGCACTGTCGTGAGTTGGCTGCGTTCTCGTCAGTCGCATCCAAGTACTGAAGGCTTTAGACCATACACGAGCAAGAACAAGAGCCAGAGGTATACCCAGAAATTTATCTTGCCACAAGTCATAATGTGGCAACTTGCGCCAGAAGAGCGAACGTCAGGGGTTGAGATCGCCAACAATGTGGCTGGGTTTTGCAGCTGCGACTGGGAAAAGATATCTGCAGGTTGGCATGGGTGAGGAAATTGTTGGGAACGAAAAGTAGTTATGTAGCCGTTAAAGCGTGGAAGGCTCGATATATGCCAGTCCCCTTCCTCATGAAAAGCCTGTCCAGGCTTGGCATTCGGTTTACACCACTCGCAATGCAAATGTGTTGACTTGCCTTGGAAAGACGTGTTTTGGCGTAGTGCAAGACAGAAAATCGCAAGAAAGGGAATCAAGATGCGACAATTGAGCAAGGCCAAGCCAGCCACTTATGCCAATGCTTCCCAAGATGCGTGCTGACGCCTTCTATCAAGAATTTCCCTGCATCGCCAATGCACCATACTTGACGGCGGTAATGTAAGGCAACTGCATAATGCGCGAGGATGATCAAAGCCTCAGGCCTTCGGGCGGAGATAAGCTCAACAAAATCTTTTGGTACAATGACAAGCCAAGCAAAAATCATGTTTGCAGACTCACTCTCCTGGAATATGTGATCCTTAGTGCTTTGGGTCGCAAAGACATCGCCAAGTTCTTTCACCGCTGTTGCGTACGCTTCCCGGGAAGTAGCACCGATGTCAGCTGCAGATATCAATGTCTCCAAGTCATCAAGGTGGTAACGTTGCTTTTCAGCTTCTGCATGAGTGTGATATGACAGAGTCGGTATTGGCTGAAGCTCCGTGGATAATAGATAGCTCCACCAGGATCCGATGACAGATCGAACGCCGCGCAGGAGATTGATGGCGCCAACTAGCGCGTCGAGCGTGCCGTTAAAGTTGTCCTCACGAAAGGTAAAAGTCTCACAAAATACTTGCATAGCGGTCAGCGTCGAGACGATAAAAGCCGGTACTATGTTTGTTTGGTCCAGTTTGGCAAGGATGGCATTGTATTCCGGTAGGGCCTCAGATTGCAGCTGGGTTGCGTGTTGGTGATAGAACAATCTTTGCTCAGGCCGGCTTATGCTGAGATAGAGCGCTGATGTTGCCAGGATTTGTCGCATCAGGAATGGAAATTGGAGGCCGTATTTGATGCAAACTTCAGCATAGGTCTCACAAGCCTCATTCGCTGGCACAAAGGTCTTGTATAAACTGTGTGACCAATTGTGCAAGAGCTCGAGGTGAAGCATATTGAGAGAGGAAGCTTCGACGCTGCCATTTTGCACGGTTGGCATTGCTGGCAGAGGCATGGAAGTGCTGGTGCTCGCAGCACTTTCTGAAGGAGTCGGGATGGAAATAAGAGGCGTGTGGACACTGCCATTTTGTGAGGTGACTCTCCGCCGATATTGAGGATCACAGTCGCTGGCAAGATGCTGTTCAGACTCGTATGGACATTTGAGCTGAGCTGTCACGCAGTTGATGCATTTAGGCTTGGTCTCGTCGCACTATGTAATCGCTCAGCTGCTGCGCAGAAGTCACAGGCAAGGCACACAATACCTTTAGATGTCTTCGTTTGCACTCCTGGCAGCCCTGCCTTGATTTCTTGTGGCTTCTTCTAGGCATCAAGAAAGAGATGTCGTGGCAGACAACCTCAGATATAAGAACGACCTACTGACTTGGTGAGGTCCACAACTTCGGCCTGCTTCCAGAATAACGTGGGCGTGTGAAGATTTGCTCGTCCACATATAGAGCTTTCCGACGTAGCAAAACGAAGCATTCTGTTGCTGTTGCGTCCTTTGGGAAGTTGAATGCGTCAAAATAGACATGAGAGTCTTGTTGCCGTGTCACCACGAATCAATTCTAGGCGGCACTGGTGACGATTCGGCAGTGCGGCGACCGGATTCGGAACCCCGAGGTTGGGCGAATAATGTGAGCAGGAGCCTGGCTGAGGACGGCCAATAAGGGGCCTTTCGCATTTGCACCAAAACGGGAATCAACATATGTCGACCTCATGGTCAACATTCATCTTGGTTTTTGTATTCATCCTGAGTTAAGAGGTCGATGTCATAGCATTTCACTCGGCCACGATGGCCGACAAGGCCAACAACGACAAAGAAACCTTCAATCCCACCACGTCTCGCTTTCACCAATTCTGCTCAACAAACCCCGTCCGTTCGCTCCACCGTGCAATCTCCCAGCGCGACCTAACCCGCCTTGACCACTCTGTCGCTGACAACTGCATACCTGCAGCCGAGTCCGCCAATGGAAATGCTGGAACATCCACAAGCATTATGAATTGCTGCTGCGGCAGACCAAATTGTGCTTATCTTGAGCACAACAACACAGCTCTGGGCGGTCTCGAGAAAGATCTGGAGACTGCTGCAAGACTGGGTCAGGTACGTGCGGCCTTTTTCAATATCATTGTTGGCTTGAAGTGACGAGGTCAACGGATTGTGCGTCAATTCGAGTGACCAAAGGAGGCGAACTGAGGCGGAGGCAATGTGAATTGACTTGCAAATCACTGGATGCGATACAAGCATCTCACTTCACTGCAAAATGAGTGATGAGGATGAGGGGCACTCCTGCAACTGCGCAATCAGAAAGTCTCGCCATCGAAAAAGCATATACAGCACATCCTGTCTGCCGCTACTTATGGCAGACCGCGCGCAACAAAGCAAGCATAAGCGATCAGACAGTGGACTAACATTTGCCCTTCAGGCCCTGCTTGACCGCCATGAAGCCTACGTCAAAGAGTCTCAGGCCGAGCAGCAACGTCTCTCCACCTACATTTCTGATCTCGAGAATAAGAATACCTCCCTTCAAGATGCGAACTACAAGATGGTCGTAGAGAACAGAGCACTGCTACAAAAGCTCGAACAGCTGAACGTGGAGTTTGGTGAAAGTGGAAAAAAGGTCCAGCAGCTAGAAGCCCTGTTGCAAGACTGCGAGCAGGAGATCAGGCGTCTGAACGGTCTGACAAGAAAGACTCAAGAGCTGGAGCTGAAAGTCCTCGACATGGAAAGGGAACGGGCAGAGATAACACAACATCTCCAAGATCGTAAGGACGAGACTAGAAGTACAATTGCTCGTTGGCGGGAGAGCGAGAGAAAGGTTCGAGAGTTGGAACGGGAAGTTCAGAAAATCGAGTGGGCCGCCAAGATCGATCGCGAGAAGCACGAAGAGATTATCGCAAGGATGGAAAGAGATCGCTTACTTGAAAGAGAACTGGGTCTCTCCGAAGGTCGGCTCAAGGCTACCTCTGCCGTACAGCACATGAAGAATGGAGGACCACAGAAGCAGGTCGTGAGCAGTTTCGTCAGAGATATTCTGCAAGACAACGCAAATCTTCAGGCAGGCATTGCTGAATTGAGGGAACTCCTACAGTCCAGCAACGACGAGGTCCAGAACTTGCGCGAGCAGGTTATGCTACACCAGCCCATCACGGAGGATGACGGCACGCCTTCGCCGCAGCGACAGATATCTCTGAGCGATGAGACATCCCTCGACCAGTCCGTACCCAAGTCAGTCCAGCAAGAAGTTCATGTTCATCATCACTATCATACAAGGCCCAACTCCAAGAAGGAGAAGACTCCAGCACGAAAACATCTTCGAAGAAGAGCTCTTATGCCTTCCGCCGCTTTTTCATCAAGTCCAGCCTCTTCCGGTGCATCCACACCTCTGGCCAGACCACAGCGACATATCTCTAGCCCTGCACCTCCCCCCAGCACACAGGCATCGAGCGCAAAGGTCAATCGATGGTCCATGCAATCTGCAGCAACAGGCCCCACATACCTCTCGAGCATGCCAAGTTCTCCGAGATCGTATTATGAAAGGAACAATTCGATCTTCGACCGCATTGAGTGTGAAGAGGAGAGCTCGAGACCCACAAGTCCAGAGTCGTTCAGCATATCTTCCCCTCTTTCATTTCAGACGCATAATAAACCAGACGATCAGGCATTAAGCGTGTTTGAGGAAGAGCCAGACGAAGATCTCAGGCTTGAACTGGCAGAGTCTACCGTATTGCATGAGACGCCAGCCACTCAAATTGAGCACGGTGGGTACTGGAATCATAATGGAGCAGAAGCTACGTTACAAGATAAGGATCTGACACCAAAACCGAGCATGTCGTTGAAGCCGTCAACGCCACGAGCACCGAAACAAAAGCCGAAGCCTCCGGAGCCTTGTGCGCCAGATCCGCCTCCGCCGCCAAATGGAACGCCACGGCACATGGTACCCTCATCGAACACAGCACTGCCTGCTCAAGTGCAAGCTTCTGAGCCTGCTCAACGGGCCAAGCAAGCCGCATCATCGGACGCTGAGCTGTCTGATTCACTCCGTTCTCCAGCACAATACCAAACACCGATGCCGGATATCCGCCCATCAATCCGCCGGTCAAATAGTCACGATTCCCTCCTCTCAATCTCGGGCATGGATATTCACCTAGCGCAGAACATCCACTCCTCCCGATCTGCTCTACGTCTTCTCGGCACAACCTCGGGCGGTGCACATAAGCACCACTTCACACCAACACCGACTTCCTTACGCAAGCCGTTGGCCTCGACCAGTCAGCCGCTAGCTTCTGTTACAGAGTATACAGCTGTATCTCGTCCTGGTGTGGATCTCGCCAGTGCTAGTGTGCAGGCGCTGAATGGCATAAGGAAGGAGACACAACAAGGCCAGGGACATAGTGGTCGAGGGATAATCGGAAGTGTCGGAGGGTGGGTGACTGGCAAGTGGGGACGTGCACCAACATCAACGAAGTCAGTAGCAGATCTACGCTCAGCCGCGTCGATATCAACCACTTCGCACTCGGCTTCAGCTAGGCCCATAGTATCAACGGCGCACTCCGCACTGGCTATGAAGTCGAACGGTGGATCCATGCTCAGCGCTGGCACAGTCTCAACCTCGATATCGACAGGAAATAGTGGCAAGAGAAGCATAAGCACGAACGCCCTCGATATACCCGGAGGTAACAAGTCGGCTTTGCCAGCAGCTCCAATGGCAGGCTCTGTGATGGGCACGTCTGTGATGGGTCGACCACCGGGTATCAACCAGTCAGGTCCAATACCAGGCTTCGCTGCAGCAGTAGCGGCGAAGAGAGCTCCAACCATGGTTACACCGAGGGTCGACGCGAGCGTCCTCAAGGACAGTCTGGCCGAATAGTATTTCGCTTTTACTTTCCGTGGAAGGAAGGGGAGAGCGAAAGGAAGAGATGATAAGACGATACCCACAATTTCCAATCAGTCAGCAATTTTTAATGAGTTATTTGAATCTGTAGATTTATGATACCCCCAAGAGCAACAGGCGTGGCTGAGCCAGGTAAGCACGGCCATTTTAGACGCAGCTAGGATAGCAGGTCGCATATGCCTCACTGAATATAGGATGAGATAAAGACTAACTTCAACTATGCACGCTTATGTGCTCATGAGTATAAGTGCGGAAGTTGAGTTTTGGCGTGAGAATACCGGATTTTAGAGTCTTGGTTCCCAACAGCGAGATACAACTATCTCGAAAGAATTAGGACGCAACCTTTGGATTGAGCCGTAAACCCGAGCATGCATATTCTACCGAATTCTCAAACACAGCTAGATGGCTGCGGCTCCTTTCGCGGAAGTACAAGGGATTTTCACTCCAAATTGCCTGATCTATTTCTGTCCAAGTGCATATAGCGCGGCGATATACTTACAGAAATTACACTCAACAAATGCCCAATCTACGCAGTTTTCTGGAAAGTAGCTGCGTTTTCGCTTGAGAGCGTCTTTCTTTGCGTGCAATTCGCTGTGGAGGTCCGCAACGTCTGAATATGAGCTTGCGTTGTGGCTGTCGAGAACCAGACCATCCTTCGTCTTGTCCAACGCAGCCTTTGAGTTGGGCTGCCCTGATGGCGAAGGCATGAGTGTTTTCTGGTACGCAAGCGAAATTCTTAGGATCCCGCAGCTGTAAAACCAAGGCTTGTCAGCGACTATGAAAAGGATTCTTTTCGCCTGTGCATTCAAATCATTGAAAGTATCCAGAAATTCTCAGCGAAATCGACCAGTATCGGAAGCAGAAGCTAGATTTTGCTCAGCGGCAGCCCCAGGAAACACCAGCTCGTCTGTTCTCGGAAGCATGCCAGAGCACTCAGCAAGCTTGAAGCAGGCAGCAAACAAATGCAACTACCTGGTCTCCTCATGAGTCATGGAGCTCATATCCAAGCTTCTCAGTTGCGTCCAAACAATGCGGCAGAGCTGTGATGGAATAGTGCGAATGTCGACCTTTGCTAGACCTGATAGCTTCGCTGGAATTGCCCCGCTATATTCAGATCGAGAGTTATAATCGAGGATCGACACAAAAGGAGCTCATAACTGTCGCTTTCCTCGACCGAATCCTTTGGAGAAACCAAGGCGTAGTGCTGCACGAGATGTTTGACCTGCTTCAGTGGGTAGAGATTGACATCGCGCAAGTATGGGGGAGGACATTTGACATGGTCATGGAAGCAATAGAGAATGATATAGCTCGATGAAAGAGTGGGCAATTCTTTGCGGGTCGTCTGTATCCGAAATGTGGACAGCAGGCGTCTGAAATCAAGGCCGCTCAAGCAGGTGATCCGCGTTGTCGAGCTCTATGCGACAACATATTCATCTGTCAAGGGTAAAAATTGGCTGAAATGTTGGCGTAAACACTATAAGAGATGTGCTTACCAGACACCGAGCTTGAACGATGTTGGACGTTGAAACAGCAGGTAGCTCAGGCACTCAGACCACAACAACTCGCACTTCATAAGGACATAATTTTGTTGTGCATTTGCCCATCGGTCTGGCGTCGTGGTGGATGAGACAACGCCATCTAACGACAGAACCTCAATGAACATGGCGGGGTGCCTTTGCTCACTTCGCAGATATACCTTTCAACGTAAGGAATGTTATAGGAAGCTGTTCTTGTCGCTGGACAGGATGCTATATCACGGTACATCTTGAGTACATGAAGTGATGTTTCTGATATAATCGTGTTGACCAATCATCCAGCCTCGAAAATTGCGAAACGGTTCGTAGTATAACTCACTTGCAGCGTTGGTCTGAAGGGAGATATTCTTGGCCGGCTTCAATTCGAACGATCGAGGGACCGATTCAGCTCTGAATCCCACGATTCTGATAATGCATCTGTCCTCGGGCCACCAAGTGCAAGGGAACCTTCGTTCTGTAGTGCCACTTTCGGTGGCCACTTGGGAGCCATTTTCCCTGTATGCTCCTGATCTTAGTCTTCGGAGCATATTCAAACCGTTGTCGGCGGCACCTCAATCCTCCGATGGCTCCTGCAATATCCAAAGTGCCGTGCGTCAACATCATGACTCTCGATTTCTGTGGCGTGTCTGCCCAATCACGCAGATTATGTAGTGGGGTAAATCCAACATGGTGCCGAAGGAATATGTAACCATTATAGAGCACAGGTAAGTCCACCATAGCTTCGGATGCAGCTTGCCTGCTCAACCAGTAAACATTACAGCAACCCTAGATAAGCGGCTAGAGCGAGCCGCAAGCCAATATCGTGAACAAGTCGGGTTCACTGATTTGGAGCAGTCTATCTTCCCGTGTTGGACGCATGCAGTTGCTCGATCATTTGGCCCCAACACGCGACGAGGGTAGGGCTTCGTACATGTGGCCAGCGCTTACGACCAGCTTCTTTCGTGTCAAACCGTATCGAGTTTTGCCATTGCGTCCAGCAAATGCCTCGCGCTTTCTCGACCAAGGTAACTACATCTGCTCAAAGTAATTTAGTCTATTGGTTGGGTCTTGGCACTCGAAAGGCTCAAGTCCACTCTTAGAAATGGGACGTCAATGATGGATGATTCCATGGTCGAACGAGTAAGTACGAGAAGTCAGTGACTTTCTGCGCTCGGTGCTTGTTGCAAAATGTGCATGGTCCTCCACATATAGCTCACAACGACGAAGATGATATCCCAAATGCGAGACAGGCATCAGCGTACCTCCTTGCACAGCTTCTTCCCAGTACCGTTCCCAAATAATCCTTGCGCTGGTTGATACTCCGTCCAAACATGGGGAAGAAATGCTGTGGTATCTACTCAAACAAATGTGGAAAAAAGACGACAACCGTACATGTTTCAGTGTAAAGGGGCGTTGCTTTCATGCTGTGTTGTCCCGCATTTCATCGTCTTGATGGTGATACTTTTCTCCCCTCATTTCCATTACCATTGGTCACCGCCGTTCCGTTCGAGACATTAGAATTACTCCTTCCATTGCCGTTGGGAAGGGTCCTTCGGTTCGAGTCCGTTGGTGCTGGTGGCTCCTTAGTCTTATTAAGCACATCATCAATGTGAGATCCGTATCCGTATCTAAAGAGGTCTCGGAGCCAAGCCCAGCCGACTGTGTTGTCAACCATGCCTTTGAGCACGGCCGCAATGTCTTCCTTACCCTTCTCTGGGTCCGGTCCGAGGCCAATCGCAGCAGCGGTCGTGCCAAGGTATTTGAAAGTTGGATCAGCCGCCACAGTCTTCTTATAGCTGTCCAGGAGGTTTTTCTGCCAACCTTGCAGGCCAAAAGCCGTGTCAGGCAATGATCGTACGAAGGATGGTAGGGATGTGTGCGCTGCATCTCGGCCTTTGGCGTTGCGGGGATCGGCTGAAAAGCCTCTTCCAGTCTGAACAGCTGCTCGAACGAACAATGCTTTCAGCAGTGTCAGACTAGGGTCTTCTGCTGGTGTCCTAATGGTGTGCTGAGATGATGCGAGGGATGATGCAATAGACATGTGACTTGAAGATGCTGCTGATAGAGCACTTGGGGGTCGTGAGGGATTATCGTCTTCGGACACCACTTCGTTAATGCTTCCCCAGCGACTCTGATGCTGCCGCTGCATCATTGCCTGTCGCGACATCCTTTGCGTGGTGTTGGGTCGTGGTAACGCTGGTGGTGCAGATGCTGTCGATTTCGCTGATTGTGGTATTCCATGATCCATTACTGAGATTGTTGGGACAGGAGCTTCCTCTGGGGAAATCGTAGCCGTATCGTCAAAGATGGTGGTTGGTGTTTCAGGTGTGATTTTAAGGGTGTTCTGATCCTCAATGTAACCTGCCCTTTTGGCTAGCTGAAATGCTTGAGAGAATGTCGTCTCACTTGCTCTTGGAGTGTCTCGATCAGGTCGCACTTGTCTCCAACCTTCCCTGAACAGGTCACAGAGGTCCCAGCAGGCCTGCATAGCTGACCCGAGCAGTTCTTGGTCTGGTTTACGATTCTCTCTTTTGCTTTGTCTTAAACTGAACAACATTTCTGCCAGAGTCCAGCATGCGCGAAGGAGAGAATCGGTCTCTGCGACCATTTTTGACTTCTGCTTCATCAACCTATGGCACAATGTGATGTAAAAATCCAGCGTCCTCTCGCGAAATGCTTCCGGTAAGGTTCGATCGTGGGTGTTGAAGAGGTGGTTGTTGAGCTCGAAGCTTACTCTCAGTACCGAATCGCCTGCCTCATTGTTGCGAACCCGGACCTCGAATAACGCTTGACAAAATTCACGACACAAGTTCAAGGTATTCTTTGTGCCCACAACGGCGGTGATATCTCTGGTCTCGTACAGGTTCTGACACAATTTCCAGCAGGACTTCCAAGCCTTCTCGTGCATGTCCCCTTTTGAGTAATGGTTGTTGAAGAACAGACGGTCTCGATGGCCGTTGCTGAGACTTGCCAACGTATTGCAAAGCGTCCAGCATTCTGACAAGGCACCCTCCAAAGCTTCAATCTCGCCCTCGATTTTGCGTGCCAGCCTTCGCCTTTGCTTAGAGCGTTCATGTTCGTCTGCTGACAGGTCTGTCGAGAATTGCTCGGATTCCTCGTTGTCTTCACCTTCTCTTATACCTGCGGAATTGTCAGTTGATATTCGATATTCATTGAGCGATCAATTAATCTCACTTGCAAGACTTGAGCCGGGTCGGCTGAAGGACAGTTCCTGCCGTGTCTGTGCCCGTGGGGTGCTTGCCCAGTCCTTAGCAGTTGGTATATGAGTCATCAAAGGCGAAGGAGGCATCTGAGGGTCATAAAACTGCGAAAGGTCAGAATGTGTCAGGTTCTGTGATGCATTCCAGATCTCACATTATTGTCTGCATCAGCAGACCGAGGCTCGTCCTCTGGACGGAGTGTTACCTCGGACGGTACGGTGGACTCTGTGTTAGCTGAGGCTGCCGTTAACGGCCTGATGATGGGCGCAGTGACCTGCGGATCAGGTACGCTAGGACACGAAGCGGTGCTTGATTGACTGAGGGAGCGACGGGAGCGTTGACCTTGGGACAAGCGGGATGAGGGCCTGCTGCCGCCGGAAGCATGCCAACTACCAAACCCCGAGGGGATGTGAATGACAGACTGGGGTGGCTCGTCTTCTTCTATTCGGGTAGATGTATTTATGCTGCCAGTATCGATCTTGTAGGACGTCAACATCTGGGACCACATAGTCAAAATGGAGACAGGGGTTGTACCTTGAGGTTGCTAAGAGAACTTCTATTTGAGGCTGCACTGAAAGGGCGGATTTCTACAGATGGCCTCGGGTCTTCTTCAGGCTGCGCACTACTTGGCTCTTCCTCGCCATCAACGTCAGCGAAGACGGTGCTGGTTTCGGAAGTCGAGGGCGAGGGTGCAGTAATGTCTGACGGCGTTGTGGCTTCTTCGATCATGTGGGTGGCCGATAAACTCGACCGGTGCTGAGGAAACCTGCCGCAGTTAGATTGCTTTGGATGGATAGGACGATGCATGACTTACATATTGCCGTGCGCCGCAGTGCTTGGGGTCATGGCAGAGGTTGGCCAAGGAGAATCCGGTACGGGTGAGAAGGCACGAGGGAACAGAGCCTGTGCACCATATGGAGCCTTGACTGCTGCCATTGCACTCGCCGTGGAATACCCTGCACTACTTGCTGGTCAAGTATCTCAGACGCGCCTGCCACTTCCGGTGTAGGTGCTATTTGTGGCAGCAACGATCTTGTTTAAGAACGCAGCATATCGAGAACAAACAGCCAAACACTCAAATGCTGTGTCGAGAGGACATGAATAGCAACGTCTAATGGTCTGGCTCGGGCCAGGTAGCCGTGGTCTAATCGTTGGTATGGAAGTGCCGCAAGAAGGTGTAGTCTAGCAGCGCGTATGCACGACTGTTATGGAATGTTGTGTGTGCGCCTGGTCGTGTTTGAGGCCGCGTGATTCTGCTCGCTCCCCCAGCTCTTGAAGTTTATGCGAGGTTGACACGATAGTCTTTTTCGGTGTGTTGTCTGCTAAAGAGGATCAATCTTCTGCGAAAGGAATCGTTTCGAGGCTAGCACAGGGACCCGTGCATGAGGTATACCAGGAATGAAACGCCGCTACCATAACAAAGCGTCGGCGCTTAACTCTGGTGGACGAGGCGGCGTGCGATCAGAAGCAAGTATGGAGATGCGGCTCAAGAACTGTATCTGATGTGTCGGCGAAGCTGCAACACCAACAAAACGGAGTAGATGTGCGGTAGATGGTGTTGGAAAAGGACGATCGATAGGATCGTGTGCAAGTTGTGATCTTTCAGAGCGACTGTGTGATCCACGCTCTGCCCTCGACAATGAGGAAGGGACTCCGCTACACACCGGTGGGCTGGCACTGGTTCGGAAAAGATACTGCGACCGTTCAGGGCCGCTGAATGGTGGAAAGAGAGCAACAACACGGTGTGAGACTTGACCCATTCTCCACAGCGGCTGGCGTAGACGCTCCAAAAGCACTAAGCCGAGTGCTGGACGCCTTGACTTGCAAGTTCCGGTCGCCTGGGATGAACATGGAAGCCGCATTGGCGCAATTCTTGGTTCTGTGATGGGACGCCCCAGCGTGCAGATATCACCTCGCTGGCGTTTCCCTATTCGTGCCAAAGGCATACACTAACTTAGCGAGCGTCCCCATTCTGCACGTTTTTCTGCTTCTACGCGCCCACGCTTAATGAAAGCCATCAACGCGTAGGAACAACGACCTCAAATTGTCCAATGAGGCGAAGTTCTGCTCTTTTACATGATCCAAAAGATAGACGGATAGCGCTGCTTGCGCTGGTTGCCAATAATGACCATTCTTGAAGTGGAGGCAGGAACTCAAAGAAGCTACATGGCAAGCAAGTGTTGGTGATCAAACTGCCATGACTTCGTTCTCGTGGCATGCAAGCTACGTTTCAGCAGGCGAGAGCACAACATTGGTCAAGACTCGTTTATTATCAAACATCACACCATCGGTGCAGCACGTATGCTGTGAGCTTGTTGTTAGTGTCGTCCCATAGCTGCTTCATTGAGATTCGTAGAATCACCAGCATCTTAATGTCCACTTCACGTTCCGTGCCCCTGGTTCCAAGACCATCCCGGTCGTCCTTCCCACTCAGTCACAGTCAGATGCCACGTGCCGCTAACGCCATGCTAAACTGCTGAGCCGCCTGAACCAAAAGACGTGGGTATCGTGATTCGTACATTATTGATCGCTGTTTCCTACCGGATAGTCATCTGTTTGGTCAGTTGGCCGCCTTTACCGATCCCGGCCTCTCGGGACGCGGAGGCGCTGACACCGGCTTTGCGTTCAAACACCTTCCAAAACTTCAGGCTTTCGTCAGCAGCTAAGAAGATTAGTTAGCCGTGCGTCGATCATCACATCAAGGAGGTTGTGCACTTACCAGCCGTGGCTAGCATCTGGCCGTCGGGGCTGAGGCAGCTGTGCAGCACTCGTGTCTCATGAGCTGGAATTTCCACATTTCGAACCAAGGTCGGATAGCTCCAGATGCTGAGGGAGTTGTCTGGGAAGCCGCTTGAACTAACGAGCTCTCGATAGTGGTTACTGAACTTCAATGAAGTCACTTGTGAGCCAGTGTCAATGCTGTTGACTCGAGCTCCGGTGGTTGTGTTCCAGAAGTGGATATGTCGATCATAAGAGCCGCCTCCCGTAGCAAGAAGATTGAGTTGCCAAGGACACCAACTGAGAGCCTTGACAGCAGCACGATGGTTCTTCTTTGCAAACTTTGGAGCAGCGAGTGATCGAGCGTCCCAGATGGAGACGAGGTTGTCGTTGCCGCCAGTAGCGAGCTGTGATCCATCTGACCGCCATTCAAGTCCACAGACTTCAGATGTATGAGATACCAGCTCGGCGACTTTGTGATTAGCGACTCGAACGTCATGGTTGAATACCAGACCGCTTCGAGCACCGGTCGACAGAGTGTGCTTGTTCCAGCCCATGACGCCAACACGAGTTTCATGGCCAAACATGCTTCGAAGCTTGGTACCTTCTTCAACATCCCAGATCTGGACTTCACCTGAGCCGAGACCGACACCCACATAGGCACCATCGCCGGACCACTTGACACTGCTGACGTAGGTGTCGGCCGGAGTCTCAAGGAGCTGGCTGACTGTACCGCTTTCTGCGGTCCATACATAGACATTACGTTCGAGACCGATGGCGACCTGATTCTGTGAGCTCCAGTCGAGCAGGTTGAGGTAGTAGTCATCGACTAGGCCTGGAGCATCCAGTACTCGCTCGGGAGCGGACTGGATGCGTCGACGAAACTGCGCTGATTGAGCAGTGGCTTGCTTAAGTGGTCGGTTGTATTGCGTTCGCAGGTCAATGGGCTTGGACGACTCTGGTGGAGCAGGCTTGAATGCAAGGATACGTTGATTTGTGGAGATGCCGCACGCTGAGGCAAGAGTTGTCTCGTAAGCTGAAGCGCTTGTTTTCGGTCGGGAAGTGTTTGTCTCGTCGTCTTCGAGACCCATGTTCTCGAGAGCTGAAGTGAGATCTGAGTCTGCGCCTCGCGCTGAGATGCCGTAGGCACCATCAAGGACGGATTTTTCTTGGCCGCTAGTCTTCGGCCTGGAGTTCTCGTCGAACTTCGCCGAGCCAGCGATAGCCAGTCCTTCACTCGCCGTTCGGTTTGGGATAAACCGATCTGCCGTCTGGTTTGGTAGGCGGATTGTGGTCTTGCCTCCTTTTAATCGGATAGCACTATCCTTTCGTGATCGTTCCCGAGATGGTGTTGTTGTGCTTGGGCCCGTGCCGACCAGGGTGAATTCTGATACACCAAGGTCGAGATGCTTTGGTGATCTCTGGGCCTTCGCAATGTTGGACTTCGGTGACGCCGCATATGCAAATTTTGACACGGATCTGGAAATTGATCTTGAGAACGCAGTTGAGCCATCTCGCTTGTGTATCGATTGATTGGCTCGAGGGGGTGTGCATGGGGAGTTCGAAACGTTGGTGGCAGCACTTGCTGTCCTCGCTCGTGGAGATGGAGTCAGGGGCATACGACCACCTGCGGTCTTGGTGCTGAAGATGCCATGATGGCTCTTGAGAGGCGTAGATACTGTGGGGGTAGCCATGGTATCTATGCTTTGTATATGTGATCGAATTGGCAATTTAATGCTTCGATCGTAGTCCTGTAAGTCTCGAAGAACAATTAAGACTTCGAGGGTTAGTATGAGGTCGATTAAGCAATCAGAACTTGTCGGGGAAGTAATCTGTGCTTGGTGTCCGGCAATCCAGTGAGGTCTCAAGATGCTCAACTGAATGGATCCTGAGAGAAGCTGTTGGGTATGTTGGTTAGTGTTTCTCTTGGTTGTGGTCCACTGAAATTGTTGGATTGATTGAATAACCGAGTCCTGTCCTGCAGAGCCAAAAGCCTTGAAGCAATCGAGAGGCGACCGAATCTAGCGATGCGTAGTACGATCTATTGGACTGTGTCGGCTATACTCGTGCAAGGATGATGCTGTGAAGAGGGTTGGGGAGGTGTTTGGAGGAGGGGATTTTGGTTATGGAAGGGAGGAAGAAGGGAAGTGCGTATGGATGCAATTGGGATTCATCCTCTTATTGACACTGCCATTGGCTAGTGGTCGACCAGACAACACAATCGATAGACCGGCTGCGGTCCGGGTGAGCAAGGCTGACCTGACGATTAGCGCAGCCTTGCTGGATCCCAGATTTGAGCCACCAATGTCGATCCATTGGCCCTCCAAGCCTAAGCGCCCGCCTCTAACTTCTCAGGTGGATCTCCCTATGGCATCGCGTCTTGCGCCGATTATTGAAACACCTCATCCACATCATTCACGTCGCTTCACGCTCTGTCATTCTCTTGTACGGTGTCCGCCCATCAGCCTCACTTTGAACGGTGCATACGCACACAAGCTTTCCTTCTTCTTTCTTTCGTTCTCTTTTCAAGTATTCCATACCTGGCTGGCATCTGCCTCTCGTGCTATTTTCCTCAATTTTTCTTTTCAGTCACACCTTCCTACTGCATGATTTAGGTTTAGCTAGGGTTACTCGTTCCAGATGAATTCTCCAGTCACTCCACAACCGCACTTCTTGTCGCATATGTCAGCTGAGGTCACCGCGGCACCCATGCAAACACCCGCTAGGAATTGGTACACAGCAGCATCGTCTCGATCGCAAGCGGACACGCCGGCCGGGGCGTACCTGATGCCAACAACTCCTGAAAGACACGGCCCGCGAGGGGCCGCAGAAAGAGATGCGAAGAGACCGATGATCAGGACAACCACAGGCAACAAGCCGGCGTGTCTTGTAAATGCCTCAGTAACCTATTGTGGAAACGATCAGATATATGCCTTTGGAGGCTTCGACCAATTTACCGACGAGGTGTACAACCACGTACTGAAACTCGATCTGAAGTCGTTGAACTGGACGCTGGTCGACAATTTTGGTGATATCCCCGGGGTGCGCATGGGCCACTCTGCCTCACTCTACCAGGGAGACAAATTGCTCGTCTACGGTGGCGAGAATGAACACCGAGAATATCTGTCTGACGTCGTCATCCTCGACTTGAAGACTCATAATTGGACCCAGCCCGAAGTGCATGGCACTGTTCCTAGAGGCCGAGCTAGGCATGCGGCTGTGGTGTACGAGGACAAGCTATTTGTGATTGGTGGGATGACGGGGGAGACCCAATACATTCTTGACGACTTATGCTACTTGGACCTTAAGACCTGGACCTGGTCAAAGACCTGGACCTTCGTACAGAGATTCGACCACACGGCATGGGTCTGGGGAGGACGTCTATGGGTATTCGGAGGCCTTGGCCCCGAGATGGAGAAGTTATCAGACCTATGGTGGTTGGACCTGAAAGGCTCCACACCGGGAACTGTTTCAGCCCGACCGCTGAGCTCTTCAAGAGCTGCTTATGGTCGAGACCTGTTCTCGCATTCAAGAACAGAACCCTACACCGCCAACTCGGGCAGCGTACACATCCGCTCTCGACGTGGTGGTCCGACTGCGCCAGGTGCAATCACGAACACCAAATTTCTATCTGGACCGCATGTACCAATGCAGGCATCTGGATCCCACTTTCACGTCTGCTCAAGTGGAGCACTCCTGGATTTTGTAACGCCTGCTGCAACCATACGACATAGCGATTGCAATTTGTCGATTCTCGAGCTGGACTCGATGAGATGGCAAAAACTCGTTGAGGCACAAGAACTGTTCAGCCCTGGATACAAATGGCACTACTGCACAATGAATGAGGATGGCACCAAAGTGTGGCTGCTTGGATCACCTGAAGAGGACCCCGCAAATGCGACGACGAGCGAGCGGCACCTCAGCGAAGTGCTCTCTGTTGATCTGCGAAGGTATGGTCTCCTTGGCCACGATAGTGCACCGTCCACGGAGCAAAATAGGATATTAGCTGCCGAGCGCTCTTCAGCGGTGAGTGCAGGTCTTGGGGCGGACCTCGCCGTCAAGTTCGATCAGCCGCCGGCGACTGGTAGCATGGCAGATTTCGTTGTTACAGCCATTGTGGATGATACCATCGAAGATGAAGGGTCGGAGAATGGCATGGACAGCAATGTTGGAACTCCGGCCACGGCATTGTCTTCTGCCGCAAATAGTCAGGCCGTCGTCTCCGACCAAGCTAACAACACTTCACCTCCGATCCATGTTCACAAACTTATTCTTCACGCACGGTGGCCTCATTTCAAGCGTCTACTCTCATCGAAGATGTTAGAATACCAGACCAACACGCTCCACATCCCAGAACCGTACTCAGTAGTACGAGCTTTCCTTTCCTACCTTTACACCGATGAAATATCTCCTCACAATATCTACTGCCAGAATCTGGCCGATATTGCGGGCATGCTTGTCCTTGCAACCATGTACGACATGCAGAAGCTCAGATTACTTTGCGTCCAGCGCCTATCCCGTGAGATCGACATCGAGAACGCCGCAGTGATTTGGGAGCGAGCTGGTCGGACCAATGAAGACTGGCTCAGGAATCGAGCGGCTCGGTTTTGCAAGTCCAATTTGGGCCGGGTTGTGCGGACTGAAGGCTTCCGAAGCCTGAGTCGTGCGTCACTCATGGAGTTCTGTGAGGCTGTCTCAGTGGAAGGACGAGTCGTTGAAGAAGAGGAGCTAGAAGAGTCATTTGGCTCTGGGGCATATGCCAGTGCTAATACTGCCGGACGAAGACGGCACCGCGATAGCAACATGGAGACCGAAGGAGAGGATGATGACGTAGACATGGTCTAGAGGCATTTCTCCCGCGGGAATTCCTGGCACTCCAAACCCCCCAATTGCGACGAATTTTACAACGTCTTTACGATGATGAAGTATGGGAGTGGAAGTGTATGACTACTGAATATTATTAGCGACGGTTCGGGGAGGGTTCTATGTACTCGATCAAGGGCACTGCTAAGGCTCCACATTGCGAGAACGTCTGGTAGATAGAGCTGGAGGCGTACTTATTGTATGCGATAAATTGCTGATCATCGAAGCCTTGGGCTGGAGTCAGAAACCTATTCTATCAACATTGTAGACGTGTCGCAACTGTTGTTGTACCCTTCACCAAGCGTGCACTTATCGCCTTGTAATTCTCATAATGACGATTGGAAATGCCTGCTCATGGAAGAACCCCTTTTGCTCCTTTACACTCGGACACTCATACTGCACATCTTCAACATTTAGTCTCCTTCCTAAACATGCCTCCCTGAACAAATTCAGCGTTCTCTCATTCCTCACAGTCGCAGAAATCAGCGCCCCTATATCGGATTCCGGAAATATATCAATCATCAGCACTTTCAGCAACTGCGCCAGAACAGGCACGGCATCTGGGCTATATGTTATATCGGCTCCTAGAATCATATTGTAGTCCGGTAACTCACCGTCAACCTCAAGCCCATCCTCGAGTGACTGCGGTGTGTTGTCAGCCCAATCTAACGTCCTCGCGTGTACCTTTGATTGCGCTGCTCCCCCAAGCACACCCTGGCAATTTCGAAAGATGTTCTTTTCCATGCTCTCAACAACGTGCGGTAGACCATCCGTAGCAACAACAGTTTTAGCATCAAGGCAACCGGCGCACAAAATGCTAACTAGACCTGTACCCGCGCCAAGTTCAATCACAGTCTTCCCTTTTACCAAGCTAGGGTTGCTGTACAGGTACTGCGCTAAGTGCAAAGAAGCCTCCCACGTTCGTAGTCCCACATTGCCCCCAGCGGCAAGCAAATTCGGCGCTTCCTCGATTAAAATCCGCTTCGGATGGCGTGTATTGAGTGGCTCGGGCAATATGTATGTGATTATCCGTGTCTCGCTCGCTTGAATGACTGGGTCTTGTGTGGGAAGTGTGGAAAGGTAACCCATATGTTCTGCCAGCTGATCGGACACAGCCTGCGATAAGAGAAGTCAGCTGTACAAACGGCCACCATCATTATGTTTCGAGGGATGCTATGAACTAGTTATGCCGCGGATAGCCCAACAGACTCCTTCAAGAACCTACATCTTCATCAGGATCGTTGATTTCACGCTCAATCAACGCAATGACTTGCTTGAGCACTTTTCGCTGATACGCGGGAGGACCTTTCAGAGGCCCATCGAAAAAGTTTCTGTAGAGCTGATGCTGTACATCAGGCTCAAGCAACAACTTTGCAGGCGGATATGACAGATTCTGCACCTGCTGCATGTACTGCCGGTAGAAGTGCACTAATTGAGGATCATCCATGGCGAGCAGACTATCCCAAGGCGTTCAGATATGTGCATTCAGTGCATTTTATGTCGATCCTATGGCAAGAATTTGATAGTGGTAATTGTGACAGAAGATCTCATTGATCAATAACACCAAAATCTCTTGAACGGATCTACGTGATCAGCATTAAGAAATCATTAAGCTGCAGCCTCAGGCATCATATCTTGTCAGCCTTGCCTCGCAGACCTTGTAGCCTTAATTTTCAATGCCCTTAGCCACTAGACTGTATACGTACTAGTTTATTCTTGGCAATATCTGTGTGCGCTGCCAAAATCGACTTGCTTCAACCCGCACACCAACGGAAGTACATTGCGACGACGAGCCATCCTACAACCGTCCTACAACCAGATAATCCTCGTCTTGGTCCTGTAGCATACCCTCGCAATCATGGCTACTCCTTTCAGCGCTGACCAACCGGTCACCATCCGAACCCGAAAATTCATCACAAACAGACTCCTCTCGCGAAAGCAGATGGTTGTGTAAGTCCTCCTCCATCCACGAACAGCATGAATGCCGGCACAAGACAGTCGAAAACTGGTCCACTACAAAAGAATCTGTTCCTCAAGACTCAATACTAACGTCTCCCATAGCGACGTCCTTCACCCCAACCGCGCCAACGTCTCCAAGAACGACCTCCGCGCCAAACTCGCAGAAGTCTACAAATCCAACGCCGACCAGATCAACGTCTTCGGCATGCGCACACAATACGGTGGCGGCAAGACTACAGGCTTCGCACTTATCTACGACTCCACCGAGGCCATGAAGAAGTTCGAGCCAAGATATCGACTCATCAGAGTAGGACAGGCGACCAAGATCGAGAAGGCCAGCAGACAGCAGCGAAAGCAGAGGAAGAATAGGAGCAAGAAGTTCAGGGGCACAGAGAAGGTTACGGGTCCCAAGAAGGCGAAGAAATAAGCGACTCGTCTGTGAAGTGGTTGTGGTAGAGAGGAGCCGCGGGGATGAAGCTGCGTTGTCGCGTGTTTCTGCGTGGGGAGTCTTGTTTCATCCGGCATCATGACCTGGAGCCGCCGGTACTGTTCTTGGTGGGCTCTGACCAAGCAGTGTGGTTGATTGAGGCCATTGGCAAGTGGCATGAATTGTGGATGAGATCGTACATCCTGAGCATGAATGAAGGTGCCTGCCATCTGCTGTCGTTTTGGTGCAGAGATGATATGGAGCAAGAGCATGCATATACCGCATCAATGCATTGCATGGCCCCGTGGAAGAGAGGTCGACCGACGTCAGCATTGCGCTGTTCGTGTACTGATATCAAATCCCCATTTCAAATGCCAAAACGTTCAAAGTTCACGATACGTTGCCTTGGGAAAAAGGTTGTCAAACAAAAAGTTTCAACTCGTGATCACATTCTGATGGTAGAGTGCTGTTGCTACAGGACGTGCATATTCTCGTGCAGAGCCAGCTGATGCTCCAAAGTCCACTCATGGGTAGCTGACAACCGCAGCTCACTGAACTTTTCTTCCAAATTTCATTGCGGCCATCCATCTCGTTTGTCTGACCATCCATTCCAACGCCAACCAACGTGTCCGTACTTTTGTGGTTATTCAACAGGTATGGCTGACCGAGTAAAGACAGAAGCCAATCTTTAAGCATGCTGAATGCACCGAAGACAATTTGGTAAAATCAGCTTATGTTCTACCAATACATGCTAGAGCTGACAGCATGATGAAAAATAGACGCCTCCTCCGTAGTAAGAAGTGCAGTCATTACCAGAAGACCCGAAACGGTATGTGCTGATATGGTACGAATACATCGTTGGAAAGAAGTTCTTTCAGGAACACGGGTGAAACGGTGCTAAGCGGCACTCAATAGGTGGAAGCAGCATTGAGTGAAGATGTTGAGCTCCGGTGCTTAGAGAATTGCTCTGCCTCATTTGTCTGTTCACTAGTCAAACTAGTGTTTCTGCTGATTTCTGGAGATGGGTTCCAATTTGTCGGGAAGGCAGTTGAAAGTCTGCCAGTGAGCATGCTGCGGGCCCGACGACTTGATGGTTCGGTGTTGGTATAGCCATAGAGAACACTCGCTGGAGAGGAGGTCCTCAAGCCGTTTCGGGAGGTGCGGCTCCGCAGCAGAAGAGCTTCTGTTTCAGACGCTGCTGGGCTACCTTGTTGCATTTGTTGTTGCTTTGAACCATCAGTGGCGATGGGTAATGGTGCAGCTGGTAAGCTGACTTGAGGGCTGGTGGACTCAGCAGAGTAGGGATAGACCTCAGCTTGATCTTCACATGTAGCTAGGTTTGAAGCAGCTGCCGAAAAATCTTGGCTGCCACCACAACTTGTTCTGCTGGATACTTTGCTAATATAAGACGCAGTCTCGGTGCTCCATGTGTGAGAAGACCGATGGCTGACAGCACTCAATGGCGGAGTGTCTTGATCATTGGAAGGTAGTGGAGCCAGTGTGCCTGTCAGTGAAGGCTGAGGTAATGTCCGCTCATGGTTCAAGGCGTGCTGCCCTTGCTGAATGTTGAGCAGCGGATATGACTTTGTGCTTTCCGCTGGTGTCAGAGGATACACAGGAGATACCTGCTGTGGGACTGACGCACTGTTCATCTGTTCAAGCCAGAGGGAATTCTGTTGCGGTCGAGACACTGCATTGATGTAATTCACGCTCGCTCTCGCTCCGTGGTCAGGATCTGGTAACATGTAGGAAGGTGGCTGAGTTGAATATGTGCTCGCAGGTTCTGCTTCGTAAATGGAATAGGACGAGGGATAAGTGGGCTGGCTCCACGCTAATGGAGATATCTGGGCGCTCGCTAATCCTGTGTAGTCGAAGCTGCTTGGCCATGCATTGTACGCAGCAGTGCTCTGCGGCTGAGTGTAGGAGTGATGCGGGGAAAGATAAGGATTATGTCTTGTCCGTGAGCTTGTTGGGTACGGATGGTAGTGGTGCTGATGATGGCTCCAGCCCCGACCGCTGCTGACGGTAGGATAACAGTCGAGCAACGAGGATCGCACCTTCATCATCAGAACGTGGTCATGGAGCTAAGAAAGGGACATACTCTTAAAAACTGGCAACCGTCCCAGCCGGCACTTTTGCAATTGTCACATCCACTTCCGTCGCCTTGGTCGCCACTGCATTTGATCTTTCGTTTTCGGCAACGCTCGCACTAGATCTCAGGTTAGTCTGCTCTACTGTGACCTCAAATGCTGCTCTTTGATTCTCACAGCTACAGGAACTCGCTTCCTAGGCGGTCCGCCTGACTTTGTTTCGTGCTCTGAAGTGGTTTTCTTGGTCGGGTATGGCGAAGTGCCGTAGCCGTCCGAGAGCAGTTGATCGTGCGAGACCACATTCATCGTTTGACCTGATCGATGAAAGAAGGCATCATAGGAGCGACTTGTAGCGAGCTTCAGACTATTGTTAACGCTTGAAAGTCTTCCACCATTCAGAGCACATACCATGGTCTAGGTTGGAATCGTTGTAGGAGCCGCAAGAAATCTGGGAGCGACCAATAGCGGATGATGGTGGTAAGGTTTCGGAATATATTCAACAAGTGCTGTTGAATTGCTGAGTTGGTCTGAGAATCCAATGCCTCGGTGGATCAAAGCAGTTGCCAAGTAGCACGTCCCGATCAGAAACTTCAGAATCGGAAAAGAAAGAGACAGGGGTATGAGGGTGCATAGTTAAAAGGTGTGGCCTTATCAGGCGGCCATATAGTTTGCTTGTGGTGTACTCCATATCATTATGGGTCGAAGATGTGTCATGTTGATCACCACCTGAGGCGCTCGACATGCATCATCAAGGGTCAAACCTATGCTAAAGCTGATGATGGGTGGCGCTGCTGAAACTTGGTCGTAAGATTCCTTCTTTGTTGCGCAAAGTCGGAATCCGCGTCACACATGAACGCTACGACAACCTGATGCTTCTGCATGAGTGCCGTCTAGCCAGTCTGAGGCATCCGCAGGAACTGCAATTCGGTAAGTCCGTCATCAATGGATGCTACCTTGACCAAGGCCATCTACACAGCATGAAACCTGGTGTTTGACATGCAAGATACTGTCTCTGGAGGCAACTCAGTTGCTGTCGCGATCGTGCTTGCTATTGCCCGCTCTATGGTAGATGCGAGTGACATCTCGAGCTAAAGGGGCAAAGCAATTGTGGGTACTCTATAATTCCGTTGCGGTGCCCCAATGGTGTAGGAGTGGAGCCCGTCAGGTCGACCAATCTTGAAGGTTGATTTGTTTGCTGTCTAGCAGAACGGTTATGGTTGATGTGAGTTAGCCAGGATTGGATGCTGAATGACCCGCAGCAAACATCCGTACACAACGTGGTTAGATCCTAATCGGACAGTCTATCACAGGATACTCTTCAGCGAGAATTTGACCATTCTGCCCAGATGAGCATTGCATAGTAACGCTGTCGGAGGCTACTGGATGGTAAAACAATAGCGACATTCGCAGATAACTGGACATGCGCATGTTTTAGATGAACTCTGTCGTCTTTGCCGAAGGCAGACGACAATCTGGAGTTCGGTCCGGCATGAGGCTGTTGCCAGAAAACCCCATCAGGGGCGTTGGACATCCATGGATCTTTCAACTAAGGATGCAGTAAGGAAGCTGTCATTGCGAATCCAGCAGCAGGGGCGGACTCGCTAGAAGCTATTGCGAAGGTCTCAAGCCACGGACCGTGTTCTGTTACACAGTCGCAAAGACCTGATCAACGCTGATAAGGATTAGCGGCTTTTGCTGGCACCTTTCTTGACAAATCAGCTAAAGAGGCACATGTGTGTGGTTGTACAGGAGTTCTGCACCAAATCAAATGTGATCTAGCATGCTCTCAGCGCTTTGAATACCTGTCATACGTTTTCTAACATCTCAAACGGCTTGAAATTCCCGAGCATTGGCAGCGACAACTAGCTGTCACGAAGGCAGATAGGTGGCCCCTCGAAATTGCCCGTTGACCACAAATTGGTGGACTCATCCGAGTGTCAAGGCGATTGTGATTGGCAGAATCCTTCGGACGAGCCGCATCAAAGAGCTTTTGAGCACAAGCTTTGAGATGCCCAAGTCTGCTTGAGAAAAGCGTGGCATGCGAAGTGCTTGTTACACTTCATCTGCCAACCAGCAGTTCTTAATGACAGCCTGTGGAGATACAAAGTCAAGACTCTGAGCTCTTGTGCTCACGACCTATGTGCAAAGGCTGACTTGATTTATCTGGGCTATTTGAGGTTGAGAGGAGGTCTGTGATCTTTTCGGGGGATTTTTGTGGACCGCGATGCATTAATCGTGTGCAGAAGTTGTGCGCTTTGGTAAGATGAGACTCTCATTAGTACCACTTTGAATTGAGACTCGATCAAGCTGGATACACTGCTGGAGTTGCCATCACCTGATTCGTTAATCATGCATAGGTCATTAGCGCAGACTATCTGTCTCAGTTTCAGGCATCAACAAGATCGGCTGTTTGTGTAACATAGTGCTTTCTCGAAACGCGTGATGGCCTGCTCTGCAATTCTGGTCGCTTGGATTTCGCGCTGAAATAGGGCATGTCCGCCACAAACGTGCAGAGAAATTGTTTGTGTTGAGTATATTGATATGAGGACGACGGGAGAATGCGTATGACTGAAAATGATGAGCAAATGAAACAGGTGCGTGCCATACCAGTGCCAAATCCGAGAAAGCAGATGTTATGAAGCGTTCTTAGCCAGCTGCATGCCATGATGTTCAACCCTACCGTATCATGTCACGAGCCAGCGAAAAGCTTCTCCACTCCTAACATACCTAGAGCATACTCCGTATCTGACAAGCCAATCGCGCGACGATAAAGAGCCCGCTCCCGGCTTGACAGGGGCTCACACGCTTCAGCGGCGTAATGATGTTGGTGTTGGAGATGTGTGGTCGTAACTATCTTGTTGTATAACATAGTGACAGCCAAATATTTTCCAAAGGCCCAGCAAGGGCTTGAAATTAGTGACGAGCGGGGCCGCTCTTCCTTGATATACGGACAACGTGAAATGTTTCCAGGGTTCCTTTCAGACGACGGCAGCCGGCCCAGGGACCAGCTTTCAGAGCGATGGGATGATAGGAGTGACGGTAGGTCCGTATCTTCGCGGTCTCTGCACTCTTCAGGTTGAAGTCATCTTTTGCGGAAGCCAAACGAGCCCAGCCATTAATTCGCATGGTAGGAACTGCTTCGGCTTCACAATCAATGAATCAACCACAACCGGCAAGTGCAGGTCAGGATGACGCACATAATCCGCCTCCCGCATACGACAAGATCTCACTAGCACCACCATCTGCCGACGAGCAGCAGCACGCATCATTCTCGGCGCCACAAAATGGTGCTGGTTTTGACCCAAATGGTGGTGCTTCCCAGAATCGTCGTAAGTCGATGAAGCAGAAGTGGAAGGAACTCAAGGAGGAAGACCAAAAGCGCAAGGCACAGCGATATAAGTATGTGAGTGCTGCAGAGGCAGATAGAATCACCGGCCTTGACAAGCATCGCGAGGAAGAAGCGAAGAAGTCCGCTGAGCGGAGGAGAGGCGGCAGTAGTATACTTGGTATACTCTTCCTCAGCTGACACAGTACGCGACCTTTCCCTTCACAAGTATATTGACTGAGTAGCGCAAAACTAATTAAGTACCATTCGAAGCTTTATACGAATTTTCGTTGTATGTTGACACTTTTCAATAAAGATCAAGAAACACTACTCTTAATCCTACAGTCCGGTGCCGGTGCCTGGTAATGACATTTCCACGAGTCACACGGTCCCCTGTATGTAACACCAGCGAAGCATATGCGCAGGTCCAGAACCATGGTGAGCATTTGCCAACGCCTTCGCATGGGCGCGAAATCGGTATCATGCGCAGCTAAGCAGCGCATTGAAAGCTCTGATGTATCGCAATCAGGTAGGTCATGTCCTTCGAGGGTCTAAATTTGCGCTGGCTTGGTCGAAGTTAGGAAGCTGTCTCTGAGTCAGGGCTTGCAACACTTAATACACATCCGATGTATGACCATTTCGAAATTGATCTTTGCACTATGGAAAAAATCTACGCCCATCTGGTGGACCTCCTTGATGAAACTCCCCGAAAGAAAAGCAACAACAGCTGAGGACGAGCCCAGGCTAGCAAGTTCCGTGGATAGCAACGCGAATCCTTCAAGGCGGCATGCGAATCCAACCTACCTCGAGCCTCCCACACGCAAGAATCATAGAGCCATCGCGATGCTTCTTGAGTGGCTAAGTCGATGTTGTCTCATGTCAGGAGTGAATGTCCGGTAGAATCTATGCAGCAGTTGTCTTGTGACAATTTGGACTCCCACGTGTACGTCAACTACCGCTTCTTCGAGGAAGACCGGGGTAATATACATAACAACACTTACATATACGAAAGCCATGTCGCTAAGCTGAAGAGATTCCATCACCAGATTTTGCAATCTTCTTAGAACTCGACTTTGTTCTCCCGGCGGACTGCTAACGCCCGCCGTATTGGGGAGCATTGAAGGAGATTGCACAAATGCTCTCAACCTGTTCTATAGTACAAGGGCAAATGTTAGAATTGTACACCGTTACCGCAATACTGATCCCAGCATGGGCGTTGTGTCATAATCCAAATCCGATCCTTTCCACGAGTATGGCACACGGCGATTGTCCTTTGAAAATCTGAACTTCCTGGGAAATGACCCGAGGAGCCTGGGATACGCTCCAGAAGAACAGCCTTGTGAGCGCAAGGATACATCTGCCAGAGCGTATGTAGCAGTATCAGCGAAACGAAGACCAAGAAAAGATCATAGGAGCAGGGCTTACCGTCTGCATGCCAGCGAGGTCAGTGGAACAAGAACTGACCGCAGCGCGTGCTTTGTAGCCTCAAACTATTGAAGAGGCTCTAATGTTCGCCAGTGCTTAGTCTATCTCTTGGCGTGAGAGAAGACGTTTTGCGGCTGCCATAGGTCTTAGGTCAAGTCATTCTGAAACAAGCCAATTTCGTGTTCGTGTAGACTCACGTATTGAACCGGAGGTTGGAAGAAAGCCTGACGGCAAGATCCAGCAAACATCTCTGGAGAACGCATCAGTATCGAACGTTTTCTATGTATATATTGATTTGTAGTAAATAGTAGAGGGATATCATGCCCTATGGGTTCGCCTCAAGCCTTCGCCGTCTTGTTCCGACATTGTCCTTTCCTTCCTTCCTATCTCTGGTAACTGGCTTGAGCGAGACTGCAACTCCTCTGGGATAGCAAGCTCCGACCGGCGACTTTCCGTGCAAAGCCTTCTTCTTGTCCGCCACATAGTGACAATTCGATTTCAGGACACTTATTGCAACGACACCCGCCAAAAGCGCTCGAGCACTTCATGTCTGGCCAACGCGCTTCTCTTGGCCATTCCCAACTCTATATTATCTTCTTGCCCGTACTCACACTCTCCCTGTCCACTACACCTCAAAATCTCAATGAATGCCCTCTGCCAATACAAATGAACTTTCCATGCAGATTATATGCTTGCTTTTGTCCGGGACAGCGCATTGATTTGCACTGACAGATAACCAGTACCCGGTCTCTGTACAAACCGAAGGTGGAAGGAGAAACCCAATCAGATAAGACACTGAAGAAGCAATAGAGTGTATGGGTGACTGGGACTGGCTCGCGATGCTTGCCGCCCGTCCTCGCTTTTGACGCTGCTGACATGCCAAAACAACACCGATGCCATGCAGTAATTTTGAATCAACAAAAGAAATGCCGAACCACTAAATTCTCCATCGTGGCTCGTGTGAGAGAAATACTGGGTCTCAGCAGATGGATTCGCCATTGTTCGAGCGACACGTGTAACGAGCTGAGAAACGACCAGTAGACTGCTACGATCGCGTGTTGTGCCTCAAGCATGGCAAATCTGAAGCATCAATCTAGACAGTAAATAACTTTCTCATAATGAAACGTCCAATACGAGGCTGACGTCCTGAACCTGTGACCCAGCCAAATCTTCGAGAACTGGTATCAAATCTAATAGCTCGTTGTCGTGAGCATCAGAGAACCATGAACTGATTGGTACAGCGTGTTGAGGATGGAAGATGTATGAGGTGGGCGAGTTGTCGATGATGATCGTCTCCTTAAGGTCGCGCCCGACTTGTGAAAGATCCTATTGCAAATTAGACAACTGATCAAAACGTGAGGGATTAGCAGCGTACCTTCACGTAATTACCTTGATGATTGTAACAACTCTCACGGAATAGTCGATGGTGCACAACCTGATGGATATCGAGCTGATCTAGCAGAGGATCACCGTACTTGGAGACTGAGGCAGTAAACACCACAACTTCGTATAGCTCTCCAACTCTTTTCATGAATTGATCAACCCCTGGCCTTTTGATGACATAGACATTGTGATACTGCCCTTCAATCTCGACCGGAATTGTGAAATCTGCCTGATTCAAGATCTTGAAGCTGCTGTGCACCAGTGTCTCGTCTAAATCTAGGATGAGGCATTTGCGGCCTTTCAGATGGGCTTGGACTGGTGGTAATAGCCATTGCTGTTTGCTTTCCGGTTCCGGATCGGGCACTGGTGGGACATCGACAGGTGCTTGGGTCTGCGCTATACGCTTCTGCAGTGGAGGTGGCGGTGGCAGAGCGACTGGCGCAACATCATGTGGTTGGATTGGTTCATCCACGACATTCTGCTCTTCGACTGGAGGAACAGACGGCGCGTCCTTCATATCTACATCGCTCTCTCGTCGATCGTCTCGTGGTGGAGGTGGAAATTCAAGCTGTGGCTTTTGCTGCTCTTGGATAGCTGGTGCCGCAATATTCGACTCAGGAATTGCAGATCGATCGATGGCAACCGGCTCGACGTAGCGACTGCTTTCAGCTTGGACAAATGGATCGGGCTGAGTTGCGGCAGTTTGAACGGGGACAGGAACAGCCAACGGCGCAGACTTTTCATGCGAGATTTCACTGCGATTGAGTCGCGATCGTATCTCTTCCTTCGGCTTTTCAGACACAACGGGCTTCTCATCTAACACCGTCGCCGGCTCCGCCTTCTCATTGTACTGAGCTTCCTGAGGCTTCATCTTCTCCGAGACAACGCCCTCGGCGGGCTCGTCGGGTATCGCAGCCCTTTGCGGCGTGGGCTCGATTCGTCTCTGCTTCGCCGGAACATCTGCCTCTTCAGATTTGAGTGTGTCCAGGTCCTCGTCGGCTCGACAGCAATTCAGAAAAGACAGGAATCCGCCGGATTTTTGCTTCCTTTCAGGACGTGCACTGTCATTTTGTGGAGTAGGAGCTGGATTTTCTCTCGATTCTAATGCCTTTGATGCATGGCGCGCCGACCTCCTACTACTCCGACTTCCTTGCCTACTGCGACTAATCAAACTTCTCTTGGAGCCACGTCGAGGGCTGGGAGGTTCGTTCGCGTCCTGGGGATTGGGAGGTGGCGGCGGTATTGACGGGGCTTGTTGCTGCGCGGTCGAGCGACCTGATAGATTCAGGGGATTTTGAGACGTCTTTTCAGACGTACTGGCAGGGACATCTTGACCTAGATTCAACCACGTCAGCATGCGATATACTGTGGACCTGCAACAATGAAGCATGTGCGCAAAGGTGAAGCAGTACCTGTTACAGGCTGAGTGGTAGCATCAACACCCATGTGGGGCGACCCGACCTCAAGCGGCCAAAGCTATCGACGTCTGCTACACTTGCAAGTGCTTAAATCCGCAAGTATCTCATGCACTGTGAGACTGCGCCGGATGTGCGGTGTATCCAAGTCGATACGAAATGAGCGAAAAAGGCGAAAGCAGAGGGAGCGACAAGAAGGTCTGGTGGCTGAGGGACAATCAATCGATGTAAGACAGCTTGTAATTGGTTCCAGACGACAGGGGCTTATTCCAGACTATATGAATCGTGCGGCGCGTTGTTGTATGTCTATGCGGAAACGACTCGGTCGGCTGAAGAAGAAATGGCGATCGTGTTGGGTGTCGCTGATGTTGTCGACCGTGGAAGGAAGGTACAGTCGGCGATTAAATGTATCAATGATCGACGACAGTAAATTTGGAGAGGTGGCTAACGAAAGCTGTTGCGAGATACTAGTAAGCACCGGTCATCGGGAGCCTGTCGAGGTTGAGCGCAGATTAAACCAAGATAAAGGACAGGCGCAATCAGAGACGAGGTCGAGCCTTCCGACCGCGTTTGAACCTGGCCCTGAGGAACTTGGAAAGAACTGGAAGTACGAGGGAGGATGCAAGCAGGACCTGAGATGCGGGAACAGGAACCAAGCGGCCAGAACGAGTCCAGCTATTGCGAGCACTTGGGCACCTGCAGCTGCTCTAAACTGTGGAATAGTCCCCACGCAGCGGCTAGCAGCACGATAAAAAGGGCAAGAGCGGAGTGCGTGCAGGTTGCATATGTGCGAGAGACGTTGCCAGAGGTTAGCATGCTGGCCACACAGTAGTCGAGGGTGATTGATTGTTCGGCTCGACTAAGACTTAGCTCGGTGAACGGCCTGGGATGGGAAATCAGTCATGAGTGTAAGTGGTGCCTAATCGTGCTTAGCTACCTGACCCACCCCGTACAAGCGCATCCACCTTGCGATGGGAAGCTTGCCCTATCCGAGATTTCACTTTGCATCAAATCGCTGGCCTGATCAACCTCTTTCGTTGACTTCCCTGAGAGCATTGCAATGAATTTATGACTCGTGTGTGATAATGCTCGCGCTTCTCAGAAAGTTGTGTCGCTCGCGAATAGATCGACGCACCTGCCAGAGGCACGGGACGAGATCGAGCTGTAAAGTACATTGAGCCCGTCTTCAAATCCACTATGGTATCTCGCCTATCTCAGATACGTCAAAACAATGGCTTCTGCTCCTCCGCGCAGGCATGTCGCGTGCAGAGAAATCATAATCACAACTTGTGTCAAACCCACGATGTTTTACAGCAACCACTTTTACCCATACTGGTAACTCTAATAGCAGCTGGAGAGGTACTCGACAACACGCCGTCCACAACTCCGTTTGTCCAAGGGGAAAAGTGGTCGGGGCAATTCTTCACCCCTGCCTACGCTAGAATGGCACTAACCAAGGACAGTGCCGTCCATCGCGTATAACCGTCCCAAGCGCTAAATGACCGAGGTGCAACAATCAGAGCGAAAATCAAACGCCGTAAATGGCTTCCTACGATATTCAGCGACGACAGTGAGCGAGTCTCTTGATTCACACGGCCGATAGATCTCCCAGCCGCCTCACTAATGCATTTTTCAAGATTTCAAACCGTACGAGTTGCCTACACCGTACCCTTGCGGAATCACGGTCTTCGAAAATGACTAGGATTCAAATGTTGCACCTTGGTCGTCCAACGCCTTACCGCCAACACAATAACAGCACGCATCCGCAGGGGGGCAAACGAAACCTTGATCAGACGTCCATCTTCGATAAAAGAATGGTCCCCGCATCTCATCCCTGCTTCTCAAGCCTTTTAACTCGCACATAGAAATCTGCCGGTTTCACAAACCAGTAGTTCCTGCAGGACCAATCAACATCAGGACGTTGCAACTCAAAGTCGAAGTTGCGTACGATCTGGGGCACAAGTTTTGTGATCTCAAGGTACGAGATGTGTCGTCCGATGCAGGTTCGAGAGCCGAGTCCGAACTGGGAGAAAGAGTTCGTCAGTAACGCCATGTATATTAGCATACAAACTTACAGGGAGATAGTACTGCTCTAAATATCTCAGTCTCTCAGGCCCTTCTTTCTCGGCTTCTATCCATCTCTCGGGTCGAAACTCGTTCACGTCGGCACCCCATACGTCTCTGTTGTAGTGCGCAACCCAGCCGTTGATGCCGACTTCGGAGCCGGCAGGCAGAAATTCTCCACATATCTCAGCACCGCCTTCGTTGACGGTTCGCCAGAGCGGCAATCCCACCGCGGCATGCATTCTTAGGCCTTCCTTGATGCACGCTTGCAAGTATGGCATCTCTTGGCTGTCTTTGAATGATATCCTATGTTCTTCACACGCGCCTTGCTCGGTACGCAGTCTAACCTCTTCCCTCAATTTGTGCATTGCCCTCGGTGTCTTGATGAGGTGGTAAAAGATTGAACTAAGACTGGTGGCAGTCGTGTCACTGCCTGCGATTATATTGCTCAGTCCCACGATGAAGCAGTGGTAATCTGTCACTCCCTTTTGCTGATCTCGCTTCATATCCAGAAGCTTATCGAGGAAGTCCTCCGGTGTTCCTTCCTCCTTCTCCTCGACGCCTTTGCCCTCTAAATTCCAACTTTCCCGTTGCGCTTCTCGCATCTCTTTGTTACTTTGCGTGAAAGCCATGAGCTTCTGTCGTCCAGCTGCTCCACTTCCCGGTATCCTCTGGAGGATTCCATACAAATATGGATGCAGCCAAGCGTATATTCCGACCAGCGTTGAGTAAGGCATGTTCGCTTCCAAGGCAGCGATGATACCGTCAATGTCTCGTCCTTCGTCGAGAAAGCCAAAGCGCTTGCTGTAGGTAATAGCGCCAATCACGTCAAACGCATAGCAGTTGAGCCAGTGCGTCATATCGATATACTGACCACTGGCAGCAAGCTCGACAAGTCGTTGTTGAAATATGGTTGCGCAGTCATCTACGTACTGCTCGTAAGACTTCAAAGAACTGAGTGAATAAAGATTCTGAAACTTCTTGCGTGTCTCATTGTGGCGCTGGATATCTCTGTCGGGAAACATCGTCCACCGTTCAGGAGACGGGTGCTTCCATCCTTCATACCAGTCGCTTTTCCTCATCTTCGACCCAATGCCATATACCTGCTTGTCAGCCTCGATAATCGAATACATGTTGGGCCCAAGCCGAACAACGGGTGCATAGAAATTGCCATTCTTGGCATATTTGCGGTGGAGTGCAATATTGTCTTTCTCTGCCGTCCCCTTATAGACGCTGTGGAAGTACCAAAGCCGGGTAAAACGAGCTAGAAAGGGGCCAGGTATATGCCTCGTCGGCGATACTGCTGCTGAAAATGCAGCATAGACTATTCGGGTGCAAATGATGGCCGCGACGCCATATAACAGGAGTACAGGGTGCATATCGCGTCAGCTGTCTTGGCTTTGGTGGCTTCCTAAGGCCTGTCTTGTTGGTTATCGGGACTTATAGTAAGCCAGGGGAGTCATCAACGTCTTATATGTCAACGACAGTAATGCCGTGCAATATATGTTTTGGCTCCTACGATACTGGATGGGCAAAGGACGATGTAAATATAAGGGCAACGTGTAATGCCCCCGTCTCGTGAACTCCAGAGCGGCCATGAGGTCGCCCCGTTCGTTATGCGCGCTCGGATGCGGTTTCGGCTCGGGATGCGGGGGAGCAGTATTTAGCTTCAGCTGGATCATTACTAGCTGTTCGGATCTTAAGATCTTCGATAGTTAAGCAGCATCTCATTTGCAGCGTTAGTCACTACATCTCTCTCAGGGTGCTCATGCCAAGGCTTTTCATCTGCTTTGATTGTTTTCTAAGTACTACCGGAGAGCAGAGCAAGACGTGTCCCTGTGATCACTATTGCCGCGTTTGATAAGGCGGTAGCCCTACTGTCCTTGCAGCCTGAGAAGTCAAACTTGTCCACCAAGTGGGAGTCGCATGCTCACTCTGCCTGCAACACACTTTTCTCACCAATGATGGTATTAATGAGCCGGACGGGCGGCGATCAAGCGTCATGCTGTAGCGTGCTTTGCATAACCGGAAGCTTTTCATCTCAAGCTTTCATCATCATGAAAATAACCTCATAGGTAGGAGAGCATCGACAGAGGAAGATACTTAAGACATGGACACGGTAGGGAAGCAGGTCCTGATCTGCCAAACCTGAGGGAGACTTACAAGTAGCATCTCGAGCTGAGGTGACGTGCCAGCATGTTTTGCATATGTCGTAACTTTTCCTCGCGTGGGAATACAAGCTTGTGGTGTCTCGATTATCTTGAAGTATCTAAGTAGCAATGAAGACGTTTATCCATAGTTATGGAAATGAGCAACAGGGGCGGGCCAGGATTAGGCCTCGTGTGACTGTGCCTGCAGAGCAGGGCCAAACAGTGGAGCATGACATCACTGCCTCTACCCAAACCATGATGCAAAACGTCTTACTTTGTCGAGGGTGAACGTGACCCGACAATTACTTACAAGCAAAAGAGAACGCCTCCACGCATTTTCACTCTCAATTCTCGGTGGAAGAATAGTGTTCGTACTCTATACACATCTTTCCGTGTCTTGAGAAACAACTCTGCATCTAAATACAATTTACCACTCCTCCTTACCACACAAGAGAGCCAAAACAGTAAGATGCCTACCGGACAAGCAATTGTTACCAAGGTCCACTACAAAGGCCAAGAGGAGGACTTTATCGTCTTCGTCGACTCTCAAGCAGACCTAGAGAAGTGGAGAGGTGACCGAAGCGTTCCCTTGGCCAGCGTCGTCAACAGCTTCAAGATCTTCGTCACCCATAAGTGAGTCCGCAGCCTGCGATCCGGCGGGGTAGCAAATGACAAAGAGTTAGGCATGGAGCACAAGGTCAGCTAGATGGCGCGTCGAAGAGTACACTTGAGAATGAGTTCGGCACTAAGAATGAGGATGAGGCCATCATTAAGATTCTAGAGCAGGGACAGATTCAGAACGTTGAGGTAAGTTCCATTGGCACGGAGCTCAGTAGAGATAATACTGATATGGTTTAGCATCTACCAAATCATCCAGGCAGGGGCGGTGACAGAAATGAGATGAAGGGCCCACGACAAGCCTATTAGAACGAGATTTTCGACAACAGCCTTGCCATCGTTACAGGTCTCATCACAGATAAACCTGCACAGCGACAACAGAGCTGCATGGTGCTCTGGAAGATGCACGATATGACCAAGAGGTCCGTCTCGTAAATGAAGACAGAATTTTTAAACAGAATGGACATTAACATCCGTCACGTCTCTACCATGGTGATCGGATCCGCGTGAGCCACGCCTCCTACAGCCCTGCGGGAGCTCCACTACACATGGTAAACCCAGGATTCTCACATTGCATGAAACAGTTTCAGGATTGCATAGCTCTTTGTAACGCTGAGTATGTTATACAAGGACAGGGATAACGCTAACGACAAATTTGCCGCCCAATGCTTGATCAAGAACCTCCATCGTTTAGAAGTGCTCCTTCCAGAACTTGAACTTCACAAACTCATTTCCAGTCTCTTTGCAAGCACGCTTGATCTGCCTCGCCGCAGCGCTGGGACCACAGAAGTACACACCAACCTGCGCCCTCATCTGGTTGACGTGCAACTTACTATTTCCAAAGTCTAGGTAACTCTGATCCATCAACCCATCCCTCATAGCACCGAATAACCTCTTGAAATCAGGCCTGCCGAATTGCGTCTTGGTCCGCAGTTCAGTCAGTGGGTCGAGATCATGCCCAGCAGTATTCAAATAGATATTCGCCGCCGTATCCGTGTCGACCTTTTGCGTTAGGTAGGTGTGAATGCGCAGAAACTCGGCACCGCCCGTAGCTTCCGCTGTCTCGGTGGATTGTGCTTCGAGCGACGAGAGAAGGGTTTGAAACCACTCAAATGACTCGATCGATCGTGTCACCCATATGAAGACCACACGGCGGAGCTTGCGGGGTGGGTTGGGGCCAGCACGGATGTGCCAAATTTGCTTGAGGACTGAGGCCCATGGCGTCACGCCGATACCGGTGCCGATGAGGACAGCAACCTCGTTGTCAAAGATGTCTTCTGCCGGTGCTCCATATGGACCATCGATTTGGATGGCAGGCATTTCTTGGCCGTGCTGCAATGCAATTTCGTATATTCCATTGGGGTCTAGACCGTCATATTCCTTCGCTTGTGCTGGCCCACATCCTAGAGCGTCCCCCATAGCGCGTGTGAAGTCGCCGACTTGGCGGATGTGGACGCTGATGTAAGGATCGTAGGGGCAGGACGTAATGGTGAATGGATGCCATTGCGCAGAGCTGACGCACGGCATCTTGAGGAAGAGCCATTGGCCAGCCTTGTACTTCATGCTCGGCTTGTTGAATTGGATCTCCATTGCATCGTACGGGTGGCGAATAACTTTGCAGATCTTAGTTTCGCGTCGAGCCCGGACTTCACGCCAGACGCGCTCACAGAGATAGATGCCGCCTCCCCAGAGCTCCCAGCGCCAGCCTTCGTAGCCAATACAATGAGTCCAGAAGTTTTTGCCGGCGAAAGGGGAGTATGGCGCGGCTGTATCTCGGACGAAGCAGCCGACCGCGTGGGTATACATGGCAAGGAGGAAGGGGATGAAGAGGTGATGGGTATACCAGAAAGTCTCGAATGATTGCTGGCGAATCTTGTGGTGAGCTGATGTGTACATGAGAAGCATGCAGAGAAGCATGATGTGCCCGGTGATGCCTCCCGCTTGGGTGTAATGAATTTGCAGGGCAGTCTCTGGTCTCAGTTGGGCTTTCTCGACGTTGAAGAAATTGACGTAGTGCGCCAGAACGTGAATACATGTGAAGAACAGGATTGCATAAGCACACTGCCTATGAAACCATCGTGTCTCGTCGAGAGGCAGCCAGCGGGCTTTCGGCCGGATGAATCTCATCAGATTCCGGCACATGGGTAACAAGATCATCGCCACGTCCACGGAAAGCACGAGGCCAGCTCCTCTAGACGACCATACTGAGAACGTGAGCGTATTGAGAGCCGCGAGCCGGTCATCATCCATTTGCTTCCACCTAGAGAATGTTAGCACACACACTACGGATGCTAAATCGGATGGACTCACCATCCCAACGCGAACAGCCCCCAATGAAACGTCCACCACAAAACATAGAATAGTATCTTGGACGGCGCAAAATGTGACTTCAGTGTTGCCATAGTGATGAGCGACACTCGGTCGCAAAGAATGATGTTGTCTTTTCGTTATCTTAGTTGCATGATGAGTGAGAGATGCTCCGAAGGCGGGATTTGTTGCAAGCACAACGGCTGGAGAACGTCGCCAACGAAGGTTTTCTAATAGCTGCGAGGAAGGCCAAGCAATGTTGTTGATGGGGGTCGTTGTAGTCTTGTGCAAAGGCACAGTTGGTTGAATTCGGATGAGCAAGTGACTGCTCTGAAATCGTGATACGGACAAGTGACCAGATTCGGCGAGTGCTGATGCCCTCAAGGTGTTGTCGAGGTTTTGAAGAGGTCAGCGCACAGTGTGAGACGTCGGAAGTACTTGTTCTGAAACACTTCCAAGATGTCTTGATGAGATCCTGTATGTAACAAGGATTGTCGCAGAAGTGATCAGCTCCTGCTTGATAATCGAATACCGTCAGCTTGGTAGATTCGGGAGCTGCAAAACGGAGTGGCTGTCTAGAGTTGTTCTAATGCACGCACTTTGAAGCAAGCCTGGCAAACCGAAGAAAACAGACTTTGAGGACCGAAAAGTGATGAAATCTAGCTCGTTGCGTGCAACACGTGTGACTACTGAAGATACGAACCTTGGGCCTCTCCGTGCAACCTTGCATAGACTAACTATAACAATCTTTGTAAGAAGGAAAAACAACGAATCGATTATAGCCAATGGGACTGAAACTGCATTCATTGGATACGAATGCTCGTTAGGGCAAGACCGAAGCGCTGGATCCATGATGGAGCAGTCGAAACAATAATGAGTAAGGTTTGTGTCCACCTGTTGCTGGCGAGAAGCGCAGAGCATGCCTCATCGGATTGGCGCAAGAACCAAATCCATATGATCGGAGACAAACACGTGGTGGCTTGATGGAAGCTACCATAATCTTTTCGGTCGCGAATCGCGAGGTTGTTGATGAATTTTGGCCTCACGAAGAAGGCGAGGCTGGGGAATTGGCGAAAAGAGGCAAGCGCCCAAAGCCTTTGCCAGGGTCTTATGACCCCGTTCATGACACACCAATCACTGCACCGGAGCAGCCGCTGCCGAAGAAAAAGGCTTGTCGTGCATTTTGAAGCACAACCAGTTACAGCTTGGTTCTCGTCTTCCCACTATCGACTTCACCACCGTAGCGCCGACACAGTGCGTCCTTCAACAGTTTCTGCGCGGTCATTCGTCTGAAGCCTTGTCCTGCGAGCCAAGGCTTTCTTGACAGCGGACTTGCGGGTAGTCCACTCTGTGCTTTCGAACATTTTCTCTCTTCCTCATTTGTCGGAACGTGTGCTCTAGCAATAGCATTGTCTCTGTTCTCAGCCTTTGAGGAGCCGTTAACCCTCCATGCAGGTCTTGACCGCCACAAGTAGCTTGTCACCATCTACTTTGCGTGATCATCACTCGATAGTGCAGACTTGGCACACTACCGGCTGTGCTCTAGGGACGTCGGGCTCCTCATACGGGCACTCATGGCAATTTTTGCAAAAGATCGGTGTGGAGGTGTCGAAGGTTAAGCGCTGGTCAATCATATGAGAGAAACGGATTCGTTGCAGCAATACGCATCTAGAACAAGGTATGTACTCGAGCTAAGATCCCTGATTTGAGAATATCCTCTTCTGAACCCGCTCCGTGACTTCCTGAACAACCAGCACTTCATTGTCGTTCATATTTGTTGGTACATACTACAACGTGCCTCAAAGGAAAGGTCTACAATTTGAGACCTGCAGTGAAACGAAGTCTACTCCAAAACTTCCTCTCCAAAAAGACCATTATCGTGACCAAACCCGAAACATTCAGCGTCTGGAAGACCAGCGGCTCCTTCATGCGACTGTCGCAACTTCACCTCAACATCATCTTCGAAGCAAAACGGTTGCAGCTTCACTATTCTCAACCCCAAACCGGAACTGCCAGCATCCGTCCACCACCTTTGGTGCGAGCTGCTCCCGTCAAAAGACTACATACCTCTTGTGAGGACTGCCTGAGCTTGTCCTTCCTTGCAAGCATCTCAGCAGGCCTGTGTGCCACCGTTCGTTTCTCATCCGTACACATTAATATCATCGAGCTGGACTCTTAACACGATCATCAGCAGCAAAAGCTGCTGGCCGCAACCACCACTTCTTCAATACATAATAGTAGCGTACCAGAATGGGCAAGCTCATCAAAACCCACTGGTCTCGCCTCATCCTCCTTACAGCCAGCATTTACCAAATAGCCGCGGGAATAGAAGGCTTCTTCTGGCCCAAAATCTTCTGGGACGTCCTCACCAAGAATCTAGATGGCGCTGTGAAGCCTTACCCGATACTGCAAGCCATCAACATTATCTTTGGAATAATAGGTCTTTGCTGGGAGTGGCCCCTGCCTCTTCTTACTCAAATTTTGCCAAGTTTGCACCGCAGCATTGAGGGAAGATTAGTGGTCTATCCACTGTCAGCCTTGGCTGGCTTGCTCCTTTATCAGGGGACGAACGCGGGGCTGTATTATCTGATAGGTGTCGGTGTACTATTTTGGGGTTTCTGCGAGGGGGAGGGTATTGCACCTGTACCATGGACTTTACCGCAAAGGCCAGTGTTAGGACTATCTCGAAGTCGAGTGTGATGGATGATGTATGACCATCATGCCATCGCGGTTATTTCATTAACCCGTACCAGGCTAGCGAGCGCTATCAAGTTTAGATGGAATCAGATACCCAGTTCGTGAGTCTCCGTTTATTGAGTGTCAGAGTCCTGGTTGAGCACAATTTTGCTCAAGCTGATTAGTCACGTGAAAGCTTGTCTCCCAATATCCGCCGCCAGCCTGATCAAATTCCAGACATCTCATTGTCCCTTCATCCCTTCACTAAAGCCCGAGTTTTGGTAGATTTCGACAAACAAGTCGCCAGCCACGTATGCTCCAATGGCTTGCAATGGCACTCGGGCAGCGTCTATCAAGCTGTTTGTCCTGCATAAACATGACTCTCATTAATCAGTAGGGCTATTTGGACGGCGGCCTGTCTCGTGACGAGACAATTGAGTCAAGGTAGAGTGAAAGATGCATTTGACGAACGTGCAATCCGACCAAAAAGTGAGCTTCGCCGATTCAGGTGGCGGTCACGACTCGCTTGAAGCCTCGCTCCTGCGTCCGGGTTAGAAATCAGGTACGCTGATGTTGTCCAACAAGCACTTCTTAGAACCCTCGCGGCTTCCTCGACTACTCCCAGACGCATTCTTGGATATCTTTACCACCCTTATTGAACGAATTTACCTACGCTTAATCACATATCACCATTTGTACTGATCTTGGAATGGCTTGCAATCTTGGTCATCGACGACTTTTTGTTCGCTGAGCTTCTTTCTTGATTGCTGAATTCGCCCATATCTATCTTTTCACCTGCATCGACTTATGCTATCATGGCAAAAATATTGCAATTGGCAGCGTCCAATCCTTTCAACACAACCCCAGGAACCCCATCATGTCGCCTTGATAGTCCTTTCAGTTTTCCAGATCGGAGTCCTGACACCGACGAGATCAGTTCGGACACAGTCATACAGGATAGGTCTCGCCAAGTCTCGCCAGCCTCGATGTTGTCGGTCATCTCTGCTCCGCCACAGCGGAATAACGAGAACATGTTGCCCTCGTCACGTCTGACAAATGGAGGTCTTCTATTGCATGCTGTGTTAACCCATAGCCCTAAGACTACCGAACATATTGCTTTAGATAGTCCAACCCGGCTACGAAACCTCACTTTTGAACCCTTAATGACGGATCTTGATGCGGCGGAATACGAGGGGAAAGAAGAGATCTACTCGGCCGAAGTCCCTGGGGGCAAACAACAGTGCGTCCAAGATTTGATCATGGCCAGGACACCGCCGCTTATCGAGCCGAACCGTTCTCCGCCTACGCCGGCGCCTGCCTTCAAACACAACTGCAATGAGTACTCATGCAGATCTGTGAAACATGTGAAGCCGGTGTAGAGCCACCGCAACATAACTATCAGGCAAGAGACAGGTGCACTACCTCGAAGCTACAAGCTGAGATCAAAGTCAAGCAGCAAAGCTCACGAGATGGTGGCTTTGTCTCCGATACCCAGCTGGCATCTGGTGCATCGCCAGAGACTTTCTGACGGCTCTTCTGGCTTTGTGCACTCTATGAAAACTGTCAGTCTCTCAAACGCTAGCTTCAGCATCTTCCCAAGGTCTGCTCGGGTTGGCAAGTCAACAGACAGCCACACAATTCACGGAAGTCAGCCAAGACACTCAGTGGATAGCGATCGTCCATTGTCGAGTTACTCATATGATGAATTTGTGCTGAATCGAGGTTTCAAGAGACAGCAGATCATTGATGAAATAATCGCCACCGAAGAAAGCTATATTGCTGACCTGAAGGCTCTGGTGTATCTGTATTCAACTCTTCTCGCATCTGCCTCATCGATCTCTAACAGACTGAGGGCCGCTATCGGGCAGAACGTTGATGGTATCCTGCACTCCCACGAAAAGATATTGGAGAAACTACACTTAGCCCGATTGCAAGCTGCCGCAAGAAGATGGGCTGATACCGTTGTACCCTCAAGCCTAGGACAGGATGGAGGGCCTCACATACACCATTCAGGACGATCAAGTCATGCTCAACCCTTAGCTACTCACCAACATACAAGGTCAGTCGACTCTGCTGGTGCTGTCGCACATTGCCCTCGGCAATCTGGTTTTGCAGAGCCACTTGATGTTTACGAGATAACGCTGATCTTCAAGTCAGCCGCAAAGGACTTTTATGCGTACGAAGAGTATTGTGCTATTTTTGACATCATTGGCCACGAGTTGCAGAAGCACATGCCACAACTGTGGTCGACCTATGAATCTGGCATGGAGTCCTTGGCACGAGTCATTGTGGCGATTGACCACCGACAAGCTACCGAAAGAAAGGGGTTGACAGTGGGAGATCTTCTTATTAAGCCAATACAACGACTCACGAAGTACCCATTGCTTCTTGCGCAGTTGCTGCAGAACACACCCGTGACTGATGCGCCAGGGACGCACGCCGAGCTTGATCTGGTCCTGCAGTCCATCCGTGATGCTGTGCAGACGGTTAATTCGGTAAGAGACAACCGTTTCACCCGACTGCAGATTCAGCGGAGATGGCTCCTCCAGGATCGGCTCGACCTCACCCGGCTCAACATAAGTGCTGAGCGGTTCCGCTCGCTGGGTTCCATCGAGCTCTGTGGTGTGTTGCACATTGCTTACCAGACCACTGCCACGGTGAATGGAGGCTATGCTCTCTGCGCCCTGCTGGACGAGCATTTTCTCGTCGCTTTTCCTATTGGCAGCACTGGCCAATTCGAAGCAAGTGCATTGATCCAGCTCTCGGACATCAAACTCGAAGCTGCAACAGACGGCAAGGGTTTGTTAATGCAGGCTTTCATGATGACCAGTTGCTGACCTATTTTTCAGGACTCCAGTGTGCTTCGACTCTATTCACTTGGAAGGTCACTTTCGCCTGCAACGGATACTACTATGAGCTTATACTCAGTGGTTGCTCGAAGATTGAGGAAGATCATTGGACGGCGGGGCTTGGAGGTGGGCTCAGCAGCCCTGTCCATCACCCTCTCGACACCGACTTGTCCGTAGCTACCTGTATCGCGTTCGACCTCAAGTCTGTTAGTATCGTCTTCTCGTCACAAAAATCCTTGTCACGAGAATTATCCGTTCAAAGGGCCGCAACCGTTGGTGGACGGCCAAGCATTTCGCAAGTGATAGTCCGCAACACCCATAACGTCCAAGACCACCACGACTATCGAGACTTAACGTCCTTAACTGCGCCAATCAACCGATCACAATCTCACATGAATACAAAGAGAGTGCCTGTATTGGAGCCAAAACGGTCAGAACGAACAAGGCTCGAAAATAGCATCAGCGACATTTGGACTAAAGAGCGCCTGCCGTTCCCCGGGATGGTCAGCTCAAGAGGTGGACAGATTATACGAGCATCTGCAGGCTCATTGGCACGCAAGCTGAGCTTAGCATCGATCCATAGCCCGTTCTCAAAAGGGCGAACACCGAGTTTGTCGATGGCAAGCAGAAAATCGTACGACCTCTTCAATGACGCCAAGTCGACTTTTGAAGTCCGGCGGCGAGAGTCAGGTCATGCACCACCCAGGCGAGCGAAGCCGAGGGACATTCCAGAGGTTGACGACATGCGCAGCGTGGTCGATCGAATGATCCGAAATGGTGCGCCCATGCCCAAACGGGACCAGGTTGTAGGGGAGGTAACCCTTAACCGCATACTAAGTAAAGGAATGCGAAAAGCTTCCTTTCGCACTGTCGGTCCCGATGATCCTGCAGCGATCTTCTATGAAGTCTCTACACAAGCTGCTGGTGCTATCAGCACGCAGATCGTTGAAAGCTTCACAGAAGTCGAGAAGACATCAATGACTGGTCCAGAAGGAAGCCGACGAAGCAGAAGGAAATGGAGCAGGCCGATATCGAAGCTCAAGGAGTTCCGTTCGGAAGCAATCAGTATACTGCACTCTAGCTCTTCAAGAGCATGAGTCTAGAGATTGGCTTACCAGCGAAGTACTCGGGCAGAAATTGTGGACAAAGAATGAAATATAACAGCATCAAATACCCAAGGAAGTGCTTTGATGCTCACGACGCATGATACAGCTTACCCTACATCACATATTTTGGCCGTTCGTTGTTAGCACTTCGCATTATTCACATGCCCAACAGCTTTGTACTCCAGCTAGGTCGCAGTTTCGCACTTTGCATATACCATGTCTCCTTTCCTTTGCTGCTTTAGCTGCGCCCTTCCAATAGCATACGTAGCACCATCCGCGACTTAGGACGGTACCGTCCCTTTATATAAAACGCATCTGTCATAACACCTTGGCTTAGAGTGTACTTCTCTTGAAATATCCAGCTACTTGGTTACGGAGCATAAGACAGTTGGAACGAAAAACTGTTGAGTGCTCTTGGGAGCGCTGTTTAATTACTATGAGCAAAGAGACACTACATCTCGTAAACGACTATGACCTCCTTTATGCGCAGTATTTGATTCAATCCGTCCGATGCCAGGGGTATATATGTTCGTGCAAGATCCAAGCTCTTTTCCCTCCCACCAAATGATTCGGTCATCCGCCGTGAACACCATCATTTGTTACTAGATCAGGCACCTCAGGACTTGGATGTATTTGTACACTAGCTTGTAAGCTACCAACATGAAGAGAAGCAGAAAAAAGGAAGTGAAGTGGTATCCTGTTGGACCGAAGTTACCACAATCGATTCGACTTATGCGCAAGCGGGCTTTGATGAAAGTTTCGTTGGCGTATCGTGCTTGCGCCGCCTGCACGCAATGTACCGCTTCTTATGGGCGTTTGTTCGCAAAAGGTGCAGATGTAGACTTCGGGAATGTTTCTGTTGTTTAGACCGACGCATTTTGCGTGAAGCCATTTGGAGCAGGAGTCACTAAGGTTCATGAGATTCAAATCTATGGCACAAGAGTAGGAAATGGAAAGATACATACCACTGAATCATGATGTTGCCGTCAGGCGAAGCAGAGTTGCAGACGCAACGAGTTGCTGAAGTGCTTCCTAGACTGTCCGCGTCGGTGCTGGGCGTGAGCTCTGCGTCGGTAATTGTGGTAGGAGAAGCATGGTAGCCTGGGAGATGGCCGTGCTGCAATGGCGGCGAGGAGTGGAACTGCATGCTTGAGGTTGATGCATGTGACGAGGCAGAGCGTGACCGGTTTTGCATCTGATTCTGCACCATGGCTCGAAGTGCTTGCTGGGCATTTCCGCCGTTTGTGGTGTCGGTGTTTGTGCTTGTTAGAGTTTCGCCTCGGGCTCGGCGGATCGTGCTCGTTAGATTTGGATCGAGGCCTCCTAGTCTTGGATCGAGGGCAGCGCCACCAACGTGCGATATTCGAGCTACTCTATCTGAGCCCATGTTGAGATATGCACTTGACCGCAGCTCGTCACGGGCATCACCTCGAGACGTAAACGACTCGTTGACAGGTCGTGGATCATTGTCGAAAGAGTAGAGCATGTGTTGGTCGTTTTCATCTTCGGAGCTGAGCTGATCCGTTATGTCGCTGTCATCTGTCTCTTCGTCTTCATCCTCGGGCAGTGCATTCATGATTGTCCGTGCTACGCCATTCTCGTCGATAGCTAAGCTGACGGATGAGCGAGGCTTCGCAAGACTGGCAGATGCCGAAGATCTTCGAGTGAAGTCTCGCACCTGGCGAAGAGGTGAAGATCGACCACCCCGAGTAGATCGAGAGCTAACACTTGAGTCGATCGAAATGTTGTCCAATGCTGTCGAGCTGAGGCGCCCGCTCGATTGGACGCCGGCAAAAGTGTTACTCCGTCCAAGGCCAGGTCGAGCGTTGTGTCTCTTCTTTTGAGGCGACAGTGCTCTGCGCACAGACTTCATGACCAGATCTTCGTCTTGCGACCTTTTCAATGTTCTTGACTTTCGCCGTTCTCTTGCTTGAATTTCTTTCTCCCGTCTCAACTCTTGCATTTGGTGGTGATAGGCAGGTAGTTCAGGCACAGTTCGATGTACACTCGAAACATCGGCCTTTGGTTCACCACCGAACCGCCGCGCCGGCGAGCTGAGGAACTGCGTCGGGTTGTCTGGCTGTGGAGGCGCAAGTCGAGGCGACGTTTGGAAAGGAGCCGGGAAGACAGAGCCATCCATAAAAGAGATCGAGGGGGACTGAGTCACGGCCGGAAGGTCGTACGGCATTTCTTGCTGGGAATCTGCGAAGTTCTGGGGCACGATGGTTGAATTAGAGTTAAATGACAAGCTAAAATCATCCGGAAATGCTGTCGGCGTATGAAACTGTTGAGGCGTGCCTTGAAGGGGAGTAGTCGTCGCGGGGTCCCAAAACAACCTCTGCTGAGGGTATACCGGCGCAGATTGGGGATCCATCATTTGTTGAGAGAAGAGGTCAGGTGAGAATTGAATATTTGGGAACAACGTCGGAGACTGCGGTATCATACCCCGGCTCGGCGTCTCCGGCGGGCCCATCAAAGGCCTTTGGCCTTGCGAGGACGTTTTCCTCTGCTGTGCCATTGCTGGAGTCGGTTGTGAATGAAACTGCTGATGGGACCAAGGAAATGGCTCAGCAGATGAGGGAGGGGTGTGCAGACTGGCAGTTGCTGCCCGATTGATCCCGACTGCAGGTGCCGAGTAGGGCGTCTGCAAGGCTTCGGACGATGCAGGAACTTCCTTCGACGGCTCGGTTGGAGTGAATCGGAAAGGCGATATATGGTGTTGCCCAGCTCCGTCAGTACTCAGTCTGGTCTGCTGCGGAACACTTGTACGAACAGAGAGCACCAGTCTCTGCGTTCGACTGCTTGGTGTCTTCCCTGAAACTCTCCCTGCTTTTATGGTATTCTGATCTTGATGTTGAGCAGGCGTGGTGCTCGGCCAGGCTTCAGGTGATGGAGTCGGCCAATTTGGGTTGAGTTTGTGTGCAGGAGTCGTTGGCACTGAAGCTGGACGTAAGCAGGGGTCGACATATGGGATGTTGCTGGTTTGACCAGAAAAAGGCTTTGTGTTTGGGGCACTGCACTGGTCTTGTGCCGTAGACAATTCGTACCTTCGAGGATTGTAATCCCAGCTCATCACAATTGTGCACCCTTTTTCAATTCCTTCCGCTTCCTGCCTTGCTCTTTAACTGTTCGTCCCCAACCCGTCAAGTTCAAAATCCTGCTCAAGAGCGAAGTGGGCTCGCCTGGGGCAGTAGTGGCTAGTTGATGGCCGAAGTTGATGCGTGAATGGGTCTACTGGAAGTCTGTTTCCGGAAAAATGTCAACACGAAACAGCGATGACAGCGAGATTTCTGGCTACGTCGAGATGCTGACAAGCGCAACATTCCAGGCTTCTGCTGGGTGGACTTGGAGACCGGTCTGCTGAGCAGAGAAGAAGTGACAGCGACCCCTCGGCCGACTAGATGGATGGTTCAGCGTGATTCAGCCAGCCGGAGTGGTACTGAGTGCTTCTGGAATGCGGATTCTTGGAGAGCACTGATTGGCTAGGCTGGAAGGCTGAACTGGTGCGAGCCGCGTTAGCTTGACTCGAACTGATTATTCAGAAGCATGTTGGACTCCTGGACGGGGAGGAGCAAAATTGCCAGGGTACGGTCAGAAATTGTCTCGAGGCGCTGGTGGAAAAGGCGTTCGTTCGCTATCAGAAGCGGTGGATGATGGAGTCGAATGAATATTGACGGCATTCATAATTTGCGGCAAGATGCTCGTTGCGCAATTACGGCATTTTATGGTTAAAATGCATGAGATTGCTGTAGCGTGCATGTCATAGGCCATCCATCTTCCATTTCAGCAGCTTTAACCCCCGCTAAACTCGTTCCCTGCAGGCGCTGTCTAACCTGAACTGTGCCAAACTCCAGCAATCCTCAAGCCAATTAACCGACGAATGCCTTGCGTACCACCACCAAGCCCTATCAGATGTTCTAATCCCTACGTGGTCAATGTTCTTTTTCGATTTTCGTGCTCTGCCTGCATCCACGTTCGCCAGGACACATGCGCAGAGGCCTTGACCTGTGTGGCTGCGAAGGATCTTGATCGCGACTTCCAGAGGCACGAATCCGACCAGAAACTTGCAACATGCAGGCTATACGCAACTGCCTCTGCAAGATCTATGCATCGCGCATGAGCCAGCCTGAACCCTGCAAAGCCTCTAGAGTTCATGCTTTAACCAGGGGCAATGTCCTTTCTCCAACCATTTCCTCAATTCTATGTCTTTACTGGGAGTTCGCGCCCGCAACTTCAAATTTAATTCTTGTCTTTCGCAGCGTTATTGGTGTGCGATCTCCAACTTCTCCGGGGGCGCACGATACGCAACTCCTCGTGGCAGTCGATAAGACGAAGCGAAGCTGTGGCTTGACCTATGTTCGGGATCAAGCAGGGATCAAGTCATCATCTCTGCTCCGTCGACATTCAAGCCCAAGCCGGTTGCTCGTATGGCAAGTGCTCGCGTATTGCGTCTTAGCGAAGGTAAGGCTTCGTTCAATTTTCGGGTGATCGGATATCTATCGCATCAGGAGGGCATCTCTTCTCGAGAACGGCACCAACCTATTACCAGCTGCATCTTCGAATTGCGTTTAATTCGTTCTCGCCACGGTGTGAACGCTCCTATTCGGGTCTTTGTATTCAGCGCAATTACGGACTAAAGGTGCTTGAGATAGTACAGGCAAATGCTTATTCTTACTATTGAACCAAAGTGCTACAACTTCATGGTTCTACAACTGCAAGAAACCCTTGCTCCACGTCCACATACTGTTAAAGACATCCTCTATTGCGTCAAGAACAACTTCATGAAACCCAACGAGAGATCGATCTTCGATGGAATTCGAAACCCGAAACGTCCAATGGCGGCTTTGTCTGGGCATTCTGTGTTCGTCTGACCAATGGATATGAATCGTCTTAGGGTATTTGTTGAAGTTGCCTAAGTTCCCACTCAAGTTCATTGAAGCGGCTAACACTGTTTTCCTCCTCGGTCTATTCGACATGACATCGGGCAGTCTTATCCACGACTCTCCACGCAGGACGCAGGAATCCGGCGATTGTTCGCACGTTGCAAAGAAGCAATGCTGGGCCTTGACCTCGCCGCAGCTCTATGTGTGGTCACCAGTTGACGCAAGAACAAGTCTCCAGCTATGCAACTTTGAAAGTTCGTGGAGTAGTCGAGCGCCGAGGACCTTGATTACAAAGAGCCATCTGCTTGAAGGATCAATCGGCCTGCGTAGCGACTGTGGCTCTCAATACCTATCGTAATGACCCGTTGTAAAACGGACAAGACATCTTCCGTTAATAGTCAGCAAAGTCTTTGGCGGAGGCAGGAACCAAGGTTGCATGGTCATGGAAAGGGAGAATTTGTTCCTACATCCAGCAAAGGACTTGTAGATACGAGCAAACATGAGTCATTGTCTGTGTAGGAGGACCAACACCTGGAACGCACCTCTCCGGAGTTCCCCTCTTTTATAGTAAGATCAAGAGCCTCGCTCAGCAGCCTCAACCGGCCCATCTCTCTGCTGCTTTCGGCAACGCCCTGGACGAATCCGCTACAATCAAGCTTTTCGTTCAGATGTCCGAGCAGGACTCTGGACAGCGACGACAGCGGTGTCCCGCACACCGCGATGAATAAACCGCAGGAGCATATGGCGAATGCGAGAGCACATCGAGACCCTTGACATCTGGGGAACATGTCCCTCGTGAAGATGAAGCTTGCTTTGCTCCCGCGTCGATAAGAGCAAGAGCTGCGGCTTGAGACCCAGCCGAAGGCTATACGGCAACCAGTGTAGCAGCTGGGGGTCATGAGCATCATGAATACGTGCCAAGGAGTTTCTGCTCCGACATTCTCGTTCTTGTAGTTATCAGGCTCGATCACCAGGTCGAGGTTATGGTTGACATTGAGAGGTGGAGGAGACATGATGAGAAGAATATGTGCTGCTGGAGTGAAAGATGATAGAGAAAGTTGTAGTTGAGTATGAAAGATCTTACCTTTCTAGATCATTGCCCATGACGTGCTCTCCCTTATGTACTAATGTTCCGGTCGATACTTTTCGATCAAGAGGCACTGGAGGCGTTCAGCGACTTTCCGGACGGCTTGAGGTAGAGTGTGAGGCACAACTGTCATCCAGGTTCTGCAAATGAGACATTTTTATTCGCCGAAAGAGGCGAGACAACCTCGTCGATCTTTTGCACAGACGTATAGATATTCGAAAAGCGTTATATCTGCCTATGTATACACCATAGCTAGACTGCACTTACGACGGGTTCATGAAAGGATGCCTTAGCAAAGGAAATTAGGTGAATGCAACAGCTGCGACAGAAAAGGCTAAGGAAAGCGGCTATAGCGGGCCTTTCCGCCACAGAATATCTCCATTGCAGAGTTGGCCTCGCGTGAACTCCTTCCTGTGTTGAGAAACCTCATCGATCCCACGTGGGAGAGCATTGCATAGATTTGTGGAGTACACTGTGCAGCGATAGACCTCCTTCGTGGAAGAAACTTGAGCTAGACCAGGGCCAGAAAATTACTCGGCAGGACTCTGACACTGGCTATTATAGCAAATGGCGGAGTACAGGAGGATGCAAAGCTGGGTTCCAGCATCAGGGTTACCATATCGGGAACTTTCCTGGCCTGGGAAATGTGCTCTGCTTTCGCAATAGAAAGCCAGAACAGCATCTTTCGTTAGTGGGAGGTCCCCAGAGTGGCGGATACTAGAAGGACAATGTAAGGGAAGAACGTTCACACGAGACCAAGCTTGAGGAGTGGTGGTTGAGTTAATTCAGAGCGCGGTGTAGCAGAAGGGATGAACAGCGTTCCATGATATGTGGATGAAGAACGTATTAACGATCCTCCTACCTATCTCTTTTGCAGTTCATTTACACGTAATGTCTCTTTGCTTGAGCCACGTCACGTTCAGAAACGCTCAATCATGTTTCATGCCACATGCAAATATGAAATGAGTATTATGCTCTTCGACCGCTGATCCTTAGTACAGAAGAAAGATGCTACAATTGTTGCGACCTTCTGCCAACATTGTCGATGATACGACCGCCTGACATCACCGATGCATTGCGCGCGAGAGTGGCTTCTCTGATACTGGCAGCTTCCGAAGCACCGCCAACGGTTGAGGCATCGTCGCGGTCACTTCGATACAAGGATGAGTTTCGACTGATTGGCGGTGACGTGCCAGGTGGATCATTGAAAGGCGATTGGTCAACTGGACTCACTGGTGGAGAATCCGCGAACGGATTCTGACGCGAATGGACAGGTGGAGGCGTGGTCGGGCTGGTGGGCGTTCCATGTCTGCCTGCCGCTGCACCATATGGCGGAGGTGCAGTCGCATTCGACGCTGACCTGTTCAAAGTTCCAGCGGCAGCACCACCCGCCATGACTTGACCAATGCTCAGCGGTTGCACAGAGCTAATGGCATCACGATATGGCGGTGCGACCTCTTCGACGCTGTGTATGCTCGGAGATTCGCGGTGACTGCTTCCAACATTGCTTCGAAGGCTTCCCGTCTGCCGACTTCTGATGCTGTTTGTACTTGAATATCGCCCTCCCATCAAGAGCTCTGTATCGAACGAGAAGACACGGAAATGCCTCGTCCATTTCTTCTTTCGCGCTGCGGCTTGCACTTTTTCCGGGGCTTCTTCTGGCTCTCCTCTTCTCTTTCTCCTGCGGCGAATGCACAAAAATAATATTGCTAACGCTGCGAGTACTGCCACCACTACTGGTACAGCTACAGCTGCCTGCATACCTGCTGAGGACATCCCTCCGCTGGATTCTCGTTGCAACTCGCTAGTGTTGTTATTTGCTGCGCTTGTAGCCTCCTCATTCGTAGACGAGCTTGTGGCGCTCGAAGTAGCTGCAGCTTCTGTCGATGAAGCAGTTTCTGATGCCGTTATTGGTGACGTTCCCGACGCTGACGAAGCGATGGTATTTGTGGGGTTTGATGACTGCACTGGCGATGTTGAAGTTGCCAAAGTTGTAGATCGTGCACCAGAAGTTCGAGTGTTCGAACCGGCATTGAGCATGCTGCTGCTCCAAGCAGCAAATTGGGACGACTTTACTGGGTCTATAGAAGGGGTCGAAAGCGCAGGTTCGGCCATGTTGTCGCTGATCGTCGCAAATATCGATGCGAAGCTAAAGCTGTCTACGTTGCTCGTGAGGGTGAACGGATCGGTCTTAGAGGGCGAAGGGCGCGACATATCTGATTATGTGCAAGAGGCTGACACGCAAGGGATGTCGGTCGCCGTGGCGAAGCACGGAAACAGAGATTGGGGTCCCTAATGCGGACACGAGGTGTATGAATGGCTATTTCAAGGTACTTGGTGAATCATACGTAATAATTGCAGCCGAAAGGATTTCAGGATCTGCGAGGCGTAGAAGGGCAGCAGCACTTGTCGTGTTGTGCAGCAAGCCGTCAATGAAGTAGCACTTTGTGTTTGACATATAAAAGATTGGCGATGATGCCCACGACTTTCGAGCTCCTGTCCTCGGACAAGCATCAAAGTGCAAAATCAAGACGTGAGCAGATGCAGTAGCAGGCAACCGAACCGAAGAACTTGGAGAGGCTTTGAGCGGCGGACGTCCGACGGCTCAACCCAAATTTGGCTGAGGACTGGCTAAATGCTAGCCTCTAAGACCAAGCTAAAAGCCTCCTTGGCTGCCACCATGAATGCTTAAGGGCTTTCTAGTCACCAGTCACAATGATCTCTGCGATACTAGTTCAAACTCCCTCGTAGCGAGGCTAGGATGAAGTGCAGTGTCCCTCTTGCATTGTGAGCCTGCGGGAGCGTTCCTGATGAAATAACATGCGATCGTAATAGTCCCGGCGATGGTTTCTATTTGAGAGTACGTCTCAGAAGCTAGGAGCACGTGGCGTCAGACCAGGCATAAGCTGATGCGTGGCATAGTGGTTGCAAGTGATGAAATGATTCGGCATCGGCAAACGAATGAGGCAGTTCTGTACCTGGATTGGGTAAAGATACTCGTATGTCGGAGGTTCAGATTGTCACGCCGAAGTGAACCCTGGTCTGCGTCACAACGGAGACGCCAATCGCCTCTCCCGCTCACCCCAAGAACCACTAGCGAAGCCGCTCTCTGGAAAGTGGTCTCTACAAACGGGCAGGATAAAGCGAAAACGTCTGGATGATGTATCCGGACTTTCGCTTGGCCTGGTCGTAAGATATCCCTTGGGTAGACAATGTGAAGTGACTCGCGGCTGTTGACCTGACCTTGTCGTTGCACGCAAGCTGAGCTTTCTAGGCAGTGTAAATACGAATCAAGGGCCATGAATAATCTGGTGTCATTTTAAAGATCGAAGAGAAAGCATACAACACCCGAGAGTGAATGTGCATCGTCCATTCTCATCATTGAACCAGGCAGTTAGTCAGTGCACGATCACGTGCCAGGACACTGCGCTGGACCTGCCGTTCGAGTCTCTGGTCCACCAGTCTTGGATCGGACGACGAGCATGTATTGCCCTCGACTAAGTTAATGTAATCGCTGTCCATGTGAAGCTCGTTGCCAGGCAGGCAACCTAAAGACTCTGTGTTGACTAGACCGTACATTTAACAAACTTGATGCTCATGATTGCACGACTCAATTGTGATCAGGAATGAACACTAACCATCACGTTTGACAAGGAAGAGTCTATCTGAAGGCGCTGAAATGAGCGATTTGAAAGGTATCATGAAGAGTGGGTGGCATCCCAAAGGGAAGGATGGGGGTCGTGAATCATGGCGAGGGGACTTTAAAGGCATCAACCAAGTGGTAAGCGTTGCACGCCTATGGCAAAGACTATGATCGCAGACTGATCATCACAACCACAGGCAGGCTGGGTAGGCAAGGGCAAGAAATCTGAGACTGAAGCCGCGCAGGAGCATGTCTCAAGGCCACTTGCTTCCTTAAAAGACCCATCCTCATTTGGTCCACCGCCGAAGAACGTCAACTATCACGGAGGAGCTGCGCTTCCTAACGAAATAACTCCACACCGTAGCGGCCTGGGTGCACCCCTAACACCAGCTCAACTTGCTGAAACAAACAAGGATGCAGCGAACAAACAAGCGCAAGAAGAGGAACAACAGTCGAAGCCGCTGCCACCAGCATTACCGTACCGTGCGGATCGGACTGGGCTGAGAACCGACAATCTTCCTCCGCCTCCCGTACACCGGGATGTGCAGCACAGTGCGGTCCAGCAGTCTCCTACACACTCGCCTCCACCAAGCTCGCAACCTCGTCTACCTCCAAGGCTGCCTTCGAGACAGAGTGCCACTTCACCGATCGCGACCGAGCCCCAACCACCATCGTACGAAGCCACGGTATCGCAGCCTAAGACAAGTTCGTACATAAGTGGAAATGCCGCCAATAATTTAGCCAAGGTCGGAGTTTCAGTACCTGCTCTCGGCATAGGTAGTCATCACGAGTCGAATCCCTGGTCGAATGAGCGAGGGCAGTCACAGACGTCGGGAACGCGTCAACTGTCACAGTTACAGTCAAGCTTTGCAAAGATGAACACATCTCAGCAGGCAGGCGGAATGATAGCGCCGCCGCAGAATGCTCCTGAAGAATCACCATCGCTGACCTCCTCGCCGTCCTGGAAGCAGTCACAATCTGCCTTCCAGACAGCACAGAACTTCAGAACCGACCCTCGATCGGTTTCGATGGCAGAAGCGCAATCCGCCGCACAAACAGCAAATCAAGCACACAGGTCCGCTAGTGCATTTAGGGAGAAGCACGCGGATAAGATTGCCACCGCACAGACGAAAGCTAAAGCATGGGACCAGAAATACAAAGTGACCTCAAAGATCAACAAATTTCTCGATGAACATAGCGACCCTGACCCTCAGCACCAGCAGCAGCAACTTCAACATCAAATCAGCCCGCAACATCAGAGCAGTCAGCAATATGCCCAGCCAACACAGCCTTCCTCAGCATACAGCTCTGTTCCTCCCGTCCTACAACATTCAAGTATCGGAAACCTGCCAGCGCAGTCCCCACCACTAGCTGAATTGTCTGCTTCAATCGCACGAAAGCCGCCGCCACCACCTGCACCAAGGAAGCCAGCGAATCTGCAGGCACCTCCACCGGTACCTACCGGCACAAAGCCCAGCCTCGCTTAAGAAATCTGCCTCAACATCGTCATTTATCCCCGCTCGAAAGCTGCCTTCACAGGGGTACACAACTAGTGTGCGTAGACTTTTCCTGTTTCACTGTCTAATCAGTAAAGCGATACACAAGCCGTTAGGTAGAATCATCTTACGTCAAGCAAAGCGACATTATCCGCTCGTTGTATGCCTTGTGTGGCGTGAAGTATTGGAATTCAGCCTTCACAATCACATCCAAAGTTCCTCGCCCCAAAAGGCTTATTTTCTGATCAATCAACACATCAAGCGAAAACTCGGGACGACAAAATGGCTCAAGGCGTGCTGCGCCTCGTGTGGGGAACGAGACGCCCAACAACGGAAATAGAAGGTGAAAGCATGGCAAGTCTTGCAGATGACGACTCTGATTATACAGACAATGTACCTCAAATTCTGGAGGTTTCAAATTGGCCTCGAAGATGAGAAAACAAATTGCATACATCTGCTGGCGACCGCCAAGGATATTGCTGGCGAACGGGGTTCTGCATCCTGCAGCGACATCGAATGGGGCAGTGCAGGAAACTGTTCGGCCTCGTCAGGACCAGTAATTGAGAGCAATGCACAGACGCGACCAACAGTTCTGTTCTGCAAATAAGACCGTACACCTCGGCAGTCTAGGGGTTGGTCATGACCGGAGACTGTACATACGTGGTGAGAGTTAAAAATTTGCCGAGGCCACGACAGTCGTCTTTTTCCCGCCAAGGAAGAACAGTTTGAGACTTTGATAGCAAATATATCGAGCCTTTGCCGGCCAAGCATCACAACAAAACATTTCAGGCCAAAGTCAACTTGAGGATTGAGAAAATTGTGCGAGTAGCATTTAAACCCGATGTTGCGTTGTAGTGTGCCGTAGTCTCTGCTTGCGTTTACCAACATTAACTAATCGATGTGATGATGCTCGCATCTCGAAAGTTTGCTCATGGTGACGACTGCGGTTCTATTTCGGGCTGCGTTTTGAAAGTACTAAGCTGTGCTCACGAAGTCGAATTCATCGCTGCTGTGAATCTTGGCGCAATGCCCCCCTGGTGTATCTAGCCCACGTCATCATTCAACGCTTCGTAGCCAGTGCTCCGTGTTCTTGTGCATCACACTGGACCAATAATGTACCAAAGATTAGTTCAGATCTGTGTTATTTATCATCATTCCCTGTGTGATAAGATGTTTGAGCATGAGCTCTTGATAGTGTCCTCCATTGGTAGTTTGTAGGAAGCACACGTTGGGTTAGTGGCGTAGCAGAGTTAGGATCCGGTGGCAAAGGCCACCTCCTCCATGGGTTCTACCCGCCAGACGCCACATCATTGAGTTTAGCCTTGGATATGGCAGGATTTTTGTGGTATGTTGTGGGAAGCAAGAGGGCGGATTGCGCAATAATGTCAGAAATCGAGCCTAAAATTGTATGCATACCGGTCGCTATGTCGTTAAGCGGAGACTTCCTCATGATCAGCGCAAGACCAGTTCACTCGTGACGTCCTGAAACGTTTGGGTGGAAGTCCCGTGCTTTTGGACGCACTCCTCCTTGACGCATGTCGCTCATCTTGTGGCGCAGCCGGAATTGGCCCAGGTTTGCGATGCGAGGACACTTTCAGGCTAAACAGGATTGATGTGAACAAGCAGGAGGATCTTGCGCTAAGGGAGGCGAATAGTGAATGATTCATGGGCGAGGAGCCTACCATCGGTCTTGATTACCTGGTTGCCGCAGGACATCTTCGGAGGCCCAGTCTGACTCGCTTGGGAGCGAAAAGGGTCATCATACCAACTCCGACATTGACGGGGAAATGTCTAGTAGGTCATGTATGACAAAGTTGAGCTGACGTAAACGACTCAAGAATGGCAGAGCCTCTCACCTCCTAGCTGCTTCAGTCGAATGCTGTAGACTGCCTATATAGGAATCTAAGCACAGCATACCTTTGAGCGACGCGTGACACCGATAGACGCCGATTTCTCCGACGGGTGTTTAGGCGGTGAGAAAACGATTCTCCTAATCAGCGCAGTCTTTGGGGCTTGGGACGCTGGAGAAATATGCGTGATTCCGACGGCGGTGGAACGTAGGGCACGTGCGCTCTGACATGATAGTGCTATCCTCTCCCAGACGTGGAATAGAGCGTGACTAGGTAACCTGCCCTGCCACGTGAACAATAGGTAAGCGTTGCTGCAAGTAACGGGGGTAACAGCAGCAGTAGCACCACCACCAGATTGCCGTTAGGCTAATTTACACGATGAACATGCTGCGACCGTGCGCAACTGATTTGTTGCCAAAGGAACGAGGTTTTACCGACGTAACACCATCGCCAGCCAGCACAGCAGAGATAGGAATGTTGGTTGGCGGTTATAATACGCTGCCACCACGAGGGTGCCTTTCGAGTCCGTTATCTCAGCATAATGTCACCTGACAGTCTTCGGAGTGCGGGCCAGGTTTCAATGTTGCTTGCGATTCAGTATTTCCCGAGGTGATACGGGATGAGCCATGCTTTCGACCACGACCTCCGAGCTTTGCCTTATTGCCCCGCACACAAGATATGGCTAGTCCATTTGTGGTGAATAAAGCCCCCTCTGCAGAATGCTTTGCCTAAGAGGTTTGCTGGAAGCTAGCAACTGACCTGGACTTATCGTCAAACTCAGACCATCTCTTTGCTTATGCAAGAGGCCGGGGCCGTCATGGGAACACAAAGCACAGCGAGTGATGCTCTTCTACTATCAGCTTGCCTAAGAGTCTAGATCGACAGCGAAACACTTTGATTCATCCATGGCTCTTGGAACGACAGGGATACCCTAGTCGGGAAGTGGCGGAGTGAGATTGACTTTGAATTTTTGGCTTAGCGCAAGATCTGGAAGTCTAGGTATGCGGCAAGCATGTCCGTAGCCTCGCTGCATGATCAGTCGAGCTTGAGCGACAGCGGCAGTTCACCTAGTATACGGCTGTTTGGCCGCCCCGCGACGGGAGAGGAAGATGGTGCGCGAAAAAGCTGGATTGGCCCAAAAAAGGTGATCCATCTGTCAAGGAGGTGGAGATTGCCTTCTACTTAAGAACCAGCACGTCATTTCTCAGCGGGTTAAATGTGATCAGTTCATTCTCCATCTTAGTGCGACTGGGTGCTTGATCATCACGGGTCTCAGGGTATTTTGTGCTCCTTGCTGATTTGAGTCGATCTTAGACGAATTGACGTCCAGAAATATTGTCCCAAAGTGCCATGCTTTTGACTCAAAGAGCGTCCTCGAACAGACAAGGACAACTTATCAACAGTCAACAAGCAGATCCTACCTGGAAGCGCTCGCTATCAACGTGTCATAGGCACGATGATGAGGAGTGGTGATTAATCCTTGGACATGAAGCTATGTCGACTGGGAACCAGCTTGACAAACTTAGAAACGCACTATGTCAAAATCACCTTTTGGATGGGGTACTGTACCTAGTTAGCATTATGTAGTGCAACTTAGTGTGGCCATCATACCCTGTGTCTGCGAATTGCTTCCAGGGACCATTCGCCGAGAATGACAAGTTGCCCGAGCGCTGGAAGCGCAGGTGCGAAAATGCAGCTCTGTGAAAAATAATCAACCTTCATCTGCCCTCTCTTTGTTTCCTTGGAGAAATACCTCTACATTCGCTCGTTGAAGTGCTTGCCGCCAATTGGACAAGCTGCTTTTTTGCGTTATCTACTACATCCGACCGCGAACGCTCGAAGAAGGTCCTACATCGGCAAGGGTTGAGGGCCAAGCAGGGTGAATGGTTGGTTCATAAATCGCGGTGCCTGGCGATGCACATGCTGTTGCATCTTAGCCTTTCCACAAAAGCCAAAGCATGAGAGATAGGTGTCTTTCATGTGAACTTTCCATCGCACTTGGTGCCATGTGAAAAGCGAAGCACGCATGTGCTTTACAGTACGGGAATGCACACCGCTAAGGTCACGAGCATATCTCGACTCTGATGCAGAACGATATGAAACGTAGTTTGCCGAACTCGTCGGCTCTGCCTGGAAATTCAAGCGAAGTAATATGTTTGTTAGAGGCTGCAATTGGAAATGTTCGATATTCCCACAAGCACAACCTCAGCTCTAGCCTCCTGGTCGGCATGATAGCCTACTTCGAATGAGCGAGCGGCATTTTTTTTTTCAGCTCACCTATAGCTGCCCTAGCTACGCTGCAAGTAGACATGTTGTGGGACATAAGTAGGAAATCCCACCATTCTGGTGTGCAGTCTGCCCTTGCACGAACCCTGGTCAGCTTGAAACACGTCTTGTGTAGTACAGCAAAGTTGTCTAGCAAAAGTCCATTACCTGCTTTGCGTCATTCTTGTAAAATATCGACAGTGGATATTAGGAATTCTCCTGCTGAGAATAGACTCTCGTGACGCATTGCTACTTCTACGGGTCTGGCCTTTCCAGGGGTTCCGAGACATTTCACGAAGTAAGGACTGACGCCACGAAAGAATGCGGTCAGTCAGATAGTGGTTGCTCATTATATCAGAGGGGCAACTGAGACCCTCGATGTTCATCACCAGGGATAACAACACTTGTGCTATACATGTGGATATCTGATGCACTGATAAAAGCGAGGCTCGAAAGGTGGTCACAATACTGTCGGAGGACGCATGAGCTATTATCTCCGGGGTGCATTCGGTTAAGCTGGATTATGTGTGACAGGCGTCCCCGGAAGATGTGTTTGTTGTGCATATGTACAGGTGGTCCATCGTTCGGGACGACTGTGCTCCAGTGGACTCGCGGCTAGTAGACATCTGTTGCAGGGTTCATCTATTCGCGATGGTCGAAGAACAACGTAAATGTTGACAAGGCTCGAGGCCATGATTACCGCGAACTCAAATTAAAGGCCTGGGGTAAATCTGGCTAGTTGTTGGTGGTGGTTTCTGAGACTTTATGCATAAGAGGCAGGGATTAGATGAGCACGCAACTTTGTTTCGTTGAAGCTTCGTTCTGGATTCTCTGAAAGATTGTGCGAAGCGTCAGAGAAGACAGCAAGACTGGTCAGTGCTTCAGTCATCCCTTCGTAGGAGCAGGACGGAGCATTCTGCACACAGAACATCCTGCTACAAATGCACAACCTAACTACGAGCGCATCCTTCGCGTGGGTAGTGTTGTCGATCGGGCATGCCAGCACGGTCAAAACGCGTGTCAAGATAGGCTGTCGTGTCATCAAATCTTGTCAAGGACGGCGACTAAGAAAAGCTAAGTCGCCATCTCCATGCCTCAAATGCACTTTGCGGCGTGAGGTTGATGACACCAGGCTAAACCAGTGACGCTCCGGGCGTAGCTTAGACGCAGTCGAGCAACAAGCTCCACACCGACCAGGCACTAAACTCCCCTGTGCTCATTTTGTCACGGTTTCCTCCTCTCCCAGCGTGTGTATTGACGAAAGTCTCCCGCTGGGCCTGTGCGTCGCTCCGTTGAGTGAAGTGCAGCGCTGCCGTGACGGCCAATAATAACCCGCAGCGGTAGAGTTCTGTAGCACCCTTTACGAGCCTTGCTTCCTCGCCTTTGCCAGTAACCATCGCGATCCCTTCTCCATCCATCCTTGCAGTTGCTGCCATCTGCACCTGCAAAGGAAATTCTGCGACCTTGCTTTACCTTTGATTGTCATTTCTGTATTCTCGTCAGTTTGCTCGATATTGCCGGCCCTTCACTTCGACATCCACACTCTCGACACGCAATAGACGTCGTTTTCGACGACATTCTTTCGCCCAATCGTTTTTAATTTTGCCACCGGCACCTCGAAGAAGAGCGTCTAGCACTCTTTTAGGCCTCTGCTTCTTGGAAAACCTTCGCTTCTGGTACGGAGTACTGCTACTGCTCCTTTTACTCACACCTTCCTTCCAACAGCACCTCGTCCTCCCACGTACAATCTTTTGTTTCTCAATCATCAACGTACCAAACTCACATTCACATTACCTTCTCGTCATGGTTACGCACTGAATGTGCGGCAGACGTGCATGAAACACGTCGTGTCCACAATTCGGCTGGGTCCTGAACACGTCCCTCCCCCCTACCCCAACAATCTCTATGCCTTTTCGATCCTATCGACAACACACCTTGACGGCCAATTTGTCCACTAATATCTGTCGAAAAGTTTGACTAGGCTGGCCTAACACATTTTGCTACAATCTCCGGTAGAACGACGGCGAAGCAGACACTTGATATCGATCTTTGCTGACGAGGGATCGAAAGAAAGAGAAGGATCGAGTCTACATTGGGAAAAGACATGGCAGCTTTGGTCCAAACATTGCCTTCGTCAACCACCACAATGCTTCAACCAAGACCAAATTCTGCCGAAAGATACAGTCCTAGCCATCACCATCATCCGTCACGGTCGAGCCAGAAGTATGGCAGCATATCCACTACAGGATACAGAGGAGTCCCTTCGTCGGGTCCTGTAGCACCGTATGCATTTACCACCACTCCTCAACTCAGCAGCAATGCTACTCCTCAGCGAGCACAATCTACAAGCCCAACACTTACCCCTTCGCAAGCACCGCAACTGCCGCTGCTCAATTTGAGCGGGTCAAGTTTGTCAAACAGTCTCTCCTCCAAATCTGTGCCGTCCTCACCCTCAGCCACCAATTTCGTCCCTCCCGCAAAGCCAAGTGACGAAATGAACAGAAGCCCTTCTTCTCATTCAGTAAATGCTGCTAGTGGGGCCAAATCTACACCAGACCGATATCGACGGAACCTTCGTCGTACCGATACTGGAGATTCTGCTCCCACAAAGCCTCATGGTTCGGCTGTGCCGTCAGGTTCGGGAATGGCTGCGGTCGGACAATTGTACAACCATCCTGGCCAATCGTCGAGTACTCCGAGTCTCAACTCGAACTCCTCGTACAGAGGGACAAACCAAGGGCTAGTGCAACCCTCAAAAGTTGCAAGTGATGATATCCAGCTCGGACGGCAACAGACTCCGGAGCCCGCTTCTCGATATCGAAGACGCAGCTTGGGTAACATCGAAACTGCTGGCCTGAATCATGCCTCTGATGACCCAACAGATCAATCGTCTCCTCACCCTAACGCCATCATGCAGACTTCAAGGGGTGATAATATGCCAACGCAGCCTGTGCATAGGTCATCCGCTGCTCACAAACACACCGGCAGCTCCGAGAGTGTGAGCTCAGCACGATCCGGTCACTCGTCCAGACCTGGCTCAGCTCGGAACGAATCGATGGCACACTCGATGCAACATGGTCAGTCGGCTCAAATGGGTCACATCGCAAAGCAAGATATCCGCATGATCAACGTCCCAAATCGCCACGACAACAGCAGACGCACCTCATCTGGAGTGAGCAATCCTTCTCCACTCTCTCGGCCTATGAGTCCAAATGCAGAAGACGAAGCGAACACAATTCCTACCTCGAAAGCAGCGCCTGCCCAAGCCCCTAGCCCCGCCGCAGAGCATCTTGCGGCTCTAAATCAGAAGGAGGCGAAGAAGTCCAAATCCAAGTTGAGACGAGCGTTCTCTTTCGGCAGTGCTACCGAGCTGAGGAAAGTCACTGCACAGGCAAATCTTGAGAAGAGCAATGCGACGTCCGTTGCCAATAAACGCACGTCACGACACGAGGAAGAACTTGATCCTGAATCAGCAAGGATCGCTGCGAAGCAAGAAGCGGCGGGCTTGGGCGAGAGCATATATTCTGGTCAAGGTCACTTCTTCACTGGCTCGACTGACAATCTCTCGATCTCGTCCACAGCTTCATCCGCATCAATGATGCTGAGAAAGATGGGCAAGGGCATGAAGAAGGGGACTCGCTCGCTAGTCGGCTTGTTCAGACCAAAGTCTGTGGTTGGTGTACCTGCCGCTGATGGTCCGGTGAATGAGGCAAGTGCTGCACAAGTGTCTATGGTCACTGTCGAAGCAGAAAGGGAGAAGGTCAACGTCAATCTTGACCCTCACGCCCACCAAGGTGGTGGTACCGGCTTTCCTAAACTTGAGAGAAATTCCATCGACAATAAGATGTCGCTAGACAGTGGGACCACATCCACCGATACTCGATCTCGGCGGAGCATAGTCGGAGGGGAAAGAGAGCGAGCCGAGGTTCTCGCCGCTGTTAAGAAGGGCATATTGAAGCGAACCGATTCAAACCAATCGTCGCCGAGCTTGAGACCAGCCGACTCTCGTGCGCCTGAACTAACCCTACCCGGTGTCTCGCATGGAAATGATTCGCCTCGCTCTAGTGCACCAAGCACACCTAAGGATGACGTTCTCCCAGGCGGTCACAGACGCACCGATTCTGTTACGATTAATGACCATCACGATGACTACTTCGGCTCTGGCTCCGGATTCACAAGCCTTGACTCAAAGACTGGAGCACCTATCACTCCCAACCGCAACATATCGTTCAGTCCTCGTATCCAGTTTTACGATACGTGGCCAAGCGGCGAGTACGACCGACGAGGGGAAATAGCTACCTGCAACCGTTTGACTCCAATGCTTGCTCAACAGATTAAAGAGGAATTGAATTCTTTCAAGATGGTAAGGCCATACACATCATCCTCCCGACGAATAGAACTAACAGCGTTGGCAGGAAATGGAAGTCCATGAGTCCTCAAAGGTTTACACCCATTTCTTCTAGGAGAGATCTGTGCTTGCTCATTGAGGAGATTCCAAGTATGACCACGGTATATGCGTTATGATGGACAGGACCCTTTCAAGACATCGTTCTTCCCTCGGAAACAAAGAGCATTCTGGAAGGCCATGTTGAACACGACTTGGAAGTACTTGTGTGGGATTGGTACTGCTTGAGACCAATACACATGTACATTTATCAAGCATTTTATTGACTGGATGATTGCAATTTTAGGCACGGTGTTTCGGGAGCACACGGCATAGGTTACATCTTCACAACGACACGTTTGAGCTGAAGCAAATTAATGCATTCTACGGAGTATGAGCTGGGTTTTTACATGGTATGGAGCGCTGCATCCGGCCGAATTGTTCCTCGTCGGCAGCCTTTCAGAGTGTGTTGTTCAATTTGGCGTGTTTCTGGCATGAATTGGGTGATTAATCGCTTGGGCCTCCGCAAGAAGGGACTGAGACGAGCAAGAAGAGCCAGCCTACTCACTCACTCGCTACTAAAGGAATTAAAAGTGTAATTATTGGAGGACATAGTACCATTCGTTACTTTTCATTCTTTCAACGCTGGTCTCCTGTCAGAGTGCAAATGCCATTTCACAAGGTGTATTGAGATATGCTCGGAACGGTAGCTTGGAAAATGCTCCGGTTCGTACCCGGAAAGCAAACGGCTAGGTCGGGCTCCGCTAACTTGGGCGAAAAGGGGGCAGAAGGGTTCACCGCACAAGCTGAGGCACGTGAGCGCTTGCGGCCCCGTGTTTCATTTACTCTCTAGCGCGAGATTAGTACCAGTGCCAGCAACTGATTGTGTCTACCGCTTGATCCGATCGCAAAGTCCAAGTACGTACTGCGCGGCGTCCACCGGTGTTTTGTACTGGTGATGATGTATTGCGAGGGAGCGAGGGAACCTGGAAGTTAGACCCCGGCTCTAAGTCAGCGCGGAGGGAGTGGGTGGGCGTGGGTTAACGATGTGCGGGCTGAGCGGTTGAGGGTATCGAAGCACATTGCGTACTACTGCTAACTGGGGGTATTCTCATGGCAGCGTGTGATATGTTATGATATTGGTGTGGTAGGTAGAGTATGAAATGATGTGCTGCGCTTACTTGCTAGATATATCGTATGCCTGACGTGACTGACTATCTCATGCCAGATACCAGACACTCTATAGAACGCCTCCTTGCCAATGAATGCTGGAACTCCTCGAATAGCATTGTTGGTACATTGTGCCTATCGTCTTTGACGATGCTCTCACTGCGTGCCATTGTTTCGTGATCGTATACCCTCTTCATCGGCGCCCGCGTTGCGATTAATACTACTTGAACTTGCTTCGGCGCTTCCGCTTTCGTTGGTGGCGGTGGAAGTACCAGGTGTTCCCCAAGACTCGGGCAACGGACCAGCGCCACCTTCCTTGTCCTTCTGCATTTGGGTGGCACTCATACTGGTCCCCTCTCCAGCCGCGCTGCCCTGCGCCTCCCGTTCTTGTCTCTCCCTCTCCTCCTCTTCCAAAATCCGCCTCGCCTGCTCCCTTGCCTGAACGTGCCGTTCACCTAAACCCGGGATCAGCGACGCAAAGAAGAGCGCAACGCCCTGCTCAAGCCGGTATAGGACGTCGAGAACAGGGTTTGGGTTGCGGCGGTTCTGGTGCTCTAAGAGGCGGCGGGCTGCTTCTTCGGGAGTTGGAATTGGGACTCGTTGCTGTCTGCGCGAGGTAGTAGACGCTGGTGGCTCGATTGGTGGTTGTCCCTGTGCTCGGTTTGACTGTGCATCCTCGTTATTTCGTCCTCCAACCACACCTGCACCAGCACCTGCGCCGTGTCCGCGCTCTTGCTGGTTCTGCTGCCGTGGCTGTGGCTGTCTCGCCGGAATCTCCATGGGCCCAATCAATCTCTCAAAGTGCCGTCTCGCAGCCTGAAAGGCGTCTGTCACAGGATTTTGACGCGGCAACAAGCAGAAGATTATGGCGAATCCGAGCATGAAGATGCGGCGCCAAGTGCCACTTTCGCTGAGGACGAAGACGAACATGTAGAGGCGGAGGAAGAGCCAGCCACGATTGATGAGGTTTTGGAGGAGGTCGTTTTGGGCTTGTTGGTTTTGTGGCTGTTGCGCATTCCTGGGCTGCTGTTGCTGTTGCAGCTCTTGCATGCCCCTGGCGAAGGCCTGGGCTTGCGCTCGGGCGTTGTTGGGAGGCGGAGGCTGAGGTTGGCTGGTATGTGCTGGGCGTGCGCCGGGTTGAGGAGGTGGTGGTTGATCGGGGCGGATAACGAGTTGTGCCTGTTGTTGTCCGGGTGGATGTTGCAGCTGCTGGGTTGTAGAAGTGGGTGCTGTTGGCGTCGGTCGTGGTTGCGTCTCCTGCTGTTGCAGCTGTGTGGGTAGTGTAGTGATTGAAGGTAATGTGGAAAAGAAGCCGTGGCCTGGAGCGAAGACGATACCTTGGGGCCCTTGAGGTGAGGAAAGTAGCCATGCGGTGGTTTGTGCTTGAGTAGGATTTGCGGCGGCAAGGTTTAGAGAATTCTGATTGAGCAGTGCCTGTGGCATGATGTTTGAAATGGCAAAGGGCAGTTGCATGGCCGGTGGGAATGGAAAACCGGGTGGCATCGGAGGTGGCATCGGAGGTGGCTGAGCATGTATCTGAATATTCGGCGGTAGAGCATTGGCAACCCTACTCGCAGGATCTGAGGCAATTGTGGGAGAAGAGCCTGGAGCTGAAGAAGGTCTATCGAGTGGGTTGGGCATGTTCATGCCAGTGATGCGGAAGGTCATGCTTGTTATACCGTTGTTGGAGGTTGTCCTTGTTGTGTGCTCGCCGTTGGGACCTATCGTCTCTTCGATTCGGGTAGTCTCAGTTTGTGGTTGAGGAATGGATCGAGAGCCCGACTGTGCGGACGCGGAAGCGTTGGGCGCAGGGGCAGCCTGAGGAGGGTTGCTCAGCGGTCGATGTGTCTGCTCCGCACGTTGTGCCTGCAGTCTGATAGCGTGCTGGAGCTGTGGATGTTGTGCCTGTTGTGCTTGAGCCATGGCTCGATTATGGTGCAACTGATGCTGCATGTGGTGTAATTGATTGTGCATCGCCATGTGATCGATGTGTCCCAGACCGGGAGGCAGATGGATGTGGGCTTGCTGGGGAATAGGGCGAGCTGTAGCCGGAGCTGGTATTGCCGGCGGTGGATGGATCGAGGCATTGCGATGCTGTTGCTGTTGTTGTTGTTGCTGCTGCTGCTGCTGCTGCTGCTGTTGATGCTGGGCTGAGTCCGCTAGGCGATTTGCAGCCTGGACGGTAGTGTCTCTGATCACCAGATGAAGCACATGCGATGGGCTTCCGGCTCGCTGGTCGATTCTGAGAATCTGGCGCAAGGGAGCACTGCCGTCGAGAAGTGGGCGACCGTGGTAGATCAGTCGCTGCGCATCTGGCTCGGGATGTTGGGACAGATTCTCTTGTATCTGCTGCTTTAGTTGCGCAACAGTGGTGTCAAGACTCAAAACCAGGTACAAGTCGGTCTCAGCTCTGTTGCCGTGGGCCAGAGTGACTATGCGCAGGGTGATTCTGTCGGCTACCGAGTCGTTGCTCGACGGCGCATCTGGAGGATTCATGCTGGCCATATCGAGCCGAAGACGAGGCGTTATTGGTCAAAGGGGTCCAGCATCTCTGTGTTTACAGGTATTGGGAAAACGTGATTATCAAACAACGTTACCTGTCGTTGTATCTGCCTCAGCTCAAGAGGACAGCTGGTCAATGGTTCATGAAACTTCACAAACACCGCGTCTGCGCTTCCCGCGTAAGCATAATTATTCAGACCACGGTCCACTCCGCGGGCAGCGAACTTCACTATGTCATTGTGCAGCAACGTCATCCACAAGTTCGACGGCAATCAAGTTATTGAGCTGCTGTTTTTACCCCCGTGGCATCTTCCATCCATGTCGTGAACACAACGCATCATGTTGGCCCCGAACGTGGGCAGGACATGTCTGTACCGACGGCGTTTCGCCGGCACCATCTACACTCACTCTACGTCTTCCTCGACAACACTGTTCAGGCGCAGCTCGCAGATAGCCACACGAGCGCTGCAAAAGAGAAGCTTTACCTCGTCTCGGACAGCATGCAAGGAAGCACCAAACCCCAAATCAGGTGAAGGTGAGAGCTTCACCAAGCGCGCCGGCAGAGCATGGCGCCAAACAAAGATAGAATGGAAGCCGATCCCCATTGCCCTCGGCATTGCCTTCCTCGGCGCTTTCCAGCTCTATCGCATCCAGAGAAGAGAAGCTGCTGATGAGGACCTTGACGCAGGCAGAATTCCCAGGCGGGAGCGTATTCGACCGAGTGGAGGAGGATGGCAGGTCGCTGTCATGTCGACTCTGCCTCTAAAGGCATTATCAAGAGTATGGGGTCGCTTCAACGAACTGGACATCCCCTACTACCTAAGAGTCCCTGGGTTCAAGCTATACGGCTGGATCTTCGGCGTCAATTTTGACGAGATAAAAGAGCCTGATTTGCACAACTTCAAGAACCTCGCATCTTTCTTCTATCGAGAGCTCAAACCAGGTGTCCGGCCTCTTGATCCCAATCCACGAGCCTTGCTCTCACCTGCCGATGGCAAGGTCTTGCAGTTCGGTGAGATTTCAGACGGCCAAGTCGAGCAGGTCAAGGGCATGACATACAGCCTCGATGCCCTGTTGGGCAAGGTCGCCCCCTCGAGGTCACCAAGCCCTACAAGACTGGAAGAGCAGGGAGACGCTGCCCACACGGGTTCTGCCGGAAACCGGAAAGATGAAGACGCTGCAGCCCTGCAGGCTGATGAGGAATTTGCACGCATCAATGGTATCTCCTACACCTTACCTAACCTCTTCTCGGGCCCTGACTCTTCGTCATCTACGAGAGGCCGCTCAGGAGTATCCAAAAAGGCCACAGATCAGTCAACCACTCCGGAAGCTTCCTCCGAGGCCGCTGTCTCCCAAGATTTTGCTTCCGTCGCTGCACCCTGGTGGAATCCATTCCAAAGTACCACCGAAAAACCAACTAGATTGTACTACATCGTCGTATACCTAGCCCCGGGCGACTATCACCGCTTCCACTCCCCGGTCTCCTGGATCTGCCAGTCGCGTCGCCACTTTGCCGGCGAGCTCTACAGCGTCAGCCCATACGTCCAACGGACATTACCAGGTTTGTTCACCCTGAACGAACGAGTCGTGCTACTTGGGCGCTGGAAGTATGGCTTCTTCTCATATATCCCCGTGGGTGCCACTAATGTTGGTTCCATCAAGATCAACTTTGATAAAGAGTTACGCACGAACAGCCTTACAACTGATACAGAGGCTGACAGGCAGGCGATGGCAGCGAAGGAAAGAGGAGAGGCTTACTCCGGCTTCTCCGAAGCTACATATGATGGTGCATCTGCCTTGCTGGGAGGCTATGCACTGAAGCGGGGAGAAGAAATGGGCGGGTTCCAGCTAGGAAGTTCCATTGTTATGGTCTTCGAGGCGCCAGCCGCTGGAAGAGCGAGAAGCTTGGATGCCGGTGGCCTTGAAGGCGGAGACGTTAAAGGCGGGTGGAGGTGGAATGTGAAGAGAGAACAAAAGGTCAAAGTAGGCCAAGCTCTGGGCTGGGTTGAAGAGGATGAGTAGCAAGAATATTGACCGACATCTGAGACTTTGCCGCTCAGTTTTTTCGCGCGGGAGCAGTGCCAATGCGATTGTCCCTGCCGCCACCTTGCCTGGACTTTGTGGTGCATTTCCCATGGTTCTGTCCCGACCGCGGCTGCCACTATGCGAAATGTGTCCCTTCATTGTTCAGTCTCTGCTCTCAAAATAGCAGTCAACCTCGCCAGATAGCATGTGCACTGCTTCGACGAGGATACAAAGAACTTTTATTGTTATTCAACCAAATGCGGCGGATTCTTGTTGCTGTCGAGAATATGCTTTGTTCTCGACTTTGTGCTTTGAGATCGTTGACGTCTTACTCACGCTCCACTGACAATGCTGCGATGATAAGAATACTGGGTTCGCTGCTGCGATCGTGGCGGCAACTTTCCTCCGAAGCAAGGTATTCCAAAGTCGAGAAATCTGCTGACTGAGTTGAAAAATCAATTCTAGAACATCCTCTCATCGAATATACTGTTCCCCTACACGTCACGTTTCGTACTGTATTTCGAACAGCCTACCACTGAGCTTCGCTAACACAGCATCGTCTTTCATTCGACATCACCTGAGCGAGGTGAGTTCCCACGTACGGTCAGTGCCTTGCGCGCCCAACACTTGCGTACCCAACACCTACGCACTCGATCTTCCACCAACAGCACAAGAACTTGAAGCCAGGTTTCTTGGCGGCGTCGCAGCAATTCAACTCTCACAGAATCCGCTGGGTGGAAGCTCAAAAAATACGGCCTGAAAGGCCCTTCTGACCAGATGGCACTTTATCATAACCGAGACTCGCTGATCCATATAACAAGTAAAGCTTATGATATCCCGACGCTTTACGACAGATCTGTAAATGCGATTCCAAGGCGAGAAGCTTCTTTTACTCCATCCTTCATGCTCGATCAAAGAGCGTCATATTCCGTTGGCCGGTTAGAAAAGCATATAGGCACAATTTGTCAAAAGAGGAAAGCTTTTTGGAGAGCGCGAAGCAACTCAGACCCTGTCGTTCAGATGAGACGGAGAGAGGCTAAGCCCGCCCTAAGGTACGTCGAAGCCCAACAACCCTTCGGTCAAACCGCTGAGGACATCCAAAAGAGCTGCTTTGTATCTTCTCCTGTTCTCGGCGGACATTGGGGACTCGATCCGGTCGAGGGTATGATGCATGGGGACCAAGAACTAGCGCAAGATGTCGAGAGATACTCAGGGATATGGATACCGGCCGACCTACATTCGGCGAGCCCAATTCCGCCTAAGAAGCTCAGCGTCGAAAGGCTCCCGCTTCATGCTCTGCTTCGAACGACCCGAGTTCAGCCTGAGGCGGTGGATGTTGCAAGTCGGCGTACTGCCCTTGAGATTCAGCAAATAGAGCTGCCACCGACCTTGACAGTCGTTCGAGCTGTTGCTGTCACTGACGATGTGCTTCATGGCCTACCATCGCCACTGGATGAACGCACAGATAGTTGTCCTAACGGTGAGACTAGCAACGTCGTCCGCCTCATTGGGTTTGATGATGTTCCTGAGATCAAGCTTAACACAGGCGATTGGGCATCACCAGAAACCTGTTCCAATGCAACAATCTCGCCCGTCTCTCCCGTCACGCAATCTGACAGAGGTGACTGGCCACTTCCACGAGCAGACCCCGAATCACCCATCTCCCCAATCGCGGACCCGTCATCTCGTACTCCGTCCCCAACAGTACTGCCACAACCCCATCCACATCCGTTGAAATCGAACCCAACGACTTTTCCATCTGCACCTACCGTTCGCAAGCTGCGCTCCAATTGTTCCCTCAACTCCAACCGAAGAGCATTCGTTATGCAACTCAACGACTCCAAACTTTCATTACACTCTGAGGGCACAACAACAGACATCCGCAATTTGACGAGCAATAGTTGGCTGACTCCATCCTCGGCGTCTACGCGCTCTGCTAGTACCAGCAAAAGATTCTCGAGCATCCTAAACCTAAAGCGAACCAACGCGGTAAGACACAAACGTCCATGTCATCGTGCCCGCCGAGTCACTGACAATTCACAGGCACAGACGCATTTACCACGTACCTTTCGAAATACATCACACGGATTGCTCACGCCTGTCTCTGAGACATTTGAGAAGTTGAGTCACAGAAAAGAGACTATGGATGGTTATGCTACTAGGATATCACGCCCGAGCATGGAAAGCAGGAGGCCAAGCACTTTTAGTCGTGCGAGCAGGAACCGTGATTTTGGGGGGGAAGTCGAGACGGTATGGATTCAATGGCGCTATGGTTGGACACAGCCGAAAGGACGGCTTGTCAAGTAGATAGTCCTGTAGAGGCAAGGATGCATTGTGCAACTGTCGGGGAAAGAAAATTGTGCTTATTTTATTTACAATTGTTTCATTCTATGGTCGTGATCAATAAACTTCTATGCTAATCCGTGTCCCTCTCCAACATTCGTATCCGGTCCAACCTCGACCCGCAATCAATCGTAATCGTAATCATAATCATGCCCAGTGCCCTGCTCTATCATCCAAATGCAAATTGAGTATCCGTTGTCCGTATGTCTGTCTATCTGTCCGTCTCTTGGGTATCACAAGTCTATCAGTGGTTTTGTTCCAAGTGAAAAACTTTGCCGTCCCAGATCTATCATATCATATTGCATACTCGTACATCCATGGTTACATTTCAATCAAATAGCATCCGTCCTTTCGTTTTCCTGTAACGCCTCGCTTTCCAATGAATTGTTGCTTAGGTTTGAAATAGCTGTACATGCTCGTTCGCTCGTTTATTCGTGCGGAGGCCCATCGCTGAGGTTGTTGCCTGCTGTCGATCCAATACCTGGCCAGCCGCTGTCTTTGTCGTCATTGTCGTCGTTGTCGTCGTCGATTTTTTTTGTTGCTGTTGTTGTTTGTTGTTTTGGTCATTGATGTCGTTGTTATTCTCTGCCCCAGTGACGATTATTGCCATTGCCGCCGGTAGGTCGCGGCCACGAACCCCAACCTGGTTTAGTCGCCGTGGAGAAGGTATTTGGGTATGAGGAGGGCGCGGAAACTTGTGGTGTGGTAGCGATTGGTGGCGCTGGCGCAGTGTAGATTGGCGATGTTGGCACAGATGAGATAGGGGTTGTAGGTGGGACATTTGTGCCACTTGGAGGTGATGTCGTGGTCGTGGGAGGCAGTGTCATAGTCGTAAGCGTTGGAAGCGTCGCGGCCGTCGTCGTCGGTACCACAGGGGTCGTTGTTGGTGCCGGACTCCGCCCGTTCTCCTGATACACCTTCAAATTGTTGATCGACCAAAATGACTCCTTGAAGGCCGACGGGTTGTTCTGCACGAATGCTTGGCACGTACCAGCCCTCGAACCACACGTCGCGTCAGAAGACCACACACCTCCTGCCCAGTCGCCGCAGAATGTGATGTCAAAGATGATTTTTTGATCGAATATCTTCTCGTCCCAGTCACATTGCCCCTCGAACCGTGCCATTGGTAGTCCCCACCCACTTGGATCTGGGCTCCCCGCTGTGATATCAGCAGGAATAGCACTCCTCGGAAAGAACCAGATGCTGAACCCAGCTGACGTCCACTCCGTAGCATAGACTCCGCCTCCGACTGAGTTGAAGCCATCGCCGTAGGAGTTCGTGTTTCGGCTGTCGATGCTACAGCCGGCATTGGTTGCTTGGTTGGGGGCGTTAACGTCACAGTTCGGCGTTTTGATCTGTCCGGACATGCCACCGTTGTCGGAGATGCTGCAACTAGGGCCTGTGTGAGCTGCCATCAGGTTTTGGCCTTGGCTATTCACCCCTTCTATGATGTCGATCTCGCCGCCGTTGGGCCAGCTGGCGCTGTTTCCTAGGGTCCAGACTAGGCATTGTTAGTTGAGGTACTGAACAGAGATGTGATGGACATACAGGCAGGCCATGTACCACAAACACTTCCCGGCATATGCGCGAGGTCTAATATGATTAGGCCGTGTTGGTACGACGCTTTGCTTTCTATTCGGACCGAGTTTCGACCGCGGCCGGAAGCCGCGTTCGTATAGTCAACGCCGATGTAGACTTGGTTGTTTTCGACTTTGTATAGGCCAGATGACTGTGCTGTGTTGTAATCCACGTAATTGACGTAGCCGTTTGTGGGGTCATTGCCGGTAAAGAAGTTGAATTTGTTCGCAAAGTCGTTAGATGTGTAGTCGTCTATTATTGAGTATGCGGCTAGGGCCGTGGACGCCAGTGATGAGAACGTGCATATCGAGGTGAGCATCGTGATGTGGTGAATGCAGCAAAAAATCGCTTTTACTGCGTGTGTTGTGGAAGGCTTATTGAATGTGGACGACAGAAGCAAGGGGATCCCTGACCCTGTACAAAAGGCGGCATTGATATACCATTTTCCTGGTCATATTCCTCATCTGGTAACAATGTGAAGGCTGGTATAGAAGTGGATACCCGAATAAAGAAACCAGGAAAAGCAGAGAGCTGGGAGTGTCAGCAGTTGCCTTAAGCCGGCTCTAATAGTCTTCCAGCCTACCCAATAGCAGTCCCCAAGCATGCGCTAGGCCTCGAGCAGCGTATTGAAGCGGAGTCTGATGCAGCTTGTTGTCTATACAACGTTGGACGACGCTGCGCTAGCCGCCTGGAGTCCGTACCCCTCTAGGGCCATCAGAATCGTAATGCACAAGGCTGCGCCACCGTCTTTGACCTCAGATGGCTCATGAGAATCTAGATTCCAGTCAAAATAAGCTGGTGGTGGAAGATCAGCAGCGCTTGTGGCAGGACCGGCCAGTGATGGCGTGGACTGGCTAGAGCTAGAGCAGGTACCATCTCCTCGTCGAATGAAAGTGAACAGATATCACGTAAAACTTCCACATGAGGGAGGTCTTGGCCCATAAGGACACGCTTGACGATCATTCGTGCTTACGCGATCTTTCACGCTGTTTAGATTAGCGAGAAATAAGCGCTCTGACCTGTCCGGAGCGTCATTCTCAGTTGAACTGTGGCTCTGAGGTGGTCTGCATGAATGATGTTTCGTCGGACGCTCGACTTGTTTGCACAAGGGACTGTAGGTGTTGTGAGCCCGCACACACAATAAGCATGGGCTTGGGACACATCAACGCACGAGAAGCAGCAAGAGCAACAACAACAACAACGACAGAGGAAGCTCCATTGACCGTCTGGCTAGATAAGATTGGCGAGAGACGAAAGTTTGATAGTGTTTCGGAGATTTCTTTCAAGCCACTGCCCCACTTGTGCCAAAAAGCGAAAATCTTCCGCGATATTCCCGGCCTCGATCGCGGTATCATTATCAATTCTCGTTGACTGTCGCTGCAATGATGAAATTGCTGCCAAACAACACCATTTGACGTTCTGCATCAGTCGCAACATGCGAAAGTGTACCCAGCGGTGTCAGTGACAAGATATTCAGTGCAAGCAGATATGCAGGAACTCGGGTATCTTGACCGGGGGCGCCGTGTGGAGAGGTTCGGAGGACGTGCATTACGCACAACAATTAACGGTAGCAGACAGAAGATATTAAGTTGCTGCCCAGAATGGTTCGAGCGTGGATACTGTTATTTGTAAGAACTCCGAGGAATCGCTGACTCTTAAGACGTGACATGGACAGCCATCAACAAAGTGGAGCGGCTCCAGAGAACAATAGAACTCTTCTGAAATAACCAAAATTATTGGCAACAAGAAGATATCCACGTAAGTGCTCAGGGTCAAAACCAACAAGTGACGGCAGACAAAGAGCCATCTTTGCAACACATTCTTAGGTCGTGACAGGAACTGTACTCAGCTCTGATTGGAACAGTTCTCATGATATAGAAATCGAATTATTAGAGCCTGGCATTGATGGTGTGTCTGTCACGGTCACCAGCTTCATAGAAAACCGCTGACTGTTCGAGGCATCGACCTGGATAGACATGGGTTGATGGAAAAGCACCCATCTAGGCGCTTCTATGTTTGAAATTTCGGTAAGATGCCGTCCATTGTGGATAGAGAACGCCGATACCCAGTTGAAGTTCGGCTTCTGGATTCGATGGGTAGGTCAAGATCTGGTAAGAAGCTCAGCCAAAGACAATGCATCCGTATCGAGCTGCACAGATTCTGGGTTGCGTTTACCCCAGCAGTGTGACGACCAGGAGTTTGCATCGCAGATAGGATCAATCGCGTCTTCATAGTGCAGGTCGGAGTGCTGCACCATCATCCCCTTCCCGACCAACTTGTATCCGTGCCAGATTTCACGAACGATCAAGGTTGTATCAAGGCCTCGGAATTGAACGATGCAGTCACCGCGTTGAACATTCGTGCATGCAAAGCCCAAACGTAGGGTTTCGCTGTCTGAATCTTGTTCCAGGATTAGCGAAGGTTTCTGGCCATCGGGATTATCGTGATCAGCTTTATCTTGGGCGTGCAAAGGTATATGCTCAAGTGGTAATGCCAGATCATGGTTGCAAGGATAGTTATGGAGGAGGGAAAGATCGGTGCAGAGATCTGCAGCCTCGAGCACGTTAGAAATCAAATCTGTGGGGAGTCCCGAGTGAACAGCCTGCGAGGAAAGCCGTCGTGGTCGACGACTAGTGCCAGGCGCAAGCGTAGCTTTCAATGGCACTTTCTTGATCTCGTAGCCGATATGTGAGCCCCAATCTTCGCCTTCTAGCTTCTGCTTGAGATCTCTTATGCTTGTCCACGACCATAGTTTAATGATAGGTGACACATACTCAGGAGATACTGTTAAGCGATGGGTGACTAAGGTGCCGGCAGCCGTTGATCCTGCGATGAAGTCGGCCAGGTCAGCGCTTCTGATATGTAGTGCTTGGATGATGAGTAACGCAGCTGCAGGTATTACTGTCTGCGAAGGGATTGAACTCTCAACACATGCGAGTGCATCCAAGTAGACCTGGACTAGGTGCTTTTCGTAGTCTGGGGTAACACCTTGCGCCTCTCCTGTGTCGGGATTCTCGATGCAATCAGCCGCAAGGCCAAGGATGCCGTATACTTTGTCGCGTGGCTCCGTACATGCCGAGTCGCTATACTCTCTCAAGAGATCATGCAAGCTCGACAGGCTTCCAGCCTTCCTCCTTAACGTAAGTCGAGTTGTGCGGCTCTGCAAAATTTGAGGAATGACTGGGTGATTCATATATATCGGGTCCCCTCTGAGCAATTCAATCAAGTCCTCAAAATCCTTCCACTCGAGCTTGTGCCTTCCAGCGAAGACTTCCACCTCCTGTGCGAACAAGAACTCTTGAATCACCCATGTCCTCTTCCAGTAAGCTTCTGGATTTAGGGGTGCGCACATTTTAAGGAGTATTTCCCACCTGTGGTTCAGTTCGGGTGCAAGAAATGTCTTTGCGAAAATAGCATTCGAATGTTGCTTCCGGTAAGCAGCAATCTCTTTAACGAAATCCATAGCATTAATCTCGATTCTGTCGGGACTTGGTATTCCTAGCCAGACCATTACCGACTCGGCTCTTGCGTAGATTTTGCCCATCAACTGCACGTGAAAGTTGCGCTCCCTCAGGTTGAATTGATTGATGCAAAGCGCATCAGCCCACAGAAAGGACGCTTCTTTTTCGAGTCTAAGGTGATACAACAAGTGCCACAGGTTCAGATGGAGGAGAAATGCTTTACCGTTGACTAGAATTTTCCTAGGATTCGCTTTCGAGCCCCAAGTGTAACTTATCGCCTTGTACTTGGGTCGATTTTGAGCTGAAAATTGACTCATTCTCAGATTGATAGGCTCATTCTTATCACCTCGTTGCACTTGAAACAATCTAATAGATTTGTCAGACAACGCAAGGCGTTCATGTTCGAAAGACGCATGCTGAGCTATAGCGGCGTAGGATGATCTTGTGGTCATGGTGGAGGCTGGATAGGAATTTCGTTATGACACAATTCTTGCAGCATAGTCTTTTTACAGATACAACAGCCGTCGATTGTCTCTGGGTACTGTCTAGACAACCTTCAAATAACCTTGACAAGAGTTTAGTATCAAGAAGGACAGCTTTGTTTCTAACAAACAGTACAAGGTGTCAAGATTTCAACCGGAAATAAACTCGTGTCGTGAAACGAGGTTCGCCCGCTCGGTTCGCGAAATTTCTATTAGCTCGGAGAACTGACAGAGGCACCCCGGCCTGCACACCATGCTTGTCAACGTGAGCTTTCCGTGCCATCTCGAGTGACAAGTGACAAGTGACACGGTTCATTAGCTTTGCTTAAGCGGGAGAGTGATATGGGTAATCTCCCGACTATCAAGAAGAAGTCGAACATAAGCTGTGATGCCAGCCTTTGTTGTGAGTGATCCACAATAGGGCAGACCAAATGCTCTAAAAGCGCAATCAACTACGTCACTTGACTTTGCTGCCCATCTTTTTCACGTGCGATTGACCAGCTCGCCAGCCAACCTGTTTTTCGCGTTGTTGGCGCCTTGCTCAGCAAACAAGTCTCATTCAAAATGCCCTCACTAATCGCTTCGCTTTCCTCAGTGATTGCGATATGTGGCACTTAGTTCTTGCTACCAGGTACATGTTGATGACATTCCGGCGCGTTCTTGTAGAAATCTCATCCGTGCGCATGCAAAGCACGGCAGAATGGCAGTGCTCTCTACCCTCAATCCGGCCTGCTATCTCCCCTCCGCAGTCACCTCCTACCTCCCAAATGCGATCGCATGTCCACCTCCGCCATCGGTAGCGCGCGGCATGTTGGATTCAATCTACTCTCCCTTCGCCAGCACTTACAGCGCTCTGCGACACACTGCGGATGCGTTCCTCGGCCTACCATTTCTCTCCTTCTTGCTCATCCCGACTATGACGTCGTACAGTACGAGTCTGAACCTGCTCTTTTTCTATCTCACCTGGAGTACTTTGGTGCTATCGCATGATCCGTTGCGAGTCGAGGTGGTGTCAACATTGGCCGTACAGATTCTCTTCTATGTGCTGCCGAGTAGTGTTATGCTCCTGGTGGATGTACTGCTTCCCGGCCTGAGTGCTTCATTCAAGAGCTTGGGAGATGAAGCGCTTCCCTTGAAGGATACAAGACGAAAGAGTGTGTTCAAGCTTGCAAAGATAGTGAGCTGGAGTGTAGCAAATGTAATATTTGGTGTCGTCGTTCAGGGATTGGTTGAATGGGTTCTAACGATCTACTTTGGTCGGTCTGCTGCGCTTAGGGTCACCACGACCCTGCCATTGCCATGGGCAATCGTGAAGGATCTACTGAAAGGCTTTTTGGCAAGAGACGGTTTGACTTGGGCGGTCCATCGGTATCTGCTGCATGGCGGTTCGAAGCCTGCAAACGCCATAGTGCGAGATCTGTCCGCATTGCACGAGTCTTGGTACCACAATGTTGTGCGGGTACCATTTCCGTTGAGTCCGACATATGATCATCCACTGATATATCTATTGAGGGTGTTCTTGCCCATGTATCTGCCGGCCATACTCTGGAGGTTCCATGCATTGACTTTCATGCTGTACCTGGCAGTCATCAGCCTGGAGGAGACTTTCACACATTGTGGTTACTCCAGATTGCCCACGCACTTTGTCTTAGGTGGCATTGCGAGCAGGAATGAGACGCATTGTCTGACGGCGGGAAAGGGAAATTTCGGAACGTGGGGCTTATGTGATTGGTTGGCCGGGACAAGCATGGGAAGAGACGCCACGGATGATATAATGAATGAGATGAATGAAGGCGACGTGCAGGGAAAGGTGATGGGCCACACGAACCGAAGTATAGCGCAGGTCAAGAAAGCCGCTGGAGGCAGGAGATCGAGTGCCAATGGTGGTGGTGCGAAGCCGCGGAGGCGCACGAGGAGGAGCAAGGACGACAGCGACTCGTGATTGAGCATGGCCGAAGGAGGAGCATCAGATCGACTCAGGCTGAAGAGTTAATGGCAGGCAACCGTTATCCTTCTAAGATACAGTCCCTCGGTAAAAACAGCATCCGACTGTGTCCTCGTGCCGGATCGGGTTTTCGTGTCAGCTTTTGCGGTCGAGTCCCTATTGAGTAAGCATTTGTCAATTCAAAGCATATGTTATCCCCAAAGATCGTTGAGTCTCCAGATTGTTTCTGGTATTGCGGAAATGGTAGTTCTTATTGAGATTGGTTTAAGCTCAAGTCACGGGCTTCTTGCGATGGCCGCAGCGCCAGTACCAAGCATGGGTTGACTGTGTCATATTCTTTTTACGCGTGACTACAGCCGAGCCAGACACCTCAGCACAGCATCGAGTTCATTCTCTTGACCGAAACGTAGTCATCTTCGAGTAACATGGTGTGTAACACAACTCTTTGCGCCGCTCTAATTCTCGGTATCGCAAATTCGAAAGGCTTCTTCCAACTGCTACAACAGCTGCTCTCCTCTGGACTCTTTCCCTCAGAATTGACATCTAAAACTGCATCTCATGTGGTCGTTGGCCGTGTCTTAGACTAAAGCTGGAGGCGAGATAAGCAGCAAGCATGTCTTGCTTCTTAATGGCGGAAAGGATCGGCTTGTCAATGGATTTCTGGTCGGATGCTCGGGCGGAAGTGGGCTTCTTTGCCTGTAAGTGCGTGAGCGACTGTTGTAGCAAAGATTTATGACCACTGCGTACCTCTGGCTTCTCGCCTTGCTTGAAGAAAGCCTCCTCGCTCTTCTCCGACTTGGACTTCTTCTCTCGCACAAAGTATTCTGGCTTTGAAACCTTATCTAACGTTGCGCTATCGACTCCAGAAAGGTCGATTTTGGTAGATGTTGCAATGACATATCTGGAGTTTACCCTCCTCAACGGCACACCATTGACCTTGAAGGGACCAGTCACCAGGAGCGTACCCTGCTCGAGGTGCTTTAGGAGGACGACACGCTTGCCACGGAATCGGCCAGCAAGGAGAATGAGGATGCTTCCCGGCTGTAGAGACTCTCGATACTTTGTGGGCTTAATCGACTTTCGAGTCTGGACACGGTCAGTAAACGACCACATTGGCTGCTTTCAGCTTGCGGCTGGGCCTTTGCGCATGCTGTAGCAGTCTAGAATTTGCACACACCTTCTTGGGCTGCTTGTCGTCGTAGGCTGGGTAGAACCGTGAGGCCTTCTGGGAATGGTGCGGGACCGTCCTCTCGCCTTTGCCAAACTTCTTGGTCGTTGATGAGTTGGCGTTGGCGGCGGACATCTTGACTGTTTGATTGCAAGAAACAGTCCCGACAGCGAATTATACTCAGGATGAGTGTAGTAAAACGACCTGGAGTTGATGGTTGTGTGGTCGCTGTGACGAAGTTTAGTCGGGCAGCTTGGCCGGGCGTGGATTTCGATGTGCGAATAGTCTTGGCGGAAGTCAGGCTCTGAGTCGGGGAAAGTGCAGCCATAACTTCTCATCAGAGTAGGTTAGCCGACTACCTCAGCGTGCGAGCGCCTGCCCGGCGCGGCCTTGTTTCGCTGATTGGTCGAAGCACAGTAGCCACTGCGGCGACCGCTACGCAAGTTGTTACTCCTACTCGCCGTTGGAATTTGAACCCGTCTGTCTATACATGCGCCATTTGTTTGTCACGATTTTCCGACTTTCTTCTACGTCAGCTTCCTCGCAGAAAGTACTGTCCCCACGAGAGGTATCATAATCGTTAAGATGTCTATTCAACCGATTATTACGTTCAAAGCTGGTCTTTGCGACCTGGATGTAAGTAATCTAAACTAGCACGTTTGACATTGCTGATGGAGCCTTGAAGGAAACGTCGGGCAGAGTCAAAGCCCAATCCACGCCGGGCTACATCTATCTTTATGCTGATGGGGAAGATCTCATGCACTTCTGCTGGCGTCCACGGTCTGCTGGCCTCGACAACCCCGAAATAGACCTCATTATGTTTCCCACGGACGGCAATTTCACACCTTACAAGAAGAAGCCAGTCAATGGCCGGATATACGTATTGAAGTTCTCTTCAAGCTCCGAGAGACATCTTTTCTGGTTGCAGTCCAAGAGCCAGGCGCCGACTGGAGATGCATCATACTTCAGCCCGCGAGATCTCAAAATTGGTGAAGTCGTTAATAGCCTGCTGCAAGGAGAAGAGATCGATGTACAACAAGCTGTGGCTGAAATGCGCTCTGGGCATCCTCCCAACGATGACGGGGACGAAACTATGGAAGATGTAGAGGGTCACGGGAATAGCGGAGCTGGTCCTGGTGCGACAGGAGGAGACATTCGAGACGAGGGCGAAGATGCGAGAGAAGGTGGTGCCGACGGAGGAAGAGCGTAGGTCACAAGCCCCGAAGTATGCAAAGTACTGGCCTATGGTTTGCATAGTACTAACCTATGCGGTAGATCAGGAAGCACGATGGACGCACAATCAATTATCCAGAATTTCATCAGATCTATGCCCGGCGGGTCGAACCAGCAAGGTGCGCAGCAGAGGTTATTCACCACCTTGCAAGACCTGATGACGCCGACTATAACGGCAGGTTGGATAGACACAGCCTCAGAGAGCACAATTGATCAGCTCCTGCAATATTTGCCGCCTAATCTAGCAGCATTGGCCAGAGATGATGACGGAGGCTCAACGTTGCAGACGCTAGACATTAGGCAGAAGAAAGACTTAGTCAAGCGGGTATTGAGATCGCCGCAATTCAGTCAGAGTTTAGCCAGCTTGACATTTGCGCTGCGAGACGGAGGTCTCCCGAGTATTGGAGAAGCCCTCAATATACCACTGCAGAATGCAGGATACATGCGGAGAGGAGGAGTACCACTCGGAGGTGGTGAAGCTGTGGAAGCATTCCTCAACGGAATCAAAGACTTGGTGGAAGATGAAGGCAAACACGACGATGAGATGGAAAGCAGTTAAAACGGATCATTCATGCCGCTGTGAGGACGAGGTCGTAACCTGAGACAGGCAATTGCTTGATTCGATTCGATCTGTCTCTTAAGCGAGCTTCTTGAGTCGGCGGTGCGGACAGAACATTATTTCAATCGATGGTCCTTTGGTGCACGTCCTGTGCGAGCATTGGCTATCTGCGTGCGTGATTGCCAGCGTTGCGGTGCGACTAACTGAAGGACAACACGATCGCCTTAGCACCTCAACCAATCTACATATTTTCACGATAGTTTGAGCGATGGTCAGTTCGACCTAAGCGGAGCTTCGACAAATTCATACCTGGAGAAAAGCTCAAACGTGCAATGGAGGCTCACAATACCTTTCCATAATTGACATAGCTTGACTTTAAGGCCCGGCTCAGCCCCCGTCCCATCCTCGCTGTTGGAGAAGCTAGCCCAATTGAAATCCTTGTGCGCCCTAGCGCAGGGTCGCTGCCACTCATGGGGCTCAAAGGATGCCGTTGGAATATCTCGCATGTGCATCAACGTGTTATCGCTTTGTCTAACCGGATCCATAACGAGATCATACCCGTTCAACAACGTCTGTGACCTTCTATGAATGTGTTGTAATTGAGCGCCTTGATCACGGTCGCTGCATCCTGACGAAACTTCACAAACAAATACTCCTCTCGCTACATAGTCAAATATCGCGCTCTTCCCCAGAAACCAAGCAGACGAAAGCAAGAAATATCATTCGCAAGAATAGGTGGATTTCGCATACAATTAACACCGATTGCGGTCACAAGATCTGAAGATGTGGTGATATAACATACTAATCCGCTGGAGAGAGGCAGCAGCGACTGAGGGCCGAGAATGGCTTCCCGCCGTAGTCCTTCCCCAGATAATCCTGCGCCTCAATCGATACCGTTGCAGAACCTTTCGAGGCCTCCAGATGCGGGTACGAGCCACTCGCGCCAACATTCGAGGAGCAACCATTCCAGCCCGTTCACTGTTAGCCACGGCCGCACACCCTCTTTGCTCGCACGGAGGCAATATCTACCCATTACCGCCGACTCCCCAACCGATGCTAGAGCAGACCAGGCAACGGCAAGTCCTTCAGGATATGACCACTTTGAATCAAGAGAAGATGTGGATGCGTTTGCCAGGGCGCAAGTTGGTCTGTCACTCGAGGGCCCGAGTATTTCGTTAGACCAACAGAGCGAGGTACCGAGTGCGCTCACAACTCCTGCAGAAAGGGATTTTGCCGGTCAGCCCACCGAGAATCTGAATGTGCCGTCAGCTCAGGACGACGATGACCTCACCCCTCTAACACAAAACACTGGTCTCAGATCCGCTATGAAAGACAAATTGGGTACCAACTCTGGCCAGCGCCACGATAGACAAAGCAAAACAAGCAGTGTACAGTTCTTGGGTCCATCGGTCAGCAGCAGCGGTCCACGTGGGTCCTATTTGGGTGATGATTTACCTGCACTCAACATCACTGTTGGTGCCACCCGGCGGCCCAGTGCCAGGAGTGGGATACTCCGTCTATCATCGGAGGTACGTCGTAGCTCTGAGCGCAGCAGGTCGCGTTCCCCTTCGCCTTCCCCCTTGGCAAGAGCTGGTTCGATCTTTCGAGGCATCTCCGAACGTGTCGTCAACATCAGCAATGACTCCGAGATTGTCGAGCAGAATCTGCGAAGGAAGTCAACTGTGCGACGTATCCGTCATAGCACTTCCGCCAAACACGACCCGGAAGATATTGAGCCTGGGCCAGAGACACCCAACAACCAGCTGAGCCAAACGACTCCGTCAACTGCTGAAAAGGTTTCGGCAACCGAGACGCCTCCTTCGTTTCTTCCTCCTCGTCCAGCCCGACATGTGAACCCACTCAAAGGCAAATCGCTTGGCATTTTCGGTCCCGAGAATGTCCTGAGGAAGAAGCTACTAGAAGTCCTTGTTCATCCCGCCACTGAACCGGTCATACTGGTCCTCATCGTCGCTCAGACTGTGTTACTCGCCGTAAACGCTGCCGAAGATGCACGTTATATGCGGGCAGAATCCCGTGTTTGGGGTCGGTCACTCTTTGATTACGCCATATTCGCTCTATTCTGTATCTACACGGTAGAAGTCATTGTGAGAGTGATCGTTTCTGGGTTTATCATCAATGCTACAGACTACAGCAGTTTGGATCGAAGTCGAGGCTTTCGAAAAGGGGTTTGGTCCAAGCTTGGTTCTTACTTTACAATGTATGACAAACCAGAAAGCATGCCTCAGAAGAGAGCGAGTGTCGACTTCCAACCTTCAATAGTGCGAGCATTTACCGGTCTTCCAGACGAACAAGGACCCGGACACTCGAGACAGAAGCAAAGAGTACGACTTGCAAGAAGAGCTTTCTTGCGGCATTCTTACAATCGGCTCGATCTTATTGCTGTCGTCTCATACTGGATCTCATTCGTCATGCAGCTTGGTCGTGTAGATACTACATACCACGTCTATATCTTCAATATGTTGAGCTGTCTGCGAATCCTACGTTTACTTGGCCTGACAGGAGGTACCACAATCATTCTCCGAAGTCTCAAAAAGGCGGCCCCACTGCTTGTCAATATCGCTTTCCTTATCGGCTTCTTCTGGTTGATATTCGGCATCGTCGGTGTGCAAAGCTTTAAGTCGAGTCTAAAACGGACCTGCGTTTGGGTAGGCGACGATGGATCTGGCCAAAACTATTCAATGAATTTGGCTCCGGACAACATCCAATTCTGCGGTGGCTTCCTTGGCCCGACTGGCGAAGCTATGCCTTGGCTTAAAGCAGATGGGCGGAACGGCTCTTTGGATGCCAAAGGCTATCTGTGTCCGATTAACTCGCTCTGCGTGGAAAACTTTGACAACCCTTACAACGGAACTGTCAGCTTCGACAACATCGCGCAATCCATGGAACTGGTATTTGTCATCATCAGTTCAAACACGTGGAGCGATCTGATGTATTATCTAGTCGATTCTGACTACCTCATCACTGCTCTATTCTTCGCTGTTGGCATCGTCGTCTTGAGCTTGTGGCTGGTCAACTTGCTTATTGCAGTCATCACATCCAGCTTCCAAGTTATCAGAGAGGAAAGTAAGCAGAGTGCCTTCACTATGCAAGAAATCGACGAGCCTGAACCAGAAGAACAAGAAGCAAGCCCGACTCGAGCCAACAAACTCAAGTCGATGTTTGGGAAGACAAGACTTTTCTGGGTAGGTCTCATCGCCTTCGATGTCGTCGTAATGTGCTTTCGCAGTTCGACGATGGGAGATTGGCGGCATTCTTTCATCATGAACACAGAGACTGTGGTCACTTTGCTCCTTCTGGTCGAAATTGTCATTCGTTTCGTATGCGATTGGCGGCAGTTCTTTCGCAGCAGACACAACATTACTGATTTCATCCTTGCCATAGTCACGACAATCATTCAAATTCCACCAATTCGCAGTTCCGGCGAGGCTTACGCATGGCTCACAGTATTTCAGATTGCTCGGGTCTATCGGGTTGTCCTAGCTGTTGCCGTCACACGTAATCTTGTCATGCTGGTTTTTGGTAATGCTATAGGTTTATTGAATCTGATCATATTTGTGTTTCTCTTCACATTTCTGGCCGCAATACTGGCCTCGCAAATGTTCAGAGGAGATATACCTGCAAAGGATCCGGCAGGTGAGACAATCCTGGTACAGTTCTATGACATCTGGAACTCCTTCATCGGAATGTATATCATCTTTTCTAGTGAGAACTGGACGGGCACTCTCTACAACGTGACACAATTCAACGTCAGCTGGAATACTGCGTGGCTAGGTTCCGCGTTCTGCATCCTCTGGTTTATCATAGCCAATCTCATTGTCCTCAACATGTTTATTGCGGTTATCCAGGAAAGTTTTGATGTCTCTGAGGACGAGAAGCGCCTGCAGCAAATGAAGGCTTTTCTCAAACAGAAAGAGATGCAAGGTAATGCTGGGGGCAACCTTGCTCTATCTTCAATGTTTAAGATGGGGCGAGACTCACCCAGGAAACGTGATGCCCTTGAATATGGCGGCGCGACAATGGAGCAGCTACTCAAAGATGCTGTGGTCACAGATTTTTTGGAAGAACAAACCGGGACCAGCAAGCAACGACCGCTTTCGACACATCTTACCAACCTACCAACGGCTACTATTGCGCCCGGGTTCTTCTCCAAGGTCTGGGCGAAAGTTAGCGGATACAATAAGCACGATCCTAATCCTTTCTATTCGCATCATACTTCGATCAGAGCAAACGAAGACTTCGACGCTCGTGCGATAGCAAAGCAAGTAGCGTCGTCTACAGAAAAGCGCCGCAAAGCGCAACGTCAGTACCTGACTCGCCATCCAAACTACAATGTGTCGCTTTTCGTTTTCAGACCTACGAATCCGATAAGACGATTTTGCCAGTACATTGTAGGACCTTCACGAGGAGAAGAGCGCATTGAAGGGGTCATGCCTTGGAAACCTGCTTGGTACGGATTTTCCTTCTTCACCTATGCTGCGATCATGGCAATGGTGGTGATCGCTTGTGTGACGACGCCTCTTTACCAGAAACAACATTTCACGAACGAGAACCTCTACAACAACTGGCTTGTTTGGACGGACATGGCATTTGCGATCATCTTCACATTCGAAGCTGTCGTCAAGATAATTGCTGATGGGTTTTTCTACACCCCAAATGCTTTTTTCAGAAGCATTTGGGGTCTCATAGACCTGGTTGTGCTTATCAGTCTATGGGTCAGTGTCATCACCACTCTTGCACAAGAAGACTCGATCACAAGGGGCGTCGGTGCTTTCAAAGCTCTTAGGGCTCTGAGGCTGCTCCATGTCAGTGACAGCGCCCGGGACACGTTTCACTCAGTCCTTGTTGTTGGCGGCTATAAAGTGCTATCCGCAGCATTTGTCTCGCTTAGTCTGCTCATCCCATTTGCCATTCTTGGCTTGAACATCTTCAACGGCAAATTCGAGATGTGCAATGATGGGGACTTTGCAGGACCTTTGTCAAATTGTGTAAACGAATTCAACAACACAATCTATAACTGGCCAGTTCTAGCGCCTCGAACGGTATCAAACCCATCATACAGCTTCGATGACTTTGCAAGCTCTCTGTTCATTCTCTTTCAGATCGTATCCCAAGAAGGGTGGACAGGTGTTCTTCAGAGCGGCATGGCAGTCACCGGCGTTGGTCGGCAGCCACAAGACTTCGCATCGCAGGGAAATGCTGTGTACTTCGTCATCTTCAACCTGCTTGGTGCAGTCTTCGTGCTGACTTTGTTCATCTCGGTCTTCATGCGTAACTATACCGAGCAGACAGGAGTTGCGTACCTTACCGCCGATCAAAGATCGTGGCTAGAATTGCGAAAAATTCTGAAACAGATCACGCCGGCGAAGAAGTCACTCACGGAGAGCACAGGAAAAATACAAAGATGGTGTTATAGGATTGCTTCGAAGAAACGTGGCCGTTATCCGCGGTTCATCACAACTTGCCTGCTTTTACACTTGGGCCTTCTGCTTGTTGAATACTATCCAGAGCCTGTATGGTGGGAGACTGTCAGATCAGGCTTGTTTATCCTCGCCGAGTTAGTGTTCATGACTCATATCACAATCAGGATAGTCGGATTGACCTGGGATCGGTTCCGCCGCAGCTCTTGGGATCTGTTCTCGGTGCCATCAGTGTTCGGCGCTTTTGTCACGTCTCTGATGGCACTTGGCGGCAGCCAGAACAGGATTATCGAGCAGTTACATAAGTTGTTTCTCGTCTCTATTCCATTCTTACTCATCCCCAGGAACAATCAACTCGACCAGCTTCTCAAAACAGCGGCTGCCTCGCTGCCATTGATTGCGAATCTGCTAGCAACATGGTTCGTACTTTTCTTGGTATTTGCCATTGCTATGACACAGGCATTCTCATTGACCAAATTCGGCAAGAACGAAAGCGGCAACGTCAACTTCCGTAACGTGCCGAAAGCGCTGATCCTTCTTTTCAGAATGAGTATAGGTGAAGGCTGGAACACTTTGATGGAGGACTTTGCGCAAATACAGCCACCTTTCTGCGTTATTGGGGATACTTTCTTCGATGGCGACTGCGGGAGCGAGGGCTGGGCCCGGGGACTATTCATTGCTTGGAACCTGGTCAGCATGTACATTTTCGTGTCCTTGTTCGTATCGTTGATCTTTGAAAGCTTTTCGTACGTGTATCAGCGAAGCGGGGGCCTCGGAATTGTGACTCGAGAAGAGATTCGACGTTTCAAAACCGCGTGGGCAGAATTTGATCCAAAGGGAACCGGCTACATTTCAAAAGAGGCTTTCCCACGGCTTCTGGGAGAGCTGTCGGGTGTCTTCCAAATGCGAATTTATGACGGGGATTTCACCGTGCGAAACCTAATCGAGGATTGTTCTGTTCAGCCTGGGGAAAGTGTGGGTGCCAGACGCATCGTTGCAGGCATCGATTTGGATATGCTGAACGCGCGTCTCAATGCAATCCCCATCGATGAGATCCGGGCTCGAAGAACAAGACAGGAGGTCTTCTATCAAGAAATGCTGCTTTCGGCGGACCAGGAGAAAGGCATCTCTTTTACCGCATGTCTTATGATCCTAGCTCATTACAACGTCATCAGCGATAGTAAGAGTCTCCGACTTGAGGAGTTTTTGCGTCGCAGAGCAAGACTACAACGGGTCAACGAGACCATTCGTCGCAACACTGTTATCAAGTTTTTCGACACAATCTACTGGAATAGGCGATTCAAGAGGCACCTATCAATGAGGAGGGACTCGAGAGTGGAAGCGCCACCCCAAATCAACATTCCGGAGATTTTCATTGACAACCCTGAGGATAGCGCTGACTCGAGTGACGAGGCGACTGCACGGGATTTCACTGAGACCGCGCCACTCTCACCTCGGAAGGTGCCACCTGAGATCCCTAAGATTAACACGAACGTACCGCGCCAATCTCCCACAAAGAGCAGCAGATTACCTGGAGACGCTTCTCCAAGCTCCAGTCCAATAGCCTCGCCTCGACACCTCTCGTCAGTAGATACATCCTATCATGGAGCAAGAGACAGATCACCGCCATCGACGCCCTCCTTAGGTGGACACAGTAGACAGAGTAGCGCTGTGACTTCTCAAGGAGTGATGGAAAGCTTCGACATGTCAGCATGGGGAGAAAGCTTGAGAAGGAGTTTCACAACCAGGAGATCCGAAACTGTCAAAAGATCACGGAGCCCGAATGATTAATGTGCGTGAAGATAGGGCGTTAGAGGTTGCCATTCATTTACAGGAGCGGTTTAGACACGATCGAACGCTTTGAGAAATTTCCGATTTGGACAATGAACGCATGTTGAAAGACAGATACCCCGGAAATGGTTGGGAGAATATCTGCATAGCGAAAGGAGTTATGACTTTGTATGAGCAATGTGATAGAAGTACAGAAATGCGCAACTGAAATTTTGTCCAAGGGGGTAAGTCAGCTTTGGTCGTTAAATTATGTTGCCTACCGACCTCGGCACTATACGTGTAGATATCTATCTGAATCCAGGCTAGGTCTAATCATTACTGGAGATACAGCAAGATCTTAATTTACGCACATGCTCGAGTCACTGCCTCGCACGACATGCATATGGCACGTTTCGATCATCCGCCAGGACTGACGTGATCTTGAGGGAGCGTCCTTGGAGCGGTAGCTTTGCAAGTTACGTTGTTGACTTTTTGTGTACCGTTACACGCGTCGGAGGTGTCAATTCTGTCAACCACAGAAGCAAATAAAGCTGCGTCTATCGTGAGTATCCGAGCGAGCTTCACATGTAGCACCAACGGGCAAGAAGAAGGGGCGGAGGGGTTGAACATCTGACATATGTACACTACCTGTGCAGCGTTCGCAGACAGACTTGCGGCAATCATGCGTCAACAAACGCGTCTTGGAGCGCGTTTTATCCGAAAGCTTTTTAGTGTAAGCAGGGATCACGCTGCATTCGAAACATGGGACGCCCCTGACACGGTCGGTGAGCTAAATTGTCACTTTAGAGCCTTTAGGGCAGCTTTCGAACGGACGGCATTCGTGTTTACCAACAGATGATCATACACAATCAGGTGCACGACTACGTCGCATGGGATTCCTTTTGCTGTCCTTTACTCTGATAACCAGTCATGCGTACGTGAAGCGGGAAAGATTCGAAACAACAGCGGTTTCTTACATATTCACCCTGGGGAACTTAAGATAGACCATTAGGAAATGACAAGATTTTATTGCCGTGATTGGTAGCAGGCCATGACTTCTTGGCCATCCCAAAATTAGAAGATTGTTTTTGGATGTTTGTGTACTATTGCGATGAAATTCATGATGATCACTTTGCATGCCTTTTCGACCCTGAGGTTGTGTTCGCGTTAAACCAATAGTTGAGCGCCTTCGTCCTCTAGATGGGACCGATTCAAGGAAAGAATACGGCTGTCTGGAGGATTGTGGGGTGCATTGGCTTTACAGATTAACCCCTGATCGACCTCTTACCAAGCACGTCTTTGCCGGCTAGCATCCCTGGTCTTGTTACACCTTCAGTTTAGCCATGCCGAGCGAGCTTTTGTTCCTGCATACAGATCTAGCTCGAAACTATCGAGCCTACTATGGTACTGCTTCCGTGTTGCAGGTCCACCTGTACCTGGGAACTTTGAATTTCTGATGACAAGCGAACTCTTCCACACGTTGACCTGTGTACCATTCGTTTCTCCATTCCTTGTACCTGGCGCATCTCACACCCTGGGCTGGACTACATGATCTCAATCGGCATAGCGTGTATTGTTGTTTCACAAAACTTCAATTTTAGTCCTTGGTGTCTGCATAGCTCTCATCCAAGACATCCTCGTAGTCGTCACATAACCAACTCTGTTTCACTCATTTGACTCGCCAGGAATCCGAGAAATCCCCCGTTGCCAGCTCTGTACCCAGTTGCGACAACGACCGACAAGCAATTCATCCCTTCCATTTGTCGTTGGATCGGGTACCACCCAACGCCGATCTAGGTAGCACCAGACAACCTCGAAATACCACAACGATAGTTTCAGCAACATCCTCAGGAAATGGAAACATCAACAATATCCTCCCCCATATCCACTTCGACCACCTCTTACACCACTACTAGTATACCATCGCTGCCATCCTTATCGCATTCTCACCGCGGCCACTCTCACCACCAATCCCGTGCCTCCACTCATTCCCTCTACGATCTGCTGGCAGATCTCGACGAATCTCAACTCACCTACCTCATTCAAGAAATGAACCACACAGCCTCCCAGAACATGGCTGTCTCGCAAGCCATTTCCGCCATCGAGTCCGAGAACCCCTCCTACGCTCTCAGCGTCGCCCGAGCAAACATGTCACCTCCGACTATGCAGCGCCAGCTCTCCAAGAGTCAGAAACTTAGGCTCTCGCTGCAGACAATATTCAGATCATCATCTGTGAGACAGCAGAGACCACCTCAGAGGGGGCCGCAGTATAACGTGGGCAACGCCGCAGTCGATATTGAAGACGAGGGGACCTCTCTACAGATGCCAACTGGTCGCAGGAGAAGTCCAGCTTACAAACGTATCAGCAGGCCCAACTTCAATCTGCCACCTGGCGTAACAGTAAGCGATCTCTTGAACCTGCTTGAGGCTGAGTTCCTGTACAACGCTTCCACCTCCGCATCACAACTTTCACCGTTATCCAGCTCCTTCTCAGCCTCGAGTTCCGTCCCATCTACGCCGTCACCAACGACCTCCCACGCTGGATTAGGAAGGATAAGGCGCTACCCATCTACAATTGATATGGCGCTTGAAGCAGAGCGGTCTGCGAGCGGTGTCGAGGGCATTGGACTGGGCATGTTGGAGCCACGGCCTACGACGCCGGCTTGTGGCACACCCACTAGGAGCAGTCCAAGCCCCATCACTCCCGTGTTCGAGAGGCCGTTGAGGGTCGACACCCCACCACTGCAGCCGGTAGCACCGCCCGTCGTGTTGGAGGGAATCTTCGAGATTTTGGAGAGTCGATGAAACGTCACAGGAGCTCTCAAGCAGAGAGTCATTCATTGACCAGAGCTCAGACGATTACGTGGTGCCTGGGATGCATCAGGGCCTCTTTGCAGGGCACGGGAGCTCGAACACCACGAACAGAGCGGCACCAGGAAGCTACCCTTTCCTTAATATAATGCACGCGACTACGTACGCAGCACTTTGTATATATGTAATTTTAGGGCCCTCGCATGTGAGTCTCACAACCGTCGCCAAGAGCAAATTGGAGTATTGGGCTGGGTCAAGGCGCGGACGAAATGTTCTTGGACGGGGCAACGACATTCTACCTACGCTTACACGTCATTTGGGGTTGAATAGGTCCAATTCTGGACTATCATTTAATGAATACTGTTCCGCACTCACGTGGGCCCTATCCTCGCTGTTTGCCTATATCAGGCTCGTTCTTTTAACCTTGTCGTACAGAACTAAGGCGTCGATCTGTTCGGACCTGATGGCAATAACGTTTCCATGTCCAAGTAGTATATGATCTGACATTCCTAGAGCTCTGGTGCAAACTCCCCGGCGTACACGGAGCTCAAGAGCGATCTGCTTGACGCAATCGACCGGCCAATCAATCGAGCAGACAAGCCACAAGGCAAGCAGATGTCGAGACCGCCCTTTCTAGTTGTAAGGCGCAGCCCAGAGCCATTTCACACCGTCAGCCCACTCTTTGCAATGAGCCTTAGATTTATGGGAACAGGCTTGAGAGCCGTAAGGCTAAGTCTGCCGCAGATGTGCTGTTAGCCATTATCGTTGGCCTCGAAATGACCGGTCGCCGCTTGGGCCTGCGTCCGGCTTGCAATCCATCTAGACGTGACCTAAACGGCAATTATTTCCGAACGGCAACTCTTTCCGGATGCCATATACTAGATATCCCTCCATAACAAAGCCATCGAATATTTGAGCTGCATGGTCGTCCCGAATTACATCTGAGCCAGCTAGACTACTATATCTCGACCAAAGTAGTTGTGCAAACGTACAAAAACCACCAAGGCTAGCCACTAACTTCGACTCGAGCACGAGACACCACCCTATTACTCCAGCATCATGCGCTTCAACCGCTCCCTTACCGTCGTAGGCTGCCATGCCGAAGGCGAAGTCGGCGACGTCATCATCGGCGGCGTACTAGACGCACCACCAACATGCAAAACAATGTACGACAAGCTTGTCCATTTCAACACCAAGCAAGACGAGATCCGACAGCTCGTCCTCAACGAACCTCGTGGCCGTTCCTCAATGAACACAAACTTGGTTCTCCCACCATGCAACCCAGAAGCAGCAGCGGGCTTCCTGATCATGGAGAGCACGGAGTACGCACCTATGTCAGGGTCGAATACTATCTGTACTGCAACTGTACTGCTCGAAATGGGTATGGTACCAATGGTCGAACCGGTCACCAAATTCAACCTTGATACGGCTGCCGGGCTTGTTGGCATCACTGCTGACTGTGAGCATGGGAAGTGCAAAGCTGTCACTTTTGACAACATTCCCTCCTTCGTGTTTGCATTGGACAAGCCTATCGATGTCCCTGGATTGGGGACTATCAAGGTAGATGTAGCCTGGGGAGGCATGATCTACGCATTGGTGGACGCAGCTTCTTGCGGGCTGAAGATCGAGAACAGCAACGGTCCTAAGCTCGTTGAGGTTGGCGAACGCATCAAGCGCGCCGTTCAAGCTCAGTATATACCCGTACACCCGGAGAACCCATCGATTCGGGGCGTCACGAATTTCTGCTGGACGAATCCATGTGAGAAGCAGGGTGATGTGAAGGTCGCCGTCAATGCCACAGTTGTCTCCCCTGGACGTTTTGACAGGAGTCCATGCGGTACCGGGACATCTGCTCGTATGGCGGTGATGCATGCGCGGGGCGAACTAAAGGTAGGGGAGTTATTCAAGCATAAAAGCATCATTGACACTGAGTTTGATTGTCATATTCGTGGCACGATGACTGTCGGGGGTTACCCTGCGATATTACCAACTATTAAGGGTAGAGCTTGGATCACAAGTTTCAAGCAAATTATGCTTGATCCTACGGATCCGTTTCCCACTGGCTTCAGAGTTGGCGATCAATGGCATGTTCCTACCGACACATCTGGAATATCTTGACACGACGCCTAATCGATGGATACCGTCTGTCCCTTAACCAGCCGATGCGATCGGATGCATAAGACAAACGTTTGTTAGACTGGCACCTCGCACCTTTCAGCGTGATGCTTTCCATAGAGCTGATATTATATGCCCGCGCAGCGGCTCAAACCGAGGCAAATTGATCATTGTCGAGGTCTTAGAGAGTGATGGTATAGGCTCGTTCAGTATTTATATTCAAGTATGCTCGTACTTTGAGATAATTGGAGTTCAAGTTGGTGGTAACAGCATTAACGCAGTGCAGCAAATCCAGGGTGCACCAGAGCTGGGGGTGTGGAGTTATGTTGCTCTCACGCATCACGTGATAGCTCGAGGCACGCGCTGCAGGCGGTTGCGCGCTCAGGTTTGATTGGTCTTCGTACTTACTTACCCAGAAGTTACATTGCCATATTCAAGGCTGTACGAGTGGCAGAAAGTCCTTTCACTTGTTTTGTCGATGGTGAACACAACGACGTTTGACTAAATTGTTAATGTGACACCAGGGGCCATGCTAGACTGACCGGTCAAATTGCATGTCTTAGGCGTGAGCCTCACGGGGCCTCAGCCCAGGCTCAATTAAGAGGTGAGGTCGACGCAGATATTCCATGTCTTGGCAGTATGCGGACGTAAGGATCATTGGAGTGGGCAAGTCTCATTTAAAGACCAGTTGTCTCGACAGGCTCTAGGAGCACTGGAGGCGGCATGCCGTCTTCTATGATAGCGTCCACATCCTCTAGCAGGCAAGGACTTGGACAGTCTTGCGCGATCCTGCGATCCACTTGTGGCGTGGAATGAGAGCTCAACAACTCTCGAAATAGGCCCAGGACTCACGTTCATCCCTGGCGAGGGACTTGACGAACTTGGCATGGGCATGCGTTAATTCTAGTTCGAGACGTGTCGACCAGGGCGCGGTATCGTCTTTCTTCTCATTGCTAGCGACCGTATCAAAGACGGTGAATTAGCATCAAGCGCGCTTTCAATTGGCTGGTCCTTTTGAGAAGATCGGTTGTCTGGCGCATATGCGCACTTTACTGACAGTCTTCATTATAACCGCCGTTCTGTGATGAACCACAGTCCTGCTCATGTTCGTCGACTGAGTGGTTTATGTAGGTACGAACTTTCCGAGGGACGTTCCGACGAGTGCTGCTTGTAGCTGAAATTCGTATAGGGCCAGGTATCAGTTGCCCAGAAGAGTACTATAGAATGCATCACGACATTTATGGTTTGGGAATGAGCTTTGCTAGGAATTGGTCCGTGGACCTCATCCATGAACTATGCCACAGGGATACAGCCTGGCCATCATTTCCAGAGTCCAGAGAATCGCGCCTTAGATTAAGGATTCGTTGGTGGCTATAGCTCGAAAGGAGCTGTCAAATAAGATAGGACGCACTTGTAGCGGAGTGGTTGTATCATTTTTGTTCTGCTTGGACAAGGGCAGATCTTCGACGGAGACAAGTCGAAGTCTGCACGAAGACCAAAATCAGACTGCGATGGGCATTGCATTCATTGGAAACATCCTGATGAAGCTCGATTCAATTTCTCCGTGCAGTAGAGCTTGTGCACGAACTCCATGCATCAGTCTTATCAGGCAATTCTCATACTTTGTGGGCTGGCTAGAGCACGCACGGGAAAATTTCCAAGGTAAAGACATCGATGAATTCTTGTTTCCTATCAACGATCAAGGCCCAGAGTCTATCTCTTCTATCTCCTCTCAGAACTAGCACCGCTCATATTTAAATGCGCCTCCGAGCTCTCCTGCCTATGCATGAAACTCGGCGTCGGTTGCCAACCAGGTTTATACCCCTGGAGTTCCGGCCGAGTTTGACTGTCCCGATTACTCTGCGGCGGAACAGGATAACTCGAAGAATCGAGTTCTGCAGCCGCTGACCGCTCGTGGTTCGAATCTGGCGTCGCTGAGCTTGGATTCCGCATCTGATTCGCGGCCCGGTTGAAGAGCGAGTACGAGTTTTGTTGTTGTGGTTGCTGCTGAGGTTGGGTTTGTGAGGGCGGAGGACCCGAGGGTGCGGCATACGCATTGTCATCGGCAAAGGGGTTCTCAGAGACGCCATAATCACGGGCTGCGGAGTCTGTGCGTTCCTGAGTGCGGGGCGTAGCGTCTGGTTCGGGTCGCTGATAGGACGAGTACGTGTGAGGCTGCGGTTGGGATACCGGCTCGGGCCCCTGGTAGGAGGAATGCACATCGTATCGTGGTTGAGATGGCACGGGCTCCTCCCTCCGTCCTGGCGGTGGGCCTTGAGGAGGCAAATACTGACGGTGGCTCTGTTCTACTGGACTCACTGTCGCGGCGGCATTGTTGTAAAGATCTTCCGACTCGTATCGGCTGGTCTCGTAGCGAGATTGTTCCTGCTGCTGTGGACGTGGTGGTTGTGCGGGTGGAAGGGCGTTCTGCATTGATGAGGTGTTGAAGGGATCTTGGTTGTTCGGCTGCGGGGACGGCGACGCGCCAGCTAGCCCAGCTGCTTTCCTTGCTTGAAGCATGGCTCTTTGGTGCTTGCTTATTGAGATGTTCAGCTGCTCGCTTGTCTCGATCAAAGTAAGCATGGTGTTCTCATCTGGCGCGGGGTTCTCGCAAGCCATGTACTTCTGTACGCTCTTGGACGCCTGCCTGGCTCTTTCGGCGAACTCCTTGATCAGCTCATTGCCTATCATCTCGTTTGGTGGTGTAGATTGAACCATCTGCACCAAAAGTCTTGCACTGGTCTTTGCCTCCTCTATCCTTGCGGCGAGCTCGTCTGGAGGTGGAAGACCTCTGGGCGACCTTGAATCGTAGGGAGCGCTAGATGCTGCTCCGCTAGGGTGGCGGCCCTGGACATTGTGAGCAAAGTCATGGCTGAGAAACATAGTTTCGGGGACGCCTACACTTGTAGAGTACATTCTAGCCGATCCTCCTTTCTCTTTTCGCCACATCTCGACCAAAGGCATCAAGGTATCGTTGCCATTGAGCTTCTCAGCTTCAAAGTAGTCCAACGTCTCTCGGGTGATCTGTTGTACACTCGAGTCTCGACATTCTCGTAGCAAGACCTTGAGCGTCTGTACGAAGCTCTTGTCGAAGTATTGAGTAAAGTTACGGCCAGGGTTGTCGGTCAGGATGCGCAGGAGCATGATCGCATTGTACTGGGCATAGCCTCTTTCGAAGTTCTGCTTCGACAGGTATCGCTGGAGCGTCAAGGCAGCTTCTTTAGCAGCGTGCGGACTCGACTCCGCAGCGTCGACGACGGCAGGGAGATGCAGGTACTCATCGCCAGCTCCTGCTGAGCCCGGAGCGCCAGCTTCGCAAAAGGCAACTGCCTCTCGTACGACTATCGCTTCTGGATTATCACCCTGGGGTAACTGGCTGGACTCAATGGCACCATTGCGACCGTCGTTGGTCTTCGATCGGACCGCTGTCGAGCCGCGCTTTATAGAGCCGATGAACTTCTTCATGTTTGCCGTGACCATGGCAGGAAAAGCGTCGCAAGCTGCGGCTGCTTTGGGGAAATATATCTAACCGCCTGGTCGGACAAGGGTCTGGGGTAGCGCGAGCTAACTGGAAACGACTCAAATAGTGCAGATTCGGCACCTTCCTTGGCCGTTTCGACTATCTCCGGTGCAACTTAAGAGGAAATGTCCTTGCCTGGAGACTCTTGAAGCTTTGGGGTAGCGTGCGATCACAGATTAACGTCGACGAGCCTGATCCGGAAGAGGCGACAAGCAAAGGACAAACAGGAGATTATTCTGTACGTTTTTCTTTCATTATGCTTTTAAAGACTAGGAATGGCAAAAATGCAGCGTCATCTCTTGATGCAGCGCTGAGCAAGCGCATACGAAGCTGGCCTGCTGATCAACGCTTGGCTTGTGGTACGTGTCACCGCGATCAAGACGCGAATACCACTGAGGCTGTGCATCATTTCGTGTGGGCTACTACAAGCGCAGCATCGAGATCTTGTGCTTGTAAGAGCAAACGAATGCATTGGTCATAGCGGGACAGACATGATTTCTGTGGCCCTCACTACACTCTGGCCTCGGGATCCATCTTGCATTTGAAGGTGGATTTGATCTAATTGGCACCCCAGATGCCCACCATGTGCCATGCTTGAAAGTCTAACTAGGCTCCATCGTGAAGCCTGCCAACTGTTTCGAGGCTGAAACTCAGCCTGGCCCAAAGCAGTGCAAGTCATTTAAATACCTTCACTTGAGGTTGGATCCAGCGGAGGACTTTCTGGATCTTCAAAGCGCTCGTCGTCCCGCAAAACGCTGTCTAATTATAATGCTCTGCAAGGGACTGGGATCCCCACCAGCAGTCTTCGACGTAGGAAGGCACTGCCCAGACTAACCACTTATTACATGGGACAGGCTCTTTTACAGTACTTACACCACGTCAAATTGCAAGTTGCCGCTACTTCAGGCATGGCATATGTTCCTCCTGCCCTGCGCCGAAAGCAAAAAGCAGCCGGTGATAGTGATAAGCTAAGAGACGATGTACCTGCTAATTCTCCAGCAGAGGCTTCGCCCGCCAGGCTTCCAAAACTATATGATATCCAGAATCATTTCTGGCCTTCTAAGGAACTGGTCGCTGAGCAGAGCTTGGAATCTGGTGTGAGAGATAGTGAAGCAGCTCTCGAAAGCTCATGCGAGTATCGCGCGTCTGGACCACAGGATGAATCTGTTAGGAAGGATCAGGACATTCAAGCAACTGCCAAAACAGAGCTGGATGACGACATGAAGAAGAAAGTGCCTCTTGCTCGTGAGGCTCACCCTCATAGCACTCTTAATAGCACCGCAGAGCAGCCCGACAGGCTCAAATATGTTCTATTGTTCAATGATGCGGTAAGTATTAACAGCGAATACACAAATGACCACGACCATGACCATCCAGGCGAAAAGGGATGCTTCGACTAATCACTTACAACCTCACAGCATCCACGCTGGAAAGAAGACCAGATCATCTACGTCAAATCAGACCTCCACCTCCTTCCAAATACGCCGATTGCGCAAAGACCACAAACAGCGGACAAGACCACTACGTCAAACCCCCCAATTCCACTAGCAAACCAAATCATGATCTTCGAACAAGACTCCGAACGCAATAAAATGCACGCCCGCTTCACATTTCTCGGCTACTTCAACCTCGCCCGCATGCAAATCCTCGAGCCAAACACTCCAGAACTCGTCCGCATGATGGAGCAGAAATGGACGCGGACGAATAAGTGGGGTAAATCACGACAGATCCAGCGGGACGCGACGGCATGGAAGAAGAGCCTCAGCTACAGGTGGGCTGTGCTGAAATTCGAATTTGATGAGAAGAGTAATGCTGAGCTTTCACCGCCGGAGATTAAGATTCAGAAGAGGCTTGGGAGTGAGGGGACGAAAGAAGACATGCCGCTGGGAGAGCGAAGCGGGGTGAATGAGTTGTTAAGGAATATGAGATTGAAGGAAGGAATGGAGTCTCGGCCGAGCAATGATCCTGGCGTGACCGGTAGCTGAGGTCACCAACTCAAAGAACATCTAACAGCGATGTTCAGCATCCGCTTGTGCTATTATGCCGGACTGACGAAGCGATAATGAATAGGATATTGCAACATACCGGGGTGCCATGCTCCAGTCGCCGACATAACCACTCTTGCCACGGCCATATCACAGACCAAACATCATACCATTGACCAAATAAGCTTGTTCAAATCGAGTGAGTTCCTGGCCGGAGGAGCTCCCTGAATTTCGTGCATTTCCTAACAGCCTCAAATGCTTGAACATCTTCTTGAACCCACCAGCTGTCCAGCTGACTTTCCCAAGCTCTTCATATACATTACCTACGACAATCAAGTAGCATATCTTCACGACGAAATCTCCGTGGTAATCGAAATTCCGCAAACACCGCCTTTGAAAGATTCGCCATATGTGCTCATCGCTGTTCACAGGATTATTACAGGCGCCGAGCAAGATAATGGGGATCTAGGTGGCCGTGTGCAAGTCTGCTGGTGCCTTGTCGCCTTGGTTATGAATGAGTATCTCGACTGTAACAATCGCTCTTCTACTTCTAGCCTTCTCGAAGACGACGTGCATGCCCTAGCGATGTTGTCTGATTTGGCCATTGTCCTCCTATTTGACTTAGCCAGCATTAATAGTCGATCACCGGCATCGAAAAGGCAGTCAGGTTGATCTCCGTTATTCGAAAGGTCGTACTGTGGTGCCTTATCGAACACATGTGAAAATTTTATATCCGTCAGATCGTACCTTAGCTCACTTGCCATTGATCATTCGTTCGATCACCCCAGGAGAGCACTATGCCTGCTGCTCGTTAGCGTTGTCAAGGTCGCCGTCGCTCTGCAGGCGCTCGGCCTGGAGGACGGAACCTGCAAAAATTTCACCAAAGTCCGTCACCGATTGAAGCAGGGACACCAGGACCGAAAGGATATTTCTTGGTAAGGGCGTGCTTTACTTTAGCCGCGCACAAAATAGGTTGTAGTCGTACAGCTTCTCGTGTCTCGTTGCCCCATTGATTCAGTCACTCTCGTCATCACTTCCGCCAACCTCGATTCGCCCATCAGGGGCAAGTACGCCGTTCCTTCGCCTTGAATCGGCATCCTCCACCTCAGTTGAATCTTCGGCTTCGCGTGTCTCGTCTTCCTTTTCTTCCTCTTCATCTTCTTCTTCGTCCTGCTCTGCCTCATCTTGATCATCATCGAGATCATTATCTTCCGCATCTTCTCCCTTGTCTGATTTCCGCCTGCCAACGTTCAACTTCAGCTTACTTGTTCCCTGCACAATGCGCCCCGCAGACCCATCTGTCGCCAGCTCCTCGTCGGCCAATCTCGCCCTCTTGGTCTCATGCTCTCTATCTCTCTCCTCTACGCCCTCCTCACCTCCATCCTCCGTACCAATGGTTGTATCCCCCGCGCCACTTTCTCTCTGCTTGACCCGCTCTCTATAGCCCCTCCTCTTTCCCCTTACCTCAGCCTCCCACTTCTCAACCTCCCTCTCTACCCTCCCTCCTCTCCGCCCGTCCTTTCCAATTACGCCTAGCCCCATCACGCCCTCCATTTCGATCTCCCGCAACGCCTTGATCACATCCTGCGACTGTACTGTCTTGCGGTCCGTGAGATCATTCGCTTCGCCGGCCAAGTGTGATATAAATACTGTGGCAGATTTGGTGAGTGCCAGGATGGCGTCGCGCGAGATAGAGGTGTTGGGTGGAAGGACACCTTTACATATGCGCTGGATCAGAGTTCGGGGGAGAAGGAGGTCCTATAGAAGGAACGAGTTAGTCTCGAGTACACGGGGTTGCGTTGGTAGGTGTGTGGGCGGTGTATATGTGGAACTCTGCGTTTCACGCTCACTGCTCGTGCGCACTGGGACGATGCATAGCACTGTGGCAGGCTAGGACTCACGTCTATCGATGTTACATCCGCTTCATTCTTGCGCTTACTCTGCTTCTCCTTCTCCTGCTTATCCATCTGGTCTTTCGACTGTTTCGGCGAGGAAACCGTAGGTGCTTCCGATACCATCGAGACGTCCGCATTCACGTCCGCTGGGGCCGCCGAAGCGGTACTTTTGCGAGGCATGCCAGAAGTCAAACCGCGCGAGTCCTGATATCTTGTCTCGTAGTGTCGCAACGTCTCATCCGGATCTTTGAGATCGCAGCATCGAGGGATCCTGTCTCAGAAGTTGACCGTCGATGTCAAGGTCAAGAGGACGCACAAAGGGCTCGCAACGCACTTGTTCTACTCCCTGAGTGCTGTCAGAGGGGTGACTAAGCGTGATGGCGGCACCTGCATCTGTCGACGATTGAGTATGTGTAACGCGACATTGCGAGTCGCGTCATCCCGAGGATTTAGCGCGATATCCGTACATTCTCGCATTGAGGGCAGCAGAAGTCGTTAGGGAGTATCTGAAGACATTGCGAGGCCTAGCATGTCAGCGGTGAGGCTAGAGAGCACTGGTAGAGCATGGAAACCCTTCTTGTAGAATCGGATGACGGACGATGAGATTGTAGGTAGAGACAAGGTGGATTGATTTACGACATAACCTTCGAATCAAGAGAAAAAGTCAAGATACGTAGGGCCAGATGCTTGATCAGCTGCACGCACGGGTTCCGCAGAATCCACAGCGTCTCAATATACTTGATTGTTGTGAGGCTTCAGTTCACCTAACGTCAATGTTATGACTCAGCGCTACTCCCCCAGAGTCCGTCCAGCTTGAACTCTTCAGCCCATTCCTTTACTATGATTTTATGGTCAACAGACGGGGGGAGTCCCATAGAACCGCCAATACTCTCCGTACCATCTGCAATCTTCAATACTGGCGGCTCCATCCATCCCTGTATCCTTCCGTCTCGCCAATCCGTGATGACCGTCATTGCTGCTGCGTTCAAATTCGGTAGACCACCTCGACCTAGCCTTCCTCGTTTCCTTGCGACCTGGACCAAGAAATCTGTCGTCGATTCGCCCTGTCCGAATGGCCCAAGAGCTACAATCCCATAACGCTGGAGCAGTTTTTCATAAAGCGCCGGTGAGGTCGACAATCTCGAGAGCAGCATAGTGACCGCTGGTTGCGGGTCTGAGATTTGAGCAGGTGGAAGTGCGTTCAATAGCACGAGCCGTGCTTCATACTCGCCTTTCGACTTCTGTTTGCCTTCCTTGTCGTTATCATTTACTGCGGACGGGAACACGATACCTGGAGAATCAAGAATCTTGAGCTTGCTGTCGACCTTGACCTCGCGCAGTGCTGTTGTGACGCCCGCCTCTGACCCGACTGGGCAAGCGAAGCTTTGTGTTCCTTTGTTGAGGCGTGAACTCAACGCATTGATAACGGAAGACTTTCCGACATTTGGATATCCAATCACGCCTACAGATATTGACCGCTTCAGCTGCTTCTTGGCAGCATATGATTTGAGAGAGCGCAGTAGTGCTTCTGACGTGTTATTGAGACCGTATTGCTTGTGTTCAAAGGTGTGAGCGTTTGATGCTGGCGTTGACGCTCGTAACGGAACCGTCGGAAAATACCTCCGCAAGTGCTTCAGCCAGCCATTCAAGACATCCAGCGGCACCAAATCGATTTTGTTCAACACGAGTATCAACCGCTTCTCGCCTGACTCTGCTGCCATGACTTGTCTCTCGACTTCTCGAGACCGTGTCCCTTCAGGATCTCGTGCGTCAAGGACATAGAGTATGACGTCTGCGGCCTCCAATACCTGCTTGAAGATCTTGTCGAATGCTTTTCGCGAAGAATCTGGATTTCTATTGTCCACTGAGAGGTTCTTAGATATCTGGGCACCGCCATACGCATTGTCGTCGTCACCGTATTCATCTGCCACGTCGCCTTTCAGTTCGTCCTTGTCATGTTCAACGGCTCGTGCTTGCGCTGACGCGAGTAGTGCTGCCATTGGGTTTGGAGAATTCGTATCGTTGTCATCCTCATCCTCCATGTCCTCGTCGAGCAGATCGGCCTCATCGTCATCTTCCATACTCGTATCCTCGGCATCCTCTTCGCCTTGAGCAGCGTTGCTAGGGCTTTGTTTCGACTTCGCGGCGTCTCTGAATCGCTGTGCATCCTCATCCTTTCTTCTCTTCTTCTCTTCTATCTCTTCAAGAATCTTATCTTTAAACGGGAACAGATTTGGAATGCCTGGGTCTTTTTTCAGCCGCGACCGCCATTGAGGATTTTGTTTCGCTAGCTTTCTGTCTTTTCTCTGCTTCGCAGCGCTCTTCTTTTGTATTTTGTTTCTCAATCTCACAGGTGTTCTTTTTGACCTCGAAAAGGGCTTTACCATTTTTCTATAGTCTGGTTGCAGTCTTTTGATTTTTGCAGCACCCACGAATGAAGTTTCGCTGCGACATCATTCAAAAAAGACTCATCGACCCGATATTCAGCCGGACAAGCTTGCCACTTTGGGCTTAGTGCAACGCTATGGACAACAACGCAGGGCCGAGTTGGGAAGTGCTCCCGCCATCATGTGTGTACCTGCGTTGGTGCCGAACTTTTTTGTCAGAGTACTTTTAGATAAAGAGGCGTCCTGCTTGCGCTGTATTCACCTGTCGGTGTGCGCATCTGAAATCACCCACGCTAATACTACACACTATGGGCTCTTTGCAGGAACCGTCCTTTTCGGGGGCCCCTCAGACTCTCACCACAAGCGGTCTACTATTCGACTTCGATGGTTCGTACCATAGTTTGTACTATGAAACGCCGATAATTGACAATACCGCCACAGGAACCATCATCGACAGCACGGCAGCGATAGAGAAGTACTGGCACATGTAAGTAAGCCTTATCAGGTATTCTCCGTACCCGTGGCAGCAGAATGGTCCTACAACTGCCATCTGTGCCAAGCCGGCTCAGTGTGGATGCCAATAGTGTTGTTTTCGGAGCATGATAGTCTCTAGCCATCCGAGCCTCTCAAAACCGAGCCGGAGTTTTGTTCCTTACCAATTCCCATCTGACTCGAAGATTTGAATCTGGGATTTGGGCCTTGCCCCGCGGCAGTTCATGACACATTCTCCGAGACATTTTCAATCCGGAAACGAAGACGGTGACAGAGTCGCTCGCTAACCATGCTGCTTTATCCAGGCTTGGCAACGAAATGGGTGTTGACCCCAACATCATCTTGGCGACCTCACATGGCAGAAGAAGTGTTGATGTGTTGCGATTATATGACCCTTCGAGGGCAAACTGGGATTATGTCAGCAAGATGGAGGGTAGGATACCTAAAGAGTTCGGGAACGATGCAGTTGAGATTCCTGGAGCACGAAAGTTGATGTCGCATCTGGATGATCTCAACGCGCCTTGGGCAGTCGTGACGAGCGGAACTGGAGCTTTGGTAAGAGGATGGTTAGACGTTTTGAAGCTCGCTGAGCCTAAGACGATGGTTGTGGCGGAGGACGTCGACAACGGCAAACCTGACCCCGCTTGCTATCTGCTCGGCCAACTGAGGCTCGGGCTACAGCATCAAAATGACTTGATTGTCGTTGAGGATGCTCCGTCGGGTATCAAAGCTGGAAAAGCGGCAGGGTTTAAGGTCATTGGTCTTGCAACTACACACAGCCTTGACCAAGTGATGGAAGCTGGCGCTGACTGGATTGTGAAAGATCTTCGCGATGTTTCGGTCAAGACCTTTCACGACGGCAACATCACAATAGAAATCAAGGATACCTTCGTTGCATAATCTAGCGGCGTCAGATGACATTGGCATCTTGTTCAAGGCATGTTTTGGGTAGGCCAGGCGCGTTCTGCAGGTTATAGAGGAATACTTAAGCGGCCATAGACTTAGAATCCAGGTCTTCATGATCACCTAAAGCCCTTTCTAGCAAGAACATATCTACGTTCCTATCACGAGTTTCCAAGTGGGATCAATGCTTCTTCGAGATGTGGAATCCACGAACTCGGTCGGAGGTTGAGACTTGGAGATCCAGGGGACCATCACAACTGCGGGCGAAACAAAATCAGTGGATAGAAGTACTTACTTGCTTGCTGCGCTAGACCCCAAGCAAAGCTCACTATGACAAAACATGAAGTCGAGCTGTATAATGATCGGGCAATTCATCTGCCTGGCAGACACTGACGCTCTGACGAATTGTATTGTACTAGACGGCAGCTTGAAGCTGGCTCCCTAGCTGTTCAATTCGGTAGTGGCGGGTCTGGCAGTTGATGCCTCGTGCAACAGGTTCGCAATCTGCATTCGGAAAGTGATCAATGCCTTGACTGACCTAAGATCTTGTTCATCCTCCACAACGAAAATAATCGTCCGACATGCCATGCTCCTTGCCCCCTGCGTCGTTGCAACACTGTGTTGATTCACGCGCCGTATCTACACTCGCACTTCTTTGCGTCGTGCACTGACTGAGAAGGGAGGCGGTGACCTGATATCGCGCGACAGCGACAATCAATAAGCGACAGCCGCACGCGTCAGTGACAAATACATAGGCGAAGAGCTCTACATTGCCAGGCTGCTGGTAACAGGAGACCTTGCTGGGCTGTCGCGTTGCATAGCATGATCGTGGAGCGTCTGCGGACCCTTCAAACGTGCCTTTTGTAATTCAATTCTGCTATGCGTCGACAAAGGGTAAAGTGACAGCGGTCTAGACGTGAAGCGCTGCTCGAAAAGGATAAAGTCTTGTATGGACATGACATCCTTGGCAATAGCGAGCCGAAAGTTCGCCGGTCCCCAGGAATGGCGACCTCGCACAACTGCGATCTGGTGAAGCGCATTTCTGTGACACGATTGGAGGGAGGATTGATGTGGCAATTACCCGTGACCAGAGTAATGGCGTGGTGGCTGGGCACGTTTTCAAGCCTGGCAGAATATGCTGCAGCTGTCCAGCAGGAGACTGAACCAAGGCGGAGTTTGCCCGCACCAGACGAACACCTAATCTCCTGAACCCTTGGAAACCGTTCAATCGGAAGAACATCTGACTTGTTTACGGTAGGGATCTTGACATAAGCCCTACGCGGTCACTTTCGCGTATCATTCAACTCTATGTCCGGAGGAATTCATTCCGAAGATGAACCCGAGATCGATCGATCAGAATTTGTGGTCATGTTTAGCGAACTGCTTGGAGCTGAAATGAGACAGCACCGCAAAGTGGCAATGTGCATGAGAGGTACGATATGTCATAGGCTTTCGCAATGCGCATGACCAATGTGAAGCCGACAGCTGAAACACTTCACACCTTGAATGTATGGCAGGATTGGAAGCTGCAACTTCAGCGGTTCACTGTCTTGATCTAGGAGTGCACAACAGCAGCTGCAAGGTTGGGCGTGTAGAGGGGCGTTGTGAATGGAGCGCCAATTGCAGCCTGAACCGCCACCAGCAATGCTTGTACCTGTACCTGCAGCAAGCGCAAGATTTGGTTGCCCGCTGGCCCCAAATCGCCTAACATTCGGCTGGCGGCCCCCTTGGCTTGCATCTCGTATCCACTCGGGCTCATGTCGTCAACATGTCTCTTCTGTCAGCAAGGTCAAGGCCATAATTGACTCAATGTATCGCCTCTAAAGATTCAGTCAGCGCTTGTATCACATTGCCCGACCCTGAGCCAGGAGCAAGAGATCACTCCTTCAGGCACCATTAACTTCTCGTAGGCATTAATATGATGATGTGTGCAACGTCAACATGATGAACAGACAGCACGCCATTGTACAAGAGTGCTTGGAGGGCAGACTCCATGCTCTGCCCTTAAGCTGCCTCTTTCAGTCTCTGTCTTGGGGCTTGGACCCACCTAATTTAATAACCCATTATGATTGGCGGACGGAGCGAAGCTAACTTACCCGCCCTGAGCTCCTCCTCTTTGGATCAGCGTCTTTCCACAGCGGAGGCGACGTCCTTCTCGCACCATGTGGAATGATAGCAAAGGAAAAAGGCCAATAGTTTGGATATAGGGAAGGCCACACAGCGGGACGAGTCAATGCAAGTAGAACAGACAACATCCTGCGGGAAAATGGGGACTTTTTGATCGCGATGTGACTGACGTTGCTTTGATTCTCTTTCCCGACTGGCCCCCTTATCATATCCTTCTTCCAGACCTGCCAAATCACTCTTCGCGATCTTTCCTCCCACCTTTTTAGGCACGAGCAGAGCCGCTCAAGCGAAAGGCTATCCTGCCTATTTGCTGAGCATTCCAAGACAACCCTGGGTTCTGTATGTCTCGCTTGACACAACACTCTAAGCTCTTCATCATCAAGTCGTTCCTTTCCTGCTCCGTCAATTGACATCGTTTCTCCTTCCATTCCACCACCCGGCAACATATACGACCGAGTTCCTGAACCTTGCGATTTGCTGTACCTGGAACCTGGTACCTGGTACCTGGACTAGTCCATCTGCCTAGATCACCCAAACCTGTCCCGGTCCTCAACTTTCGGTCTAAGCTTTGTGGTTCTGCAGCACTGCAACGAGCCGCTTTCAACCAATTTACTTGACAGTCTCACCGGCCTGGGAAAAGGTCTGGCCTGGTTTTTCCTTTCTTTTGGCAACTCAGCAGTCGGGTCCGGCCCTCGTATGCTCACATACCGAATCAGACACATTGACTCGACCGTGGAGGCATTCATCCTTGCCGGCCGCAACCTCATTCATGTCGTTGCTGTAAGGGTCCAAATCTCATTTTCATCACAGACTCTGTTCTGGTCGCTCCTTTCGAAACTTTTCTTCAACAAACTACTCAACAGTCACGAGGGACAGCCGGCATTCGCTCCTGCAACCCATATACCAACAATTACTCCGCTGCTTAGCAGCTAGAATTCTCCGCCTATTGCTCGGCATTCCTGCTAGAGACTGAGTAATACTGGGGAACGTTGAGCTGGGGATAGAACGATGGCATACCCTCACGCGCAATTCTTTTACCCAATGGGACAGAACCAGCAAGAGGCTATGTTCTTGCATCACCCACACATGCAATACCCGGGGTTTCATCCGCAGTCTATGCAAGTTGACATGGGTCTTCATCCGTGCGGCGTCTATTCCGATTTTGCGGAGGACGTCACCTCAGGCATGTACTTCGGAGACTATGAAGATTGCAATGAAGTTATGACAAGGCCTCGATTGACGAAAGAGCAAGTAGAGGTACTCGAAGGCGAATTTCAAAAGAATCCAAAACCAAACAGCATCTTGAAAAGGCATTTAGCTCAGGTAACCCACCTAACTCTTCCGAGGGTAGCAGTAAGTGCTCTTATTTTCTCTAGCTTACCATTGGCTAACAAGACTACAGAACTGGTTCCAGAACCGACGGGCGAAAGCAAAGCAACAGCGCAAACAAGAGGAGTTTGAGACATCTCAACAACAACAATCTGCGCCATCGAGGCAGGAGGTTGATGACCCGACAGAAGATGATGACGACGAAGACAACGAGGATGAAAAGCAAGAGGAGGACAACCAGCATAATAGCGGCACCAATGTCAATGCCGCGGGAAGAAGATTAGGCCCGAGGCCTGGTCTTTCGTCCTCACAAAATACAAGTGTCGATCCAGCAGTTGCAACGGCACGAGACAGGGCAAACGCTTCGCTGCAGCGAGCTCTGGCTGCTGCCGCTGCTGCCGCGCAATACAATGCGGGTTCGCAGCAAATTGCATTCGCTGATCAGATCCACGAGATGCCACCACCACTTCCTCGTCAAGTGACTTCCTCCAGCCTCAGAACCTCGCCTGAAGCACCGAACCAATTTCGGCCAGAGCCACAACAGGAGAGCTGGAGCAACCAGCAGACAACCCAGAATTTGTGGGCGCCTTCTCCGTGCATTTCTGGCGACATGAACTTTGACTTTGCGTTTGATTCGTCGGAGTCACAGACGTTAAGTGATGCTGTGCAGCTGCCGTCTCCACCTGAATCAAGCACTAATAGCTTCGCTTCACCTCAGCAATGGGAAAGCGAGCTTTCGACGCCTACCATGCCTTCTGTACCGCAGGGCCATTTTCAGCCAGCGCTAGACTCGCCCGGACTACAAATGCAATACCACGTTGGGTCCCGACGTCCTTCAGTGGCCGATTCCTTGACTCACAACTTTGAAGGCATCGCCATTGGAAATACTGTGCCGCAGATGGCTTTCCAACAAGCCAACTCGGCATCTCCTCACGCGCCTGATAGTGGTGTCAATCTGGCATCTCGTCGTCGAAGGCCTCCACCAGCAGCTCTTACTTCGGCGTCTTTGCGCAGTCGGTCATATGGCGCATTAACTGCCACTTCACCGACCTTCAGACAAGGCATGACGCCGTCATCAGCACATGCACTCCGGCATGTCAAGTCCACAGGCTATAGTCTTAACAGCCATTACCCCGGTATCCGCAAGTCAAGCATCCCTCAGAAGTCGCCTCTCAATGTCTCTACCTTTGCTGAAGCCGATGGGTTGAGAGAATTGATGGCGCAGAAAGCAGCGGAGAATAGTGTCAAGCAACCACTGACCCCGATCAACACGAATCAGGTCAATCTTTGTGGAGGACAGGAACCGGTGGGAAACTCAATCTCTCAGATGGTGCATCACCATGTTAGTGCGCCTGAATTGCCACAGCGAGCACAAGTACAGTCACCACCAGTGACCCCTTTTCAACCAGATTTCTTCATGCAGACATCCTCGATGATGCCTCCGTCACTTCAAGCTCAACATGCAAGCTTCGCCGACTATACCCCACCTTACTCCGCAGGACCTTTGACGAACACAAGTTGGTCAGATGCTCCTCTCACATCACCGGATGTCGCCAACTTCCCTCAGAACTTCATACCTTCTTTATCATACGGTGGTCCCGGCGATGACCAGAACAAAATACCCTGGATGTTTTCAGCCGACCAAAGCCCAAGGTATAGAGTGGATACAACAACCGAGAACAAGAAGACAGAGTTTTATATTCAAGAGTTTCCGAATCAAAAGGAAGAGCATGCACAAGCTGCTCGCCTTCTCGAGGGTCCTCGACCCAGGCACTACGCATTTGAGAATAGGGGCCAGCAAGATTACGCCTAGACCTCATGAGGTTTCGATATGTTCTAGCAGGGAGTTTCATCGGACATAAGGCTGTAAAAGAACCGTGGGATATAATGCTTTCGTGTGTCACAACAGGTATGTTGAAGAAGCCTCACGCGCATGGATTAACAGGAGCTTGGGAGGCTGTCATTATGATCTCGACCTTGCCGCCGGGATTTAAAGGCGTGTCGATAGTATTGTTTAATTTGTATCAACTAGGTTACTGGCTTGATGAAATGATGGAAAGAATTTCCCAACTAGTTCTGGTAGTTGAGGATGGGAACACGTGATGGAAGACTAGTGACATATTGTATGAACAGACTGAACCCTTTCTTCATTTGCTTGCTTCCGCTTCAATCCGAGTTTGATAAATTGACCACTATTCCACTGCATGCTGGCACCCCACTGTTGAGGCAGAGCAAATACATACGCCATCTGAATGGACGAGAGTTGATTGGTTGGATGAGGTGGAAAACTCGTCCGTGCACAAACAAACCTTGCTCTGCTTCCCCTTCTCGTCATGACTTTCTGCCTGCGCCATCGGTACTCACGTTCCACAGCTGCTCTCATACACTCCGCGATCTCGCGAGCCATGGATATTATTGGCGACAGACCCATAGCCGCGATTATTTCGAAAGAGCTTGCATTAGCCAGGGGGTTTCCCGATCTGCGGCATCCACTACTCCGCACCTCCTGCCCGCGATGAAGATGTATGCTAGACCGCAATCTTCGTCACTCCTTCTCACGATATCTTCTCTGCCAGCAAAGCCAATAGGGAACCTTTAGAATTTTTGCTCAGCTGTATGAGCTGTTGACTGGCACCATGTCAAAATGGTCTCGTTGAGAGCAGCAATGTTCTGTTTTAGATCACGAAGTTGCTCCAGAGCACAGCCGCCTGCGTCACCATTCTTCGGAACGCTGCACCGACGACACGTCTTTCCAGCATGAATCTCCTGCTTGACTTTCCATGACCTCCGATCCTTTCAATGGGATCGGCAACTAAGTGCTCGGAATTTCTATGACGTTAAGAATGCGGACTGCACCATAGAGCCGCTGGATTAGTGGAGCACGATCTTGATACATGCCAGTGCTCCTACGCCATGATATACTGACTAATCCGAAAGCCTCACCCCGGAAGCTCATGGTGATCGATCAGGTTCCAGCGTTAGATCCAACCATGTCGAGGTTTCAGATTTTGAACAAAGATTCACGTGGTAGATCTGATGCACTTCCGCAGGAACAGGACCCTGCTATGACGGGCTAGAGCTCAATCCATCGGTTGATGATGCAACAGATGTGCTTGCCTTGTTACCAGACAACAGCTTGCATCGTGGATGAGGCTGCTACGATCCATTGGCTACGTCAGGCTATCGTCATGCAAGCAGTAGATCACTGTGCGAACACCCAGGTCTTGAGCCCCCCTGGGGAAGTAAGTGTCTATATAATGGCTTCAACGACTTTGCGTTGACGAACAAACTATTCCTTCTCGATCACAACAGACAATACCAATTTCGAAAGACAATCCATCAAACCTCTAAACAAAATCAACATGTCTGACCAGTATAAGCCATCTGAGCACGACGGCCTCCGAAAGGACGGTCAACCAGGTACGTTACCTCCTCCCAGCCAGCGCAGAAATTGCTCTGCTAACGTGTAGCAGACCAACGTGTGCAGCAAGACAGCTTCGCCCACGGCAAGGTGGATCCTCAGGAGGCAGGAAAGAAGGGTGGTCAAAGCAGCGGAGGTTCCCATAATGACAGCGGTAAGGGACAATTTGCTGGTGGAAAGGTTGATCCAGTCGAAGCTGGAAAGAAGGGTGGACAGTCTTGAGTTGTTATTTTGACCATTGCTCTAAGGCATTGCGTTGGTAACACGGAACAAGGTATAATCGAGAAGGAAGAGCTAGCAGCCTAGTTTGTAATGTAGCAATATGATGTTTGCTTGTGCGAACAAAACTTATCCCGTCTCTGGATGGTTTCCTCATCTGATGAGGCTATAATTGTTCGGTACTCGCTACGCTGGCTGTGGTAGGACGTTGATGGTATTAGCTTCCGCCGTCTTCGATTGCGGTTGGCTTCGATATTTAGAAAAGTCCGTCTATGATAAACCCTCGTTAATTTAGTTGTTTCAGCTTCCACAACGATAATTTGTTGTCTCAGTTGTAAAGCCAGCTCAATGGCGGCTCGACTAGCACTACCAGGATGTCGTTGTAAATACCCACGTGCGTCACCAGCTTCGCGCCATTTGTGCCGCATCGGTCCGCGTTCATAAAGCCACTTTTGACTATACTGATTTAACCAACTTACTCTACGTTTCTCATAGGCGGCTCAAGGGCGGGCCATCCACTGCCAGCTGTTGCACAGTATGCCCTCAACCCGCGCGTATTCATAATGACGACCCTTGAACCTGCACGCCCGTATACGCAAGAGCAGCTCGACAAGCTCTACCCCAGCAATCTCGAGCTACGCCTTGTCCAAGTCCTCCTCCGACACGGCGAACGTGCGCCAGTCTCTGCTCGCTTCCAAAATGCAGGTCTACGTCCCTACTGGCCGTACTGCAACGCAGCACAACGACTGCGCTCAGTAGCTTACACGCCGCAAGACGTGAGCACATGGGATTCATTACAATGGCGCCGGCGACTGGAACACTTCGGCGAAGACGATGGTCCAGCCATCGCAGCTGGTCCAAGAGGGGAAGTCGACGGCATCTGTCAGCTAGGCGAGCTTACAGACCAAGGAAGAGAGAGTACGTACGAGCTCGGAAGACGGTTACGACATCTTTACTGTGATCAGTTGCAATTTATGCCCAAGCTCATAGCTGATGCGGATATGATATACCTGCGGGCTACGCCTCTGCCGCGGGCGCTTGAATCGGTCCAACAGACATTCTGGGGCATGTACCCACTCACTGCGCGAACGGCGTCCTTCCCTCCTCCTACCATTGTGACAAGGACGCCCGCGGATGAAACGCTCTTCCCGAACGACGGAAATTGCCGACGCTTTGCACAACTCTCACGGGCGTTCGCGGCAAGGACAGCGACGAAGTGGAACGACACGGATGACATGAAGTACATCAATAGCAAGATCTCGAAATGGATGCCCGAGAGCTCAAAGACCGTGGCAGTCGACAGTCACCCACGGCTGTCGGGTATCATGGATACGATCAACTCATCTCTAGCGCATGGTCCTGAGACACGACTCCCCTCCGAATTCTATGACAAGCGTCTGCGACAGATTGTTGACAGGATTGGCGTGGAAGAGTGGTTTGACGGCTACAACGAGAACCGGGAATATCGAACGCTTGGAATGGGTGCGCAAGTTGGCGATATTGTTGAGAGAATGATCTCAAAGGTGGAAGGAGTCGGTCTATCTATCAGCGAAATTGGTGGGGAGAACGGGAAGCTAGGCCTAGGACGGGGAGGTGAGACGGGCATTATCTTTGCACTGTCGGGATGTCATGATACGACGCTTGCGGGCCTGCTAAGTTCATTTGGCGCGTTCAAGAACGAGGCTTGGCCGCCGTACACAAGTCATATTGCGATTGAGCTCTTTCGGGATAAAAGTGGGACGTACCCGCCCGGGCGGATGATCACCTCATCGTTGTCGTCGACCACAAAAGAGACTCAAACACAAACACCTCCCAAACCAGGCTGGCTAGCCAGCATGCGCGGCCTGAACCCCTCAAAGCAAACAGAGCAACCATCCGCCGCTCTCCAAACAATCCACGACAGTAAGAGCACCGCCGGCATCGCCCGCCGGCCAGTGGCAGATCTAAACGACGAAGAACGCAAACGTCTCGACAAGTACTATGTTCGTGTCCGCTATAACGACAGAGTCGTTAAGATTCCCGGCTGCGCCAAACCAGGAAACCATCTAGAGGGAGACGACAGTTTCTGTACGTTGGAGGCGTTCAAGAGGATTGCTGATGGCTTCACACCGCTGAATTGGAAGGTGGAATGTGGGAAGAATATTGATGCGCCGGTACCGGGGTTGGAGGCAGGGACTGAGCAGTTTGCTGGCCAGATTGAGAAGGGATTTTAAATGCATTCTGCGGCTTTGGTGGTGGGACAACCGGAGCTTGGTAGACGTGCACATTTCCTAGACAAAAGCAGTTGTACAGAAAAGCACGTTGCACCTCGTGTAAGGGGATTTTCTGCACCTGAGCCTAACGCTCGGAAGGCGTCCTTATTGAACGGCATAGTTGGGACTTGCACTTCTGTTCTAATTCTTGCGACAGGCTCACTTGATTGTCCGGTCATGATGTCTCTTGCCAGAATGACAACTTCGCTTGACTGCAGCAGCTCAACAGCCGACAGCTTGCTAAATTCAAGCATGCTGAAGTACGTTGGAAAGCTGATATATCCAGGTGACGCCTGAGTAAAAGTCAGATTCCCGTCTTGATCCATTGCAAATGTCGAGGTAATGTCTGATAGGATCTCCGTCTGGGTTTAGGGGTCCAAACTTGGAACTGAAAATGAGCTGGCGTTGTCATGGCCTGTAATGAGGAAGCAGTAATCTGGCTTCGAGACGTTGTTGAGAGCGATTATTATTGTCAATGCTGACAAGAGCTTGCCGGAACATGATTATCTTACGGCATGTTCCTCTCGGACATTACTAGATATTTGTGGGTGTTAGACTATACACTTCCTCAAAGCGAAGTCCACTACCATTCAGGCGTGCATTTCAAGGCATCAAGTGCGTAGTTTTTGTGCCTACTATATCCGATACTCAGTAAAGTGTGGTTCAATAAAAAGCTACGGCCGTCTGCGAAGCGATCCCACAAGCCCGTATGTTTGCAGCACCACTGTTGCAATGAGGCTAGAATGGGGCTACCCACGACGGAAAAGCACTTCTGGCACTCCAGGTACGCCGTACTGCGGCCTTCGACCATGGATCTTGTGACCTATGAGTGAACTTGCTTCTTCCAAGATACCAACACATCCTTAAACGCCCGTACAGGCTGCCGCCACTAGAGCAGCAGCCTGTATCCATATAACTCGGCTTTTGTATGGTAAGTTATGATGACTTGAAGCATTCTACGGCGCGAGCATCGGAAAGAGTCGGTTGAAAGCTTGTCAATACGAACACGAGAGTCATTGCCTGAAGGGAATGCGGACTCAAGAAGCTGCATACTGCGGCATTTAGACGCGTCGGAGAAGAGAGATTACGATGGTTGACCTTCTTGTACAGCCATATATGCATTGGTGGCGGGCACATAATCTGGCATCGAACTTTCTGGGCTTGCATGTAACGAAGCAATTATGACAACTTTTCTCCGGACCATCTTCGCTCTTTCAGGCGCTGCAGCAACCAGCTATGCAGCAGCATTATACTTGAATCTTAGCCCCACTAGCCGCCTTCACATCACGACCAGCGATACCGTTTCTGACACTCTAGCGGACTCAACGACAAACCGCCAAATTGTCAACCCGGACAACCACGTCTCAGTGGACGACACAAGAGAGGTCAGTCTGACGTTGAGAAGGCCTATGACCGACGAGCAGATCCTCGCTCGGTTTACACGAGGCTTTTTCAGCTCATGGTCTTTTCGCTCCAGAGGCTACGATCTTGAGGACAACAAAGCCAGACCTCGTCCGGGTTGCAGCTCTCAAGTCCATGCTGGTGCCAGAGCAAGTCTGGTCTCCGAGCCAGATATCGAATAGCAAGTTGCCGGATAAAGGCACAGTCTTCTTCGGTGCTTTCCGTGTCGTTGATTCTCAAATTCACGGTGGCCAGACTCATAGAGATGCTCACATTGACAAGACACTATCAAAGTATCACGAAAGCTATATCGACTTAGTCTTCGGCTCCGACCATGGCCTGCTAAGAGGTGTGCACCGCTTCTCTGTACTGCGTGATCCTACTTCACCAAGACTGAGTCATGCAAGCGAGTCAAGCAAAGTGACAATCAGGTTCTCGCATACGGGCTGCAACCCTAAGGCGAACGAACCACTGAAGCCAGATGTGCTGATGACTTTCCATCGGGCGTATGCGATGTTGCTGTTCAGAGAAGCTGTCGGAGAAGTACTGAAAGAGTCATAGCCCGGCATAATAAGAGTCGAACGAGGCACACGCTCCAAGAATTTGATTCTATTTTTAGGCAACGGTTTCTAATTGTATTTCTGCTCCTCATCTGGTCATCGAAGACACATCTGCGAATAGCCTTCCGGGCCTGCAAAATGACGGAGAAATAGGGCTCTTTCACGAGCTGCATGAATCGGCCCAAGATCAGGTCTTGCCTGGCCTGAATATATCTCCTGCGCAGCGTACCACCAACCCCATCTCTGAACATGGTCCTCGTCTTTACACCCATTTTCCAGCGTGGTCCTCCTAGTCATCTTGTCCCGGCAGCGGATTCGAGCCTCGTCGCCAAGGCTAGGTTCGTCGACTACTTCGCTGATAGCTTCTGGGAAGACCAAAAGACTCGAGGCATTTTGATTCCCGAGTTCCGCGAGTTGTGCAGTACTTGGCCGGTCGAAATCTTGATCATAGCTCTCAGACAACAGAGTTGCGCGGCGATCGCTTGTCGGCAAAGTGTCATGCAAGCTGTCGGTCTGTGGTGCGCAGATATTCCTACGGAGTTCAGATGGCAGCTCGGTGCTCGACAGACGCCATCGCGGCTCGTATTTCCTCTGGCCAACTTTGCTGAAGCGACCTTGCCGAGGAATCGTAGGGCTGGCTTCGGCTTCCTTATCTTGAGGCCATCGCTGTCGCTTAGCGTACAATTTCACATATTTGATGTACACTTCTTCATACGACCGCCGGGTTCGATATTGCTCTCGCTGTGGGCACTGCAACAAGGAGCTATCTGGGTTGTAACGCTTTCGCAATTTTCTTGGCCGCGGCAATGTATCCAAAGACAGCGATGCAGGATTTGATGCCGATTTAGCATTCATCCTGGCTGGCACATTGATGGCGATGTTGGTTGTCAAGACAGGCCTCGTGTCTGAAAACCACGCAGGCAAGTCTCGTTCATCAGGTCGGGGCGGCCGGGTTGGCAGTCTCCTCAAACGCCCAAGCTCCTCATGAAGCGCAGATAGGTGCTCCAATCGGGCAGATTCTTGTCGGCGGTTGGTGATTTCTATCTGCCTCTGGATTGCTGGCGTCGGTGGACTGTTCGGATAGATCTTATGGAGAACCAGTGCGTGGCTGGGCAGGTATTCGGTGGACGGCGTCAAGCTGTTTCTCGTCAACCAGCGCCTCTGACGGTTGGTTTCAAGGACGAGCTGGTGTTCTCTAGGGTTCCTGACGGTATTTTTATGTTCATGGTCATAGTGGCGCTTCTTCACCCCGGAACAGAGCAACCTGGCAATGGATTCCATGGTCAATACTATCGTCTCTGTGACAGCATGAACGGGATAACAGTCGACTTCTGTCGTTGGCAGTAGCGAGATATGTATTCAAACCTTGTGCTCAACACTGCTGCTGTGTTACTCCAAGAGTGTTCTTTGTCTGGGGTATACAATGAGATTTCGCATGCTACAAAGACTAAGACAAGAGCTACATTTCCACAAAGGCTTCTTTTGGGCCAGTTGCAAATTGAAGTGGCGCATGAGGATAATGAGCACAATGAAGTTTCGGCCCACTAAAGCGGCCTCCGCAATCTCGACGATGGTAGCTGGGCGTTGAAGTAATTGGGGCTGGCTGTTACTGTTAACCGACAGGTGTACCGATGATACAGCTCCCGAACCCGGTATTGCGCTGATTGGCATGCAAAGGCTTGGTGCGTGTGACCGTCATAATGTTCTTGCGGGCGACAAAGTCATCTCATTCCCGTCATCTGCGACGATAGGTATCTCCGACTGCCATCTGAAGTTACAACTTAGAGATAAAAGTTTCCAAGCTGATTCTCATGGCTTGCCACTGCTAGCGCCTGCCGCGTAGGATGAAAAATGTCGTTTGTTGAGCCAGAGTCAACATTACTCACGCCCGCCCCTTTAAACGTACCTTGCAGCCATAATGAGGCTGCAGCGACGGCCGTCTAAATCGGGTCCTGCATCTTCTTTGTACGTTGACCCTCTCAAACGTAGGTCTTCCGATGATAGTCAGCCGCCTTTCGATCACTCAGAATTGCATTTCGTGGATTTCTTGAGAAGACGTCATTTGACTCCTTTAAAGGTGGTGTAGTCATTGTTGATGACTGCGTGTAAGATCTTATCAAGAACACCACAATTATCGGCCGCAGTTTCTTGGTTCTTCGATTAAGTAAGGGCTTATAGGACGGCGAGAAGACCTTCAATGCCAAAAAGAACATACATAAATCTGCCACTAGTAAATTTGGCGAGCAAAATTGACCCCCGTCGTCCTACCCATAACTGCGGGATGATACAGACTGGCACGGTAGGCATCGACACGGCGCTAAGGTGTCTTTCAATGTCAACTTGCAGTTCAGCCCGAAGACTAAGCTGTTGCGAGCTGTGAACTGCGAAGGTGACACTCGTATCTAACGCGGAATGTCGCAATGCCCGACATGGGATTGATAGGGAGATGAATAGGCCGTTATCAGTCCACCGTCCGTAGTACCTGGCACTCAACCGCACGTTCTTCACTTCTGCCGCTATTTCTAGACTTTCAGCCTCTGTTTCTGGCAGTCCCTTCTTGCTTGGCTGGGTTTTGGCAGATCCGGGTCCTCCTGAGCTGATTTCCAGGGACCTGGTATCGCCGTACAGAATGCCATTACCATGTCTTCGTTGCGACTTATTACCGTAACGCGCACCTAACTTGCGGGGTATTGGTGCAATGATCGAGAAAGACAAGCAGAAGGGTCTAAATGTCAACATATCCTGTGTATTAGGAGTAAAACTCGAGCGAACAATGCATGTAACTCACACTGCGTAAATTCATATGCAGGTTGACTTTGGATAGATAAGAACGTATCAACGCTTCGTTTACAATATTGAACTCATCGATATAGTTCTGACGCAGTAGCCTCGGCTTGGAAGTGACTGGTGTCCTTTGGCATTGTGAACTTGGAAAGGACAATCACTTCCTTCGCAATTCAGAAGGTTTCGCCTCAGAACGCGGCAGGGACCAACGAAACACTAGGCGCGATAGCAATAAATCAAACCCATCTTAAGCTGCCACCGTATATGAAAGCAGTCACCGAAAGGAAACGATCTCTCCAGGATGAGAGCTTGCGAAAGGATTATGGTGTATTTGGTAGTCTTTTCAGGGCTCTGCAAACTTCGGCGCTCTGAATGCCTAGGTGGTCTCTCAGCGTAGCCACCAAGGCAGAATAGGCAGCTTAGGCGAAGCGCCCAATAATCCAAAAAAGGCAAATCGAGACTTATCCTGCTGTTTTACAGACTTCGGGTGCGGCCGGCTTGTTCACAACGACAACCGCAACGACACCAGAAGTGCCCGGATGAGGGCATGGTTGCCCACAACAAAGTGCGCGAATCAGAACTCTAGCTCTTTCACAGAGTTTACCAACTATCTTCACGTAGACTTAACGGTGATCTGGCCGTTCAGAGCGTCTCCAAGCATTAAGTAGTATTGTCATTAGCGATAGTGAATCCCAGTCTGGACTAGTTTGCTTTGAGATATGTCCCACACCACCCTCACCCCGTACAGCAATCGATCGAACTGATATCATTCTTCGAGACAAATACAGCCGCATCCACACCATGACCACAGCAACAGATAACCGAAAGGTTGCCCTCGTAACAGGCTGCTCCTCCGGCGGCCTAGGTGCCGCTCTCGCGATAGCCCTCAAAAAGGCAAACTACAGAGTCATAGCCACAGCGCGCAACACTTCGAAACTCGAAGAAACACGAGCCGCCAACATCGAAGACCTAGAACTGGATGTCTTGTCCCCGGCCTCAATTCAAACATGTGTCCAAAAAGTGGAAGCTTTGACCTCCGGCCGCCTCGACCTCCTTATCAACAACGCCGGCCAATCCTACAACATGCCCGTCTTGGATGTCGACCTCTCCGAAGCCCGAAACGTCTACGAGCTCAACGTCTTCAGCCTCATCAGCGTCACGCGCGCATTTCTCCCTATGCTGATCAAGACACCCGGCGCCCGCCTAGCGAATAACATCTCCATCGCCGCTTATGTCGGCCTACCGATCCTAAGTATATACAGCTCCTCGAAGGCAGCCGCGAACATGCTTACCGAGACGATGCGCCTCGAGCTCGCGCCGTTTGGAATCCGCGTCATCGCACTACTAACCGGGAGCGTCAAATCTAATTTCTTCAAGAATTTACCGTCCACCAACGCTGGCGTCAAGCACGAACTGCCGTCGGACTCGATATTCCGCGATGTGCCAGGTGGCCTCGCGATGATGAAGGAGCCGGAGGGGATCGTGATGGGTGATGCTGCGATGGACGCGCACACGTGGGCGGCGCAAGTAGTTGGCGACCTTGAGAGGCGGAATCCCCCGCACCAGATATGGAGAGGGACGCACGTAAATATTGCGAGGGTTGGGTGTCATTTTCCGGTGGGGACTTTTGATAGCCAGTCTATGCGGACTGCGAAGCTGGAGGGATTGGAAGGATGGTTAAAAGATAAAAAGGAATGAGTACGGTTGCCCCATAGAAGGAAAACCTACAGATGGCATTTGACGTACCCGTGTGTCTTTCTCCTCGCACTGGTGCACCTTGGGCCTAGTAGCCTCCTTGGGCTTTTTCACCTCAACTAGATGTACGGCACAATATCCATGGCCCTGGTTCCGCGGTTTCGGTTTGTTTTCGCTCGGTGCCCATTGAGCTTCGAGATCCCCAATGTTCGCAGTTAATCGGTTTCTATTTGCAGTTAGCAGACCTTAATACAGGAAACTGAAAATCGAACGAGGCAAGCAAGCCACCGTGTAGTACTAGGGAATGCTCAACTGGGTAGCTCATCATTCATAGCTTCATATCCTCGTTCTACACAAAACGCGAAGTTACTCTCACAATGCATTTTCCAAGTTCCAGTCTCCGAAATCAAGATTGTGTTGCCTCACAAACGTATAGCTCAATAATATTTTTTCCTGTCCCCTTCCACTCCACCGTCACCACCACCTACAGGCTTCCTCTTAAATAGTTTCCCCAACGTACTCTGCTTCTTCACACCTGCACCCTCTGTAGAACCAGCGAATTCCTCGCCACTCATCGCTGCAGCTTGATTGGTACCAGGCTCAGGATGCCGCACGGTAGGCACACGTTCCACATTCCCACTGATACTCTCCGGCGCCATGCCACTATCCTGCCTGACCGCCGTGCCTCGCGGGGGTACATGAAGACCTCCTGCCTGCGACCCGGACGAACTCGTCAGATTAGACACAGATGACTGGGGTGGCGTCGGCGAATGTGAGGTGTCCAAATGTCGAGAGCCGTCAGGTGTGAGCCCAAACACTGCACTGTGAGATCCAGGCTCAGCGTTGCCTCTGATGTTTGAGTTTGGATCCGGTGGCAGTGAGCCATGGTGCAGAGTGTCAGTACCCATAGGCACAGAGGCATTGGGGCCGGACGGATGATGTGCATACCCTCTTCCGTCACCTGGTATTGGATCCGCAGGGTACTGCGACCGGTGAGGGAGATGATGTATCTCGTTGCGGCCCCTGTCTAGAACTGCGGCATTTTTGGCGTCTGCGGCAGCAGCTTTCTCGGCATTCTTACGGGGGAAGCGTTGGTCGATGCCGCTGTTCAGTGTTCCTCTCAAAGTTTCGCCGACACCCTAGACGGTATCAGTAAAGATCATAGCATGTATTCCCAGCAAAAGACTTACGTGTAACCCAATGGCAGCCGCTTTGAGATCAGCAAATCGACCGGTCTTCTTAGCATGCTGCTCTTCTTCTGGAGAGAAGCCCGTCGTGGTAGGGTAGGCCCGACTAGGATAGCTGAAGTTGTGTTTTGATGGAGAGGTAGGTACATCAGCTGTGACATCTCCAGCAGAGTACTCACCAGATCTGCGAGCATTTCGTGTTGGCAGGTCTGGGGGAACTTCTAGGCTGGGGGCATAGACATTGTCTCTCGGCGGTTGGGTAGTGTATTGGGCAGCAGAGCCAGGGCCTCCTGTGGTTGTTGTAGCTAATGATCCAGGCAACTGTGGCTGCTGATGCTGAGTTGTCTGCACATCTCTCTTCACATCTTGGTGTTGTCTGCCTCCTCTTGATGTTGTAGTCGTGGTGGTGGTGGTCGTGGTAGTTGTGACCTATCAAAATGTTAGCTGCAATTTCGTGAACGTCCAGAGCCGGGAGGAGGTTTCTTACCACTGTCACCACCTCTCCTGTATCTTCGTCGAAAACTTCGCCAGTTCCTTTGTCCAAAGCAAGGTTCTGACCCTTGTTTGTGTTGGGTATAGAGCCATCATTCTCGACTTGCACGATGTCACCAGCATTATCGCTACTTCCGTATGCAGAATCAGGCTCGTTTGCTGGGGCCCCTAGATGTCTGTCATCCCTGGCGTCTCTGTTCCCGCCTAGCAGGCGGCTCAGCCTGTGCTTCTTTGTGCCTGGAGGTGGTGTGCTCATTTGGCCGTACGAGGAAATGCGTTCCTTAGGAGTGTCTGATCTGAACATTATGAAAGGTACATAATAGTGTCAAGGTTGAGAGTGAAGCTGTGTAAGAGGGTGTCTGTGCAACTCCACTGAAGTTCGTCCTCCAGACTATTAATGGCGGCGGTCCCAGACTTGAAACTTGGATGAGAAGCTCGGCAATGCATGAACAAGTTACGTCAGAAGACAAGGATCATGTAAGAAAAAACGATCGAGAACGCCACAACAACGTACAAGCCACAACCGGGATCGTGGAGATCGATCAGGAAGGTTCAACCCCGACTTGGCGGCAGATGACGTTCAGCGGCCCTTAGGTTCTTGTTGTCGAATATTCACATCAGCCATCGCTACAAGCTGCTTCCCCCTTCTTGTCTCGTCTCAGAGCATTTGTCGTAAGCACCGTAGCCTACCCTTCTCTTCCTCGCATCGATTATAGCATTAAGACACTTTCCCACTCCCTCCAAATCACCGAGCAAACCAACGTGCCCTCTTTCACTCTCGATCCTTCCATTCTTTACGCAAAGATACCCAGTCGGTAACTGCGCCGCACTCGCCAGCACCACACCATCGCCAGCTGCAAATGCTAGGTCGTCGAATGCGTCGTCATACTTGATGTCTTCCCTGGACGTGACGAAAGCGCCGTAGACTGTGGGTGTGTTTTTCGCGAACAGAATCGCAGCTGGTGGGTATGCATTGCGTGATTGCAATTCAGGTATATGCGACAGCTCCTGCTTGAACTCTAGGATTGAGGCGAGGGTGCGAGAGAGATACGCAGTGGCTGCAGGTAGTGGAATAGTGCTTTGTGTTGCCACAGTCGATTTATGCTTGGGTTGGCCGTCAGACATAGTGGGGGAAAGCGGCCGTTCAGGCTTAGCTGCTCCTGCCGTGTCCATCATACTGTCTTTTGCTTCTTGTACTGTTTCTTTGATATGTCCTGTTGGCGATGGTGAGGAATCGCGGACAGCGGTGCGACCATCGTTGTCATCCCCAATTAGAGAGCTGAACCATGAGCCACGCTTTCCAGAAGTAGACATAGCCTCCGATATAGACCCTATAATACTTGTCCTCTTCTCTGGCTTGTTGCGATGTAACGGCGATCTAATGCATGGTGAGAGGTGGTACTTGTCCCATGTCCTAACGTCGAAGAAATCAATGTTGTAGCGCTCTCCTGTATGTTTGTTGATGAAACACCTCCCATTCTGCGGTAGCAGCGCGAAGCTTGTCCGTAGGGTGAAGTTGACTTGTGCCGTCAAAATGCGCGAGCTGAAGAGTACATCATCTCCCCCACGTATTGGCCCGATTATATTTATACAATTCTGGGGTGTGCCAGCGTACACAACGCCTGCAAATAGATCAGGCCGCCGGTTAATTGCGTGCCGGGTGAGAAGGCCGCCTAGACTGTGCGCAATGATCCATGCGCCTCGTTGAGCTGCTGGCACGTCGCTCTGGTTGCAAGGAAGTGATTCGAGAAACTTGACCAGTCTATCGCTGAGCAGATCCGGACTCAGTCGCCAGTCATAGCCATAGTTATGTATTCTTAATTTTTCGCTCTGTACATTTGGGCAGCGTTTACATTTTTTAATCAGTCTTCGGCATATGTCCACCGGCCCCACGTGTGACAAGGCTCCGTCGGCAATAATTTTCTCTTCCATATTCAATTCGTCTTCTCGTGTGAGCCCCACCTCAAGATCTACCTTTCTGAGGTTCATGCCTGCTTTGATAGGAACCCATAGTTGCCGATATGGTGGCTGTGCTTCTCGCAGGATGCTCCCTCTATAGCCGCCCATAATGACTAAATCTCCATGCATTCGTGATAAAGCTTCCTTGAGTACAGGATGTTTCGATTTGTTTGCAGCACCGATGGTGGTTGTTCCCTGACTATGGTTCCCGCTGGATTTCTGCATTGAGCTTCTGTTCATGTCTGTATTTACTTTGGTTTCTCCGCTGTTGGATCTATTTCTGGTTTTGCCTGGATTGTAACTAATACTCGGCATCTTAGGCATGCGGAATGGAGAATCCTGGAAGCTATCTGTGATGGCTTTGAAGCGTGAATTGACCATCTCTGAGACGTTGCCGAAAGCTGTGTAGTCGTCAAAGTCGGAAGTTCCAGTAGCTGCACGTCGCAAGTAAAGCGAGTTATCGGAGGTCGCTCGACGTAGCGATGTTGGTCTAGGCGTCCGTGTGCCTTCCTCGCTGCTGTCAATTTCGGCGTCTACTGTATTGGTCTTGGAGCGGGGCCTGGAACCGAATTTTGCATCGTCCTCGAGCTCTTGCTGCTGCCAAAGCGCTTTCTGAGGTGCTGGGCTTTCATTGGTGGAGGTCGTCGATGACTTCACCACGTCGTAACCTGCAGGACCGAGTGTCTGTTCCCCTGAGTCACTAGAGCCAAGGAGCCTAGGCAATGACATAGACGGTATTCCTGGGAATCTCTTCCGGATATTCTCGACTATGCTTGAGCCTGAGGAAGACCTTGGTCTGGTGCTTCCAGCTGTACGCAATATCGTGCTAACAAGGGTAGATCGTTTCTCTGGCTCATCCTTCGATGTTGACAATATTGGTGTTGCACGTGACTGCACTATTTGTTGTATACCATCCGTCGTCGTCTTTCGGGGTTGTTCCGGGCTTGGTACACGCTGTTGGGAAGACGTCTGCAGTGGTTCGTCGAAGTAATAGTTCTCATCATTAGGTCCGACCTCGAAGTAGCTTTTGGAAACGTCAAGGGCTTGAGCTTTGGTTGCTGCAGGAGTGGTCGGTGACTTCATGTCCAGCTGCGCACGACTAATGCTGACAGCGAGCAGGCTGTCAGCGCCAATGTCCAGCGAAAGAGGTACATTAGGGTCCTCGTTGTCTCCCTCACTGTCGCCATCGTCATCATCATCAGTCTGATGTGAAACGGCGTTTTTGTCCTCGTTCAACTCTGTAGGCACATAGATAGTTGAATGATCTCTGTGAGGTAAACTCGATTCAGGTTTTCCACTCTGACCTGATTGTGCTGCTGCCATAATTCATGACAGACTTGCATTTCAGCATTCATTCAACGCACGAGGTGTAGGGTAGACATGTATCCGGTGAGGCCGGGTGATGACATAAGCGAACTCAACTAACCGGTCACGTAGGAATGAGCACGGCAGGATAAGGCTGTAGCACCTATAGCATAATGAAGCACCTGGCATGAGGCTTGCGGGCAATATGTGAGAGCACCAAAAAGGTCAATGTGAAGAGTATTCGGGGGCCGTACGACTTGCAGCTGCACAGCCACAGCATCCGGAAGGCTCGATCCAGACTAGAGATTGACAGGGTACGTCAAGCGAGATTCGGTCATGACGCCATTTGCTTCGATTGTGCCCCTGGTTTGGGGACATTTAGAACGTGCACGCAGAGCCGCCGTAGCGTATATATGGTAAACGAACGCTTGAGAGTTCGCTTGTGGGAGGAGCCCAAAAAGAGGCAAAGGACATCAGACTTTGAATCGTGTCGCCTCGGGAACTCAGTTTCCGGAAACGTCCAGGAGTAGGCCATGGTTAATGCGGTATCCTGGACATGCGCGCGATTACTTACGATACATTCGCGATCATGTACAGGTATCGTACGCCTGGCTTATCGGGAAGGTTGAGTGTCTGAGCGTCTTGAAGTACGCAGCGGATGACGCAGCCTTTTCCCAGCGCGCGGCTTGCTGGCTCGGGAGATACACGTTTGACTGAACACAGAAGTCCCGAATTTGGGACAACAGCATCTCGAGCTTTAGACTATCTGAGAGGTGACTGCAACACAGATTTGCTAGAGTCATGCATCTTGGCCGACACTTATGTCGCGGCGTCACGAACTTCTACGCCGTATTATCCAGGAGCCGCTTCCTCAAGTAAGCTTACCTTCGAAGTTCATTGCACCATGGTTATTCTCAGTTAGCAAGAAAAATCTTATCCTGCACGTTCTTGTGATTCAGACGCTTTTCTACCTCACGAAGTGTGGCGGAGTCGCAGATACATCATCAAGCAGAGTATCTGTTCCGAGCCGCGCTGTCTTCCTGTAACGTGAATCTGCCAGGCTTGAAAGATGGGACTGATGGTCGACCTCATACGTCAGAGGGCTCCTGAAATCGCACAATTACAAGCAACGAAGCACATCGCTGCTCACCGCGAAATACCACATGTCAAGCTCTTCACGGCAACCACCACCGCGCGGCAGCGAAGCATTTCACTCAAGTCAAGGCCCATCGCATCACATAAATCCCGGACATGTTAGCTACGTACCCTGACACGCAACACCCGGTCCATCCAGTCACGGCCAACAGCAACGATAACCCATGACGAAGCCACCGCTGTCCCCCGTGGTGTTTGCGCATGTATGAGACAGAACCCACACTCTACAAGCACCACCATGTAAGCACTTAGACAATACTCCGCGTCCTGACCCTACAACCCAGCGATAGCAGCATCGAGATGGCACTTGACGGCGCAAAACCCCACAGCGCAACCTACGCCCTGGCCTGTCTCCTCTTACCGCAGGAGATGGCCCGAGTCGAGAGGATCCACGCATTGCGTAAGCGCATGAATGAGACCGCCGCCGAGCAGCTATTGCTGGCGGGTCAAGCGTCTGAGTCTAAGTCTGAGTCTGACCAGCCAGCACCCGTTCCCACCGCCGAGGGCGCAAGCACGGCCAGCCAAGCATCAAACCCTGAGCAGAAACCCGTACAAACAAATGCCAATCATGGCGGAGCTACCGATGCTGAGCAGAGCCAAAACGTTGACGGAAACAGAGACATTTCTACAAACGCAAACGCTCAAGGCGCCACAGCCGAGGTGACACAGGCCTCAAATAACCACGGCGACGCTCCCCCAAATTCTCAGGGATAGGAAGGATCACGCCAAAGCTAGCAGGTGCGACAGAGCTACCAGAAGGCAGAGTGTCGTGGCCAGAATCGGGATTGCAGTCGCAGTACTGAGTACAGTCCGGCACATCCGAAAGCTCCAACATAAAGCGTGATGCTGAGGTCGATGACAAAACAGTACTAGCGGTAGACAGAATGCCTTCGAATTAGGATTTGCAGTCGTGGTGATTGGAGCGCTGAGATCCTGCATAAGTCAGATGACGCGCAGGAATACATCAAATACACGTCTAAGGGATACCGGGAGAGCCAGACAGAGTGAATCAGGCATCGAGATCAGGAAAGGTCACGCAGCCGGTGAAGCGGTGGGCGGAGAACATTCGGGGGCTGACACCGAGCAGCGGCAGATTGATGTACTTTGGTGGTCGATCAGGAATGTTCGTGCCTTAAGCAATAGCTCATTTCGCATGTCAGGCTGGAGCTCGATGTCATTTCAAGCGTTTGGGTAGAGTTGTATGGAAGGGAATACGTTCAGTTATGGTCTGTGCCGTTGCATTAGCGCACCGGGGAGCATGATTGAAACAATTCGGCTCAGTCTTGTGAACAGGTAGAATTCACCGATCCATGCGGTTTTGTGCTTAATGCAGAATGTGGAAATCCCACATCTAAGTCATATTTTGATCGCGTCACGCTCATTACCATCCATTCTGTGGACTTTTGGTGGGTTTCGCCCTTGACTCATAGTCTAACATGTCCCTCACTATGCATAGCAAATATGTCATCAAAAAGCACTCTTGTTTGCCTACATGAGGAGCCGATGTCATACCCTCGCTCTTTTCGGATCGGGCCCTATTGCTTGCGCTGCGGCTGCTGCAGCTCGCTCATCTCGTATCCTAATTGCCTCGGTGCCGTCATCTATGATTGATTCTCTGAACCATGGGTGCTTGAGTGCTTGCTTGGCCGTTATGCGCTGCTTTGGGTCGTAGACGAAGATTTTTCTCAGTAGGTCAAGAAGATGTTTGTTGAAGGCGGTGTTTGCGGGGATGAAATCCTAGGAAGAATTGTCAGTACAAGACGGGAAGGAGCCGTGACCCTGAACTTACGCTCAAATGCTTCATGGCTTTCACATACTTGCGTGAAGCCTTCGATGTTTCGTTGTTTGGATAGTCCAACTTCGTCTTGGAAAAGAATTTGGAAGCATTGTTGGAACTATTGCTCCTGTTGTTCTGCATGACCTGACGAATGATCTTCGGCTCAATCTTGCCATTGCAAACAGCTTCCATCATAGCCAGATGCTCGAGGTTGTCGTGGGTTTGGAAAAGTGCATCGCCCGTGAAGAATTCCACCAGTATGCAACCAATACTCCAAATATCGCAAGGATAGCTCCAACCGAGTTGCAGAATGATCTCAGGAGCGCGATAGTGTCTTGTCGAAACCACTGAAGAATGATATTCGTCATCAAACGTTGCGGAGCCAAAGTCGATGAGTCGAATCTCGGTGTCCAGCAAGACCCTTCTTTGTCGAGCAGATCTCTGTATAGTGTGTGAAGATGAAGGAATATTTCGATTGTATGTGAACGTTTGATAGGCGTTGTGGACGAGGAGGATGTTTTCCGGCTTCAGATCCGTATGTATGAGATTGAGATCATGTAGAACTGCTGATATTAGCCAAGTTTTCAACAATGTTGGCAGGAGACTTACAAGCAACGCTTGTGAATAATTGCCTTGCGAAGCTCTGTATTTGACTACTGGGAAAGGGCACGAAGCCATTGCCCTTCAAAAAGTCAAACACACTCTGCCCCAACAAATCGGTCACTATGCAGATGTGGTTCCGAAAATCGAAGCAGTCGCGGAGGTGTATACACTTATTTCGGTTCGTCTTGTCGTTCATTGAAAGAGTGGAGAGCACTCTCAACTCGATCCGAGATGCGTCGCGGTACTTCTGCACAGACCTTATTATCTTGACGGCACATCTTGTCTTTTTCCTCTTGTCAAATGCTTCGACAACTTTTCCGAAGGTCCCTTGGCCGAGGAGCTTGATTATGTCGTCTGCAGACAATGTTAGTCGAGTAACGAAAGGTATGCGTCATTGGATGCTTACATCGATCAGTCAGTGGCAGGCCATCTTCCACTACGTAGTGACCGTCCTCGTCGTCGACTTTCTGATGTTTGTGTAGATTCTGCCGCTCGTTAGAATTTTGTGCGAGGGTTACGAGCCAGGGACTCACGTCTCGAACGACAGGTACTATTACTTCCGGAGCCTTTTTCGCAGGCTTTGCTGGTGGCACGTAATCCAAAAAAGGATCGGGTTGTGCTTCTTGCTGCTTTCGCTTTGCTTGTGACCGTGTTTCTTTCTGAGGCATCACCCTTTTCCTCTTCTGGCCCACTCTCACATCTTCATAGGAATTGCTGGCCGTATTGCTGCCGTAGGACTCGAGCGACGTTGGAGCGGTGATAGTCTGTATCGAGTTGGTCCGCCCACTGGTGGACTGGACGGACGCCGAGGACGATGAGTTGCCATATTGTGCGTGACGTGTGGAGTAGACGGGACTGTCACCATATTCCACCTCGTAGCCGTGATCGATCTTTCGTTTTCTCCCCGCATGCGAGTATGCATCGTAGCGGTGTTCTCGTGCGTTTGAAGAGGATGCCTGGGGCTGCGGGCTGTCATCGTCTATTATGATGATCTCTTTCGGTGGGCCATTTTTGTAGAACTCATTCCAATTTGGGGGTTTCTTGTTGTCACGGGTAGTCCCGCTGGCCTGTGTCGAAGCCATGGAAGGAGCGTACGAGGGTTGTTTGAGAGCCACCGGTGACTGCTGGGGGTGCTGATACTGGTTGGCCTGAGGTATGGAGTGATATGAAGTGGTCAACCGTGTCGGCGCAGGCAAGGTATTACCGGTGGGGTATGTGCGAGACGAAGTTGTTGCATATGTGCTCTGATGAGGATATGTGTACGGATGGTGGTGGGCCGGTAACATAGTGGTCGCTATCGAAGGTGTTGACATCTTTGCTCATAATTCGTGGCAGCAACAGCTGGTTCTGGACAAACAGTCCAGAGGAGAAACTAGTGGTTTCGAGTAATTTTTGATGTCTGAGCGACGTGCCGTTATCGTGGTCATCTAGGTGCCTTTGAACGCACTTCGACCTGTTGTGTTCCCGACTGTCGGGAGAGAGTATTGGAGGGATATTGGTATTGTTCAGGCCTCGAATGGTTGATTCAGGACCAGATTGGCTGTGCCGGATGCAAGATTCTGCACAGGTCGAGGACACGCCTCAGCACAGCGAATGCGCGGTCATTGCTGTTTACCAATCGAATCCCAGGTCAATCTCCGAGATCTGGTGTGCACCGTGATTGATGAACGGGAAAAGAGTCTTTTTTGGAGCGTGTACAGTTGTAAGAGACTGCAATTCGTAATATTGACGGCAGTGATGAGGTCGGGTGCGGTGGTGGTAAACTCGCAGTCACTGCAGAACTCCAGACACTAGCGCCGTAGCCGTACGAAGTGCACCGGCACCAGCGCGGAATCGAACCCTTCGAAGCATCACCATTCGCTGGAGCAAGCCCGACTATCGCCCTCGCGCAATCATCTCTCCACACAAAATATGCTTCGAAAAGCCGAGAATTACTGCTGAATCTCTAAAACGTCTGTCGTCACTTTCGCTCTCAGCGGCGGCTACGACAATGCCTTCTTCCTATGCACCAATACTGCTCTTTCTTTTCCTAGACCTCACTATTGCATTTCTCACTTTGCAGATAGGTACTTATCATGTTCTCTGATCCTGGAGGCACAATTAGGACACCCAAAGTCACCGTGCCTGCAGAACAAGAGACCCAACGAGTTGAAGCGGTTGTTGTCCGACCTGTCCGCATTTGGTCGCCACGAAGGATGCTTAGTGCCATGGCATGCATGTCGCTTTTCTGAACTGCCATCATGTCCGGGCAATCATATGCCCTGCCAGGTGCAATTAGCTCCACTAATTACTCCTTGAACAAAGACCCTGTAGGGATCTTAGATATTTTCGTTGCGAGGCTGATACAGGGAAGCCATGTGTCTGCCACTGGCGACACCGCGTTGATACAGTCCATTTGAAATAAATCGGGTCACCCTCTTTCGCGTGCGACGGCATTATTTACAGGTCAACCTCCCCAGCAATGCATACCTACGCACTCATCCCTGTGCTCGTCTAGATGTAAGAACATTAAAGCGTCAATTTGAGGTTCAATAACTATGAACATGTGAAGCGATACGCATTTGATAGGAACGGTCTCTTGATATTCATTCAATGACATGCACAGACATAATAGTAGGGTGCTCACTAGCACATGTTGTGCACAAGCCAAGTTGCAGTGCACTCTGCTAACGACGCGTCCTCGAACGCTATGCTGAGCCTCATGAAGCACGCCTAAAAGTCGCCTTTAGGAGCCGCATCATCTACAATGCTGCTGCCTTTGACGAACGATCGGGCAGCTCTACCATCTGACTCAAGGACGAGCAGGAGATCTCGGGACTGGATTCCAGTCTCGTTGTTCTCGTCAAATTGACCCACTTGTGGGCCTTTCCGCACTTGAGGCTCCTTTTCCTTGGTTGGTGCTGCGACTGAGGCAGACCTTGTAGGTGTTGCAGCAGCACTCGGCGTTCTACTAGGTCCCCCTCCTGTCATCCAAGAGTAGTTTTTCTTTTTGTTGGCGAACCTGCCAAAGAGTCCTGCTGTAGCCAGTCGGGCAGCCTCGTTGGTGGAAGCGTGCTGTTGCTGTTCTGAAATCTTGGTTTCGGCCATCTTACGTTCTTTCTTGGTTGTCTTCTTTTCGCTATCCAAAGCAGCAGCAGCAATGGCATCTGCCTCAGCCTGTGCATTAGCTTCATTTTCTTGTGCCGTAACCACCTCGTTTCTCTTTCGGCGTTTAGCTTGGCGTGCTTCCTCTGCCTTGATCTCCCTTGACGTGAGCTTCTCGAATTCGGCCTTAGCAGGATGTGGCGGAGCCGTGACATGGGGCTTCGGGCTGCTATCGCTATTGGCTTGCGAGTAAGTTCCTGTGAAATGCAGTCAGCAATGTAGAAGCTACAAAAATTGTGGGAAAAATACTTACGTTTCATGCCTGCGCTTGCAGCAGGGCTAGAAACGCTCTGTGGGTCGTGCTCTGTCGGCTTTGGCACAACTGCTACATCTGACCAGTCTTCTGGTACCCGGCCTTGCGAATGCTGCCGCCTCTCCAGGGCAAGCCTAGCAGCTGCCTGGACGAGGCCGGTGATGCGTGCCTTTGTCGATAGCGACAACAATTTGACCAGCTCATTCAAGCGATCCGCCTTTTCCCTCGTATCGAGGATTGATTGACCGTCTTTGATCACTCGCGAAGCTCCTTCCAAGCCATTGACTCGAACGACTGGTGGTGGCTGATTCTTTTGCGTGTTGACTAAAACGCCGGATTGTGGCTCTACAAGGTTAGATCGATGACTGATACTCTTGATTCTATCGTTTAGCGTAGCACCGTAGAGGAACGGATCCCACAACTCATGCTGCGAATGTCTGGCTTCTTCCCAATTTCGCCTCTGTTGATCGCGAAGAGTCCTTTCCTCTTGGCTGATGGGCGGGTGTGACGCTCCCATGCCAGCACCGCTGCTGCCTGGACGGCCAGTTGCATTGTTCTCGTTGAACGAGCTTCGTCCAGCAGCAAACGAAGATTGTACGTTCGTGGAAGGAGAAAAGTTGGGCGAAGCAGAGGAGGCTGCCCTTAAATCTATGCCGTCATCTCTGAGAAAGTTCGCATCATTATCTTTCTCCTCTTTCTTAATCACAGGCTGTTGAGGCGGCGGCATCGAACCCGGTCTAGGCGCTGTAGGGCCTGGAATTTCATTTATCTGACCATTTATAGCGCTGCCTGCTTGCGGGTTATGTACAGGTTGCGCAAATTGTGAAGGGGCATCGGGCGAGAGCCGCAGTCGTTTCGGAGGTGGCGCTTGGCCACTATGTGTAGGGGAATACTGTGGTTGAGGCGAAGGAGAAGAGTACGATATCGAACCTGGCGGCGACTGGGGACTAAATTGAGGAAGAGCGTTCGCTTGCGGGTAGCCATGCGTAAAAGTTTGTGACTGCTGTGCGAAAGAAGGACGATGCTGCGGCTGTGGAGGTTGCGCCATCTTCGAGCTCGATTGCTGATCAAATGTCACCGCCCAGGTAGATGAAAGAATCGACCGGAAATCCGTATGCGCGAGCCTTTATGCTCTGACCTTCTCAAGATGAACCCTCGCATCCCAGATATCGATGAGGCATCTAATTCGTCACAAACTCGTCAGCGGCAGGATGTTGGATTTGAACAAGGACATGGAGTCGACGTATGGTTGACGATGAATCTATGAATAATAGTTGTTGAAGAACGAAGTGAGCGATTGGTAACAATGAGGAGGATGCCAACTCGCAACTCAATCACTGCTTCAGTCACGTGGTCGCGATGACATTTGGCAACTCCACGACTTTGCACCTACCGCACCCAGTCTGCTACCACCAAGCTTCGTCGATTTCCGTCTACACCGTTGTCTACAGTTGACGTAATTTTTACAAGGTGAAAGTACGATCGGGGCACCAGGAGCCTCGTACAGATCCTTGGGAGCTACGCTGACCTGTTATCGATGCATGCGCTCTGGGTGGACTTTCAAATTTCTTCCGCCCTGGCAAGGGTTAGGAATTGACTGAGCCGCGCTCTCGAGAATGGCGACCAAAAGGAAGGCCGCTGCCATGAGTGGCAATGTCGTAGAACAGGATGACCCGGTAGATCCTTCGGATGAGTTGACCTTCATCGGGTTGGGAGGATGTCAAGAAGTAGGAAGATCATGTCACATTCTTCAATACAAGGGCAAGACTGTCATGGTAAGGGAATCGCTTCGCATGAGCTGAAGCGGGGCATGCGCTTACAACCTCTGTAGCTCGATGCTGGTATGCACACCGGCAGAGAAGGCATGGCGGCCATGCCATACTTTGATGATTTCGATCTAGGAACTGTTGACATCCTTTTAATCAGCCAGTACGTTCTCCGAATCCCCTTTTTTCTCGCTACGCCCGGGGTCATGGCCGTGGAGGGATCAAAGCAGCTCGAGCGTGCACATGAGAAGGATATTGCAAGACTCGAGTACTATTCGGCAATACGCTTCGAGGTACTTGGCGACGCGCTGTATCTTAGATCAGGCCAATATGATGCTTTCCAATCATTTACTCCTTCCTAGACTGTTTCAAATTGGCCCTGCCCGCCTCGCTGTACCCAAGATCTTCCTGCACTGCCAGCCGCCACTCTTTCAACAAGACAACTAGACTAACAATTTTGTGTCTTGCAGTTTCCACCTCGACCATGCCGCCGCGCTGCCATACGTCCTGGCCAAGACCAACTTTCGTGGCCGAGTCTTTATGACACATCCCACCAAGGCTATCTATAAGTGGCTGATACAAGACTCAGTCCGAGTGAGCAATACATCATCCACCTCAGATCAGAGAACTTCCCTCTACACCGAAGCCGACCACATTTCTACCCTTACGCAAATTGAGACAATAGACTTCTATACCACCCACACAATCAATGGCGTCCAAGTCACACCCTACCCAGCGGGACACGTTCTGGGTGCTGCCATGTTCCTCATTAACATCGCTGGCCTCAATATATTCTTCACGGGTGACTATTCTACCGAACAGGATCGTCACCTGGTAGCCGCAGCCGTACCAGACCAGAAAAAGATTGGCAAGATTGACCTGCTGATTTCAGAATCGACGTTCGGCATATCCACCGCTCCACCTCGAGAAGAGCGAGAAATCGCGTTGCTGAAGTCGGTCACAAACATCGTCAACAGAGGGGGAAAGGTGCTTATGCCAGTGTTTGCTCTCGGCCGAGCGCAAGAGTTGCTACTCATTCTGGAGGATTACTGGCAGAAGCACCCGGAACTACAGAAAACACCAATCTACTACACTGGTAACACTGCTCGTAAATGCATGGTTGTCTACCAAACCTACATCAATGCCATGAACGAAAATATCAAAAGAATATTTCGAGAACGAATGGCAGAAGCTGAAGCCAGCGGAAATGCTAAAGGTGTCAGTGCTGGCCCGTGGGATTTCCGCTTCGTGCGAAGCTTGCGGTCTCTTGATCGATTCGACGATGTGGGTAGCTGCGTCATGCTTGCTTCGCCTGGTATGCTGCAGTCTGGCATGTCGCGCATCTTACTTGAAAGATGGGCACCTGACCAGCGGAACGGCGTGGTCATGACCGGCTACAATGTGGAGGGGACAATGGGAAGGATAATTCTTTCTGAGCCAGACCAGATACCTGCCATTATGAGTAGCAGCAACACTCAATCGATCGGACGTAGGAACAAGGACGATGATGCAGTCATGATACCTCGGCGATGCTCGGTTGAGGAATTCTCATTTGCTGCGCACGTTACAGGCAAACAGAACATCGATTTCATTGAGGCCATTCGCGCGCCCCACGTGATCTTGGTGCATGGAGAGAAGTCACAAGCAGGAAGACTAAAGTCAAGATTGCTTGACAATAATTCGAAAAGAGCCGCAAGTAATGCTGAAAGTCAACAAACGAAGGTCTACAGCCCTGAAAATGGTGCAGAGATCAAGATTCCGTTCCGAAAGGACAAGATCGCGAAGGTAGTAGGCAGATTAGCACAGAGACCTGCTCCTACAAGGCCTGAGGACGAGCGTGTAATCAGCGGGGTAATGGTTCAGAATGGCTTCAAACTGAGCCTGATGGCGCCAGAAGATCTTAGAGAATATGCGGGACTAACGAGCACGACTGTTCTTTGTCGTCAACATATCACCCTGAGTGCAGCAGGTATTGATTTGATCAAGTGGGCACTCGAAGGCACATTTGGCGCGATAGAGGAAGTCGGTGGTGTGAAGGCAGAAACAAACGGTCATTTGGAAGAGACCAATGGAAGCAGCAAAATGGAAGATGCCCCAAAACAAGAAGAAGTCGATGAAGAACTCATCTCCGAGCCACCTCGCACCTTCCTCATCATGGGCTGTATCACTCTGAAATGGTCTGGCCGAGAGAAGGGAGTTGAACTCGAATGGGAGGGAAACACAATGAGCGATGGAATTGCAGATGCAGTCATGGCTGTGCTCAGTACAGTCGAAAGTAGTCCGGCCGCAGTCAAATATTCTTCGAGCAAAGCGAAGCACAGCCACGGTTACCATGGACACGGCCCAAGCGGAGAAAATCCAGAAGAAAGGCTTCCCAGAGTCAACGGTCTCACGAACGGTCACGCCAGGCCACTTACCCTCCGCAATCAGCTTGCAAACCTTACTCCTGAGGAACGCTTCTCTCGTCTCTGTATGTTTCTCGAGGAACAGTTTGGCGATAATATCACACCTATCGAGACACCACGGATCGACCATCTCATGCAGCGCGACAAGAAAGCTGTAAAAGGAGAGATAGAAGCAAGTGCCGACTCCGACGATGACAAAGCAAACGTCGATCAATGGAAGACTGAACTAGCAGCGTCCGAGCGAGCTAGACTGGCCGCCCTGGGCATTCCTGTGCCTGGTCTGGAAATCAAGGTAGACAAGATGATCGCTAAGCTGTGGCTAGACGACTTGACGGTTGAGTGCACCGGTCCACAACAGAAGGTGTTCAAAGACCGGGTGATTGCTGTTCTCGAGAGGGCGGTCGAGACCGTAGCGCCGTTGTGGAGTGTGAGTGCCAGTGCTGGGAAGAGACCGTGAAGGATCTGTCCTGTAAAAAGGAACATCAAGCCCACCATGGATGAAGGTATCTGCGTGCAGTTTGCTATAGAAAGCAGCAAATGGTAATGAGAAAGATGTATGAGGACGTGATGAGAGAAGGATTACAGATTTCAGCAAGTGTATACCAGCCTTCTTTCGGGGCAATAGCCTCTCTAAACTGCTCTTCGAACCTGATATTACTCTGGTGGGGAGATTCATGTGCTCATCAACACTTCATTCTGGTTTCCTATTTTTGTCTTTGTAGACTCTGGCGCGAGTCCATGTAAATTTAAGTGTGACTAGCGATTTCGACGAGGTTGTTGAGTTGCAGACTAGAGGAAGTAAGGGCGCCATCAGTTCCACAGGGAGGCGGAACCGGGTTACGGAGCAAAGGTGCAACCAAGATACGATATTATGGGAGGCAATACTCAAAGGCTGAGTATTCAAGGCGCGTTCGTTCCCTCGAGAAACAGCCACATAAAGGAGGCAGATGCGTTCGACCTGGGTATACGCTGATCAAGTAGCAATATATGGTTTCATTCAAGACAATGACAACGGTCAGTTGTGGACTCGTGTACCAGCCGTAAGGCTCGCTGCAATACCAAGATGTCATGAACAAATACATCAGAGTATCAAAAAGAGCTTAGCTTTTCATTGATACGGACGTGCTCGGCTACGACAAATGCATGGTATCTGCCATAAATAATGGTCATGGTGCCAGAATCTAGTGGGCAGGGAGGTATGAGCTTGGCTTAACCCGGGACTGCGAGTGGGAGCTTTTATAGAACTTCAGGCATCAACAGCCCGCCAGGCTCCGCTCCGCCCAAGTCTCCCCATCACTTGATGTCTTGTCCCCGCGGTAAATAATAATTTCATGGAGGGATCGTGGATGCAGTCAGTGTAGAGCAACGACCATTGCAAAAACGTTCGGTTCAGCGCGTACCAGCACAACTCTACTCTCGACATCATCGTTGCAAAAGGCTGTCAGCTTTCAGCACACCATGTCGAACCCACGAATAGAAGAAGTTTCAGACAGCGATCCAGAAATCGAAGACCCATCCGACTTCCTCCCAAACGAGATTATACGACCAGCCAATGCGCCGCCCGCATCCTCACAACGTCCACAAGCCTCCGCAGCGTCTACTTTAAATCCTACTCTCACCCAAGGCCCACCTCTACCCTCCCAGCGCCAGCCCTCCGAAGCAGATATAGCAGCCAAACGCGCAGAACTAAAACCCTACACAACTCTTTACCCAATCTATTTCTCGTCGGCGCGCACCCGCCACGGCGGCCGGCGCGTTAGCTCAAAGCTGGCGACCCCAAACCCTCTAGCCTTCAACCTCCTCAAAGCAACTCGCAGCGTGGTCGGGCCCTCCCTCCGCGTCGCCTTCGAGCCAGACAAAACCCATCCCAAGGACTGGTCCAACCCCGGCCGCGTAAAAGTCCAGCTCTTCGACCTGGACACGAAAGCCCCCCTTCACCCAGAAATCAAGAACAAGCAGCATCTCTACAACCTGGTCGCGCAATTCATGAAAGACCACCCGACCAAACCTGAGGATCCGTTGGAATTGAAGTTGCAGGGCTTACCGGTGCCGGAGAATTTCCTTGAGACGAAAGTTGCGGTGCCCAGAGGGTGGAAAATGGGTGATGTGTTACCAATCCACAGTGCGGCTGTGAGTGGTGGTGGGGTTAGCGATAATTTCTTTAAGGAGGCGATGGAGGAGATGAAGCAGGCGCAGGCGGCGGGGCAGTTGCCGGCTGGTGGAGGTGGACCGGGTGGGATGGACATGGGTGCTATGGCGCAGATGATGCAAAACATGGGTGGGATGGGAGGAGGTGGAGGAGGTGGAGGAGGTGGATCGTCAGGTTCTAGGAAGAAGGATAAGAAGAAGAGCTGAATGATATTACATTGAAGAGACGATGGGTCTTTGATGAGATATGTAAGGTCCTAGCGGAGAGTCTTCACATATTGGCATGGAGCAGTGGCTCTTCTTTTTGCCCTGGCACTCAATGTCTGCAAGCCAAGGTCAGCACACGGGTTTCAGCTCCCGGGCCACGACTTTCGAGTCGACTGACTTCGCCAGATCTGCATTAAACACTCCGATTCAGTGCCGCACTGCTTCTGAATAGTGACAGAAGATAGACGGGAGTCACATTAAAAGAGATGTCTAGGAGCGCACCAGACAAAAGTCGGTCTGAGTTTACTCATCAATCAAAGCCTTCCCAAGGTTCCTCCTCAACCTTGTCCACGCTTGCATGACCTGAACGAAGTTTGTCGTTTGCTATCCCCTTATTAACTGTGTCTCGTATGAATGCACAAACAAAAAAGCCCATAGTGCCTTCGTCGTCATCCGGATTGCAGCGTATGCAAGCATCGAGTTCCTCATCATTCAGCTTGTTCTCGTCGTTTTCATCACTAATTCTACCTTTAACACCTCGATGCTTCCACTTTCTCATTCCATCCACCTGCTGTTCACGCGGTAATATCTCCCAACCCCGAATCCTGGCCACGTCGGACGCCAGCAAACGAGAGACGACTACCTCATTTTCCTGCTCGTGGATAGAGCATGTCGAATACGTGATTCTCGTCGCAGCAGGAAAGCTCATGGCGTGCTCAACAATGCGTGTCTGCAGATTGCTCAGCTTCACAAGCCGTTCTCTTCTTGCCTGAGTGGGTGCTTCCTCCTCATCGGAAGCCCGAGCGGCGTCATGCGGAATTTCAGGCTTTCCTATTTTGTGATCTTCTCGTTTCCGCTTCTTGGACTTCGAATTTGTAGAGCCACTGGCACGTGATATGGTCTGGGAACGAGGGTCGTCCGGTAGCGCAAGCCTAGGGACGTCTTCTTGTCCGATGATACCACTTCCGGAGCAGCTAGGGTCAATCAACAAACACGTAACGTTTTTGAATCGCTCGTCATGAGGTTCCAGTGCCAGAAAGTCCTGCGATGCAAGCACATCAACTTTCGTGGCTGCACCAGCCTTCGCAACCATCGACTGGAGCGTCTTCGACCTTGTGTTATCTCTCTCGCAGGCAAAGATCTTCCCACTAGACCCAATCTCACCAAGTACCGCAGCAAGGTGAGTTGTCTTGTTTCCAGGAGCGGCACATCCGTCAATTACATCTCCAACGTTTCCTGTGTCTTGATCACCGAGCAAGAGATATGCTGGGAAGCATGAGGCCTTGTCCTGCAGAATAAGTTCCCCCTTTTTATATGCCTCGTCTTTTGTCAAGTCGATGGTAGGGGAAAAAGCGAAAAGATTGGGCACATGTTCATCAGAGTAGTACGAGTATGCTTTAGCATTCGTATTCAATACTTCGTCCAAGCGTTTCGTTCTCGTAGCTTTAAATATGGTTCCTGAAACCGATTGGACATCCTTGACAGCTAGTGTATTGATTCGTACCCATCTAGGGTGCAGTCTCTTGGTACTGGCTTTTCCTCGATCTAAAATAGATTTGAGTGCGTCGATCGAAGCACATTTGCGCCGCAGTCGAGCCCGTGTAAGCTCTGACTGCAGCCGAGCTTTGTGCTTTTCGATAGACTGTCTAAGTTGGTGTTTCGCAGGGGCCGCAATGCCTCCTTTGGAAAAGAAGTAGTCATGGCAGAGGAGGAGAGCGAGAAGTGGCGTTAACTATCATTGAGCATAGCGCTCACTGAGTCAGTCAGCCTAGACTCTGGAGAGAAGTGCAGGACTATCGCACCTTTGGCTCATCTTTGAGCAGCTGCGCGTTGTCTATGACCTCTTTGAGGAAGACATCACGCTTCGCAGTTTCTGAGATCAGGGCATAAATCTGTGCGGGATTGGATTTTAGGGTGGTCGCGCCGTATATGCTGGACTTGAGAGAGCCTTGTTCCTTCTCTGAAGATAGTACCAAAGCAGCATCATAATAGAGTGCCATTAGATGTTGGGCAGTACCTAGGCGAGACAATCCGAGAGTGCTGAAAACTGAGAGAGTCGAAGTGCTCGAGACATAACACCACTCGGTGGCGATACGAATTGTGTTTCTTGTCTGCTTGTCTACGAGTGTGTTATCGATTGCTTACATAACACAACGTTCGTGAAGACCTCCGAGCACCCTGCTATGACCGCCGATTGACCTATCGTATCCAACAGATTGTTGCTCGATAAGTACATGAGAGAAATCTATGCAAAATGCCTTCAAACCGAGCAAATATCCACATAGAGGTTCAAAGTCCTCCAGGGCACGTCGTGGCCCCAGATGGCTTTCCCGCCAATCCTCGACCAAAAGGGGCGCCGGAAGTTTTTCTTGACGCTATGAAAATTCGCATTGCAGTATTCTGCGATGAACAGAAATGTGCCCTTGAGCCAGAACTGGACGAAGATGATCCAAAATCCTGGTCATGGGTCGCATATGATATGTCGCCAGACAAAGGCGAGAAAACGCCCGTCTCGACGCTGAGGATGGTACCGCCGCCTCATCCACCGCATCCCAATGGTTTTCACGATCCGCAGGAAGAGCCATATCTCAAGCTTACAAGAGTTGCAACAATATCAAACGCGAGGGGTCAAGGCCTGAACAAGCTCCTTATGAGCCATGCTTTTGATTACTTCGCCTTCAATCATGAGCAGGTCTCCGCTGGCTGGAAGGGGCTTGTCCTGACTCACGCCCAGGTCTCTGTAGAGAGCCTTTATACTAAGCTCGGCTTCGTCACCGATGACAGACTGGGAAGATGGGACGAAGAAGGCATTGAACATCTTGGTATGTGGAAAAGGTTGCACTTGAAACCTTGAGGCTCTCACGCTAAGGCGGTTGCGTTAAGAAGACTGCACGATACCAGCCCCAAGGCGCATCATGTTGAGCTTCAGTATACGTCTTTTTCGTCATCCGCAGCAGCAAAGCACCGTATGGCTGCCTGCAGCTTTTCCGTAGAAATGTGGCTCCTTGTCTGCCGAGGCATCCAGAATTTGGGCTGATTGTCCATGACGTACGTGCATTCCTTTTCCGATTTCGACACACGGGCGATTATCCGTGCGAATTCTGGAAAGCTTCTACAGCAACCGCGATTTCAACATGGCTTCACAAGCAGACGCAAATGTTCCTAAAATCACACTGCACTGGTACGGTGTGTCCCCCTCGTGTATCGATCACGTCGCTAATCATACCAAGGCTTGAGGTGTCTCGAGCGCATAGAATCTTGTGGCTGCTCGAAGAACTCAAAATCCCGTATGAGCTAAAGATATGGAAAAGGGGTTCAGATAAATTGGCCGATCCCAGACTCAAGGAAGTCCATCCGCTAGGCAAGTCGCCTGTCGTCACCATCGAGAAGGGCGAAGGAAAGGAGCCGCTTGTACTCGTCGAATCAGGAGCGATAACCGAGTACCTCTGCGACTACTATGGCAAATGGCTCGTCCCAGATCGCTATCCGAGCGATAGTGAAAGCGAGATAGGCACCGAGACCGAGTCTTGGATCCGGTATCGCATGTACATGCACTACGCCGAAGGATCCTTGATGCCGCTAAACCTCATCGCCTTGTTGATGTCCAGTAGGTTCATCCGACCAAGTTTCTGAGGTGGCCTGTACTGACAACGGCGTAGCGATCAAAAATTCCTCAGTTCCCTTCTTCATCAAGCCAATCACCAACAGTGTGGCCGACAAAATTACCTCAATGTTCCTCAAACCCAATTTTGAGACGCATTTCAAGTTCCTGGAGTCTCAACTGCAGACTTCGCCCAACGCCGGCCAGTATCTGTGTGGGAAGGACCTGACTGCGGCAGACATACTTATGTCTTTCCCACTTGAAGCAGGAAAGGGTCGATCCGGCATGACTGAAGAGCAATGTCCGCGTCTCTGGAACTATATGAGACTGCTCCACGAGCGCGAGGCGTATCAACGTTCCGTGCAAAAGATTAAGGACCTGGAGGGCACTTTCAAAACCAACCTTTAACCCATACTGGGCGACCGCTTCGCTTGGCATCCATATAATTGGGCATTTACTGTCATGCGTGGTGAATAAGATTAAGCCTTGAAAGCCTAACTTGGAAAAGCATAAATTAATGCTGCACGTGCGTCGACAGAGTTATAGCGGCCTCCGTGACTGAAGATGCTAATGCTGCAAGATGTATGGTAGCTTGATGATACTCACGACGCTTTTCACCTGAGCACAAACCTGATCGCGAGGATAGGCGGCCCTAGGACCTGGCGGAATCCCGTCTAAGCTCAAACGCAGAAAGTGACAGTGGTCTAGGCAAAACAGCTAGGGCAGAGGCAGCGAACTTTGCAGGGCCGGTACTTGAGGGGTTTGTGTCGGCCGAGTGGTTGAATAATTAGAAGCTTAGTCATAGGTGGGCATGTTGAAGCAAACTAGTGAACGGTCTCGATGCATGTGTCGTGTTACTATGTGGCGATGGGTCTTCGGTCTCACAGCGTTAACTCCTCATTTACGAGCTTGCTGGCGAAATGGGTACGAAATTGTCACCATTCGTGGCAAGTATCTCGCTGATGAGGAAGTCGAGAACTGTTTAGAAATTCATCCCGGCTCCAAGAAGCCGTTGTCTTAGTAATAGGCCGGGTCAAATCTAATTCCGTGGAGCGAGCTTGCCCGCCTAGAAAGGCCTCTCGGCCTCCAGATGTGCTACGGAGGTACACTTAAATACTCTACCCCGTACTATTGTATAACAGCAACCCGAGATTCGATGCGGCTGAGGAGTCTTCAATAAAGTAGCATTTCTACTCTCCTAAATTTCTTGACAAGTTCGGCGGATGTCAGCATAAGACCCAGCATCGGATCCGCCTAAGGCGCCAACGGTTGCGTACCACGAGTACGTGTCGTTCAATGAGACGCAATCTTAAACCGCAATTATTTCCCGTACATGTCATGCGATCAAAGCACATCCTTCACTTAACCGTACTGAATTTGGCCTCGTTGGTAATCGATTCGCAGCACATCAACCCATCTGCAAGATCAATTCCTTCGACAAATTAAAGTTCCACATCACACCACATTTGATCTACCTGACTCAGTGCTTATTCAGCAACGCCCAGACACTTTCCTCGCCTCGCCGTCCGATCTCTTTGAGGCCATCCATCGTCCAGCGTCGTGCGAAGTGACACCAGTCTCCCTCAGAGGTAGCGTGTGCGAGACTTGATTTTGCACCTTGTCGATTACAGACTAGTGGTAGAGCGCATCCTGTCTTTTCCATCAGCATCGTCGCGTCGCTTGCGAGGACCAAGCCTTCCTGCCACGCTCGAAGCTGAACTGCTTTGCTCGATATGGTAGGCCAGGAATGCCGGACGAGCCGTATACATCCCAAATCGATCACCTTGCACAGTCTGACACAAATTCTCAACAAACCTTGACACTTCCCGGCGGAGCTATTTCTCCTGTACAGAATGATACCTTTCGAAATTCAACCAGTAATGACGCAGCACGCCAGACTTTGAGCTACGGCCCAAACACCACCCTGGCTTCCGGAACTAATCCCACTTCAGACACCGAGTTGTTCAGGCCCGCCCATTCCTTGAGTAGTGGTAACAGCACCCATGATGCGGAAGTTCCTAGCGGCGAGCCTTTTGGCTTGGCCAGCAGCTCTACTAATGCAGGAAACATGCAAAATCTGACCGTCACCAGCTTTGGCTCGCAACCGTGGCCGACAACTTCGGCCTCCTACCTGGACTTCACGCACCAACCAATATATGAGCCTACTGACGAGCTTGTGCATGAAGCGGTGAATGGATTTGAGCACTTCGATAATCCGTCCTCTTTTGATGGGAACTCGTGGGCGACTGATCAAGGAACGATCGCTAGTCCATTAGCATCCGGAGCTTATGCCGCAACTTCCGCAACTCAGTTTTCGAATGCCGCCAGAGAAAGTCATCATTTCGTCAGGCCTGCGCTGAAGCGAAGTCGGGAGTCAGAAAGCGGTGCCGATGAACTTCAACAAGGCGATCAGTACCAAACGGACTCTCGCAAGATCCGCCGTGTCTCTTTTGAACAAATGCCTGGCACGGGACTGGGGTCTGCCGAAGACGCAGAATCATCTTCGTCCGAGGCTCCCTCGACCGCTAGGCCAGCACCCACAGGATTCCGAGGTACTTCTTCAAGCGGTCGAGGACCGCAAGCATCAAATGTACATGGACATTCTCGGACAGCGCAGCAAAGTTCAAAGACTCTCCCACCAGGTGTTTTAGGTAGAGGGAGCCAAACCCCGTCAGGTCATCCACCATCGATCTTACCTCCCGAAAAGGTGTTTCCAATCCAGATAGGATCCGAGTTGTTCAGATTGTCAGGCGCTTCGATCTCGTCTGATGCGCCTTCTTACTTCACGCAGTTCTTTGAACAACAAATCAGGAAGAATGAGGAATCCGGCGGTGTACGAACGTTGTATATTGACAGAGACCCAGAGACGTTTCGTCATGTAGCTCGCCACCTCCAAGGTATGGCGCTACTTGTTTCTTGAAATGCATGCTGACTCGCGCAGGCTATTATGTGAAGCCGAGAGATGGTAGCCAGTTTGTGAAGTTATTTGCCGATGCTCAATTTTACAATTGTATCCTCGCTTCTCTATGTCCCATCATGTGGAGGATTTCTTGACTGACAAACAACAGTACCCCGGCTAATCAACCAACTTTTCGAGGCAGAGATCTTCATCCAGATCGGCGAGCGGCATTTTCAAATACCCAAGGACATATTTTCAGACCCCGGAAACTCTCCAAATTTCTTCTCTCTTGGTTTTGCAGTCTTCTTCACAAGCCCCGGCGACGTATTTCCAGGTTTGGATCGTCGAGGATTGTTGCGGCCACCCTCCATCACCCCTCCCTACGTCCCTGGCCGGTCAGCAGAGATATTCGCACAGCTGCTACATCTCCTTAGAGGCTATCCTCTCCACATCGAGAACGAGGACCATCGGTCTGAATTGTTACGGGACTGCAGATACTTTCATCTACGTGGTTTAGAACAAAAAATCATCGCTCACGACATCAGCTATAATTTAGAAAGACAGCGGGATGAAATTTGCTTACGTATCGAAGATATCAAACCGTCAGGAATTTCATACAAAGCAGACGAAACAGACAGCAATCAAAATGTAACGGGAGGATGGGTTCGCTATGCTAGGCCATTCGTGGACGATCACTCTTACGATCTGATCGTTGAGGTTGGGGGAGAAACCACAATGCTGAATCTGAATGATATGCGAGCAGATTTTCACGGTCTTGCGAGAGCTCGCGTCTCAAGTCTCTTTCAGGTTGTGGCAAACAAGATGAATTTGCCGACAAGCGCGCCCCTAGGAGCAATGATGCTTTCAGGCGTGGGAAACCCCTCTCATGCCAGTCCTGGAAACACGCCGTTGAGCGAAGATAGGGTCAAAGTGCGCTTTGAGGCTGCGAGCGATATCACACTGGATGGGGCTTGCTACGAGATCGACTGGGAATCTGCGTTAGGGCACTGCATGAGCGGCGGACCAAGGAGATTAACAGATACTGAAGATGAGTCAGACGCAATGCAAGAGGATAGAGCGGCCGAACAGCAGACTCCACGGACACGATCCGGTCAGCAATTTCAATCAGGAAGTAGCCGTATCACGGTGGCAACACGATCTAAAGCTGGCACCGGTGCGGCACCACCTCGTAAGGATACTACAAGTACCATGCCCAGGAAAAGACGGCGACCAAGAGAGTCTTCGTCAGCTTCGTCAGGGCACAGCGAATGGACAGTACGAAACGGACAATGGAGAATTCGTGTTCAGCAGAACAATCAAGACAGTACTCGAAGTGGATATGAGATCGTTTTCGTGGCGGTCAAGATTGATGCTTTCTCACAGGAGCGTGCTCGAAATGCACGGCGCCGCTTCCTGGGCGGCAGCTGACGAAGCAAGACTATAGTTTTGACAAGCGCAGACAACGGCCCCTGACAGTTACCCTACGACCATCCATTCCAATCTGGATCTTTCTTCGACCAGACGGGACCTCCTAAACAGCCTGCAATTCGTGCTGTCAGGGCGCTTCTTGTGGATATACGGACCCTGCTTAACGCTTGACTGCATTCGAGCTCTGAGAAATCGAGTTCGTGTCCGTTCCTCGGTTAGCAAGCACCAAAAGCTGGCACCGACAATGATATGGGAAGATACCCACGATGAGCCTCAGTCTTGTGCGTATTGCTGTTTCTCAGAGAATCCGGTTGAGACTCAAACGTTGCGCTGGGGAATTGTACTGTTGAAGGCTCTCTCTCCCATCGTGATTCGGCGGAGGCTCGGGCAGAAATTAGTACCGCGGACGAGTTCACCATACTGCCAAGTGTCAATCTCCAAGAAATACCGACCATATTTGGTAGTAGTGACCTGAATGTGGGCAGGAAGGAGCGCTCATTTTCCGCCAGTTATCGACCAAAATCGCTTCGGCAACCGTCGGTCATAAATCATGGACTGGTCTTAAAGGTCCGACTTTACCGGAAACTGCATTATCTCACAAAGCTGCGCAGCATGCAGTCGAGGAACTCGCTGAATAAGTCAATTGCCGTTACATAATCAGCCTGCTTGCCGAAGGAGCAATCCATACTACCTCGACCATAACAGAATTGTTGCGCCACAATTTCCACTTCCGTTCCGCCTTGTGACGCAGATGTGCGCCGACAACTTGATTCCGTTGGAAGCACGATAGTCTTACACGTTTAGCGAATACGTCAAAGATCGAATGTTGCTCAGGGTTACAAGGGACTGTGTTCCACAACTTGCCCAGGCTTCGCATACAGTCGAGCAGCACACCTTACGCTGTATAACTGTTTCTGGTGCAGTCGCATAAGCACAATGCTGACATACGCTCAGGTGTTTGCCCTCCAGGGCAGATGCGATCAGAATTTCAACTCAGACAGAAGGCAGTCACGATCCTCCCCTTAATTGCCGATCGTGAAGTCACAGCAGACCTGCCGTAAGCGGACCAAGTTTTATTGGAGCGACTTCTATATGAATCTTGCTCTTGGCCATTGAAAGCAATAGCCACCAATCTGCTATCCCTTTCTTGGCGAATGGTCCTTACTGCTCTTGAAGCGAAGATGCGCATCATAAGTAAATTTCCCCACGCTTTCTGCATGCTCAGACGTTTTGTCTCATTCTGACAAGGCTTCTGAACTAAAATTGCCCCCAATCTGATCCATCACAGATCTTGTCGCCCTGACCAACAGCTTCGATCCATATCTTACTACTGCCTCACACCGACTTAATTTACAAGCTCTAATGTATCACGAACGCCACCACAAAGCCTTCGAGAGCAAACACCTCATCGAATAGACCTCTGTGCCCTGACGCAGTTAGCAAAAGGCTTTCTTGTGGTGAGCTGCAAGCACACCGACGGTGCGATGCTTGAGTGTATTGTCATCTGCAGCCACATCCCCAGCAACTGTACCAGCAATAAAGCATCGAGGGGTCTCCTGCAGAATGCTTCATCCGATTCGCTTGATCACCCGCTGGCGGCGCCCGACCGAGTGTGAATGCACCTTGTGTCGAAGGTCGCGACGTTACGACGCAGCTTGAATCAATCAGCAACTATGGTCGATCATTCTGCCAGAATCAAGCGGCTAGGGTCGTCAATGCAGAGTAACTCCAACCAGCCCAAGAAACCATCGCCAGAATCGACCCAGAGCTTCATAAGCGAATCCAGGATCAGTAACTTGGAAGTGACGGGTGAGAGCAAGGTTACGAGCATCGTGCGTATCACTTCACTTTCCCTGTCCGATGTTTCGCATGCTTTGAAATCCATGAGTCGCGGGAACAAAGCGGCCAACTGTCCGTCGTTGTCCTTCTGAAGGTGTATGGTCCGTCAACCAATTCTGTTCGATTAATTTGGTTATGTAACGCTTACGTGAGACTTGGTCACAACAATTGGCCTAGCATGCCAGAGCTTGACCACGTGTTCACAACGGATTTTGGTGTACCCATCTGTGCATGCTGTGAGGCTGTGCGGGTCATCGTCCTGCCTCAGTAGACACCTGGAACAGTCAAAAGTAACCGTGGCTTCGTTGACCGCAAGTCCCGCAAGACCTCAAAGGCAATGCTCCGGACGAGTCTGAAGCGACTTGATGGCTATATCCACCACGAGACTTGGGTCACCATAGCCACACAAGCGCGCAGAATATGCTAGGGCCGCTCGCCGCAAGACGTCCCGAACGGGGCCAGACAGACGCGACGCACGCACGCCCGTGATTGGTCTATGAAACTGGTATTTACAGATCAGTATTAAGGATCCGTCTTGGTGTTCATCGGCTCCGGGGAACCTAGATAAAGCTAGGCTCCTCCCGAACAGAGATACTGAGCAAAGAAGATCGCAGAGCAGCTCCAGGGTCCACCAGTAATTATGCGCAATGTAGTAGGTGCTATAGAAATTGTCGGAACGAAAGATAAGGACCGCCATAGCTTGGAGGAAGGCAAGCTCCAAGAGATGGCCTGCAACCCGTCTTCATGCGGTCCGGCACGAGTCAGCACTGGGAAGACCAAGCCACAGCAGTAATACCAGTGACGCACTGCACAGGACACGGGTCTTGTAAAGGTTGAACGGGAATAATGCAGCACGAGCATGTTCTCTTGTGTTAGACATACTATAACAATGTTTTCCCGCCTCTCGTTCAGGGCGCTCAGACCGCTTCGGAAGTAGGAAGTGTTGTAGAACCAAGTTAGATGCTATTTGCTCTCGATGGTGGTCGCTGAAAGGCGTTCATGCACCAAGGTCATCCAGACTAAAGAGCAATTGTGGCGTACTATCATGCGGCCAGGTAGCCACTCAGTTGACTTCCAGCGCCAGAATCCTACTATTCGTGCCACACTTGTTTTCAATTGCAGTCATCATCCTTAAGCTTGAGCCATTCGATAATTCCCTACTCCAAATCTGAGACGGGATGGTTGAAGTTGTGTTGGAAGGAAGCCAAGGGGAAGTGTGGCGCAGTAATGCCAAGAACTGAAGCCACAGCTTGACCTCAGAGCTCTTGATCTGAACTGCGCTGAACTGCGAGACAAGCGTTCAAGGTCGACAGGAGCCATACTGCCCACCATGAAGCCGACAGGAGTAAGGATGGCAGGGCCTTCACGTATGTACAACAGCACTGACTAATCAAGAGACCAACTGACATACTATGCAGCCCTCAAGTTCGATCCTGCGATCGAGAAGCTTGCTTGTAAGAAAGCCCCTCCACGACAATCCAGCGCTGTGTCGCATAGGAGCGCGCAGCGACCCCCCGCATGGGCGAACAGCAACAGCGCTGGAGCTTTCAACCGGAAAGTAAGGGCAACAGGGCTAATGTTGTGGACCAGATATGACCAAAAACCGATGGAGGTATTTTAGATGGACACCACGAACAGCATTCATTACGTTTATGTACGTAGGATTCGTGCCTGGACTGATGGCATATGCCTTTGCAAAGACAGATGTAAGTGTTGAGCTGCCACCAGTGGCGTTGAGAAGTCTATCTACAACTTGATGGGATCTAACTTGCGATCCTTCAGGGACAGTACAATATGCGAGCCAAACTGAGAGGCGACACGATCAAAGAATGGTAGTTCATGGTACTTGTCGGCTTCGAATGGAATCAAGAGGTTGCGAAAGACTGGAAACCAAGGAACGACATGCATAGGGTTACTATACGATATGAGGCAATCGAAGAGTCTGCTTGCCTGTGAGCAAAAGACGGCCTTTTTACCGATACCAGACGAGGTTATAAACACCAGCGCCGGAGTGCTGTCTATAAAGGACCAGTATCGGGACCTTCTAGTGCTTTGTTGTCAAAAAGCTTGAAATCGCAAAAACTTCAAACCCCAAGATACCTATCGCTTGCAACTTACCCGATCTTCACTCTATACACGTCACCTGCGCATTTGGACTGTACATGAAATGAAACCCAAACTGACTAACGTGCAAGGGAAGCAAAAGCGATGGCTTTTGAACCATTCACAATCGCCAAAATTACAAATCAGGCAACCTTCGATTGAGATATCCTAAATGCATCCGTCTCCACCAGGTTCTACAATTTGTCCAGGCCAACTCCCCCGAGTGCAACCGTGACGAAGTTCGCAAATCTCCACAGCGCTGACGCAGCAACGCGCAATGCCGGAGACGACTAACCGCGCAGTGAACCAAAACCACACCCACATGCAGCCTACTTCGAAACCCCTCAAAAAGGTCTCGGACGACTCTCGCTCTTCTTCCGCCACCTCCAAAGTGAAGGAAGAAGAGACGGAACCAGATCCACCCATCACGATAAAACCAAACAACGTCAAATGTGTCGGCTGCGGCTACGTCAAGAACAAATACGATTTCAACACTGAAGAACGAAGCAAGCCAGCCAATAATGTACGAGCCTTGCGCGTTACCCATCTAGACCCGTGCTGACTGACGCAGAAATGCCTTACCTGTACCTCACCAGGCTGGGAGACACCGGCTCATCTCAGACCTGGATTCGTCGAGCCGGGATGGGATCCGAGCGAGTATCGACCTCTGAACGAAGTCGATGATGGCAGACCATTTGGTAAAGGGTTCAAGCCAAAATGGACATGGGATGCGCCGTTCTGAGAAAAGAGGGGAGAGAGTGGTTCAAGTTTGTGCTTAGCGCGTTCACATTGCTTGACGGTTCGGCATAGCTTGAACTATTTCCATGGACTGAAGTGCAAGGAGCGTGAGTAGGAGTTTTGGGACAAGGAGAAGTAAGAGCAGTCATCGCCAGTGCTCTTAGTGGAGACACTGTGTGCTGTGGACGCTTGCGGGTTAGTTGTTTGCAGCTCAGCCTTCGTGACTGGCTGTATTTGAAGTCATGCGTGCAAATGGGCTTTGGCGTTGCTGGCTCGGAGGAAGGACGTTTTCCATACTTATCTTTGGCGACACAGCTGAAGCACGAGTGGCTTAAGTCAACGGTGGGACAAGTATACATATCCATAAGGGCCGATAGCGCAATCAAGCCATTTGAAACTTGAACGAAGCTCAAGAAGTACTCAGCCCTATTAAACCCAGTATTGCACTATTAAATATCCTTTTGAGGAATCAGATAGACTAGCACTGTTTCAAATGAAATAATATTTCTGCCTATCTATTTCTAACCCACTGTCTACCTCATACTCAATCTACTTATTGCCGCTACGTCACTAGAGGAATCCGTGCGACTCTCACAAGCTCAAATACGCCAGCGCACACCTCCAATCTACAGCCTCATAAGCACAAGGCCCGTGATACTGTTGAGAAGCATGAAACCCGTACATATCATACGGGTTACCAGTCCAGCCTACTCTTTCTAATCTTCTCTGCCGCCTTGCCTCCGTTCTGGCCGCTTTTTCCTCAGGATCAATTCGAAGCTTTGCGTAACCACATCTCGCAAAACCCACGACGCGGGTACTAAGCCGTGAGAGACGGCTCGAGCTCGAGGTCGATCGCCGCCACAAGCACTCTGGCTCTGGCGATGAGGGCACTTCCGGAAGCGCTGTAAGAGATGGTGGAGTTTGGAAGCCGAAGCTCGCCGTCGCACTGTTGGCGGTGGTGGCTAAGCTATCGCTCTGCTTTCTAGTCCAGGCACCAAAGTACTCGTCAGAGCCAGAGTAGGAGTCGGTTTTGCGGCTCGGCTGCCGCTGAGTGATGACTTTAGACCTGAGGCACGACTTGACGTATCTCAGCTTGCCCTGCCATCTCTCTATTATTGGCGCTCGTTTGGGAGTACAAGCAATTCTGCTCGCGGTGGCGAGGGAACATGCCTTGTGAGCGTGGCACCATTGTGGACAGTGCAGTGGCCGCGTCTCGTACGAGAGATCGTTGGCGCAGTGCTGGTCGAGACCAAAGTCAAAGTCGGATCCGAACTTTTTCATCTTCAGCATGAGGATGAATGCTCGCAAACTCTTGACTACTTGTTCTTATGATTCATGCGCTCATAGATGCAGTTGATTCCGCTGTCTGCCAGTGGTATTTCTTGGGGTATGCGAAACATCAGAAGCGAGTGTTATGGGTGTGATGGTCTCACTGAATCGAGCGGAGACCATTGTCTTGTGCGGAAGTGAATTAAGAATGTCCGAATTCAAGATCTCTCATTCAAAGTCATGACGAGCTGGGTGTGCGTACTGACTGTCATGGTAGGCTGTCCAGAACCTGACGACACCGAAGCAATGGGCGATGGTGGAGACATCCAAGGGTTCTTCGCTAGACGGTCGAGTGGCGAAGAGCAAGATTGACCAACGCCGGATCGGACACAGCGCACGAAAGCTGGAAATGTGCTCAACCTGAGCTTTGAATAAGTGATCGAGCAGAATCCATTGTCATCAAGTATTGCAGAATGTGTTTTTCCGCCTCCTCCTTTTCGTTCTGCTCATGGTGATTGACGAAGAGCAGCTCCGAAAAGCGCAAGCGGTGCTCTATTAGGAATTTCCGTCTGCGAGCGAACTTTTACCATATACTTCCGGGCGTGGATCTTTCACTTCAGCCACACTGGCTCAAAGATACCTCCAAGCGGTTTCTCGCCTCGAATTTCTTCCATATACTTCTCGCTGACGCTAGTGATCATGGCTGACCATCGACCAAACCTGGTCTGGGCCCACTGCTGAAGTTAGCGTACCTGTACTGATTCAACCAGGATAGCGATGGGATTTTCCATGGGGCTTAGCTAGTACGGGTCTTAAAGGAAAAGAGACTTACATCGATGGTGAAATGATGAGGTCGCAGGAACTCAGGTACGTGTCGCCTGTCGGGATTGGAGCCTTTAAATCGACTCTCATAAATTGCAGGGCCAATACTCAAGGTCTCAAGCCGCGGTTGCTCTCCACCTTGAATACTGCCATATGTCCAGTCAAGAAACTTCAGTGCGTGCTCCTTTACACTGTAGTCGCCCATCTGAGTGAGATTATGGGACTCGGGAAAGTTTCGTATTTGGACAGTCTTGACTGGCAGACTGGGCAACGGCGACGGTCTTAGACGTACCAACTCATCATTCCAAGGGAAACCAATGCTCAGTTCGGATAAATTTGGGCAAAGACGGCAGATATCGTTCTGGCTTTCATCCCACAGCTGCTGACTGTATGCGCCCATGCCAAATGGCCGACTTGTGTCCAGTCTGAGAGATTCCCGAGGCTGAATACGCGACTCGAGCACAAGTTGTTGCAATGTTTGTCCATGGTTTGGCAATAAGGTCGCAAGTCGTTCCGACATGTAGCCATTCTCAAATAAGAGCGAGAGCACTCGAAGACCAGAGAATGAGTTCAGGAACCGGATCAAGGCGTCTTTGAGCATGGCAGTCGATGCCTCATTACGGAAGAGAAATTTCTCGAGCCTAGGTACGGATCTTGGTTCAGGCGCTATTTCTGATTGAGCGAAGGTGAAAATGCTGGCCATGACAGATATGAGTGCTTCACTGCCGGGACATGATTCTATGACCAGCTCTTGAAGATTTGTAAAATATGGAGCGTCCTCTATATTCAAAGGGACAAGCGGAGATACGTCGAGTCCTGTCAGGGACAGACGACATAGATTTGGAATCTCTGACAGTTTGATGACTGACTGAAGCGCGGGCAATGGTTGGGGTAGCGCGCCGTAGAAGCTCATGCGAGTGTTGTAATATTCTTTTGCCAGCATTTTCTCTTGACCTAACCTTATTGATCTCAGGGTGTCTTTGTTCGCATATACCAATTTTCCGAAGGTCTGGCCGTCATTGATCGTTCTGCAATCCAAGCATTCGAGATTCGCTGGTAGAGGGTGAGCAATCGGTGATGACGGACTGATTTCATGGCAAGACAGAACTCTAAGGCTGCGGTCATGCCTCGAAGTCAATGAATTCAGCAACCGGAAAGAAATGGGAGAGCGATGCATGAAGCTGGCTACAGTCAGCGTGGGAACCAAGAATTCGTAACCCTTTACTGTACATAAATGACCTCAGCTTATTCTTCGGCATCTCTTCAAGTATTTGCGCGGCCCAGCTCTCCGGACTGTTGATATCAGGTCTCCTGCGCCTGTGCAATTGAGACAGTGTGTGATAGGAGGAGCCATCTCGAACTGTCAACTCTTGGATCTCCTGGACCACATGGGGTCTGAGATTCAGATAGGATCCCGTACTCCATGCGGAGCTATAATCGTCAGGTATCTCAATGTCAACAATGCTGTAAAGCCTGTTGAGCACCGTGTCCTCCAATCCTCGGCATGTTCTCGATAGATTGTACAGATCACGCTTCTGATCAAGCTTTCACACGTCAGCACTGGCATATACTTTTGAAAGATCACTTACGTAGCTGACAATGTGTAGCTTGAGCTCCGAAGGGAGCCAACAGAATTGGCATTTCGCAAGAGACTTGCCCATATCCTGTAGAGAGCTGCAATCCCGAATATTCGTACCTTGTATATGGCAACTCAATGCCTCTACTGTCTGGAAACCTGTTCAGGACATCAAGAACGATCGTCCAAGTCCTGATTCTCGTTACAGATAATCTGACGAGGTGAAGAGGTTAACAGAATTGTTAGCAGAGATTCAAGCAATGCCCTGCAAGCAACTAGAACAGTTTGGCAACTGGCGTAAGAAGGAGTCAGATATTATTTGGCCATGCTGATGAGCACAGACACAAAACGTCAGGGCGTGCCTCGACGCACTTGCGAGGGCATATGTTTCCGGATATGGTCATGGCCAGGTTCGGTTGGCAATCCGAATGAAACTGCATCATTGGCTGTCCTCAAAGTCTGTCCAAGTAAGCGGATCATTGAATTGGCACACGTTTATTGCCGTTTAAGCATTGGTCTTGATTGCGACAAGGGAGGTATGACTGTCCTACCGTTGTACCCAAAAAGATTGTTTGAGATGACGCCGTAACGGTGGATCTGCAAGGGGTGCGCTAGCCATGCACTTCGGAAGCTTACAAAGATTACGTAGCGAAAGCTTGTTCTATCAGCCGCCACGGCCACGATAAGGTCCTCACTCTGATTCCCCAACCTATTTCGTTGTTATCTCGGCAGCGAGCTCTACACCTGTTGAACGACATTGAACGAAAGGAGTCGTGGGGGTATCCAATTAAAAGGCGTCCGTTGCTGTTGGTGAATGCTGCGACCAGCAAAATCTGCAACACAGTTACAAGGCTTTCCATCTAAGTACAACGTACAAGTTACTACACCATGAGAACCGTTAAGCAAGGGAGTTAATAATCCTAAAATCCTCAGTACTTAGCACTGTGTAAATTTTTGACACATTCCTCAAGTTGCAGAACAAAGCGGCGGCGAAGCCGTGCTTGTCTCGATAATGATAGTCAGCTGGCCGAAAGCCAAAGTTGCACGTGCAGCGCAGGAAGTGCCGAGTACATGCCCGAGCTTTGATGGAAGCTGATACTTTTGCCGACTGATTCGAACTATCCGAAGATGATATTGCGCTATTCGCCGAAGTGAGCGTGTGCTCGCCCTGATAGCAGCGAGACAGAGCATTCTCACTCATGTAGACCAATTTAATTAATAGGCCAGACCAAAAGTTAACCAAGCTGTGTGCTCGACGCGCTCGCTCCGGAGACAAAGTTTGTTATGTTTGCACCATCGGGTTTGCACGTTTTGCACAGAACTTGCCTTGCTGTGAACCGCGGCCGATGTTGGAATTCGCATGACGATAAAACTCTTCGCATCTTTCTTACTCACTGCATCGAGCATAAGTCTTTGTGAGAAAAGCTATGGGTTGAATTTCGAGTCCAAAAGGTGCTAAAATTGCCGGATTCGAGCACTCAGTCTTGACGGTTGAGAAGCTACATAAGTAGGTCTTTCCACCCTGATCCTTTCAAGCTTGGAGCTCAGCATCTGGTTGACCACGGATGCGACATGTATAATCATTCTCGGCACCGTTTCGTCTGGATAGGGTGGGTGAAGCTCTACCCGAGATAGTCGGTGCAAGGAGAAATCGTCACTCGCAATCATCTTGCGCGTTTTAACACTATGGCACCGCATCTTCTCTCAAGATTCACGCTGTTGGCTCCCCACATGATAAGAGATGCGTGTTCCGAGCTTTTGGCAAAGTTGCTCCTTTCCTAGCTGTACACGGGGCAGTACCATCATAATGAACAAAGACAATGCAGACAACTTGAGTACTGTTACCCGGCGCAACCTCAGTCTCTTAAGCAAAATACTTTGACAGAAGATGAAGCGAGCTCCAAGCCTCATCAGTACTTTGCCAATTCTTATCAAAGACCAAAGTATAAAAAGCTAAGAGATAGTCTCGTTTTTAGCAGATGAAGGAGAAACCTTCCAACAATTGTCTCCATCGAAGAGGCGCGAACGAGCACTCGATCTGGGCCGAGGGCGGAAAGCCAACGTCCATCTTATTCGGTACCCGCGTCGGCATCCTTACTTGCCCAGCGAGAAAATCCTCGAGTTAGCCGACTGATACCTGACCCTAAGGTATCCCTCAGGATGGATGGGTCGAAGCGTCAGACGAAACCACGGCTACTCCTTATGGGCCAAAGGAGGTTCGTGCAGTGCTATTGGCAACTTTGGATCAAACCCCTAACAGAAATCAGGAGCGGCAAATCATCTATCACAAGTGTAGTGTTCCACAAGATGGAACCGCAAGAGACGCTGTTCCTTGAGTCAACCACAAGGATACAGAAAGATACGATGAAGTATGAAGCTACCAATGACCCAAGAACTGGACTAACCGCTGTAGCTCTTTCATGGACTTCCAAGTTTGGGATTTTCCAGGTCAACTCGATTACTTCGACCCAACATTCGACACAACTCAGATATTCTCTGATATCGGAGCCTTGATATGGGTCGTGGACGCTCAAGACGATTACACTGATTCGCTTGCTCGTTTGACCACTACCATCATCAACCTACAGAATACGTTCCCGCACGTCAATGTCGAAGTTTTCGTCCACAAAACAGATAGTCTCAATGAAGACTTTCGGTCCGATATCTTCCAAGACATTGTACAAAGAGTTGGGGATGACCTCAACGACGCTGGCTTCATCAATCCAAATGTCTCCTACCACTTGACCTCGATATACGATTCCTCCATCTTCGAGGCATTGAGCAGTGTAATCCAGAAATTAATCCCAGAGCTCGATGTTTTACAGAATCTTCTCAACACCCTCATTAACAACTCAGGAATGACGAAAGCATATTTGTTCGATATCCTAAGCAAGATCTACGTGGCATCTGACACTAGACCGGTCGACTCTGACATATACGAGATTTGCGCGAGCTACATTGACCTGACTGTTGATTTCACCGATCTTTACACTTACTCACGAACTCATCCCAAATCGTTGGGAGAACAAATGGAAGAGGTTGAATCATCAATGACTTTCGAGGATGGGACGATGGTATACTTAAAAGAAATGAACAAGCACCTGTGCCTGGTCACCGTTATCAAGAACAAGGAGGCGAAGGACAAGAAAGGCATGATCGACTATAACGTACACATCTTTCAAGAAGCACTGAAGGCAGTATTTGATCGGTCATGGGAGAAGAACAAGAATGATATCACCGACCGTTCAGCGATCTCGTCTCAAGAAGACCAGGAAGCTTGAAAGTCATTAAGAGTAGCCAAGCCAGCCGTAGGTCGTTCTTGGGTCTCCCACAAAGAGACATGCGATTCTATCAAGCTTCAATGGCCAAATCGCATACCATTGCAGCGCGCTGAATGGTGTTTCAATTTGTGCACAAGCAGGCAGGCACGCATACACAGGTGACAGTGTCTCCTGTCAAGGCGGCGCCTGTCCAAACGAGAGACGCTCAGTCGTTCTAGTCCAATGAAGGGCCCACTGGTGATTGCAATGAGGGTCATGTCAGAGCTCGCCTCAAGAAAATTCGAATTCATTAAGGCAAATTTTGGGGATGGCCAAGTCCGATATGGCACAAAAGTTCGACTACCGTGGGACCTAACGTGCAGTGCAGGGTTCCTGGATTCTGGTGCATTCATTCCCGCTATAAGATAGGACCTGCCGTCTAATATTCACAAGTCGAGCCATTCAGAACTAGATATATTCCGAATAATATTCATGTTTCACTCTCGGCAGCATACTCGTCGTCTCATATCGTTTCAAACAATGACTCCTTGACGCACCTTCCTTACGTGATCGCAGACGATAATGCCTTTCAAATAATGGATTAATATTGGGATTGTTCGCTCACATCGATCCTCGCCCCTCGCCGATGTTTGCCCTTGCCGTTTCGGACGACTCTAGTTGTCCTTAGTACCGTGGGCCGCAGGGGTAATCAATCAATCAATTAATTGACAAGAGCAGCACCATTCATTGACATCGCTCAGACAACAATTCATCTACTTTGTTGCTGATCGACGGCGAAGCCGGTTGACTGCTTGACTCAGCACGAGCCAGGTGTGTTGGCTGGATGTCCAATGCATTGCGAACCCCATCTCGGCACAACTCCTTGTGCTGACCTTTGTGAAGTTTGTGTCGGACCTTCTGTTCTAGGTCACCGCCACGTCTGCCCAGCTACGCCAACACGGAAGGGCCATCTCACTTCACATGCCTCTGCACGAGCTGCCATGTGAGCTGATTGGTACGATCTTTTGATGCTGCGATCATGCGACTGCACTTACCCTTTCAATGACGAAAAGACCCCTTTATCGCACTCCTGCCGTGCGGAGTTGTCGATATGAAACTTAAGGTTAGGGCTGCGAGGGCGGGGAATCACGTAATTGGCCTTTGTGCTTTGGTCCTTCGGTTTGAGGAGGATCGACAAAGCTTAGAGATGAGACCAGAGCGAATAGTGGCGAAGAGGTTACGAAAGCCCAAGTGGAAGAGGCTAATTAGCGCTCAAAGACAGCTCACTGAGGCTCTCTTCCTACCTTTCAAAGAGAGAGGCTCAAGAAGCCTCAGCATCATGGTTTCGTATATCTCCGTATAAACAGGGGCTAATCCCGTATAGGAGGGTTTGCCGGCGTGATATGAATCGAGTTATAACCTCGGAGAGCCCTTCAAGAAGTAAGATAGCGATTGTGAGATCAGGATTAGAGATATAAAGCGTTGGCAACAGCGTTCTAAGCGTAAAGATAAAGATAAAGATAAAGATAAAGATAAAGAAGAAGAAGAAGAAGAAGAAGAAGAAGAAGAAGGAGAAGGAGAAGGAAAGAGGAAGACTTTGGTTGTCAGAGGGAGAGATGGCGGAAGTGCAGTTTTTGTCTAGAAAGTACGCCGTAGGGAAGTCAATTCAATGGGCACGAGAAAGAATTAAGGTTAGGAAGAGCTGGTCATCATTTGCAATTATCTATTTCTGGTATATACGTCAATTATGGCAGCTTGCAGAAAACGTAGCCAACAAGTGCCACACTCAGGCCATCCGCATACCGCGTCAAATGATATCCCGTGACCCGCCAATATCCCATGATCGAGATTTGACGAAGCCGTCCGGGCGATAATGTGGAAATGAACGCTTAACGGTAAAACTCATTCTTGACCAAAGACACAGGCGCTACAAACTTTCTGTGCGCTCTGAAATAGTAATCTGTTGCGGCCGCGAGAACGACAAACGCAAAAATAACAATTGCCCAGTTCATATCGGCCGGAGCAGGGTTTGGTGTGACTGGGAAAAAGCTCAAAACGAAGCTGAGCCACAGGAACATCAAGGCAATGACGTTGACAATTCCGCCGTACCTCCCAAGCGACCAGCGACGTGGGAGAAGAGGTTGACCGCGGACGCGCTTGAGGAAGATGAGGGAGATCGAGGAGATGTAGGAGATGAGAAGGGCGGCATTCGAAAGCGAGATGATGGCAGCGAGGGCGACAGGGGAGCCGAAGTTGAGGGCAGTCATGGCGAGCGACACAGCAAGAACGACGATGAGTGCATTGACGGGAATATCCCAACCTGGCCGGACCTGTGCAAGCATTATCAGGTGTGCATCTGCGCAGAAGCGGGCATAATGCTTACGTGTGCGATGTAATCGGAGAAGGGGAATCCTTTGTCTCGAGCAAATGCCCACACTTGACGTGACGCAGATGCGATGCAAGTGATAGTGCCGACCAGCGACAACAGAATCAATAGAAGCGTCATGACGACTGTCGCTGAGAATGACTGCGTCAAGTTGTACACGACTTGGATCACTGGGATGCCAGTTGGAGAGTTGAGCACCTCGTCGATGTTTCCAATGCAGAAGCAAAAGGTGATGAGCATGCTCAGACCGAGGATGCCATTGCCAACAGTAGCCCAAACCATAGCCGAGGGAAGGACACGGGAGGCATCCTTGAGTTCTTCAGACATATGGGCGCCCGCATCTGGCCCGAGGAAGCACCACAATGGCGTCGTAATGCCCACCAGAGTTGAGAGTCCTTGATTTCCCCAACCTCCCTCGTCGACGAAAGTGGTGAAGACGTCTTTGGCGGAGGCGTGATCGCTCATGATCCAGAAGACGATGAGAAAGACGAAAAAGCCGAGTACATGTACGATCAAGAAGATGCCTTCAGCTGTGGGAAGCGAGCGAGACAGGAAGATGTTGAAGGCAACGGTCCCGACCAGGAAGAGCATTACCAAGAGCGTGGTCTGGTAAAGCTTCGTAAAGTCGGCATTGGGATCCTTCAACAGGACCAGTCCCTGGACAAGGGTTGATGTGAGCTGGGCGAAGGAAGGGACACCAGTGACCCAACCGAGACAAGCAAGCCAGCCTGGTGGAGTGAGCCAGAGTTAATGCTAGAGCTGGGCAAGTCTGGAGGACGCACCGATGATGTAGCTCAGAGGCTTCTGAAAGCTAGCAGGCGCAAATTCCGAAACCCAATGGTACTGTCCGCCGGCTGTCGGCGCCCTGGTATCGATCAATACGCGTGAGCTGCCATTAGGAGAGAAAGAGTACAAACATCGAAGCCATCTCAGCCATGGAAGCAACCATGGCCAGAGCTCCCACGACGACGAAGACGGTCATCCAGATCAGGCCAGCAGTGCCCCCGTTCATTAGGCCATAGGCAACAGCTCTGCAACAAAACGTCAGAATGAGCATATGTTAAAGCTGTGGAAAACTCACAGTAATCCACTTTCCCACGTTGACTGCAAAATCATAACAAATCCGACGATTGATATGAAGCGGAAATTTCTCTGCCATCTCCGTCAGCTGCTCACAACTCCCAGAAGTCCCGCAGAGCGTGGCGGCAACTCACCTGCAGCTGTTGCTTCTTGCCCATGCGAGACATGTCCTGGGCATCATGGCCAGTACCGCCCTTCTGCTTTTGCACCATTTCCTCTCCTTCAGCGTAATGGATCTCAGAGATCACCGAAAGGTCTTTTGTGGGCCCCATTGTTGCGGTTGTCGAAACAAAATGGTCAAGCAACAGACCCGGAGTGTTTTGAGGCTCAACGAGAAGAGACGAGGACAAAGGAACAGTGGAAAAGATCAAGCCCGCGTAGGAGCGATCGCCGGTTGAAGCATGTATAGGATTCGGCACCGTCATGGGCAGCGACAGGGAGGGGGAAGTCACGAACACGTGGAGATTCCTAGGTCAGAGTTGACCAGCGGGGGGAAAGTGGCCATAAGGCGCCGCCAGAAGTCAAAGCCTCTAGCGCCCCAATTAGCAAGGAGTTTAAGCCTGAAAGGTTCAGCCCTAGAAGCGGCTACGCGATGGGGCACCCGAGCCGGGCGCCTGTGCAGCTCTAGTTCGGGTTTTTCCTCCGAGCAGTATCTGGCAGGACGACTGGCGTGACCTGGCAGATCATTTTGTATCGACTCTTGCTAAAATGCTTTTCCTTGCGCTCTCCCTCCTTATCAAAATTCAACATATCACATCGATACAATAACGGAGAGAACGGCAATTGTTGAGGTCTTGAGCCTGGAAGAGAGCACGTTACGCACGTGCATGTATGGGTGGTGAGATGAAAAGCCACCCAAGCCCTGCTTTAACTACTGCCGACCAATGCTTTAGCTAGAGTGGAGATGCAGAAAGCGAAGAAACACAGAAGCAACGTATTTTGAACGGATTCGATGAAAGTCTCTAGGCGAACAACGTTTGCGAAACACGAGCCGCTCCCTGAGCTCACTCCCCCGGAATCCGGGCCCTTTTGGATGTCAGGTGTCTCCACCGCATGAAGTCTTGTGAATAGTGGCTGCTCAGAGACCACTCCTTCGACATCGCGAAAGCCACAATATACCAACTTCGTATGTCAAAAAGCTCACACGAGCACTTTTACGCCATGTGCTTGAGGTGAAGTTCGAAGAAACTTTGTGGCATCCAGGTCCCTTGAGAGTGTACCAGGTGAAATTTCCAGTAACAGCCAGACCTCGATTATCTTCCATTCCGCTTCATGATGTTTCCTACCGTTTGAGACGTCCTTCCCATCACTTTAGGAACAAAGTTTTACCATTTTCTAGCATTCCCGTCTCTACTGTCGGCGAACGAGTTTCTTTGCTGCAACTTGGTTGGTTGGGAGAGAATGTCAAGATGGTGATCGGGGATGATCTTGGCACCTTGCGGACGAACGCCCTGAAAGTCGCCGTCACCCTGTGCATGACATTCATGCTATCTCTGTTCGTGGTGGGAGTTTGGATGCGCGTTCGAACTCGCACGTACGGGCGGGATGACGTTAGTGCATTGGTCGCAACAGTAAGCACTCATCATCATCCCTCGCACACTCCATAACAATCTATCGCTGACCAAGTATCCCAGGTGCTGTCCATGGGACAGTTTGCCACGCAGTACGTCGCTCTCGCCAATGATCTCGGCAGATCGTCCGAATTCCTCTCGACCACTCCGCATCTGGATACCCTCAATAATGTTCGTGCCCTCCCAACGCTCGTTCATAGCCGCTGTATCACATGATTGCACAAGTCGCTAACAAAGCCTCGAATGTACACAGGCCTGCCTTGCAGGAGTCATCCTCTTCTTCATCACTCTCTACGTCTCGAAGGGCGCAGCCATTGCCCTCACCTCACGCTTTGCTCAGCCTGGCCGGCATATGTACGCCGTTTACGCCGCCCTTGGCATCACAGCTTTGCTCGGAGTAGTCACACTCCTCGAGTTAAACATCGACTGCGGATTGAGGGGGCAACTTTACTGGCACATCACACGGGACTCACCACAATGCCCAAGCCAGGTGAGTTGAAACCACAGCCAGAGACACCGTCAAAAACCTTCTTAGGAAACAACACTGACAAACAGTCCCCAGTATACCCGTTGGCAAGTCTCGACAGCCTTCGACATTGCCACGGAAATCCTCATCCTCATCCTCCCCATCGACTTCATCTGGTCTCTCCAAATGCGCGCCTCTGCCAAACTCAGCGCCCTCAGTCGCTTTTGGCTCCGAGCCCCGTAAGCTCACCCACCCCTGTAACAACACCTGACTAATTTCACACCCTGCCCCTGCAGTGTCATCGCCTTCTCCGCCGCCCGACAATACTACATTTCCCGCACTCTCTCCCCGACCTCCGACCCCGGCAAAACCGCCGTTTTCATAACCATCTTCCAAGAAATAGAAATGGCCTACTCCCTGTCCGCCGCCACGATCATCACCCTCCGCCCCTTCGCAAAGGACTTCAACACTGGCTTTGGCCTCGGGGGTGAGACGGTCGCACACTTCGGCACTACGAAAGCAAACACCACATCTGGATCCAAAAGCGGGTTCAGCAAATATGCCAAGGCAAGCCAGAACACGAGCAGCGGGAGCAACCACAAGGTTCGCACGAGTGTTCGCACGAGTGTTGCTGGACTGAGAAGGGAAAGTAGTGGCGCGGGGCAACCGAAGGGGAGCGAAGAGTATATGCTTGAAGATAGAGGGGAGGATCAAGGGGGCGGGAAGATATATAAGCACACGACGTATACGGTGAGAGCGGAGGAGGCGGGATCCGGAGAGGGAGCATATCGATTTGAAGGATGGAAGGGCCCGGAGGAGTGATCCGGTGGTGGGGAGGGCGGTTTGATATCATATATTAGGTCAAAAGATGAGACGCCGGTCTCATACATCTGCGGATGTAAGGCAGAGACGAGGAAAGCATGGACGAGTATACATTCCACCCGACATCAACGATCTTCGATACCGTAGTGGAAAGTAAGAATGTAAGAAAAGAACGTGTAATTAATATTTCTCACCTAAATCACTCCTTTGTCGAGCTTGTGAGTCGCCCACCCTGGTAATGTCCGCACCGCGTAATGTCCGCGCTTGTTACATATAGCATTCCTCATTGTAGGCTGCGGCCAGTGGCTCTACCGCTTATATAGCTTAAAATAGTCTATCTGCAATAAGAACAGCTAATTCCTAGCTAATTAAGATTTCCAGTCCGTATATGGCCGCTGGACGATCATTTCCTTGACCGTTGGTAACGTAAGTTGTCCCTTTCCAAACTCCAATGCCATGCTCATCACCTCTCGCCACTTCAACCCTGGCGCGATCTTGCCAGAGATAGTGTTGGGTGTCAATGTGTCGCTGTTGATTGGCACAAGTGCTGCCCGACCCAAGATGGCTTCCAACGCTTGCTGTGCAAAGCTGACTGCCTCCTTCGCATCTGATGGGACCCCCGTTTCGTCGAGCTTGCAGATCCTCGTGTTGGGCAGAGATTCACGAAGGTGCTTGATGATGTTCGGGTTTCTTGCTCCACCACCGCACATGTAGACTTCGGCTATGTCTTCAACGTTGATTCCAAACCTGGGAAAATACTGTTTGTACTGCTTCACGATATTCTGAGCTGTAATGCGCGTGATCGTGGCGACGGTGTCGTACTTGCTCATGCCGAGAGCCAGACATTCGTCGACTATTGCCTGTCCTTCGTTGTCGCCAAATGTCTCGCGTCCTGTGGTCTTCGGTGGCGTGTGGTTGCAGTAGAGGTCACTGTTCAGAAACCGGTCGACGATACTGTGATTGACAGTTCCTTGGGCACCCCATTCGCCATCCCTGTCGTACTCCATCTCACCATTGGTAAAGTACCGCATAGCAGCGTCTATCCACATATTACCTGGACCACAATCCCAGTCCACCATTGCATCGACGCCTCCCCTGTTGTCCGGTGGGATGACGCACAGATTGGCGATGCCACCAATGTTTTGGCAAATGCGCCATTTGGTAGGATGATGCAAAAGAAGGCCGTCGATAAGAGCAACAAGAGGAGCTCCTTGTCGACCAACGGCTTGCTCAGCCATGCGGAAGTCAGTCACAGTCGTGATGCCAGTCATGCCGCTGATGATTGTACCTTCACCGAGACAGAAAGCAGATCGTGTCTCACCTTCTCTCGGCATCGACAGCAGCCAGATTGTTTGGCCATGTGAGCCAATTAAGTCAATGTCATCAATTGGGATATTGTGTTTTGAGCAGAACGTTTGAACAGCTTCACCGAACATGATCCCCAATTGGACGTTAAGTTGGGACATTTGTGACGGAGTGCTGCGGGTTTCGCGGAGCATAGTGAGGACGGGCTTTTTAATCCATTGTGGCACCGGAATCTCGTCGTACTACAATCTTGTGAGTCGATTGGTCTCACACACTGATGCAACTGCAATCGGGCCAGAATAGTTACCTTGAGTATCTCCATATACAGTGGTGCCGTTGGTGACGCTTGTCGGTAGTGTACCAAGGCACAGTCGATGCCATCCATGGCAGTTCCGCTGTTCAAACCCAGGACTTTGATGTCTAGAGAGCCATTCGACGCTCTTCGGTGAGTGCCATTTGAACAATCCTTGATGCCGTTGATGGCATGACCGATCGCGAAGGTACCATTGGTGGCATGAACATTTTCGTAGGCGCCATTTGGTCCGCTGTAGTCAACTGCGTTGACCATTTTAGGGTTGTCCGAGTAGCAGAGAAAATGGTCTTGCAGAAGAGAGAGGGAGAAAGAGAGGGAGAAAGAGAGAGAGCTCTGCGTTTGCAGAAAGTGCAGAGCGACTGTGCGCTCCAAAGCCGAGCAACCATGTTGATATATGAGCGTTGCACAGGCCAACTCCGAAAGCCTGGAGACAGAGACAAGGATCTACAGCGTCGTTGTTACTGTACGCACCTCACGGATCATTAGTTAGTCGTTCAAAGCCCGGGACTGTCTATAGAAGATGCAAAGTCTTGCATTCGTGGTCGGATTAGCGTTCCAAAGACTGAGCCAAGTCTTTTCATTCATCCCCGCGCCAAACTATGGGGTCGACACGAATTTCCTTTCTGAGCCTAGACAACCACTTCCTGGCTGGCGGCTACACTTCACGGGCTCGAGTCGAGATCTTCTCAGCAAATACCTCGGCTGCTGCAGAGCGGCTCGCCGGGTTTTGATGACTTTAGCCTTTTAACCGGCATTGTTTCCGCACCAGTATAATTTCGACTTTCGAACAACGGTGGGGGTGGCGACCCATAGCCCAATTTCCCGGGGAAACTGAGTTCTCCCTGCACTTCGACCGCGTTTTCCCCTTCCCCAGCTTCTGAGACCAGCAATCTGCTTGCCGAGCACAACTCTCGTGTCGAGCTTTAAACGAGTCGCATTCCGGGGCTCTCACGGATCCTCGACATTTTGATTCTCCCAGGATATCGAAGCGATGCAGTCAGAATGGGAAGATTCCGGTCGAAGAGAGGATGGTGGGTTTCGCTCCGTTTCCTCCGCTTACCTAGCTCCCTCGCCGATTAGCTTCCACATGGACGCCGGCTGACATTAACCGACATTTTAGCTTGACTTGCCGAAGAAGGCATGTAAAGTGTAGGTTCGCCATATGGTTCCTGGAGGCCTAGGTCTGATCAAGACAGGCGACGAGGTCAAACCCTCATGTGGTCAGGTGGGTCTCACTTGACCCTACTACTAGTGCCAGAGCCCTCGTTTTGCTAATTACTTTGGTGGCGTGTATAGTGCCAGAAGCGCGACAGAGCCTGTCGTTATGACGAGCCGGCCGGTCTTGAGTTCCGGGCTTATCAACTGGGGCACTCCGAGAGGCTCTCGAGCGAGCAAGATTCATTCGCAGTTAAGGAGTCGTCAAGTTTCCAGAAAATCACAACCCCAGAGGTGTCTGCCGACGTTCATGCACGGGGCGAAGCTGCAGAAATTGGCAGCTATTCATCTTATTCGGCAGGACAGGGCTCTGTTCCATCGCCGTTGGCTTCGAGTCACACTCCAGCGACAGTGGCTACTTACACGACTCCCTCCAAGCATGCCTTCCTCCCATCACCAGCGGACACTTCTTCCCAGTACTGTAACACTTCTAGCCTTCCGATTTCTCAGCTCCTACAGCACGTCTCGCCCAGCATATACATCATCCCTTCACCTGTAACATCGACACCGATGATATGGGCGTATCGCGAGGCTAAGCTTGTGCACCATTTCGCTCAACATCTTGGACGCTGGCTCGACTGCACAGATGCTTCTCGCCAATTCACGTTGAAGATTCCTGGTCTGGCCAAGACTTCTCCTGTTCTTCTCTATGCAGTCGTGTCATATGCTGCAAGGCATGTGGGTGATCCCGAAGTTGCTGAACTGGCTCACGAGAAGTGTGTGGAACTGCTGATTCCTTTGCTAAGCTCCGACACTGTGGTTCACGATGATGCGCTACTATGCGCTATTGTCATTCTTCGCGTTTTTGAACAGCTGAACGGTGAGCTCATCGCCTTAGTGGATCATTCTTCAACTGATGAGGACAAAAGTCACGGTCACGGGAAGCGACCAAGAACGACATTTGGCCGGCTGCTCGGCTTTGTTAAAAGCCTCTCATACTAGAGAAGTGGACCCGTCAACACCAAGCCTTCGACAAGCAGCATTTTGGGTCTATATACGGCAATGTTTATACAACGCATGCGTCAACCAACAACCACCTAATATAGATATCAACTTGATCCTGACGCCAAAGCCGCCATCCACTGGTGACCCAGCTAGCGACCTGAGACTTGAGACCGCGTGGGCCAATCACATGACTTGGATTTGCGCCACAGTCATTCACTTTTGTTTCAGCAATTCATTCCCAGAGCCCAGAGCTAGGATGCAGAAATGGAACGAGCTCTCTCAGGCCATTGAGGATTGGATGAGGAACAAACCATCCAGCTTCGGACCAATATGGTACAGTGACCCGAAACCTGGTGATACAAACCCTTTTCCAGTAGTATTGTTTGTCGCAGATTGGCATGGTAAGTCTTCTGCGCAATTTCCAGCATAAAATCCACTAAGGAATCCAGTGATGGCGTATGGTTTCTATCATCTCGCATCCATGCTTCTGATAGTGTACAAGACGTCCCCAAGATTTGCGATTCGAAAGGTACAAAGAACGCTCGGAGAATGGGATGTACGAGAACACCCTAGGAATTCTGGAGACATTGCTCACGCTGTCCTAGGAGCAGATAATGTTGCACGCTCGGGCCATCTGCGGTGCTTGTGCAAGCTCGGAATCAACAGTTCCATCGCTGATAACGCTGTGCCATAGCGCCTTCATCTGTATGCCTCCTTCACTGAATCTCCACCTTTCATCCCTTTGACAATTTCAGGGGGTCCCCTCATGACGGACGAAGCGGAAAGAGAAGAAGTCGTCCGATTGCTGCAAGTCATGGAAAAAGACCACGCATGGCCGACGACATGGATTATCAACTCTTTAGAAGAGGAGTGGGGGATCTCCTAAGGGACGAAATAACCTCTAGATTTTCGCAGTCTCGGGCGGGAGACGACAAATCACTTTGCCCCGCCAAAGCGCTGTCCGTCAGAGAACGAAACCACAGCGTACTTGCCGTTCCGGAGCCATGCGCCATCTGGAGCTTCTCGATTCAATTCATCAACCTTCTGCTGTGTTTCGACACCGACACAGGTATCAGATTTGTTGGTGCGGAGTGCAAGGATCTTCACTCCACTGCTTCCCAATGGACCGAGCGCGTCTTTGAACGATATCGTGTGAGGCCACAGTCCGTCTTTGGTGAGCTTCCGGTAGTTCAGATCGCCCTTGAAGACAACAAGAAAGCTGTTCTGCAGTTCTTTGACGAGATCCAGTGCTTGAGCTTCCATGTCGTGGAAAGAGTATCCGGTGGTCCAGAAAGGATGAGATGTAACGGTTATGACACCCGAATCAAACAAGGCTTTGAGCCTCAGTACCAGTTCATCCAGGAATTCGCGGTTAGGAAATAGTTGAGGAGAGATGAGATGCTCGAATAATGACTTGACATCATTTTGGACGACGTCGCTGACGAACCACGGAAACTCCTTCGCATGGAATCTAACCGATGTTGCCAAACCAGTGTCGAGCAGGAAAGCTGCATAAAGCAGGTCAGTGAAGAACTCAAATCCAGCATTGTCCAGAACAATATCAACTGTGCGACCTAATTGTGGTGCAGGACCATTCAAGTATGACCACACATCATCAACATCATTGTCAATAATGTTCCTTTGGCTTTTGGCGATGGCGTCGCGACCCTGAAGGTCTTGAAGATCCTCTAAGCTGAGGTGGCTCAACAGCGATAAATCAGTCGCGTTTCCCCACAATGCAATCTGGGTCATTTCGATGAATAGCAGTTTCTCAGCCTCTTGATTCGTTGCGTCCGAGGTAACGTCCTTCTCTGAAACGATCTGCATGTATCGACAAGCCAGTTCTTCGACCGCCATTCGTGACTCGGCAAATGTTGAGTCCTTCTGGCGCTTGAATACGTCGTAACTCTTCCAGTATGATGACAGTGAGAAGATCGTTTGTACCCGTCTGCTCGTTGTCAGTACGGTGTGGCAAAGCACATCAAGACGTCTTACCGATAGAGGTAGCACTCGCTGAAAAGCCACGGCGCCGACAACCATGTCCAGGTGCCCGCTCGCTCAATCTGATCATTATACCCGTTTATGTCTGACCTGCCGTCGTTCCTTAGAGGCCTATGGATCAAATGAGTCTTTCTGTGTATAAAAACAGCGCAACATTCGTAAGGGAGATCCTACCTTAGTGGCTTGTTCTGCAGTATCTCGTTTTGCATGTCTTTCAAGGCAAACCGAATTCCCAGGCTCTCCGCACTCGCTTCAGGATCCCTTTTTGTCCTTGCAGTCCCACCCACATCCTCAATCATACCTTGAACTATTTTGGGCCAGCGGCTTGCTGCCGTGGCCTTGGCCATAGTACCCTCATCTGATGTCCATACTGAGTGAACTGATTCTGTGAGGGCGACAACTGAAGGCATAATGGCGGCAAGTCTGCTGCTTAATTCTTTCCTATACAACACAATGAGGTCGAAGTAGGCTGGCAAATCAAGGTGCCAGGTCTCTACTTGCAATTTATCTTTGCTTGATTTCTGCTACTTTAATCATCAACAGCGGCGATCCTATCATTGTCGAGTCGAATTCAGACAGGTCCAACGGTATCTCGGCTGCTGACTCTCCTTTAAGCAATTCGTCTCGAACACGAAGTTGGTTTTCACATTCTTCCAGATTTTGCTCTCCGCCTCTTAAATTTTTTGTGGGGAAACCGTTAGCCCTGCGGATCGCTCGTATGATGAGGACCCCCGACTAATTCTTGGGGAGCCCGAGGTCATCTATGTTACGCGAGTAAAGCCCCGCCCTTGCATTGTCGCCAATTAACGCTGTGTGGCGGCTGCGGCTTAGGTTGTCAGAAAATGTTGTCGTCCACATCAGAAACGAACTACCCCATGCGTTTTCTCGAGCCGAGATCTACATCTTCACCTTCGGAGCAAGATTTCTGGCCATTTTTTGTCAGGGCTAGCATTACTAAGTTCTCGGCAAAAAGCAGGCTTCACGCGATAATGGAAGTTTGGGGCCCCACGACGGAGAAGAATCTCTTACACTCCGACGGTGACACAACTCGAGGCAATCGTTATAAAATGCCCTCTGGGACTGGAGTTTAGAGGAGCTGACTTCCATCATCGTCACAAATCAACCTCATCCTTGTCTTTATACACCTATCTCAATCGTTTCTTACACACGTTTTGCGGATTCTCCAATTCGTTGCTTTTACCGTCAAGATGTTGTTTAGCCGTGACTACTGGAGGACGGTTCCAGGACCTAAGCTCTTGCAGCTTATTACTGCAGTTTCGGCCATTGCCATCTCCTATGAAGGCATGAGCCAGGGCGTGATGGGTGCTGTTCAGAATGCTCCTGAATTCGGGGTACGTTCACTTGAGCTTTTTTTGACGCAGCCTCATCCCCTCCTGGGCTGGCCGTCACATCACGTCTTCGGCCTCCTGCTAACACAGCCATATAGCGACGCATGGGGTTTGCCGACGAGCAGGGCAACATTACCAACCCCTCTCTTCAGGGTGGTATAGTGGCGATGTACTATTTCGGATCTCTGCTCGGCGCTTTCTGGGCTGGCCAATTCAGTGACAGATATGGCCGCATCAAAGGTATTTGGATGGCATGTTTTTGGTGTCTCGCAGGTGTCATCCTGCAAACGACCACGACCAACTTGGCCCATATGCTTTGTGCTCGTATTGTTGCAGGAGTTGGTGTCGCCTTCATCATCGTCATTGCTCCTGCCTGGACTGCCGAACTGGCTCCCGCCGCGCACAGAGGCAAAATGATCGCGCTCACCTTCCTAGCCAACTTCTCCGGCATCTCCCTGTCCTCATGGATCGGCTTCGCCACGTCATTCACCGAGTTGGGCGGTGGTGCATTCCGATGGCGGTTCTGCTTCGCATGCCAGGCTTTGCCGATTTTTGTCTTAGTCTTCTTCACCTTCCTCATCCCCGAATCTCCTCGATGGCTTGTCAAAGCAGGCCGCACAGACGAAGCCTTCGAGATCATCACACGGCTCCGCGGAGACGGTGACGCGGAACATCCCGATGTTCAGCGCGAAATCAAAGAGATTGTGACCGTGGTACACATGGAAGACAAATCACTGAGTACCAACTACATAAAGATGTTCTTCGGCATCGGCTCGGGCGACATCCATCTCGGTCGTCGCATCCAACTCGCCTTCTGGTTGCAAGTGCTTATGCAATATGGTACTGGCATCGCAGCCGTGGTGATTTATTCCGGCACCATTTACAGCACCGCCGGCTTCGGCGACGTGAAGATTGGCTGGCTGAGCGCTTTATGCATGATGACTGGAATTTTGGGCACCGCCATTGCCGCCTTCACACTCGATCGTGTTGGTCGCAGACGCACGCTATACTGGGGTGCCGTGGTGCTCAGCATCATCCTATTCATCATCGGTGGTCTCTATCGCGGCGCAATCGATCATCCCGATCAAGCACAACAATATGGGACTGCCGCTGCTGCCATGGTTTTCGTCTATATTTTGATCTTCTCAAGCTCTTGGCTCATGATCCCTTTCATCTACCCTACGGAAATCTTCCCGACCTGGCTACGTGCAAGGGGCAATGCATTTGGCGTCGCAGGCTGGGCTATCGGCTTTGGTGGCGGAAGTCTCCTCGTCCCGGTCATGTTTGCCGGTATAGGGGAGAAGACGTTCTACGTTTTCGGTACGGCTATGTTTGCTTACATTCCGATCATCTACTGTTTCTTCCCAGAGACAGCAGGCCGCACGCTCGAACAGATCGACTTCCTGTTCTCCTCCAAGAGTATCTTCACCTGGAACGAGGAGAAGGAATTTGCGAAACGAATGGCTCATTTCGAGGCGGAAATTAGCAAGATGGAGTACGACGATCAAGGTCGCAAAGTTTCTCTGAGTCAGATTGAAGTCGTGCACAACCCTGGGAGGTTGAGCGTGGGAGGAGAGAAAAGAGAGGGGGGGAATACTTTTGTTGGGGACCAACGTGTTTGAGATGCCCGCAAAGTCAATAACGCACGCTCTTGCTCGGGTTTGGCGCTTATATAAGAGCTGTAGGCTCCTTCGTCGGCCTCGGTAAGCTTGAAGTCCTTCACATTTGATCTCCACGGTTACATTACATAAATCACTGAAAGTCACATTGCGAGCTTCCATCTTGTGGCGTTAACGTGCTTCTCGTGCGCTTTCGTTCTAATCCGGTTATGCATGGACCCTCACCTCACGGGTGCCGAACTTCAAGAGTCATAAGTACGCCAAAAACTTCTTTTGGGTCGATGAGCAAGATGACTAGGACTTGACAGAAGACAACAGGGTAGGCCTTGTGGTGTTCAATAACCTGGCGTGAAAAGAAGCGTAGGACAGATCGAAGATTTAAGCGGAGACAGCTCCCTCCAGTCAGTGTTGTGCGTTCCTTCCTCGATAAGCACTCTCCCAACGTTCTTCTGCAGCCCTCGCTGTCCATGAGGCGGTACGCTTGTTACTGTCGAAGGCTCGGAGCTGTCCATAGGTGCGGGCCGTCACAAGTACTCTCACGTGTGAGGAGGCTCCCACCCATAATTCTGAAATACCCTGAACCTGGAATGTGTACTCTTGCATGAGGTAATTATTCCAAAGCGTCGTCGTTATATACACGAGTATTTTCGGGTATGTTCTACGCACTAGTTAGAACAAAGTAATGCTTATCGGGGAGCCCTTTATACTCCTCCACAGAATAGTGTCTTATTAGTCACGCGTAGCAATAAGTCAATGCTGAGAGCAAGCAGCAGGCAGCAGCCATCATGAGCTCTATAGTTTGCAGAGACGCCGCAAGCCCTACTCGCAACCAATCGAAGAGCCGGGCATGCACTTTGATCAGTTCAAAACACGCTACAACGCGCCTTTGAGGACGCGGTTATGGCCTACAGAGCCTTGCTGCGGATAGTGAGGGATCAACAAGAACATCCTGGTCGAAGCACAATACTTTTCATGATCCTCTCGGGCACCAATTTGTTCCATTTAGCGGCTCCACTTCGGGACTGCCACTTGATGGTATTTACATAGAAATATAGCATTGCAATGAGTATGATATTGTACACGTACGAACTTTTGACTCTATGCCTAATCGCGTATTTGAGGCTGCAATTTGACCTCGTATAGACAATTCCTGGTATCATAAATTGAGGTCGCCGTCGCCCGGTGTAGCTATTGACCCCCTCTTGCTAATGACGGTCCTCTGGTCTAATTATGAGGTTACGCTCATCGTGGTATTGCCTCCAGCAGCTCTTACCAACGCAGAGGAACTTCATACAGTCATTACAGTAGGTATCGACTCGACCAGACTGAGAAGAGGTGATAGAGTTGATGATCTCGCCGAGGGGATTGCGTCGATTGAAATCTCGAGTTTGACAACCTCTCCAAGCACAATAGCTGCGCTTTTCCTTATGAACTGGTGTATTTGCGTCCTTTAAATGTCTAATTACAGTCATCGAATCGCTGGGGGACTGGATTGTAGAGATAAAGGATACTACGTTACCTCGGTTAGCGTCCTTCCATAGGATTGTAGCCGCAATATCATCAACAACCACCGGGGAGCGACCATTTAGAGGCAGATATCGAATAAATCTGTGCTTGATTACCAGTAATATCGGTGGGAAACCAGGCGCATTCTTCCTCGTCGTACCACAGATACCAACATTAAGCGTTAACAGTATCTGCGCCACCGATATATCCACGAAGAGGTTATTGCAATAGCTGGCGAACGTCTTCTGCCTCCATTCAGCCGTTACCCGCTCGCATATCGAGTATACCAAGGCCTTCTAATCGCAGCAGAAGTCAACGACGAGCTTACTGCAGCTGAAGCACCAGCGATCTACCAGATATATGCTGGGCAGCTGACCGTATTCGCAAAGATATTGCTTCATTTCTACCAGCATCCAGCATCAGGAGTCAATGTTCCGATCGTGTACCATCAACGCTACCGCATGGCCTCAAGTTGTCTAGCTACGCTCAACGACGTAGAGCCATGCTTACCAATCGGTCAACTCTACAGGCGCCTAACTTTAATCATCATTTTCTGGACCTTTGCCCTCTACGCTCCAATCGGTAGCTATAAGCACTTTGCATAAGGGGAATAAAAGTCGCGTCGCACTCACCCGTCTTCTCAGCCTCGTCCCGTATCGGCCCGCCGCTTTTCATCGCCCGCTCCCTTTCTACCGCTGACGGGGCATTTTAGACTGAAAAGTCTGGATGCCAAGGGCGTATACGGCAGCAACCCGGTACCTGGGCATCAAAAAGGTGGTATCTGAGAAGATTGCAAAACGAGAGGTGTTAGAGACTCAGACGGCCTGCAAGACTGGAAATAGTTGATCTTAGAGAATTGCGTGTTCGTATCAAGGGCTTAGGCCAATCTTAAATCAGGATCAGAACCAAGCTAACGCGGACGGTCCAATGGAGGACGAAGGACAATTGTATGCATTGACTAAGTCCTACGTGATAATGATTCAATGCTTAGGAAAGAGGAAGAGATTTTTCTCCCTTGTCCCGCACAGATGCTCGGCTCAGCTTCTCGAGAGGCCGGGGCGTCTTCATACGATTCCGGTGGGACAGGCGGTATCATCTTTTACTACTATATGGAGGAGCTATGGTAGTAATACTGGCCGCGACGCCTAGTTATCTTAGACCCCCATTTGACACCACTTTCTATATCATACTCTTAGTAAGAAGGCAGGCCGAACTTAGAAGGTCGAGCGTGTTAGAGAGATCTTGATGCTGCTCAGGGTGCAATAATACTGAAGTATACCCGAGGAGCCATGGGAGAATCCGGGATTGAAGACACAATGCGCCACTCGGCAACCTCTCCAAGTGGACAGACACCCATCACATTGCAATTGTGCTTAGAACAACGATATCTTGCTCTCTGCACGACACTATTTCGAACACTAACGACGCAAGGGTCATGACCAGCCTGATGGTCAATCACAAATTTCTTGGAATAGTCCTTGGGTCTGGAGCGTTTCTCTTACGAAACCTCGTTTCGTATATGTCCAGCGGATATTTGATGCCACATCTCTTTTCCTTTCTCCCCACGAGTCTGTGCCAGATTTCGGCGGTAGAATGGGATTCTTGATCAACAAAAACACACAATCTGTTTGCGCCGTCCTTAACTAGTTCCTCTATTTTCCACTTCGCCCACTCTACATTCGTAGTTCCCTCGAGGTTTAAGTTCTCCGCACCCCATTCTTCCGTTAGATTCATCCCATCGATTAGGTCGGCAAGATCCACTAAGTCGGCAGTTTCCAGTAGACTTTGGGTATAGTGAGCTAGTCGAGGGTAAGGTACACCTCTAGAGCTATACTCTATATTCTCCGGCTTACAGTCGATAAGGTATAGATAAGATGGATGAAGCTGGAATCTAAAGTCGACACCGCGACGTTTTAATCTCGGATAGATAGGGACAAGCGAGTCGAGTGGTTGATTGAATGGAGGAAATACTTGATAGAAGTCTCTCGCTAGAAGCATGTCTTTTGCTCTATCGAGATCTTCGGTAGGGACGCATAGAACCCATTCCTGTTTTCCGTATCTCTTATTAGCTTCTCTAATTATTCGTTAGGCTGTTAAGATTACCTACAAAATGAATCCTTTTCGCACCGTAATATATCAGTACACAATTTTCCACTGCGCAGCAGGGAATGCTAGCGGCTGCTAACATAGCCACCACTTTAAGGATTTCTGAGACGCCATTATGTGGAACTGGTTTATCCCCGGGCTCCGGTAGGTCGCCTCGGGGGAAGTGGGCAGAAACCTTGCTGATTCTATGAGGGTATTCTTGTTCGACGACAGATATCTCTTCGCGGACGAATTCCATGGCGAACGCACTGGTGCGAGTCGAGGAGGTGTTAGGGTGATACTTAGGAAGATGCACAGCGATGCAGGCCGGTGGCACAACAGTTCCTATATAAGTGCGTGAGTATCTATTTCGAAGGTGATGCAACTACGCATCTGTGAACAGGGAGCCATACGGCCGGCGCCAGTTGCACAAGTTTTGCGCCAGACTGTCCAGTCGGTCAATTTTGTTAAGTGCTGAAAGTTAACCTGCGACTGCAAGCCGTACGAAACTGTCTTGTGAATGCCTCAGTCTTGAAAGACCACAAAAGAAGCAAAGATGGGCAAGGTATTGGCGCCTAAACTGTGGGTTTCTGTCCATTAGCGACTAACGCTTTTCTAGGCACTTTGAATGGACCGATAGAGCGGCGTCACCCGGTTTGCGATCTCTTGACACATTAAGTCGGCGGTACACGTAGGTGTGTTACGGGCTAAGATGGTGTCACGCCGCGGGGAATAGGGAACGCGGAAGGTCAGACCGAGTAAGCCTTGCACGTGAAGGAAAAGAAGAGAAGCAAGAGGGTGGTCACGTGAGATCCGGAAAGGGAAGGACATGGAAAAATGGAAAAGATAGAAAGATGGAAGGGCACCTTCCCATCTTACCATCTTGCCACATTAACATGCTAAGACTTTCGGTTACCTCTGTACGGAATTACGGTGTGTGTAAACAGGCACGAGTTTTCCTTATAGTGAAAGGATGCACCGTAGTTAATTTAAGTTATACTGGAGAACGGCTGCCTAGAATGGACCCCTAATGGGTGACCTCGGGGTGAGGTTCACCCACGTGACAGAGAGCCGGGGTTGAGCCAGAGCGGCCTCACCCTAGGCTGGAAGGGGCCCTGAGGTCGATGCAGATTTGCTGTTCCTTGGCGCAATGTCCAGTGGATACCCAAGAAAACCATTCACGATGACTGTATGAGACCAACTAGCTGCGAGTTCATGCAATTGAATATTACTCGACAAAACCAGTCGCATCTCAGACTCGTAGGCTACTACGAAGGAACTGAGCGACAACCACAGAACAGCGATTCAGTATTGCCAAGCACATCTCGACCGCCATCACCCGAGACTGTTTCTCAGAAACATCAGAGAATTCACAGTTTGATTCTCGGCGCACGACAAGTAGAAGACAACGGCAGCGTCTCAGGCCAGACACCCCCGTATCTGCCCAAAGGACCCTCACTCTTCCGAGACTCTTTTGACGACGAACCGCTTCGAGCAGGGTACATCCCTTCACCGCTGCAGAGCCTTGTCTTCACAAATTATTCGTTTCGACCAAATCAGCAGAGGGCTGTCATCCGCTACGCGCCGAAAGCAGGCTTCGAGCCTTTCAACATGCCTCATGCTGTCAGCATGGCTCAGACAGGCTTTCAGGCCCTGATTCTCTGTGGCCCTGGTATCGGCCTAAGTACTTTTACCAATGTTCCCCAAGTCTACCCAAAAGCGCTTGTACCCATAGCAAACAGGCCAATGATTTGGTATGTGTTGGACTGGTGTTACCGCATGGGGGTGACAGATATCACGATTATCACACCGCCGGCATCAAAATCGCCAATCGAAGCGGCTCTCGCACAGAACCCAGACCTTACAACACTTCCTTCGCCAAAGCCTGATCTACTGGCACCTTCGGACCTTGAATTCAACACACCAACAGCAGAGCTTCTCAGATTACCAGAAGTACAAAATGTCATCCAGTCAGATTTCTTGCTTTTACCGTGCGACCTGATTTGCGAGGTTCCGGGTGATGCACTGCTCGAATCGTATCTCACCAGTATGGCTGGTCTTGCTGGCACGGGCCCAGACTTTGACAACAATTCGAGTGGCAAGACGAAGAACAAGTTTTCTCCTGGTGCGGAAGGCAGTGGCCGGAGGGGTGGTTTGTCCATATGGTATAACACGGTCAACCGAGAAGAGAGCGTCAAGAAGGAAGAGTGCGACTTCATGGGCACCGTCGCAATCGATTCGTATCACAAAGCACCGGCTGCTCAGATACCGGACCTTCCAAACGGCAGACTTCGGAAGCTGATCTGGACGACACCAATGTCGGAGCTCCTTGAAGAGGCAGACGAGGACAAGGCTTGGAAAGTCCGACAATCCCTCCTCCGGCGTTATGGCGCAGTCAAATGTGTAACCCAGTATCGCGACTCGCATATCTACTTCTTTCCTTATTGGGTCAAGGAATTCGCGTTGCAGAACGAATACTTTGAAAGCGTCAGCGAAGACCTGGTTGGAGTCTGGGTAAAATCAGAATGGCGAAAGCCGTCATATCGAGCACAATTTGGAGCAAACAGGCTCTTCAAGCAGACGATATCAAGCACGACCAATGGCGACGTCAGCCAAGGACGGAGCGACCTGCCTATTGAAGAGGAAATCGACCTCATCTCCCTAAGTACCACGCAGACCACACAACATACTCCCAACTCCTCTCAGATTAGGAAGCAGCAGCCTCTTCACCTTGCCTCGCGAGTTCAAGGCGGCGACCCGCAGGACAGCATAATCTCAACCACCACAGATGAATCCTCGGCGCAGGACGATGAAGACTCATCCAAAGACAATACGTCCATCCCCCACCTCCCACCTATGCTCTCCTACATCCTCCCTAGTAGTCCCAACGCCCCGCTCCTCCGTCGCGTCGACAGCACGCCCCTGCTCCTATCGGTTTCGCTCCTTCTCGCAAAACTCCCTCCGTCCGACCAATCAACCTCTCCATTCGCTGTAGCCAACAAACTCCACCCAACCTCGCAGCCTCCACCCACAACGCGTGTGTCAGTTAGCACAGCCGACTCTCTCATCGCCAGCAACACAATACTGAACCAGCACTGCAGCGTCAAGCAGTGTTGCATCGGCAGCAATTGCTCTATTGGCGCAGGCGCCAGGATCCAGGGGTGCGTGATCATGGACGGAGCGATCATTGGGGACAAGAGCGTGCTTAGCGGGTGTGTCATCGGAAAGAAGGCCGTGGTCGGGAAAGGCGCCACATTGAAGGATTGCGAGGTGCAGGATGGACTTGTTGTGCATGATAACACCGAGGCTAAGAACGAGAAGATGCTGAAGGGCGGGTTCGAGGAGGGTGATGACTTTGAAGACGAGGAATAGGATGTGTGAGTGATTCGACCTGTGATAATCGAGAAATTTAGCATCTTGGGAGTATAGTAGACTATTAGATGGCGGAGCGTGGCACCCATATCGGCGTTTTCCAGGCAGGAGAGCCGCTTCGCATAGAACGACGCCGTTCGTCTGAACGGCTGGTATCTTCTTTAAAGAAGAAAGAGTACAATGAATTCCAACTGATCATTTTCCGGCTCGTATCAGAGACACATCGCTCTCCTATGATCAATCATGCACGAGCCTGCTCTAACCTTTTCCGTCACCGTGTACCTCCTCCTCTGCCTCTTCACTCACAGAAAACTCAGCCGCAAGGCCTTCATTCCACTCATCGATTTCAGACAGCGGAGGCTTTCCTTGAGCTACTCCGACCTTGTTGTCTTGACTTTCCACTTCATGTACGTTGCCATCCTGCCCGTCCTGTACCTTCACTAGCCGGTTCGTCCTCTCATCCCACACCCAACCCCCACTCTTCCCGCCCATCTTCTCCACAACCCGGCACCCCATGACCACCATGCCTTTATCGACCGCCTTCAGCATATCGTACAATGTCACAGCTCCCATCGTCGCCGCCGTTATCGCCTCCATCTCCACGCCCGTTTTCCCCTCGCACTTCACCGTTGCTCGCACCGTCACGCCTCCGTGCTCCGCGTGCAGCATCGACTCTGAGCCCTCTTGCTCTTCGCGGAGTCGATATGGGTCTCGGTGTTGGTGATGGTGTGTGGTACACCTGATGCTCCGCTCGTCACCACCAAAGACCTCGATATCCACCTCTACCCCTGTGATATTCAGACTCGGGTGCGCGAGCGGAATGAGGTCTGAGGTTTTCTTCGCGGCTTGGATGGCGGAGATGCGGGCGACGGCTATGGCGTCGCCTTTTGACACGGTCTGGGAGGTGAGGGTGGGGTAGGTTGAAGGGTTGGAGAAGAGCAGGGTCGCGACGGCTGTTGCGAGGCGGGTTGTGGGCGACTTGTGGGTGATGTCGACCATGTGGGCCGCGCCTGAGCGGGTGAGGTGGCTCAGGGTTTGCGGGCTGGTTTTTGGCTTGCAAGAACTAGTGTTGGGCGATACTGTTGGTTTTTGAGGTGTACTGGAGTTCTGGGCTGCATGGTGACGGAGGGAAGTACTGAAAACTCTGAGTTGATGGCTGGGTCTATAAAGTATTGGTTGTGACAGCAGATGCAGAGGGACGCTCTTGCTAGGAAAATATGACATGGCGCTGTGTGGGTGTGAGGACTGAAAGCAGGATTGACTATGGAGTGGAAGTTGACGAGTCGGATATGAGAGACTGGTTCGGTTGCTTGGGCGGAGGTCTACAAAAGAGAAGTCAGCAACAAGCACGATGGCACAGCGATGTGAGGAAAAGATGATCGCAGTCTCTTGTATATGACCAGGACAGGTACAAGATGATGCTTGCTTTCAACACAATACTCCAGCTAGGAACTCATTCAACCGCCGATCAGAATCATCGGCCGGTTCTTCATATTCTCAAGCTCGCCTATCCCAGCGTGCTTCTCTTTCTTTCTCTTGACTGCCATGCCAATCACATCCAAGAGCTTCATTTCATGCTCAGAAACGCCAAAGGCACCCTTACTACCCTGCAATCCCTCCTTCCTGTTTGACTCGAGTTGGGCTAAGGCCTCCATTGCCTCCGCGTCAAATGGCTTACCTTTATTGGACTCACGCAAGATATCCCTTAGCGAAACCTCGGCATTCCCAAACAGGCAGACTTTGAGATTGCCATCGCTCGTTATACGCAGCCGGTTACAAGTTCCGCAAAAATTGTGAGTCATGCTGGTGATGAAGCCTACTCTGCCAACAAATCCAGGTATCTTATACGTCTTGGAGGTGTCATTTGCGTGATCCTGCATTCGGTAGACATTGGGGTATTTCGACCGTATCAGGGCGAGCATCTCTTTGAAGGAAACCATTTTGTTCTCGGACCACTTGTTGCCGTCAAACGGCATGTACTCGATGAATCGAACCTCGATGTCCTTCTCCTCTCCCAGTTCGACAAAGGGTATGATTTCGCGCTCATTCAATCCTTTCATCACCACGCAATTGATTTTGAGTTTGATGCCGGCACCAAGCTTGTTCATCTCCAGAATACGATTTATAGATTTCATAACAGCATCGTGACCGTTTCGTCTCGTCATTAATGTGAATTGAAAGGGATCGAGGGTGTCGAGACTCAGGTTGACTCCTGTCAGACCCGATTCAACCATTGAGTCAAGCTTACGATGCAGGGAAATGCCATTTGTCGTTAGACACAGCTCTTTCAGACCTAAGCTGCGTAGCTGCCCGATTTGCTGCATCAAGCTTACAATGTCTTTACGCACAGTCGGTTCCCCACCTGTCAGCCGTATTTTATTGACGCCTTGCTTCACGAAAAGTTCGGAAAGGTAGACTATTTCGGGAGTGGTCAGATTGTGCTCGGGAGGTGACAGCTGGATGCCTTCTTCGGGCATGCAGTAGAGACATCGCAGGTTGCATCGTTCCGTGACTGATATTCTCAAGTAGTTATGCTGTCGGGCATAGTTGTCGGTGAGGAAGGACGAAAACGATCTCGGACTTGGGTCATTGCGCAGCGCATCTACTCGTCGGCGCTTACGGCTCGGTTCGTGTTCAGTATCAACACGATGTACCTGCCAGGATGGAGCGGATGAAGGGTCTTCGTTAGCTTCTTGTGATGCCTCCACAGCAGTGGCGAGACTGCGGCAGGAAAGTCGAAACTGTGTTGCAAATCGGTGCGCTTCCAACCTCGTCGGACGGAAAAGACGTGTTGTTAGCGACCTAGACGCAGCTTCTGCCATGGTTTGAGATAAGGAAAATGCCGAAGCACTGCAGCCATCTCAAACAGGAGCCATGTAGTGACGCTAGTCGTTCATCGATCGTTACAAGTGTTCATGTCGTCCTCGTACTAGCGAAAGCAATATGGCAAAGTCGGGTCTTTCCAACAAAATCTTGGGCCGGAGCCCCGCGGAACGGAGAAACGTCCCACGACATCCTCGGAGTTTGGGAACGCCACATCGGTCTCACGTGGCAAGTTTGCACAGCCACAGCTGTGGCGGAATATTGGAGCAAAAGTACAAGTTATGGTTGTTTGTGTTGGGCTTCTGCTAGTATACCTTTGTGGTTTGAGGATCTCATGATCGCTGACTCCAAGACTGAAATATTGGTATTGGGATACTGGATCCTGTCGCGGCACACCTATCAGAGAAACGGACAAGGGGCGCTTGGACAAACACTGGCTTTCTTGATAGAGTCACGCCGGGCACGAGCGCCGAGAGCAAGTTAAAGATGCTGTAAAGCTGTGAAACGGCAGAAAGAGGGGCGTTTCCTCGTGTTCTCGCACTTTAAATCCGCCCAAAACGATAAACTAGGCCATTCGCACAAGCTACGAGCCTCAGGTATACAGGGGGGTTGAAGAAATGCAAGCCGTGTTCGTAGTTCGACCTCAACGTCTGCTTGCAGTAAACTTTCAGATCGTTTACTGCAGTGTAAAATCACGACTTTGGTCTTCCACATGTGCAGTAAGCACATAGATCAATTTCGTCACGAACGTTCAAGAGCATTGTCAAACTGGGTTGATGCAGTCCTGAGAGGCTGCCAAGCTGACGGCTACAGCCAAGTGCAGATGCCGAGCCCGCCGAGAGTGAAAGCTCGCCTGCAAAGGTCGTCTTGTTGAAGTCAGTAGACTGCACCAATGATATCACATCTCCTCGTGTAGAAATGGCGAACGTGGCTTTAATTGCCGAATTTTGAGGCTCTGGGCTGTTCAGCACGAAACGATGGTTGAGGGGGGATGAAGAGAGCAGTTGGCGATGTATCGCCAAGCTGGTAGTGCAAGAGTTTGTACACGATTTTCGTACAACCTTGCACTCTGCTGGAGAAAAAACAAAAGTTCCTTGTGTTACAGGTCAAGATGTTGAGCCTTCTGTCCACGGACAGCAAGGAGTATGGTCCTCATATAATGACGATGTCAAGTCGTTCCGGCCACTACGGTGGGCAGCAGCCAATTTATGAAACAAAGCGGATCATCAGACGTGCTTCACCTTTGGTGAGCCGTAGCAAATCAGGTGCGCTGAAAACGGGGATGGATCTATGTTGAGCTTTCCATGTCGTTGCCCTTGTCGTCAAGGGCAGAAGACTTCTGTCGTCCGTAGGATATGTTGCGTGTTGTGGGTTCTCCGTCAGTGACAGCATGTCCGACGTTATCAGAGGCCGGACATGCTACGATTTTCAATGGCAAAAATGTTGCTGCATTTAGAAGCAGATGCCCTCGTGGCTGATGGCAGCTTAAAAGCTTAGCCATCGGCCGAAGGACACCGGTCTCAGGCTCGCTGGGCACAGTGCGGTACGACGGGAACTGGTGACAAGAAGCAAGCTTAGCAGAGTGACGCGTCCAGACAAGGATCCAAGGCAGCAGCGATTCTGAGTGGCCCAGATTTTCGAGCACAGCCCTAAGAATCTGCAAGACCTTGGCCGTGGCTTCCGTCCCAAGTGGGTCGACTCTGGGCACGCTGAGGCAGTCCATGATCCATCAGGGCTTGACCGTCGGTGCATTCCAAGTGCCGCGATCCCGCGCTAGAGTCCTTCTCCTTCTGTCGGAATCCTGGAACGTACTCCTTCCTGCTTTTTGCCAACTTGGGATCTTACCACCTTTACCACCTTAACCACTACCCTACCGTCACCACAACATTCCTTGACTCATCTTTGCCTTCACGACCGATTAGGGACGGGATATTTGCCAACATTGGAGAATCACGGATTATTGAAAACGAAAAAGAAGGGCCAAACGAGGGGGAAAAGCAACAGCTATTTTAGGCAACACCGAAACGTCGCGCACCGAATAGCAGGCGAGGCCGCGCACACCCTGTACCCATCGACTCGTAACCACAGCACATCATGTCCCATCAATTGAATACAAACTTCGACAGCGACTTGGATGCGTTCCTGAATTATGATCAGAACGAGCAGACTCCAATGTCGTCCGCAGACATGAAGCCCGTCCCGAGTCTGCTACACCAACCCTCCGACTTCAGCCAGACATTTTCGGGCCCAAGTTACCAGTATGATTCTCATCGACAGCAGACTGGTCTGCCTATGGGAGGGTATGCAAATACACTGGCAGTGAACCAAGCATCGGGATTACACTACAGACCCGGGAACCATGGCTTTGTTATGCCCACCGAGACACTGAACATTCCCCTGAGCGATCTCGGTGACTTCGATTTCAACCGACCTCAATTCGACTCTGCCGATATGGACTTCGAGTCTGACTCGCCTGCCGACCTTCCTACCATGTTCTCTGCTCCCGAAGGCTCAAGTAGTATCTCGCCTGCGGCTCAGGTTCCACCAAGAATCTACCCTGGCATGCACACACAACAAGCCAACCAAGCCAAGATTCAACAAGCGCAGAAGCAGCAGGAATTGATACAACAGCAGCAGCAGAAACAGATGCCTGCTGGTCAACGACCTCTGCCCACAAGCGCGCCCAAGGCTCCCACTGCAAAGGATCCTCATGTGGAGGAAAGCATCTCAAGGTTGCTCAACCGCATGCGTCAGAGCAGCACAGCATCTGCTGGTGATGACGACGACGCCGATTCTCCTACAGGTGGTACGTCCAATATGCCTCGTCTGAAGAAGGATGAAGAGGACATGGATGAGGACGAGCGTCTCCTCAACAGCGAGGAGGGCAAGAAGCTCTCCAGCAAGGAGCGACGCCAACTCCGAAACAAGGTCTCTGCTCGTGCATTCAGATCTCGTAGAAAGGGTAAGCTGAATCGTTACCATACGCTACACAGATCGAAGCTGACATTACCACAGAATATATTACCCAACTTGAAAGCGAGGTCGCTCAGAAGGCTCAGGAAGCCAATGAGCTTCGCATTCAGAACAGACAACTTATGGAAGAGAATACTCGTCTGACGGACTTGACCCGCATGCTACTCTCATCGAATGCCTTTGCAGGTTTCTTGCAAGAGCTCAGCCAGTCTGGCGTTCCGAACATTCCCCAACAAGCAGTAATGAAACAGCAACAGCAACAGCAACAACAACACCAGGCCGCTCAACAACAATCTCAGCAACAAACCACTCGAAAGGATGTGCCAACACATGAGGCCGCTCGACAGATGCAGAGCCAAAACCAAAACCAGATGCAAGTCGGCATGACCTTGATTCCAGACACGCCGATCGACACGTCAGTCTTCGACAGCAACAATTCATGGAACTCGCTTATCCCATCGAACAACTACCAGGTCTTCTCCATGGTCGAAATGCCTGAGTTACCGAAGCTCGACATGCTTGCCATGACTGAGAAGTCGTCCGAGCCAACTCTCATGCGATCGAGTAAAAAAGACATGCCAGTCCTTTCGTCGCTGCCCACGCCAACAGATGCGAGCAAGGATGTCCCAACGCTTCCAACATATGATGACTTTTGCTTCGAGGATATCCCATCGGGTTCATTCTCCCTTACCACTCCATTGTACGCAAAATCGAGCACAGCGTCGCTTTCATTTGGGTCGTCATCATCTGCGCGACCCACGTCGACTGGCTCATGGTCAGAGCTTCGTCAACTATGCGAGGAGTTAAACGAAAGCTGTAACAGGATATCTCAGTTCATGGAGTGAAGCAATATGGAGACTGTCACTCAATTCGAAATGTATCGCAGCGTTGGGATCTCGAACAAGCAAGCAAGCATATTTGTTTTTCTACATCTATGGAAGTGAACTTAGTAACAAGTATATAGCTACATGCATGAGCAAAAGTGCTTAATGGCAACCATTTCACATCCCTGTCGACATCTTTTCCCTTATTTATCGCATTTTCTTCCCGTTCTCATCTGTAATGTGATTTTTGTGTTTCGAGCACTTGACAGCAATACATGAATATGCTTTTGGTCCGGCAAATTCCAGCTTCCCACCGCTTAGCTTCCCGATTCTTTGGACGTTTCCAAACTCAGGTCCGCAAGGCTGCCAACCAAAAGACTACATGTACACAAGCCACGTACAGAGTCACATCTCCCGTTCAAACCCCTACCGCTTCCCCAGATGCCGTCACGACAACCGCAGCCGCGTGGGTTTTCTTCCCTTCCCCGTCACGACGCCCCCCGGGTTCCAGAACCAGCACACGGGCTTGTCGTCGTAGGGGGGCTGATGTGGAACGTGGGAGGAGAGACACGGGCTGGGCTGCGGGCAAACGCCCAACCACTTGAGCGAGTCGACGCCAGTCATTGATGCGTGCGTGTTGGGACGGGTTCGCTTTTGGGGCGTGGTGGAACTTCAGTATTCAGATTAGAGAGCGCGTTGTGCTCGGGTATTGTCAGACGCACATCCCGCAGGAGCTTAATGCAAACGCAAGTAAATTCGATCAAATCAAATCAATGCTCAAGACCAATGCCCGGGCCGTACTCCTTGCTTGGTGGCTATGCCATACACACAACCCGCTATGCTCTTGAAAGACGCCCAGAAGAACGAGACGTGGCTAACGACCGGCTCTCAGTGACTGTCTAACACCTCGCTTCAACGTGCCGGCCTTTGCCTTGAGCGTTGCGACCGCGCTGCTCCCCGTCGTTAGCCTTTCAGTCTCGTCGTCCGCCTTATCGTCGGCGAGGAGTGCAGCCGTGCTATTCGTGCTGACTGCCCTTGCGCTGGCCCGTCTTTTGACACTCCCGCTCACCCTGCTCTTGACACTCTTGCTGGGATTCGACCTCTGGCTTAACATCGTCCTGAGCTTACTCGGCTGTCGAACGAGACCACTGTCTTCACTCGCGCTTTCTTTCTCTACCTTTGTTTTCAACTGCTTGTCAGCCTTTACTTTCGGCTCAGGCTCAAGGTAAGCCCACCCCTTCGGCAGCTTCGGCTTATCCTTCTCCGTCTTCGGTTTCTTGTTCAGCAGATTCGTGCTCTCCTCCAACACCTCGCCTAGTTTGCGCTTCATGCCCGCAAACTTGGTCTCCTTCGGTAAATCCTTTGGTTTGGGGCCTAATACACCTCTGCAATTCTCACTGCCGCATCTGCACACCTGGACATTTTTCTGGCTGTACGGGTCGAAGTTGTAGTCGTAGGTAAGCTCTTCACCGGTCATGATACCGCGGTCGCCGGCGAAGAGTGCCATGCGTGGTTTTCCGCCCACGGTCCACTTCTCCATACGGCAGTTGGGAGCGCAGGCGTGGTTGACGAAGCGGGCAATGCTGCCGCGGGTAGCGTCGATGATCATGTTTTGGTCGAAGGCCATTAGGTAGTAGCACTAGAGAACACTGGTTAGCCTCGCCGACCTCATGGCTACAGGAAGAGCTTGACTTACCTCATTCTCCTTATAAATAGTATGCATTCTCCTCTCACACTCCTCCTGATTAATGATCTCTCCCGTATACTCAACAATAATCTGATTCGGCTCAAACGTCCGATTCGCCCTAACACCGTATCCTCGATCCAGCGTCTTGATCACCTCGACCCCAATATTGTATTTGCCGCCCATCTTGACCCTGTGCCTCAAACCTTCAAACGCCCGATTCCCGCATTGCCCAGATGTAAGATTGCAATTCCGTTCATCGCACTCATAGTACATGTATCTGTTCATGCAGTCTGCATCACAGCCCGTGTCAGCCTTGCACATGCAAGTGCTGTGCTCCAGGAAGCGGGTGTGGCGCCATTCGGCTGCTGCATCGCCGACGAAGACGTTCTTGTTCACCTTTTTCCATTCATCGGGCTTGGGTTGGCCAGAAGGGAGAGGACAGAAAACGTCGAAGGGGAGTTTGAAGTCCCGGCCGCTTTCAAGGAGGCGGGCACCAGCGAACATTGGGAGAGGGAGGACGTAATTTTCTTTTTCGTGAAGGGGTTGTGGTTCCAAGGAGGTGCTGTTGTTTATCGATTTTCGTTTATTTTTTGCTTCTGTGAGCAGGGGGTTGAAGGTGCGAGGTTGGCCCGCGTAGAGGCCTGATGTCAGCCATTTCTTGTCTTTAGGAGCGCGAGACCGCATGGCGCGGCTGGCTGCGGCGAGAGAGGTGCCATTGCTGCTGTCTGCTGCAGCTTCACTGACGCGCAGCTTCTTGGTGTCTGGTTCATACTCTTCTTCTTGAACCACGGTTTGTAAATCTTGTCCCTTGCTCTTTTGAGCTGCAGCTGCGTCTCGAACGCGCTTCCCGAGCACAGTCGAAGTGACGGCGGACACGACCTTGGTAGCTTTGTCAACAAACAGAGAAGCTCTGGAGGACCTCCGTGTAGCATTCTTCTCGGCTTCCTTGCGCCGCTGTTCCCATTTCTTTTCGTTCTCGGCGATCTTGACGCGTTTTGCTTGTCGTTGTTGTGTCTTCGCTTCAAGCTCTTCGAGGTTGACTGTTATGGTAGAGCCATCATCGGGCTGTTCCTCGGGATCTTGATCGTTCTCTATTTCCTGCTTGTCGAAGACATTGGTCATGTCCCAGGTCATGTCGAGCGCGTCGATGCTGTCCTTGAGAAGGGAGGTTTGGCTCACGGAACTCGGCTCTACAAGGGTCTCTCCACTAATGTTCCTCTGCTTCTCAGTACGCGCTGTGTTTGCTGATGGGGAACCGCTAGCACTTTTCCTTGCCGTTGGCACGCGTTTCGATCGTACTCGAGGAGGGCTCTTGGCTGCAGGCGTGCTAGAAGACTGACTTGACACATCTGTCGCGCTTTCTGAGGGTGTAGGTAAGGGCACTCGCGGTTGAGGCTCGGTAGTGTCGACTACGATGGTATCGTTGGCAGACTCCTCAGCTGGCGGCGTAGGTGCTTGTGCAACGTCTTTCAGAGAGCCAGCACTAGTCGACCGCCGCTCTTGAGCCATGGCTGGGCTCGAGCTGAATTTGAGAGTAGTTTGCCGAAGAGGCATGCCGTACCTCGTCACGCGAACGCGTTGACAACGAGCAGTGGAGGAATCTGCTTGCGAGATGTTTTCGAACTTGCTGATCAGACTGTTTACAGTTGGCATGATGTTACCAATAGACAACGCCGAATGGGCGCTCTGCAGTACGCATACTGAAGTTGTATTGCATAGTGGTGCGTAGGAGAATATGTACCGATCACGTCCACAAACACATGTTCCTAGCACCTCGGTCTCCACCAATGGGAGATACGCGGTGGCCGGAGTGTTGACCACCCTCGCAACAACATTGCTGCACGGCCATATCAAGTTGTGCACATCTTTTCTCTGACTAGCATTACCTAGACAACCCCTCTGAGAACGTGAAGAACTCCACATTAAGATGATAGGTATGTAGTATATCGCTTGAACGCATACAGTGGTATTGTACAGTGCCCGAGAATCATCGGGGCTCCCTCTTAGAGATCTTTCCGGTCGGACCTTCGAAGCCTTGCTGACCCTTGACGGGCTTCATCTCGAGGTCGCCGTCTTTCGCCTGTTCAAGCTTGCGAGCCCGTCTTCCCCGCAGAGGACCATACCTCTGGTCACCACTTTCATGCTCCTTCTTGAAGTGCATGTATGTTGGAGGGCGCGGTCGGCCGAGCACAGCAATCCAATTCCTGAAGATGTTCCCTTGAGTGAAGGGCCGGTGGCGGTCGGCCTTCTTGAACCTCCTAGACGCAAGGTATTCTCGAGTCGTCTCGCCACGACCGGTCAGCATCAAGTGGTACACCCATAACGAGATCGGGTAGACACAAGCCAGAATACCGTACAGGAACATAGCAAAGGGTACTCTGTTCGCGTCCATCGCACGCGCGAATGATACCTGTTCTTGGTCCGAATAAGCGATAATCTGGCCAAGGCTGCCAAAGGCTAACAGCAGGGACAAGACGGTGCCTGAACTGACAAAGGCAAAGAAAAATCGATAGTTGCGCCGGCCTACACAATTGTTCAGCCACACGCAATGGTGGTCCAGCGTCTCTACACAATTGTCGCAGACTCGGCAATGGTAGCATCGAGGCGGCCTCCAGATGTTGCAAGTTTTGCAGTATTTGACCGGCACATCCATAGCCGCAGTTTGAGAAGTGGCGAGTCGTACCATCACCCAATCATTAGTTGGGGGACCGACTGCCAGGGGGTCTTCGTTGGGTGGGAAAGCGTGGATATGACGAGGAAAGATCTGACCAGATTAGCACAAGCCTTCAGGGGAACGCCAATCTACCTACGCCGGGATCGGTCACAGACCCATGAATGAATGAGGAAAAGCAGATGAAGAATAAGTAGGCGAAAATAATGGGTATAGCTGGCGAGATGTTATGCCATATCCATGGAGCACTGTAGAAAGTCAGCCATTGACCACTCGAGTCGAGATGTTCGTGATTCACTTACGAAAAGACAAAGAAAAGGACGGCCGGCACTACCAGCAGAATGCCAGTCAAAATGTTGATGGGTCGGTCTCGAGCATTTTGCATTCTCCCACCAAGCCAGAACACGTTGTTCCCCTCAAAATACTCGTAGTTCCTGCCTAGAGCACTCTGTTGTGCAATATATTGCTTCTCCTGCAAGTCAGGATATCGAGGCGACGGCTCTGTTGACGGTAGGTGTTGATGCGATGAAGGGATGATCTGCTTACTTCCGATGCTGAGACCAGACCTGAACGAATGAGGAGATCGCGAAGGCTTGTCTTTAATTGCGGCAACGTTGAGAGTGTTACTCAAGTCCAATGGCGCCGGTTTATGTCTCTTTTCTGGTGACTGACTTCGAAAGTACTCGTGTCCAGCCTCGGATGCATCTTGTTGCGAAGTGGTAGCATAATGGTCTGGAGCTTCAGACTCGGTGTAGCCCGTGGTTATGGAGGCTGCAGGACGCTGCTGCCTCGGCAGGGAAGCATATGGGCCAGTCCGATTTGATCGCACGCTCTGAGCGTCGTCATCATCGTTCGTCTGGTCTGCACCCGTTCCAGGTCGCGGGTTATCTCTGGCAGCTCTTGCAGCGCTCAAGTTCCTCAAGCGTTGTTGCTGAAGCCTCGAAGAGCTTATAGGCCGCAGAAAGCCTTGAGCAGTCAACGAAGGCACATGAGTTCTGCTGGTCGTACTCTCCGGACTTTGTGGTCTACTAGGGTCACTCGTCGTGGACGGGGGAGGAGGACTGCGCAGGGATCTGTTGGTCGGGTTGGTCACGCCTCTGAAGTGGGCATATCCATGCGGTGAAGGTGATACAGGTGGTGGACCAGGCGTGACCGACTTCGCTCGGTCGCTGGGCGGTGGTAGTGAAGAAGGCAGGCCATCGTCAGAGATGGCAGAGGAGATCTCGCTCCTGGCGGTCGCAGGACGGCTGGCCATCAGTGGCACCTTTCCTTGCAATGTTCGTTGTCGACCAGCCTAATGGCTCGATGTCATCTGTTGCCCGATGAAACCATAGTGCCTCGTTTTCGACGGTCTGAATGGCGATCAACTGCTTGTACGTGGATGGCATGCAGTGTTTCTGGTCGTATAACGAATGTCGGCGACGACGCGTGGTCGATGTGAGGTGAGGAGGCTCCAAGGCGCTCGGGTAGCCGCGCAGTCCAAATGCAAAGGGCTTGTGAATGAGCGACGGCGGAGTGTTACCTGGACGTTGGTGCTTCGACGGCAGCAGTCGCAATTCACGCATCCGTCGAGTGGGTCCAGGAGAACTCAAATTTGTGATCATCACTTCGGTTCACCCCTGCTTGAAACACTAGTGCGAAAGTGGCAGCGAGCACGTGGGAGGCTGCCATAGCTCGGATCACAGCCTCGCATCGTGTGTGGTATGAGCTTCCTTCGCAGCTTTGACGACATCGTGAACTGCACAACATTAACATCCCCTGCATCTCCACTCACAGCCACGATGTTCCGGCCGATGTTTCGAGCAACTCGGGTCTTGCGCGCAGACATTACGTCGACTGCCAAAGCGGCAGCCAAGGGCAGCAGGAATCAGGAAGACCGTGTCCTGAAGAGGGGAGCCAGAAGAGATCCGGAACTATACGTATGTGCAGGAAAGGAGGTGACAGCAGCAAGAGCAACGCTGACAAGAAGGATCACAGGTTCTCCTCGGCATCATGTCCGGTGCTTTTGGCCTGGCCGGGTTCTACTTTGGACGAAAGCCAACCTCAGCCACCTCCGAGGCCGAAGTTTCAGTTGCCAACAGCTCGATGCCATGGGAGGTCGACCACGATCACGACGACCATTCCAAGCACTTCAAATACCAATACCACCCGAAGGGCGACCGAAACCAGGCGCCGAAGAATGCCCCAAGTGCGTTGAACACGGTTATCGTGCCAAACGTAACGTTACCAAGGGTATGCTAGGACGACGAAGACCGAACCCCCAACCAGTTCTAACCAGGTATACAGGAATTGCACGACATGTTCAACAAATGGGGCAAAGACGGCTATTGAAGCTTTTCTGATGGGACCCGATGATGGTTTACGAGGTCATCCGGAGTAGTAGATTTTACGCTACAAACCTGCCCTGCCCTGCCCTGTCTCTGGGCCTCATGCTGTACATTGCTCAAAGTTTCTTGCATGTTTAGAAGTCGAATAAGAAGACCATGCCTCGAACGTCTATACTTGCTGAGTATTCTATAGCTCAATGATGTTGACTGATTGCTCATAGACGTCTCATGATATGGGACGTCGCCAAGCTTCAGTTTAGCTTGCTCAAAGCGGGTCCTTGAAGCGTCAATCTGCGGAAACCGGGTAGCAGAACATTTTGGGATTATCACCGTTTCCAGTCTATTAAAGTATTGACTCGCTGACAGCCAAATGTCGATTTGCCCTCACCAACGTGACCTGCGGTTCCTGCAGGCAATCCTTCAAGTACCAGCATCTGGCGTGCGCCCTGTTACTCAAGTAATAGCTACTACTACTCTTCGCAAGCGAAATGCACAGCACCAGCGGCAAGTAAAACGTCAGTTCTCGATTCTAAATCGACCACCGCCCAACTATCCCGGCCATGTCCCTCTTACCTCGCTCGAGCGAGTCGGTCTCGCCGTCGGCAGCGCAATAGCATCGCTCGTCAATCCCCGCAGAGGAGATATGATCGCCGCCCTCGGCGAAGCAACAGCACAACCCTTCTTCATCCAGCGCCTCCGCGACCGCATGCTTGCCGATCCAACGGGCCGCCGCATCCTCCGCGATCGGCCTCGTATAACGTCCAAGACGATGTCTCTTGAAAAGCTGCGCCAACTACCGGATAACACCGTGGGGAGGACGTATGCAGCATGGCTAGACCGAGAGGGTGTCACGCCCGACACAAGAGATCAGGTGAGATATATTGATGACGATGAGTGCGCGTATGTCATGCAGCGCTACCGCGAGTGTCATGACTTCTATCATGCCATGACAGGCTTGCCGATCTTTGTAGAGGGAGAGGTCGGGCTCAAGGCGTTTGAGTTTGCCAATACTGGGTTGCCCATGACGGGTCTGAGTTTGGCGGCGATTGTGAGGTTGAAGCCTGCGGAAAGGAGGAGGATGTTTGACACATATCTGCCCTGGGCTTTTTCGAATGGGTTGAAAGCGAAGGACGTGATCAATGTGTACTGGGAGGAAGAGCTCGAGACTGATGTTCAGGAACTGAGAGAGAGGTTGGGTGTCGAGCGCCCCCCGGACCTAAGAGAAACCAGGCGCAAGATACGAGAGGAGAAGAAAGCGGCTAGGGAGGCGAAGAGGACAGTCGGTGTTGATGGGGTAATACTGTGATTGAGTCCAATTCACATGCGCTTGCTGCTGGGTGTAACATGGTTGAAGTACAAAATCTCTGCATTGACGTTGACTCCTTCAGACGTCATGCAGTAAGTCATCCAGGTCATCGTCGTCGTCCCAATCTGTCCTTCTCATCACCTTTGCACTCTTCAAGTTCTTCCCCGATTGCTCTTCGTGCTCCGTGAATGACGCCAACAATTGCTTCAACTGGTCCTCGGTCACCTTTGATCGTAGCTGGCCTGAACGCGCAAGCATGATCAAGCGGTTTTCGACTTCGGTCGCGCGTGACTCTTTGACCATTCGTATCCTGCCGAGTCTGTCTGCTGCTTCCGGTTCCAGAATCTGGTTGAGGACCGATGCTCTTTGTTCTTCCTGTTGTTTGCGCTGGTCTTCCTCTCCACCTTCGCCGCCAGCAGCAGCAACACCACCACTACTACCAGGCTGTCCTCCTCCGCCTTGCTGTTTGAGTTGTGCCAGACGTGCTGCCCGGATCTGAAGGCATCAGCCTCTGACGTGTTGAGTTTCGAAAGCAGTGCTTACCTGTGCTAAGTCATCATCTGCCATGCTGAAAATGCTTGGTGGAAGTATGTTTGTGCTTAGGGACTCGAGCAGTAAAAGTTTTAGACAGCAACATGCCTGTGGTGGGGTACTGCTACGGGTGAAGCACCTGCCTACATGCGGAGGAATGCAGCCCTGCAAAGTGCTCAACCGTTAGGCGTTTGCTGCCTTAAATGGCACCGTCGGGTCAGCACGTAGTAAGACAGCTGGAATACGCCCTCAAGCTGTCCTGTAGTGGTGTGAGCAAAGGACAGATCCTCCAATATTTCTCCTGCAAATAACCTTGTTGTGACTGCTGCTAGCTACCGGATTGCAAAAGCAAACAGCTAGACGGTCTCCAACTGCGCCTCCTTCAACTACAAGTGCTCCAGCTTTCGGCCTCAGGGTTCCAGCATTCTAGGCGCTCATGTGGCGCGGGTGGTCATTTTGGCCACACCCAACGGCGGGCATTAAACAACAAGTAATCATCCAAAGCTAGAGGCGTGAGCCACTCGCTGCGTAATGATGCTTGCAACTCTCGTCTGCCACGTGCATACCCACGGCGTGCTTCGACTGGTTTGATCCGGTCGTGTAACTGCAGGGCTGCTCTTACGTCGCAGCCTTTCCCTTCACAACACTTCTTCGTGTCCCAGCTCACAATCACTTGACCATCACAACGTGTCTCTTGTGGTCCCGACCACACCAGATTCTGTGTTCGATTCGTCCGTCAGCTTCGATCATAAACGCAGCCGGCACAAGGCCAACAAAAGCAACGAGCGCGCGTGCAGCTTGTGGCCTGCTTAGACTACACAAACAGATACTCCCGGGCCTTCAAGTGTAGCTGGCGTGACCTGTCAAATTTCGATTCTCTCACCAGTGTGACCGCGTGCTCGTACAGCAGTGACTCGATCACTGTATGTTCTTCCCTGCCTACAATGACGCCTTAATAGGCCAGAGCCTTTCCCCTCCTAACCCGCCTCCTCGCTCGACATCTGTCGGCCCGCCCAACATGTCTGCGCCAAACTCTGGAGTCACAAAAGCCAAGTCGACAAATTCATTGCGGACCATGGCCGACGTGCAGGCCGTTGAGCCGACCGATCAAGAGAGCTCATTTCACACAATCCGAGATCCTAAGGTGGCAAGCACTTCAGCCCTGTCGCCGGACCATTCTCTGTCTGGGCGAGGAAACTCTCAAGACGAAATGACTGTCCTGAGCGATAAGCTGATCGCTGCAATCAACCATCAACAGAAGTTGGACGACCAGCTGGCCGATACTCGACACCAGCTAGAAGCTGCCAACGCTCAGACGGCGAAATTGGAGGCAGTGATCAAGGAATACGAGTCGCGCATATCCAACAAGGACCTCATGACCAAGGAATCCGTCGAACAGCACCACGAGAAGCAAAATGCCGAAATGGAAGAGACCAAGAAACAGAATGACAAACTATCTCAAGAAAAGATGTCATTACAGGCCGAAATGGAGACGCTGTCGGCATCTCTGTTTGAAGAAGCTAACAAAATGGTCGCGACTGCAAACGAGCAAAAGGCTGCCACGGAGAAGAAGAATCAGCAACTGAGGGATCAGATCAAAGACGGCGAGGCCGTCATAGCCTCGCAGACCGAACAACTGGCACAGTTGAAGCTACTGATGCAGGATCTCGCGACAGACCACCGCAAGGATCTTCAGAGCATAGATTCACCGGGCGTCACGCCTGCAAGCCCGCAAATACCCAGAGATGAAAGTCTTGCACGGCTCCTTGAGGCGATGAACCTGACGCCAGTCACCCCGGACCACCCAGGACTCACACCGAGCCCCTCAACACAGCTCACACACCTAATCAAGCCGCAGTGCCGGACAGACGTGCCCTGCTACGAGGACTTCAAGCACATGCTCTCCTCAAACCCGCGGTCTCACACGCCCTCCCACGCCCCTTCACGCGCAGGCTCTGGTTCCTATGCAGGACTTAGTGGTCTGGGCTTAGGTTCACTTTCCCAGAACAACTCATCAAGCCCGAATCTATCCATCCAAAGTACAGGCCCTTCCAAGTCGGCAGCATCGCCAGGTATACCGGGATCATTCTCTCCAGCTGCCGACCAAAGAGGCCCTCAACCCTTGAAGGACACGCGCTTTTTTAAGCGTATTATGGTTGAGGATATCGAACCAACTCTCCGCCTCGACCTCTCACCTGCCATCTCTTGGCTGCAAAGACGAAGCATTTTGGGTGCTGTCGCAGACAGTACATTGATTGTGGAGCCTATCCCCGAGGCGTCGCAGAAATTGTATGGTAAGTATACGTCATGTACCGTCTGTGGAGAGAGTAGGAGAGAGGGCCAGAATCCACGGACGCACGCCATGCGGACGCGCGAAGGCGAAGGTGCAAATAAATGGGCCGTCTGCAAACTGTGCCTTGAGAAGGTTAGAGCGGTAGGCGACCTTATTGGGTACGTGCGCATGGTCCGTGATGGAGTTGTCAAGATAGCCGACCTCAAAGACGAGGAAGAGGTCTGGGAAGAAATCATCAAGTTGAGAGAAAGATTGTTTTGGGCCCGTCTAGCTGGCGGCGTAGTTCCAGCCTTTGTACCTAACACCAAAGCATCGCCTGCGACGGTCAGGCAAGATGGCACGCCGGGACCCGAGACAGCGGCGCAAGAAGGCAACAAAGAGAACAGATCGCCTGGCTTTCAGACGCCACCTTCGGGCTCTCCTCGCGGCAGTACCGAGGAGGGGCAAAGGAAGCCGAGTACAGACGATGAGACGAAGAGCGAGCAGCAAGCCAACCTCCAGCTTCAAACCAGCCTCGACGAGAGTCTAACGACCTTTGAGAACGCAAGAGAAAAAGCCCTGCAAAATGCGAAGCAAGCCGGGGACCGTTCTCCAGCTTCCTCGACACCGACGACACCGCATCGGCACGGAAAGCGGGAGAGTTCGAGCGGAAGCGGGTTTCCAAGGTTGAACATCCCGAAGATGCCGAGTCTGCCGCAGGGGTTCTGGGAGACGCAGACGAATGTGTTGCATTGAGCAGATGCGCACAAGCCACGGCACGATTACGCTATCGAAGGCGTGTGAGCTCGTGCGAGAAACAGCATAGGCACAAGCATGGGGGCGCTTTTGGATATACAAAACAAGGGCGGGGATTTAGTTGGCGGACAGGACAGGTAATGCTAGTCCCAGCCAACCGATGTATCAACACGATAAACATCCTGGAAAAGCCACGTAACGAAACTGTAATAGTATGTGCATGTACATATAATCATCTTTGACTTTACATTGTGACCATGAAGCCCGATTCGGCACCAGCTTCACCGTTTTCTCCGTCTCGATCCCGTAGTAGTTGACGAGCCTCGCCGCGTGGTATCCGATTATGATTACAAGCCCTAAGCTGCGTTTCCCCAGCCTAGCTCGTTCGAACGTGATTCACGCTTCTGACGCACGCACGCACGGGCCTAAACCTCGCAGCTGCGTGTTTTTGGCTTTGCGGCGCCTCGTGTGCCCCCACCCCGGCGGTATCCCGAACACTGCGCACGATCCCGTGTCGCGAAAGCGCCGCGTCGCGAGGTTGGTGTGAGTGATGTGCCCTGCCTGCGCTTATGGAGAGTGAGGGGTGTTGATGATGGGATTGGTGTTAGGTGCGGATCGTGGTTTGCGTGGCAGACCTGGGAGAGATCCATCGATCATGCTGCTTTGTTGGGTGACTGGGTGGCTGTAGAAGCGATATGCTCGTGTGAGTACAGCTGGGTTGGGCTTCGGGCTTTACTGGTGCGTACAGTGGTGAGTCAAGCAGAAGAGATACGCGTCAAGTACATCTGTTGTCTAGCTCGTTATTCTATGCTGGTCTTTTGGGATGTGAGAATTTACTGTGCGCAACCTCAGCACCTGCATCGTCCCCAAGGCCGCCTTGGCTTTCTGCGGTTGGGGGTTGTTGCGATTGTGACTTCTCGGACTTCATCCCCTCATACCATGCATCCATCAGGCTATCCAGCTTGATCGCGTCGAGTGAGCTGGGTCTCTTCTCTTTCCTTTTCACCATATTCCTCTCTTTAGCGTTCCTCGCTTTTGGCAGCGCTTCGGCCATCTCCTTTGCTTTGGCAGCAGCAATTTCTTCGTCGCTCCTTTCATCCGGCAGGCCTAGGCCCTCTTTCACGCCTGGAGGCGCTCCAGTCTCGGCGTAGACAGTCTGCAGCCAGTCGTGGTCCTGCACCTTGAAGCTTCCGTAGTAAGGGTTGGACTTCTTGATTGTGTCTCCGACGTTCTTCTCCTTGTCCTGCAAAGCTTCAATACGGCACTTGAAGGACTTCGGCGCGGGGAAGGGCTTGCGGTCTTGGAGACCGCGGATGTTAAATGGGTCAAGGTCGCGAGCAGAGGGAATGTCGTGGTAGACTGGCACTTCAAAGACCGGCTTCAGGTTTGGCGGTTCGCGAGAGAAGACAGTATAGTAGGTGGTCGAATTTCGACTGTGATCTTTGGGTCGCGGATACTTGATAAACTGTGTTACCCGACCTTGTGATCTGAGAGACTTGAAGATTGCGTTGGATTCAGCGAGGGTGGTTGGTGGTGGTGTCACACGTAGCCACGTTGCGAATTTGGTAGCGGACATAGCAGAGCCATGCCGATGCTATCGGTGCAGCTTTACCTGCGGCTACTACTGGTGGCTCTGGCACTATGAGGTCAACTCGTCAAGAAGACGCTGCGATTGCGAGGGACGTTCAAAAAGATCCAACTTCACTCGCAGACACATTGGGCAAGACTTTCATACATTGTCGATGCTAGCCTTTTCGGGTTAGTGGTGACTGGAGCTGACAGCCCCCAAAAATAGATGCCTCGAAGGGGTCAGTTCTCCTCGAAGCGCGCATTATTGGTGCCTTGTGTTGGCAGGGCTTGTCAGCCTGGAGCTGGGCGAAAACTTTGAAGATCAGGCACGCGATCTTTCCACAACCACTTTGAACATTTGTGTGATGGTTTGTGCTATTGCAATTCCAGGCATTTTCATGAGTTGCTTTGGCACATGATGGTAGGCTGATTAGAGACACTGAAAGGTGCATTTCTGTGCACACTGATGTAGGGGATGGAGGGCAACATCTAAACTGATCTGCCAGCTGCTGCACTGGTCTGCATGACGAGGCAGTTGCGTGCAGGTATTTTCTGCGTTGGCAGCCAGGAACAGTGATAATCGGTGATATCGGACTCTTGCTGGGGAGACGTTTTAGCAGTTAAACGACTCCTTTTTGGTGGCTCGGATGCCAAGGTTCAGCCTCTCCAGTCGCGGTGGAGTCAAAAACTGGGCCCCCCAGAGACCCAAATCACCCCCAAGAGAAGCTTATTACGAGTGCCAAAAAGACTTCGCTCTCGGCTCAGCCTGCACGCTCCTCATCTTATTCTGCTGACATTGTCCACTATAATCTTTCGTTTACTTTTCAGCACAATCATCCTCTCGTTCTTACTCTCATATCATCACGCTTGACACGATACACCAGTGACTTAGGCTGCAGCAACCCATCATACCCTTCTCGAGCCGCAAACCAGGAGTTTGGAGAGTGTTTCGGCCGCTGCCGCTGTATCCCCAAATCTGGTCTGGCCGCCCCCTAAGAAGGCCGAGGAAGCGCTTAACGCAGCGGAGATCGAGTTTCTACACCACAGTCAAGGATTTCCAAATCAGGGGAGAGACACTTTGCTTCATACATCACCAACGAAACGTTCAACAGTTGCGCGACGTTTTGCGCATTGCCGTAAGCAAGTAATCAGCCCCGCCGATCGAATCCAAAGACCTCGACTGTCGAACCTACACGCTCCCGACGCGGAGCAGCTCTACCGCCAAAATTCCTTCCAGATCGAACCGGACGTCCCTCCTCGGAGGTCAACGGGGTAGCTCATATCAACCACTCGAAGGTGGTTTCCACGAGCGTCAGGGTTACGTTCAAGCCGGAGCAACTGCTCCCACCAAAAAGATGATTTCCTGGCCTTCCTCGAAATGGATATGGGCTTTTACCATTATATCCGTGACCCAAGCAGCGGTCGTTCTCGCGCTAGAAGTGTAAGAATGGAGCAATCACCCCCAACGGTCCACAAACAGAGGCTGACATTGGCTTAGGTACGTCTTCGTTAATTTCCAAATCGATGTCGATGAAGCGGCGCCACACACTGAAAGCGATCCCACCACGACTATCCCCACATTCCTTGCCCTCTACATTTTCGCCTTTGTCTACCAGCTCGTGCTCGTATGGGATGCGCTGCGCATGAAAAATACCATTCAGGTCATCGGCCTGGTCGGTCTAAATATAGGACTTCTCATCTACGGAGCTGTCCAAGTTGAGCAGATCCACGAGGCTGTAATTGAGTTGGGTGCCAGCTTTATTGACCCTAATCTCTGGACCGACAGCAAGCCTTTCTTGATCGCCATCCCCTGTATCCTGGCCTTCTTCACCATCTGCCTGGCCTTTGTCGCCTACAAGCTCTACAACGAATTTGCCTGGACAATCTATAAACACATTTCGGCCGATCTGCGCATGAAGCGGCGATACCTGACCTATCAAATTTACATTGCCCTCCTGAAGTTCGACTTTTTCTTTTGCCTCGGTTTCACCCTGCAGTTTGTGGTGATTGTCGGCGGCAGGAACAACATTGAGCGCGGCATCACAGCCGCTGCCATCCCAGTTACCATCGTCATCATGTTTGCCGCCTTCTGGTTTGCACGACGCGAAAACATGGCTGGAACTATCGCCGTCATATTCCTGTATTTCGCCGGACTGACTTATTTCTGCTACAAGCTAGTGCGAATGTACCAGCCCGAAAGAAAGAGGGAGTACCTGGCGGCGCGAAAGGAATTGACCACATTCGCCGTGCTGACTATTGGTCTGCTCATCGGCACCATCATAGTGGCCTGCATGTGTGCCCACAACTATGGCAAAGGCCTGAAGCCCTACGTCATGAATACGCACACCAAGGCAGTCGTGAGTCCCAACAGCAGGCCCGACATCGACTACGAGCACGGCCCGGCCAGTTCCTACCCCTCGACCGCGGCCTATCCAATGCACAACGACCCATACAAAGCAAACCATCTACCCGGCAGACATGCACCCACGAGGATGGAGATTGACTAAGAAATCAGGTTATTGGGAATTTGTATATGTGTGTCTATAGAAACCATTTGTGGAACATCTAAAGGGTTGGGTATGGCAATCAACGTTCTCGGGACGTGGGGACACGGATAATTCTCAGGAGACGACATATCGTGCTACAATACCGCCATAGTGCCATCTAATTCGTCCGTCGAGCAAGCGGGAGTTGGACGCGTAACAACATATTTGGACAAAACAAGGACATGTTGACGAATTGAATGATCTTCCTACGACTGATCCAGCCCTTTTTCTTTCTTTCTTTCGTTCTTGAGTTTCTTGATTGAGATCGGTCAAAGGCCGCGAATGCTCTGCGATAACGTGAGTACTCCGTATGTCGTGTGAGAGCAGTGAAGCAGTCGGTATCAGATTTGATGCTGGTGGATTGAGTTAAGCAGTTGATTCACTTCCGTGCAGGTTTTGTCGAGGGCCTTTATGATCTGTTTCCTGAGCACATTTCAAAGGGTGTGGAGTACTCTGTGCTAAGTTTCCGTCTGAACACGATCTGACATCGGAGTTGATTGTTATCTGGACAATATCGTATTCAATACCCTCCCTGTGCATTTTCAGGGGCGGCGCCAGTCAGAGGCGCCTACCTCGTCCATGGGCGCCGAAGTCTGTTCGGCTTGCCTGCCTGTTCGCTGACGCTCTTTCGAGCACTGACAATCATCCTCCACGGCTTTGCGATGCTCTGACTGAGCCTGCGAAAGCCTTCCATCAGACCCGTCGCTGCCACGACGAGCGGCGTGAGCAGATGCAGGACAAATTGGATGCAGTGTAGTACAGTGAAGCGCGGCGGTCTGTAAGTGGTGTGTGTGTAGGTATGGTGCTCTTTTTTGTCTGTCCCAGCATGAACGCTCATGTCAAGATGGAGAATTCCGTGGCTGGCCACGAGTGTCACAAGAAATTCGATGAGTCACTCGTTGCTCGGGGAAGGCCCGAAAATGCTCCGGGATATCGGTTGCGTGCTGACTCACGATTAGAGTGCCGTCTGTCGGTCAAAAAGCTCAGGCCGCGAGAGTGTTTCGGCGTCACATCAACCAGGAGAATGATGCCAAAGAGATCACGGTTTTGCATAGGCGTTTGGTTCGCTCAGTCATCTGTGTGGACGACAGCCATATCGAGAATTTCGACTTTGCCTCGACCTTTTGTTTCTGCAGAGCAAAATTCTCCTAAGCTCTTGAAGGCACCAGGCTCAACAAACCCAATGACCTCCCATTCTTCACCAATGACATCTTGGCTCTCCACTTGTTCGATGTACGAAAGGATCCTGTCCTTTATGGTGCCTTTTCCCTCTACACTGTCTTCGTCATCGTCAGCGGTGGTAGAGGCTGCTTTCGACCTCGCAGCTTGTTTTGAGAGCGCAGTGGGGCAAGTCACCCGCAGTCTCATTCGGGCTCTCATGACGGGAATAGGTTGCCATGCTATCAGTGCTCGAATCGCATCGAGTGCTTGTTGTTTGACCGACTTGGTCGTCACTACGCCCGTCCACATGGGCACGTCACTCTTTTTGTCTTTGGCCTTTTGGCCATTCTCGCTGGCTTGCTCATCGTCCTCTGTCATTGGCGTACCGACACCGCTTGTGGCATTGGAGCCTCTCAAGGGAGAGGTGCTCTTCTGCTGACCTTCACCCAGATTCAGCTTGCCAAGTTTGTGAGGCAAAGAGTCAAGCTGGGGCGCGTGACCGCCTTGTTTAGACAAGACATCCAGTCCTTTCTTGATCATTCCTGTAGTGTAAACTCTTTTGGTTTGCGGATCGACTAACCGCTGTGCAACTTCTTCGATGATCTCTCGCTCCATCCTGTCCAACAATTCCTTTCGTTCGTTCGCGTTGACTTGAATCTCGCCCTTCTTCAGGATCTCCTCGATAATGGCATCCTTCCAGGACTTCTCAGAATCCGCCTCCTCGTGAGCCTTGGCCCTGCCTTTCTTTCCGCCTTTTTGCTTCGGTCCCGGCTGACTGGAGGATTCCTGCTCAGCAGCGATCTGTGGCCAGGCTTTTAGCAATTCGGCGTTTGGCGCTGTCTCGCCCTTGGAGGCGTTGAGGAATATCGTGGGGACTTGTAGGACATTGTCAAGATCGGTTTCGGTGCCTGACCTATATTCCAACAACTTGTTCTTGTAGCACGCCAGCTCGAACCTCTTCTTTCCTTTCTTGTATCTCACCAGCGACACATTGGTCAGTTTGATCTGGTTGGCAGGCTGATTGATGGGTGCCATATTGACACGAGACGGCTGCGTGTGCGGCTCGTTGCAACAAGGTTGCTTGTGTCATAAACGCAGGCAGCTATCAAGACTTAACTACGAGAAGGACCCATTTATATTCAAAGGGCGCGAGAAGAGTCACCGTGTTTCCCTACTTCCACATGCCTGTTCCAGTTGCCTGTCTTGGACGCCATTTCCCCCCACTATGAGGAGACCGCCAAAAAGTATTTCGCTGGGTCATAAGTACGCAAGTGGTTCCCAAAATCGGCCCTAGCTAAGTGCGGCGGGAGAATTGTCCGAAAGGTGTCGCCGCAGATAATTTACATCGAACCGGGCAAGGTTCTGGATTTCTTCATCAGCGCAACCCCCTGTATCACACTGGGCCTGCAGGGCGCGAGGATATTCTGGGTACAAGTAGGGACACTTCAGTATTAACCACAAGCGGCCAAAGCTGATTATGTTATGGCTTGACAGTTCTCGTCGCCTCCAAGCACTTCGAGCCTGCCGCAGCTGGTCCTCAGTCAACCATGGGCCTACGCGTGGCATCTGCCACTACTATTCCCGACGGACGAGTCAAAGTGGTGTGATATGCGAAGCTGCCGATGTCCGGAAACATGCTAGACACTTCACCACGACATCAGCAAGTCGAGCAGCGGTTGATTCGTCATTGGGCAAGCCCTCTTCGTTTCGAGACGATGTTCCCATTAGTCAGTTGAATGCTCGGCTCGGAAACTCGAATAACGTTAGGGAGTACCTACGAAAATGGAGCGTGGAGCACCAGAAGCAGCTCAAGAGGACCGCGCCATCCGAAGTTCAGATTGGCCGTAATGCCGTTCTGCCCAATTCTTTGTTTATCAGAGACGCCGCTCTAGTAACTGAGGAGGTTGATAATGAAGACAATCTCGCCGATGAAGACGGCTACGATGATGATGTTGCATTTACCTCATACATGCCAAAGCCGGGTGACGCCTTTTACATGGACAGCTCGCTCGTCCGTCCACAATTGGCTATTTATCTTGGCCAGTGTGGTACTCAGGCGCAGTATCTTCTTGCCGATGGCCGGTGGTTAGTTGATACACAAACTCTATGGAAAAGTCATATGATCCACAATTTTGCTACCGACCGCGAAATCGCTGCCATCCGCGCCCATCTTCCAGCCAAGCCTGTCGAGGACCCTAGGAAGCCTGGGGGCCAGGGAGTCACGCTCTATGCTACTGGCGAGGTCCCCTTGGGAACCTGTTCTGCTGTCTTGGGCAGATTTGCCAGGCTGAAAAAGGAGGCCGAAGACTACACGCGTGAGCACGCCCAGGCACTCGAGCGGCTGTACGACGACGCGGCGTCTGAGACAGAATTCAGGCAAATTCATATCAGACGTTTTGCTCGCGAGTATTTGCAGCTCGATTTTGACACCCTCAATGATGGTTCAAAGATGGTCTTTTTACAAACCCTTCATCGTGATAACAGGTTTCAAGTCGTCAAGTCGAGGCTAACGGCCGAAGTGAACATCATGCCAAAGAACTTTTACCGTGCCGGAAAAGTCGTCAAGGAATGGGCTAGAGCATATCAAGATGCTGCTGCTCGTGCTGCAAGTGGAAAGGATGTCTTGGCAGATCTTAGGAAGAATCCTCTGACGGATTTTATTAGCAAGGCTAGACGCTTGATCACAAAAAGCCGCAAAGTCCGCACTCCTACTGCGGAAGGCGTCCTCGGTCTGACGCTCGAAAACGCAGCGCCAAAATCGCGTCTCATAGAGCGCACATCCACTGGAGAAGACTTCAGTGAGAACGACAAGAAGATTATAATGTATCTGTACACAACTTACATCTTGAGGCCTTATAATACATCGCTCTCTAACAAGGCTAATAAAGCCGTGGGGTCCTTAATCCTCAGAGCCGTGGGTGCCTACCCTAAATTCGATCTGGATCATGAAGTCGGCATACTGTTTTTGCAGGAATTGGGTTGCCTCGATCCATGGTTTGTCCCCTGGGAACATCATGTCGCCGCACCCTTGCCTTTTCTTGGCCTCAACGAGCGGGCGAGGATCTTGACTGAAAAGCAAGATACGGCTCTTGCTGAATTGAATCATCAATCCGGAGCCGCCGCACCCCCTTTCCCAGATACCATGGCTCACATGCGCAAAGACTGGGGCAACATGGAAGTTTTTTGCATCGACCCCGCGAATACACGCCTTATCGACGACGGCATCTCTCTTGAAGCCTCTGACGAGCAGCCGGACCACCACTGGCTCCACGTTCATCTTGCTCATCCCAGTGCTTTCATCCCCCACGATCACGTCTTGCATGAAAAAGCCATGTTCATGGGCGGCGGTGCCTATTTGTATCATGACAACGAGCCCTCTTATCCGTACGAGCTCCTCCACACACTTAGCGTGGGTCCAAACAGGTCAGTGTTGACCTGTAGTACTCTATTGGCTCCCGACGGTACCGTCAAAGACATAAAGATGACTGCTGGAATTGTGCGAAATACCATCAGCATAGACGCGAAGATGCTGGGTAAAGTACTTGGCCTGAAAAAACCCTGGGTTAACGAGTTAGAGGTGGGCAAGCGGCCAAAGAGACAGATATCTGAAGAAGAGCACAGTAGGGAACCCAGAATCGACAGGCAGAAAATGGCACGCATCATGGAACACCTCCCGAAAATAAAGTTATTGCAGCAACTTGCGGCGGCCCGCAGTGAGGCTCGAAAGAGAGAAAACCCGAATTATCTTAGGATGAGGAGACCGCCTCATGCGACGACCAACGTTGAGTTTGAGCTCGATGGGCCCCCGGATGTTCGCTACGATAGAATCTTTAGAAGCGAGCATTGCGCTGGAGACCCTTGGATAAGGATGGTTTCATCCGTAATGGAAACGAATGACACATATGACACACAGGAAAACGTCATGCAGGACCCCGTACAAGGCGCTATGCTAATGACTCAAGAATCGGTTGGCGCATGGACCCGCGCCCGAGGCATTCCAATGATCTATCGTTACCAAGAATTCAGGCCCGGATACTCGTTGGAGAAATTGAATAGCTTAGGTCCTCACGAAGGATATTTGTTCTTCTTGCAAGGAGCGTCACTATTGCCAGCGCGCCATATAGCCCTCAACATGGCTCAAATGGTTTCCTGCACAAACCCACTGAGAAGATTCAAGGACATAGTGGCCCATTACCAAATTGATGCATATCTTAAGGCTGAGGCCGCAACGGGCCTTGCTTATCCGCCGAAAGATCTGAACGTTGCCTACCCCCGTTCGGCTGAGGACTTGAAACAATACATACAAGAGGAATCAGACTACCACGCCATACAGATCGCTCAAACGAAAGGAACCAACCATTTCAAAATGTTAGCTCTATTTAGAGCGGTACATTTTGGAGAAACGCAGGTGCCAGAAATTTGGGACGTGTTGATGGGGAATCCAGTCAGACTTGGGAAACGCACCGGCGATGACCAGTCTATGAAGGCCAAGCTCATTGCTTTCGACCTACCTGTGACTCTGGTATCTTCTGAAGAGGGTTGGGAAAAACAGGCAAAATTTCACCAATTCCTCCCAGTCAAAATCCTCAGGGTCAGACGCAACGACAATGCTATTGATTGCGTGGCTGTTGGGCCGCCCACCGATGAGCCTCGAATCAAGGACTATGCTTACCCAGAATTACGTCCGCGGTCGCTGGACGCTGAGGATGCTATGGCTAGGACAGCGCCGTAGCTAGCGACTTAGCACCGCAACAATCTTGAACAGATAGCGCAACCTATGGTGTCAGCTGTTAAGAGAATTGTTTTACACACGATCCAAATCAACTGCATAAATAAGCGACTCTTATGCATTGCTAGGCGCTGTTTGCCAACTAGGGGTAAATTTCAGCGACAATAGCTCGGCATTTTGATCGGTTGGACGGTGGGCCATCATTGATGCGCTACGACAAGTATTAACGATTTCTGGTGTTTTTTGCTGTACTCCTATCACTTCCTAGCAATCACCATTCATGCCGTGAAATAACTGTTTTGTGAAAGCTTCAATTGATGTATCTAGATTATTGCTCAGGGAGTCTATGTGCGGAAGGACGGTCAGCGTATCTGCGGAGTGGCCTCTAGCGATTTTTCGCGACGAAGTACTTTGCAGAAAGATCTCATGGCGAGCATGGTTGACAGAAACCACGCTGAGATCTTCAGATCTACGATGTCCTTATGTGGTCAACGTCAAAGCACGGACAGATCTTTTCCCTGTCACATACATCACTACCCCGGGAGACCGAAATTCTTCGGCCTTGAGAGTCGGAAGTGGACGTTGACTAACCCCGCTGTGTTCGCGAAAAGATTTCGTACCCTCTTTGTCCTGGAGGGAGGGTGGTTGAGAGAAGAGATTTAATGTAACCAGCTCAAAATGGAAGCCACTAAATGACAAATTCTGTCCAGCCTGGATGGAGGGTGTATACATTATGAGTTGACTGCACCTATTAAAGACACACAGCTCCATAACGAGTGGGTAAAGAGAAGCCTAGCGAGAGGATATCACATGAAAATCAAGATTGACAGGGAGTGAGGACAGCGGGAGTAGCCTTACGCGCTTGATCAGCTGCGAATCTCGGATACGAAGGGACTTTACAGGGGCTCCCTCAGATCACTAGTATTGCATATCCTCGAATGGGATTGGTGGCTGTCGCGGATGTCGCTGCCGCAATCTAGCCCCGCAGGCCCCATAATGCGGCCTGGACTTTAGTGGATAAATGCACTGCTGCCAAGCTCTTTTCCTGCTTGACACTCGCATGCGTAGTTGCAACAAGGTCAGCTACCCACGTCAAAGCTCCTTGTCAGTTCAATGATCTCTGCCGCCATATGACACACATAGTGCGTAAGCACTGAAACGTGACAAGAGGTGCGCGTAATCTCACACAGCGCTTTGCAAAACTTGTGTCCGTTCTGGATCTCAATGCACAGACCAGGAGGGGTGACATACCGATGCGCCAGGATCGAACCATGCCCGTCAGTCTTTGACTGGCCGAGAGACACCAAGATCTGCTGCAAGACGTTGTGGCGCTCTCAAGTTCCCGCCTGATAAGCTCAATCCAACTGCATGATCAAGACTATTGAACCCAGCAGAACGGTTCCCTCCAGTGGTCAAGACGTCCAGCTACGTCGTCCACGCGGCGGCATTTCGCCTAATCGTGAAGGCGTAATTGTACCTCCACGGACTCATATTGGTTGATCATATATGCATGCTCTGCCGATCCTGTGCTTTTGGAGCACCTAAGGGAGCTTGTCATGACCCCTGGCATCCGCTTGGCCGAGTTAAACAGACGTCTCAGGTTCTGATGGTTCGGCCATATTGGCATCTTTGAGCAGTAATAGTCCTTTTTCCAACATCACCGGAGGATCGGCAGTATCTGCTAGACAAGCATTGTGTCGAGTGAGGCGCGAGGTATCACGAGGCTCTGAAAACCGATAAGTAGTTAATCCGTTCCACGCCATCCTTCTGTCGCTCGCAGTGAGACCTTGCTCACTTCCCAAACACCGCGGAGAACATCTTGGACTTCATGTCAGTATCTATTTTTTGCCGACAGACGAGATTGACAAAACAGTTTCTCGAAATCCTCCCTCAGAGGCCTGAAATTTTATTCCCGGATCGCACTTTCCCGCGTCTCTAGATACTGGGAAGTTTCATGTCGAAAACGTGGTGTCCAACAAAGTCCTGTGGCTTGGCACCTTTCAACACCAACTTTACGAATGTTTGCCCTTTCTAATGCAGCTCTGAGACATCCTTTCCGACCCTTCTTTTAATTTAACTGAACTTGATACCGTGTTCTCCTCAACAGCATCCCAGGTCCCGATGAGGGCCGAAGGCGCAGACGATTTCCAACCAACACCTCCAACAACTCCGTCCGTCATGGTTATCCATGGGGAAGGGGAATTATCAAGGGACGAGGAGCCAATAAGAAAACCGAAGACAGAGAGACGACACGGCGCATGTAATCCTTGCAAAGCATCCAAAACCAGGGTATGACCACTTTATCAGCGGATTGGTACCCAGAGAACTCATCATCCCGCAGTGTGACGGAGCTGAACCATGTGGTGCCTGCCGAAGTGAGAAGCGCAAGTCTCGTACCTGCGAGTATTCCGTGAAGGCAAGAGGTATTGCTGCAGCACGCCAAGAGAGTGAAATGAGAAGGATGTCTCGTCGTCAGAGCACAAGCATCGACTCTGAAGACTCTGACTCCTACCCCGGGCACTCTCCTCAAGATGTGCCGTCGAGTCCGAGACAGAGTGCGGTCTACGTATCGACCTCATCTTGGCTGATGCATCAACGCATATCACTTATTGGGGTTGTGAACGAGGTAAGAAGAAGCGTAAACGCTAAAGTCGGAGCACTAATTGAGAGTAGTTCATACTAGTGAAACCCACAAAAGGTCAGGCACTGCAGCAAGTACGACGTGTACAGAATCGTTGGGCAGAGTTTCAGAAGCTTTTGTCAAAACCAAGCTGTGTCACAACCTTGTTCACCACAACTCCAGAGGACATAAGATCTCCAGAGAGCGAGCATGGCGATTCAGACGAATTGTTGCGCCTGCTGAATCAGTGGAGAGCTCGACTCAAGCAGATCAACGAGCAGATCTGTGAAGGCCATCTATTAAACGCATGGGTTTCGATTCCCCCTTTGCTACGAGCTGTGGAAGCTTACGAGCGTAAGCCTAGAATTAATCTTCTACGAGATCTTTGACTGATTTGTGTATTTTAGTTTCTGTGGATTGCTCAGAGCTCAGTCCCAAGGTTCAGGACGAGATCGCCTCGCTCTGCATTGCTCTGTTGGAATTAGAGCCTCTCCTGTCCTTCTTAAATGGTGGACAATCCCTGTTCTCAGCGTGGCACAGGTCAAAGTTCTTAGCCAGGAAAGTACGGCATCGCCAAATCAACGATAAGTACCTTGACCGTAGGCTCGAGCTCTTTCAGCACATACAGGATCTCCTAGAAATAGACACTTCCTGCGATAGCGGCATCTGGAAATTTCTTCATCAAGTCAAGATGATCAAAGACGCTATACCAGCAACGCCCCTTGAAAAACTCGCCATTTCCACTGTTGAAAAGGATTCATTTGCGGCCCAAGAACTGAGAGCCCTTTCGAATCTTGTCTTTGTGGTTATATATTGCCGGACAGCTACTGTGTGTGGCCATTATTCGCAAGAAGAATGTCCTCTACCACCACGAAACGCCGGTCCGTCGGACATTGTTCATGATCTCAAGCTGACTGCACCACGGCAGAGGGGTAACGAATGTGCTCAGGCCGTGAAACACGCAGGCAATGTCCTTGACGCGTTTGAGACGTTACGCCACATAGATGAGAAGAAACTTGCACACTCTTTGTTGCTGATACATGGGGCGCTGATTGCAGCTGTTGTTACCGGAGTTGCGGGATTGAGGGAAAAGAATGCAGACTGGGATGCTATCAAAAGAAGGCTAACTCGAATACAAACACACTTCGTTGATCTGAAGGATGTCAATCCAATGTGCCCAATATTTGACAAAGCTTTTGCTCTCTTCGAAGAATGTGATCAGAGAAAGATAACCTCGACATCCACGCCGAAGAAAAAACCCTTAGAGCTGGTATGCAGGGTCAGTGGTTCGACATCGGACGGGGACGAAGATGGTAACACATCGCCAGTCCTACCGGAGCAGAAGCCGAAGAAGTGGAAGTTGTCTGCTCAGCGCAAACGAAACATCAACGAGGTTGGGGAATCTGGCACGTCTTCACGAGTAAAGGCTAGGAAGCTTGTCAAGCACGAGATCCATGACCTGGGTCTAGCTAATCCGGTATTTGGCGGCGACACCTTTCGTCCCATTTCCCAGCCGGTTCTCGCCTTCGAGCACCATCCACAGATTGAGACAAATACCTACGACGCGGCTGGAGTAGGAATGGGCACACCATTTGCGTCAAATGCAACTACATCTTTCGCTGAGACGGCACCTCAGACCTCCATTTGGACGGCGTTGCCCCCTGATTATGTGCTATATTCTCCCAATGGAAATACTTGGCAACAGTCAAACATGCACCCTCCTATGGAATTGCCGTCAGTGTATCATTTCTGGCCTCCCTTAGCAAACAGCTATACAGGCATTGATGGGTTACAGCATCGAGTACAGTGCACTTCATTCCAACAAGATACAATTAGAGATGACTTTGCAGATCAGGCTGCGAATGCCGTTGAACCAGCGCAGACTGCAGGAAGTATAGACTCATCAACGCCGTACATGCAAGGCGACATAAATTCTGCATTGTTTGCTCAGCCTGTTAGTCAGAATATGCAACCGGGGAGTCATTTCTTTCACATGACAGCAAAACACTTCGAGGGACGCAAAGCCGAAGAAACAACAAACGCTTCTGCAGCACCTCAAAGAGCAGCAATAGTACGACGGGCATCGGTACCAGTCATTTCTACCAACTCACGATGTGAAGAGCACCAGCAAGAAGCCTTTTTGCCAATGTACGCCGAGTCAGCGTACCTTCTTCCGACGATACCACCACGAGCTGGATCTGTGCGTTCATACTCGGATCATTATCATGCTCTGCCGTCAGACCCCTTCTGTCGGCCATACGAAGAACAATTATACAACACTTAGACATTTTAGTATAAGCATGTCGTTTCAAGACTAGCTGGCTATGAAGACAGTGATCATATGCCACAACAAGGATAACTTGAATGACAACACCACCGCCGCCGCCACTTTGAAAAGAACCTTTATTCTGTGAGAGACTCGAAACTTCGAACCCAAAAAAGCGCTAGCCAAGCAGCGATCTTGAGTAAACCGGAATATATTCAAAGGTTGGACGAAAGTGACTATTGTTTGGTGACCTGTCACAAAAACCAGTTTGAGCATGCTGGCGTAGGCGATCGGTAACGACATTGTCCGCATTCAATGGTTTCGGGTCCATGGAGAACCCTGGACGGACTAGTTCAGAACTGCAAGTTTGACTCCTGAGGTACATCCTAAAGCCAACTCGGTTGAACATGGTACTGCATATGTTCGGTACTTTAGGTACAAGGTACATCAAAAGATGTCTAGACGTCCCTGTCGATATGATGACATAAATCCGAATGTTAGTATTGGTTTTACCCTTGTCAGTGCATGGCTTGTGATACAAATGCCGAGACCCTGAAGATCTCGCTTGATCGATTCAAGCCTCACTCTCGCCTTGGGGTCGCCGATCAGAGCCCTGTGCTACCTGATCGACGACGACAGAAGTGAGGTACAAACTGCGATTTGTCCAGGGTATAGAATGCGCGACGCATGGTCCTTAGGATCAAGAAATGTGGTAGCCTGCATGCCTTAGGCGCTCAGGCAGGCAGCTTGCACCTAAATTGGCAGGACGATGCGCGTGAAGAATAAAGTTGCACTCCATCGGATTTCAGCTGTTGCGTGCGGCCATCTCCAGCGTCTTCAGCGCCTTTTATCTTTCCGAGGCCTGCCGCGACGAAGCTGATGTTTAACTCTACAGCTTCAGCGCGTGCAGCATTGAGTCAGGGGCGTTGGGGAAGTGAAGTATCAAGATGCTGCCACCATTTGATTACTTCGACCATGTTCGTGCATGGTAAGTGAAACATCTACACCAAGGCCACTCACTCGAATCCGCCAACCAGCCTTCCATGTGCTTCGCGTACAGCGTGCGCGCTATACGGCCTGTTTACCATGCTAATCGCATTGCAGCTCTTTGAAGCAACAGCAGCGCCAACAACGCTTCGCTGGGCTGCCCAGCTCGTACCGAGGTCCCCTAACCCAGGCACAAATTGATATCCTGAACCAGCCTATCGCTTCATTGGTCCAAGATGTCAAAGATAATACGACCACCCCAATAGCCGTCCTTCAGACATACGGTAAGACAGCATCGATCGCGCAGAAGCAGACAAATTGCGTGACAGAACTGCTTCTACCTGACGCGGAGGAATGGGTCAGGAAGGGCGAAATTAATCTTGATGGGCCGCTCGCAGGCGTCCCCGTCTCACTGAAAGACAGCATCGCCGTTGGTGGCTTCGATGTCACAGTTGGCTATTCCCGATATGCCAACAAGCCCTACGCAGAAGATGGCGTCATGGTCAAACTCCTCAAACGGGCTGGCGCAATACCCCACGTCAAGACAGCACTCCCAATCACCCTCCTCTCTTTTGAATCAACCAACGACGTCTGGGGCGTTGCACGCAATCCCCACAACCCACGATATTCGCCAGGCGGCAGCACAGGCGGCGAAGGTGCCATTCTTGCCATGAACGGCTCAAGAATTGGCATAGGCTCCGATGTCGCAGGCAGCGTCCGCGTCCCTGCGGCCTGGTCCGGCATCTTCTCCCTCCGCTGTTCCACCGGCCGCTGGCCAAAAGTGGGCTTAAACACTTCCATGCCCGGCCAGGAAGGTATCCCGTCAGTCTTCAGCCCCATGGCCCGTACCCTGGACGACTTGACCTACTTCACCAAGTCCTTCATTAGCATGAAACCCTGGGAAGTGGACTACACCGTACACCCGAACCTCGATTGGCGCCAGGATCTCTACGACGAAGTCCTGAAAAAGAGTAGTTTGCGTATTGGCGTTATGCGCTCTGACAATGTCGTACCGCCATCTCCGGCCATCGCCCGTGCATTGGACCTTACGGTCACGGCGCTCAAAGCGTCCGGCCACGAAATAATTGAACTCACGCCTGACAAGTTTCCCTCGCAAAACACACCCCTCGATGGACTCCGGATCGCATCAACTCTCCTCTGCAGCGACGGCGGGCAAACCTACAAATCCTTCTTCCGAACCTTCGAGTGGATCGATCGCGGTGCCCGCCAACTCTACTTCTACGGCTCCCGCCTGCCCCGCTTGTTCCGATACATGCACTACCTCTGGGTCCGCTACATCCGTCGAGACCCCATCTTTGCGTCGCTCCTCCCGCACTTTAGCCACCTCAGCGCCCAGGAGAGCTGGTCCTGGGTCGCCAAGCGCGAGACCTTCCGCGCTACCTGGTTCGACTGGCTCCGCCAACCCGCCCAGAACTTTGACCTACTATTATGTCCTGTCAATGCTACACCCGCGCTCCCGCATAACGCAATGCACGACGCGGTAAGTAGTTGCGGATACACCTTTCTCTTCAACTTGCTGGACTACAGTGCTGGTGTGATACCTGTGACGAAAGTCGACAAGGTGCTCGATAAGTTACCAGAGGGGTTCAAGGCAACAAATGGAATCATGGAGGGGGCGTACAAGTATTACGACAGCGAGAAGATGGAGGGGTTGCCGTGTGCGGTGCAGGTCGTGGGCGGGTTGCCGCTGAGGTTGCAGGAGGAGAGGACGTTGGCGGGGATGAAGAGGGTAGTTGATGCGTTGGAGGCGAATGGCGTCGTGTACGAGCACATCAAGGTCGAAAGGTTGCAGGAGTTGCTTGAGGGGGAGAAGTCATGAATGCCTCGAATGGTCGATAGGCAATGAACGACAAGCGCGAATGGAAAGGGTGACTGTGTGTGGTCCCTGGATAACTGTCTAGCTTACCGTCGTATGGTACTTATCCGTTCTGCGTACCTCTTTGGCGCTTAACCCAACTGTTGCTGGATTGCACCTACCCACACCTCCATCACCAGGACCAAAGTGCGCGCTGCGATTGTAGTCCAGTATCTTTGTTCGTCCCTCACAAATTCATCCGCTCATCGGGTCCATGCTGCAACGCCATACCTTCCCTCCCCTACAAATCGCACCTCCCTCTCGAACTCTGGGGATGATCACTTACCCACACTCAAATCGTCTTCCAGAACCGTAGATGCCTATCTTGCCGACACGATCACGCGAGACGCCTGTGTATCTATTCAGCAAGCTCAGCTGGTCACTCTAACTGCTGCGAGCCGGCGCCTCTGATCCTAACCTCGTTTCCCAAATGAGTTGTCTCTAGGACAGAATCCGGGTTGCAGCGACTGGGATAGGGGAAGTAATTGGGGAAGCCTTTGTCGGATATCAGAAGGCCGCGTGGATTTAAGTTGCGGATCTGGAAGACGTGGATTAGTTGAGGGTGTTTTGTGCGCTTGGCTTTTTCTTGCTCGAACTCGCGATGTTCAGATCGGATGTTATGAGTGTAGGTGGGTGTGAAACAAAGTAATGGAAGCAATGAGCAAGGGCGGAATTCCGGACCTATGGACAGGGGAGGGAGCGAGGGGGAAGAGGAATTGTTTCAGTGCTCTTGATATGTGGTGTGCTTGTATCTACCTCGTCTACGGTCTTTGCGACCTATCTCGCCTCCGTAGAAAAGTGGGTTCTATTTTAGCCTTCGGTGTCCTCCTCGGTTGCTTCGATCGAAGGTAATTCCCTGGTAGCACCGATCGACCGATCAATCTCTTACTCAGTCGTCTATGATCCAGGACCAGCAGGAGCAATATCCTTCGCAGTCTGCGGCTGCCAGCTCAACTTGTCCTTCCCGTAGATCTCCAGCGCCGGTTGTGACCAGCTCTTCGTCCCGTCTAGTAGACCCGTCCGAATGACGATCTTATCACCGAGGGCGTGCTGTCATCGAAGATCAGCCCCCAACCTCTCACGTGTCACAGGGGAGAAACATACCTGATGATGGTAAGGAGAACTGGTGCAGTTCGCGCAGAAGAAGCAGTCGACCGTGTTGCCCGAGTCGCCCTTGTACGTGTACACCTTCAGGTCGCCTTTGGTGAGCTTGAAGGCGTCTTTTGGTGCGAGCTGGTTCAAGGTATACTCGCCGCCTGATTGGAGCTTGCAGGCGTCGCAGTGGCACAGGATGTGAGATTGGGAGTCGGCGTCGAGCTCGACTTGCCATTCGACGGCGCCGCAGTGGCAGTGGCCTTTGTATGTTTGAGACATTGCGAGGGATGCGGTGCTGTTCTTGATTCGGGGAGGCAGCTGTAGTTAGACGCTAAGTGGGAAGGTCACAGGGCATTGCAAGGAGTGGGTGAGAGGCGAGCTATATACTATTCATACGGTAATGACGATGATGATGCAAATGCAGCTCGAAGCTGTTCCATGGCTAGGGTCAGGATCTCGGCCTGCCTTACCCGCTTGCTTCAAAGTATTTGGAAGACGATATCTTAGGCCGTGGAAATAGCTGAGGATCCGCGACACTTTAATGCAGCCATTTGCGATGTCTGAGAGGTATAGGTCAAATCACTTCGGCGAAAAAAAGCGCCCCCCTGCGACCCAAAATACAGTTGCGTCATGCTCCGGATGCTTATACTGGCCCCCGCAGCTGCAGAGGGTAGAAGGAAGCAAATGCCAAGCTTTATAATTTGATATTGTTTTGACGAATAAAGCGTCAGCACGACGGGCGTCATCCGGCTGTGCTAGCTGACTGCCGGCATTCAATGGAGCTTGCAAGTAGAGCAGTAAAACAGATAACGAGTGTAGCTTTGCATAAACGAGACGTTGTCGGATGCAAAGCCCGACGCAGATCTGCTGGATGGGCAAGATCTCGAGTTTAAGAGGTGCAGCGACCACGCGAGATATTCAAGGAATGCTCCTCGAATCTCGATGCTGAGGCAAGGTTTCGCATGATCAATCTCATAAGCAGTAACGCACAGAAGGAGGGGATGTCTGGCCATACCTGGAGCCTGGAGGCCGTGTCATCTCTACACACTAATGATTCCAGGTCTCTGGCTCCACTCGTGGCCATGCTGATATGGGGTATTAGCACGGACGGGGAGTGCAGCATCGGACTTCTCGTGAGGTCATTTCGACACACCGAATAGTGCTGTTGTACTCCATGGGCCAGGAAAATCAAGGTTCACAAAGTAGAGCCAATAAAGAAGCAAGCGCGTGGTGTATGGCTAATATATATGTACATTCGCAGCAATACGACAACCAACAAAATGACGCTATAGACACAAGATCCACCCAGCACCAGTGCTAAAGATTATCAGCGTTCCCGAAATTGTCCTGCATAAATGAGTCCCCCAACAGACTGGGCCTATGTCCCGTAAGTGGTCGTGTTACCGTTCGCTGCAGGGATCATGCTCTCTGTGGCTCTCTCAGCCTCCATCTCGAGCTGATACCTCTTCATGCTCCTGCTCTTGATAGCCGTATATGCTACCAATGCAGTGCCGACTACAACAGCACAGCCCAAAAGGATTAGATTGACAGGTATGGGATTGGAGTCAAACGCAATATGCGTCAAAGCGTCGAGTGGACTTTGGACAAAATTGAGAATCCCAGCCAAGCAGATGATCAGACCATAAACTTTTCCGAAGGTTTGAAAGCCAAACACTTTAGCCGAGTAATCTGACACCGCTGTATAATAGAATGGTCGATAGACCACAAACAGACACACATTGGCAATCGCTGCCCACATGTACGGCAAGCATCCTAGCACACCAATGACTGTGGCGAAGAAGACAAGGAGACCCAAGGCGAAAGGCGTCGAAGTGTGGTCCAGCACAGTGCCGATGAATGGTATGGAAAGGACGCCTCCTACAGGCAAGGCAATGTCGAAAAAGCCATTGACGGTTTTGGCACGATCTTCTGAGCCAAGCAGCCAAGTCTCCTGCGAACGAACAGTGGCAACGAAATAGTTGATGCGAGTCATCTGCACGACAGTGAATAGCGTGATCAGAACGAACCACCAGGTCTTGATCTGCTCCCATGCTGTATAACCATGCAAAGCCCCCCACACGCCGCTGCGAGTGTTCTTCTTCTCCTCTCGCGTCGCCCTTTTAGTATTTGTGCTCTTGTCTAGCAAAGATTGTATCTCCGTGGCCGTGCTATCCCTGCGTTCTCGGTGAAGCTGGCGCTCATCTTCATCGTACTCAGGTGGCGTGGGAATGATTACCTCGTGTTCCGCTTCCTCAATAACCTCGCTCACCGACTTGTAGGAGTCCTTTGGCATAAGGAACAGTTGCACTCCCAGAATAAAAGCCGGCACGATAAGATAGGTGAGGAAGAGCCGTTGTGTGTTGAGCCTTCCATGAGTAGCCTCGTAAAGAAGCCGGAAAAGAAGAAACAGGGCGGAGGAGGAATCAAAGGCGCCTGTTAGAAGGGCCAAGATGAGTCCAGAGTGCTGAGGAAAGGTGTTGGACAGCTGAAATGACGAAATGAACACGAAAGGACCCCCCAGCGCAAGGAACAGGTAGCCGGGAATGTAGGCATCCACCGGTAATTGAGCTGCAAAGCTGAATAGCAGAGTACCAATGGCCAGCAAGATGCTTCCAATCACACCACACACTCGAGGACCATACCGGTCGAGAATAGTACCGATCGGCAGAGCGGCAACGTTTGTCGAGACCGCAGCGATGGTGAACATCAGATTTAGCCTGATCTCTTGCATATAACAAGGTGTTGTGCCATCTTTTATCTCTTGCGTAGTGCAGTAATTCTTGTAGACTCCTTCATCGATGAGGATCGGTTTGATGGCTGCGTATCCGAATACCACTCCGGCAGCAAACAGGCAATAGGCTATGGCGATACAGACTTGCAGGATCCTCTTCGCCTTTGACACCTCCTGGAATTGCAGCGGTAGGACGACATTTGGTTTCGCATCGCAATGAGATTGTGGCATCGGGTTGAAGCTGAGTCTTCTCGGTAAAGATGCATTAGAATCGATTGTGTCTCGTTCGAAGCCCTCAATGGAGGCCACTCGAGTGAGTGACATGATGGACTATATACCGCAGGCTACGGGATATGCGTCTGAACCTTAAATGACGTTAACCTGGTTTCCTGCCGGAACGGCTGCGGTGAGTGGTGGATGGGGATGTCTACAGGCAATTCGGCGGCGGCGAGACTGCGTGCGGAGTAGACTGCTGTGCAATGGGAAGGCAGAGCTGGGGTTGGAGAAGCCAGCTAGTGGTTTTCTGACGGCAGTAAACCTCACTTCGGCGCTGTCTTGCATGTCATACACATCCTCTGGATGAGTGTCTGTTGTTGAAGTTTGGCATAACAGGTGAGTGCTGGAGTAGAAAAGAACTTGTGTCGAGTGTTGGTAGCAAGAAATGAGCTGCGAGGAGGCTGCAGGCTGGCGATAAGATATTTGGTCTGGCTGCTGATAACGCAGAGATTTTCGTCCATCGTGGGGTAACGCCCGGAACTACAGAAGCTGCTCATTGGCTGGTGGACACTTCGGGCGCTGGTAGCTTCGCCGCCATCGTATCTGGGTTGCGAAGGGAAAGTTGAGATCTATCCAACAGTGTCCTTACTGCCTCGAGTGTCAAATAGTGCTTCTGTAAATTCAACCAGTTATTGCTTCGTACACCAAACCCTGCATGACAGTCAGCAGGACACCTATCAGCAATTACAGACGGCCATGACAATTCGACGCGCATTAGCTGTTTGACCCGAGTCAAGACATGAACCTCCTTGTGATAAGTGGTGTTTTGTGGCCGAGAGGCCACCGCCGAGATTTCAACGTCATCAAGAGAAGCTGCGCGGCCCGTCCATACAAAGCCAAGTCTCGTATGAACCAAATCGATTGACCACAGAATCAAGAGGGAAGGTAACCTAACGTGGTATTGTTCTTAAATTGAAAGCCATCAAACATGTCATCGGAGTGATTGTGCCGCGGCGCCGATCAAACCACCGCACAATTATGGCCTTGCGAAAGTTTCAGCCGCGGATCAGGGTCATGGCATTGGCCTTTAGCTCATGTGTTCTATGGTCGCTGGATACTATGTTATACATTGCTCTTTGAGTGTCGCGTCATCCAGCGTCCCCATCAGTCGCGGGATCTGAATGAACTGTCGATTTATTGCGATCGAGTATACATGGAAGAACCGAGTAGTTGGAGGAAACGGGCTTAGAAGTCTGGAAGGAGGAACTCGCTCCAGCTTGAGCTTAAGAATGTCACCGCCGCCTGTAGATACAAAGTAATCAGTGATGCTGCCCTTATTGCAGAGTACGGCTGTGAGCGGAAGCGGAACTCTAGCACTTACTCCGAACATTGCCACACTTATCACCACGCTTGCGTTATCTTCTGATGTCAAGGCCTGATAGATGCTTGAGATGTAGCCCTCTGGCTTGCCCTGGCGACGAGCGGGTTGGATAGCAACTCGTTTAGGAGGCATGTTCGTCGGACGGATGATCGACTAATGAGAGTGACGCCGCGTTTTGAACACAATTCAACAAATATGCCTCAATTGGAGTCTTTAGGAGGTCAAATAACCGGCTCGGATGTACTGCTGGTAGAAGTTGATGGTGAGATGTTGATGAAGAAGGTGTCACTTTCTTGCACATCTCGAAAGATTTCGGGTCGTATGTCAGATGTTTGCTCAGTTTGTCGCTAGCGTAGTTCGACGTCCTTAGGAACAAGACTACAAGAACACCACATACGACTTAGAGACCGCTTGCAAGGCTTTTGCCTCGTCTAAGTATTGATGGCTTCTTCAATCTCTGTATGCCCGGCCTAAAGCCCAAGGACGAGACCATTATGTCGTCGAACGTTTTCCCTCGGCCGACTGCTGGTCTGAAGCGCAAAGCGCGTGATCCCACCACAACCCTCGTACGCTCATCGGTGAAGAAGGCCGTGAAGCACAGTGAATATGACTCTCCCCATGGTGTAAGGAACGGCCATGCTACAAACGGCTCCAAACTAGCTTCTGTCCAAGATGAGCGGGACGAAGTCGAGAACGACCAAGAGGCAGGCCCTGCGCCCCCTTCAGAGAATGACATTGAAGACGGCGACGGTGAGCCTGAAGATGATGAAGAGGGCCGATTCTTTGGCGACGGTGTTACCAAGGAAGAAAGGGACGTGCTAGACTTTATCGAGCAGAACGAAGAGGGCGGAGAGGAAGAGGAGATCAACCTGGCGTGGCTGAAAAAGACTGTCCTCAATTTCGAGCGCAAGATCAACAAAAACGCCGAGCTACGGGCAAAGTACGAAGATGATCCCATGAAGTTTGTATCTAGTGAAGCGGATCTGGATGCCGAGATCAAGGGTCTGAGCCTACTCTCAGAGCATCCCGAGCTGTACAAGGATTTGGTAAGGTCTGGCTGCAGTGATAGTTTGGTTGGCCTACTTGCGCACGACAACACGGATATTGCTATAGCTGCGTGTGAAGTCATTGCTGACCTCATTGACGAAGATTCGGGCGTACCAGCTGAAGAGTGGTCGGTGCTGGTGCAGAGCATGTTGAAAGCTGAGCTTCTCGACCTGCTCATAAGCAATCTCCACAGACTGGATGAGACAATCGAGAGCGACGCCGCAGGAATCTACCATGTGTTGAATGTCATGGAGAATCTGCTCTCCGACGTGGAGAATGCGGAGAAGCTGGGGTCGGAGATGAAATTGCTTGAATGGCTCCTGGCAAGAGTCAAACGGTCTGATGATGGCTCCACGAACAGGCTGGGTCAGAATCGTCAGTATGCTGCCGAAATTCTGGTTATTCTTGCACAAAACAATGAGAAGAATGTCTCACGCTTGGTAAGACTAGGCGCGGTTGATATACTCCTCCAACTTTTGAGTACATGGCGACGGCAAGATCCGGAGAAGGATTCCGACGAAGAAGAATTCGCGGAAAATCTTTTTGACTGCCTAGTCGCTCTGGTTAAGGATCAGTCAGGGTGTGAAAAGTTCATCGAAGATGAAGGTTTGGAGTTGTGCTTGATAATGCTAAAGGAGGGCAAATTCTCGAGGCATGGTGCTTTGCGCGTCCTCGACCACGCAACCAGTAGTCGTCATGGAGCCGCATTATGCGAGACTCTTGTCGAGAAAGGAGGTCTCAAGCAGCTTTTTACTACGTTCATGAAAAGCAAGAAGGTGGAAAAAGAATCAGTCGAGCACATTCTTGGCATCTTCGCGTCCATGCTTCGCTTCCTGCCCGCGGGCTCGGCGACGCGAATACGGATGCTTGCAAAATTCGTTGAAAAAGACTACGAGAAATGTTCAAGATTGGTCGAACTGTGGAAGGAGTACTCGGGTCGGCTTGAAGTCGTTGAAGCCCAGATTTATCGAGAGAAAAAGAGCTTGGCTCAAGCTGAGATTGACGAAAGCGAAGATGAGTGGTTGTCTAGGAGGATGGATGCAGGATTATTCCCTCTGCAAACCTTGCATGTGATTATCGCATGGTTGATGGCAGAGGACGATGGTGCAAGGAGATACTTAACTGAATCTATCCACAAGCAGAATGCTCAGGGAATGAGCGTCATCCGCAGGAGTCTGCAGGAACAGAGAGACGGTGTAGAGGTTGGGGTCGGTGAGGAGGCACTCTCAGCACGGGAAATGTTGGACGCTTTGATCAGATGCATACAATGAAACCCAAACCAGTGAGTACTGGTGCTACCTTGGGTATCTCAGATGCATCACTATCGATCCTGCGCCTGTAGATAATATGATACTGCTGTTTCGAGAGCACCCCAAGTCGACGGTTTAGTACGGCGCGTAGTCACGTGATCGTCCGTCGCGCCACCCTTTGGTTGCCAGCCTGCAGTTCCATCGGGCAAGAAGTGCATCTTGCCTCGTCGAATTCCAACCCTCTTTCCACCATCTCCCACCTAACTATCATCGCAAGCCGCCCAGGTAGGAATACTGAAGTCTTAGTTGATCTCTCAGCACTGGGCGACGACAACTTGCGGCACGAATTGCATTGGCAAACCTGCGCAGCCTGCGACGACCACGTCCTCGCACTGGTTGAGACCAATCTTTTTCCCTCGAACCTCGCACAACCTTCACAATGGCTGAATACGATGTAGAAGAGCCGTACATCAACGGCGACTATGGCGCTGGCGAGGATCAGGAGCTGACAGAAGACGACTGCTGGGAAATCGTGACCTCTTTTTTCCACCGAAAGAATCTGTGTTCTTTACAGATCGATTCCTTCAATGATTTCATAAAACACCAAGTGCAAGATCTGTTCAACGAAAAAGGTTCTGTAACTGTTGATCAAACAGAAGTTCCCATGGATGAAGACGATTCCAATCCCGTAGTGATCAAACGCCATGAAATCAAGTTTGGCAAAGTTACAATGTCCAGACCAACTCATACAGAAAGCGATGGCAATATCATCGATCTCATGCCGCACGAAGCTAGACTCAGAAGCCTGACATACGCTGCACCTCTCTACTGTCACATGGTACGCGAGACATGGTATGCGAAAACAAAACCGTGGGACTCAGGCTTGCAAGAAGAAGGTGTACAGGATGACCTTGGCCGAACTTTGTACTGGCGGAAAGGCGACGGACCTGACGATCATGAAGAAGAAGACGAACTCTTCGTTGGCAAGATACCCATCATGGTCAAGAGCTCTCCATGTCACCTCGTTGATCCCGTGCGGTTTCCAACAGAAGACGAATTGTTTGCATGGGGAGAATGTCCCTACGATCAAGGCGGGTATTTCATCATCAATGGCTCAGAGAAAGTACTCATTGCGCAGGAACGGAGCGCAGGCAATATCGTTCAAGTCTTCCAGAAAGCAGCTGTTGCTCCGTTCACTCATCTGGCGGAAATCAGAAGTGTTATTGATAGAGGCAACCGCATCATGTCGCAGTGTACTGTCAAGCTGTACCGGCGAGGCGAAGGCCCAGACGGCAGTAAGCTGGACAACGTCATAAAAGTCCAACTGCCCTATGTGAAAATGGATATTCCACTTACCGTTGTGTTTCGCGCACTTGATGTTGTTTCAGACATGGACATCATAGAGAAGATCTGCTTTGACCACAAGGACAAAGAGATGATCGACAAGTTGATGGGCTCGATTCAGGAAGGTCAGGTCATCCAAAGCGCAGAGGTTGCAAGAGATTTTATCGCAAGGCGCAGCAACCAGCCCAATCTGCGAGCCGCGGATCGTCAAAAGCAGGCCATGGACATCTTGACCAAAGAGTTTTTGCCACATATTGGACAGACGCCCGATGCTCAAATAAAGAAAGCGTACTTCTTGGGCTATATGGTTGCGAGGATGCTGAAATGTGCGCTGGGCAGAACAGAGCCCGATGACCGCGATCATCTGGGGAAGAAGCGTATCGATCTCCCAGGTCCGTTAATGACGACTCTGTTCCGCCAACAGCTTGACAAGGCCACAAAAGATCTCACGAGATACATGGAGAAGCGGATCCAATCTGGACAACCAATACTGATGAAGGCCGGATTCAAAGGCACCATAATCACAAATGGTCTCAAGTACTCTCTTGCTACAGGAAACTGGGGCGATCAGAAGAAGCTCGACAAGGCAAAAGCTGGTGTGTCACAAGTGCTCAGTAGATACACTTTTGCCGCAACGCTTTCGCACATGAGAAGAACAAATGCTCCTATTGGCCGGGAAGGGAAGATCGCGAAGCCACGACAATTGCACAACACACATTGGGGTTACGTGTGCCCTGCAGAGACTCCTGAAGGTCAAGCTTGCGGGCTCGTCAAAAACGTGGCCCTACTGTCTCTGGTTTCTACCAGCCACAACGCTGAACCCTATCACGAGTTTATCTTCAATAAAGGCGTGACCGCTATTGAGGAGTGGGACCCTAGGTTAGAACCAGATGTGACCAAGATTTTCGCAAATGGTGTATGGTTCGCCGTGATGATTGGAGATCCCAAGTATGTGGTCGATGAATGCCGCCGGTTGCGACGCGATGGGACAATGGACTACGACTTCAGCTTAGTCTGGGACATTCGAGAAAAGGAATTCCGCGTCTCGGGCGATGTCGGGAGAATTATCCGCCCTCTGTTTGTGGTGGAAACAGATCCAGGCAGTTCAAAGTTCGGCCGGCTTGCTATCACAAAGCAAGATGTTGATAGAATTCGGATGGACAACTGGTACATCGAAAACCCTAACGAAGTTCGAGACGAGAGGGACGAGCCATTACACTGGCATGATCTCGTGAGACGTGGCGCTATCGAGTATCTGGATGCTGAGGAAGAAGAACAAGCTATGATCATAATGACTCCAGAGAACCTTGCTGATGCTCAAGCTCGAGCTCAAGGTTACGAGATCGAAGAGGATGATGATCCGTTGCGCCGAACCACGGTACCGCTGGCACCGAGTGCTACAACATTCACACACTGTGAAATTCACCCAAGTATGATCCTTGGCGTATGCGCCAGTATCATTCCCTTCCCTGACCACAATCAGTCACCTCGAAACACTTACCAGTCTGCTATGGGTAAGCAAGCGATGGGCATCTTCTTGACCAACTTTGATCAACGCATGGAAACAATGTCGAATATTCTCTACTATCCGCAGAAACCTCTGGCTAGAACACAGGCGATGAACTACCTCAAATTCCGTGAGCTTCCTGCAGGACAGAATGCTATCGTAGCCATCGCCTGTTACTCAGGCTACAATCAGGAAGACTCGGTTATCATGAACCAGAGTTCGATCGATCGTGGTCTGTTTCGATCACTCTTCTATCGTGTGTACCAAGAGCAGCAGAAGATGATGGGACAAAACGTGTTCGAAAAGTTTGAAAAGCCTTCCAGAAAAGACACCCTACGGCTCAAGCATGGTACTTATGACAAACTTGATGAGGATGGTATTGTCGCGCCAGGCGTTCGAGTCGTAGGGGAAGACATCATTATGGGCAAAACCGCCCCAATGGCACCGGATGCGGAAGAACTTGGCCAACGGCAGAAGACACATGTCAAGCGCGATGCTTCGGTTCCCCTGAGATCAACAGAGTCCGGTGTTGTGGATTCTGTCATGCTTACACAAAATCAGGACGGACAGACGTTCGTGAAGGTTAGAGTGCGGAATACAAAAGTGCCTCAAATTGGCGACAAGTTTGCTTCCAGACACGGACAGAAGGGCACAATCGGTATTACATACCGGCAAGAAGATATGCCTTTTACACGGGAAGGAGTAACACCCGATCTGATCATCAATCCGCACGCTATCCCGTCGCGTATGACGATTGCCCACTTGATCGAATGCTTGTTATCAAAGGTCGCCAGTATTCGGGGAGAAGAAGGTGATGCCACCCCATTCACTAGTGTGACGGTGACCCAGATATCCGAGCTATTGCGCTCTATGGGATACCAAAGCCGCGGCTTTGAGGTTATGTACAACGGACATACGGGCCGCAAGCTGGTCGCGCAGGTCTTCCTTGGCCCAACGTATTACCAGCGTCTCCGTCACATGGTTGATGACAAAATCCATTCCCGAGCCAGAGGCCCGACACAAATTTTGACTCGCCAACCGGTCGAGGGCCGTGCACGAGACGGTGGTCTCCGATTTGGAGAAATGGAACGTGATTGCATGATAGCTCACGGTGCTAGCTCTTTCTTGAAAGAGAGACTGTTCGATGTATCGGATCCGTTTCGAGTCCATATCTGCGACATTTGCGGCCTGATGACGGTCATCGCCAAGTTGAAGAAGAACACTTTCGAATGCAAGAATTGTAACAACAAGAATAAGATATCGCAGATATACATCCCTTACGCTGCAAAGCTACTTTTCCAGGAGCTCTGGAGCATGAACATAGCAGCAAGACTGTACACTAAGAAGGGCAGTTGAAGCTGCAGTGAAGGATTTCAGACAGCTAATGACGTGGGGCATGGCGCTTGGGCGTATACTGGACGACGCGCGGATATCGAAACGAAAGTGTGGCTTGCTGCCTCAAAGCATTTTCAGATTACACACCTAGATTTGATCCAATAGCAGTGCATACCTCTGGTTGAGTAGTTTTGGCGCTGAAGGAAGCTGGGCGCTTAGACGTCTGCGACAATACACTTGGCGTTTCAGAACACTTCATCTATTCCCGTAACATTCACTATCGTCCATTGATCCTCTTGTGACACAGTCGCTTCCCAACACGAACATGCCATTTTCGTCTATTGCCTTGAAAGATCGAAATTATGTTCACCTTGCTCGTCTTCAGGCTACATACTCCGCATGTCCATACCGTCAGGTGAGTCGCTCGTTAGCCGCATGTTGAGCCTCGCTACTCCACACGGGTGGTTGGACAGAGCTTGGAATAACTGTGGTTGAAGCGGGCCAAATCATGGCTGTGTGTTTCTGGCCTTGCTTGGTTTGACAGCGCGAGGAGATATAAGACAAGAGTGCTGGTCGTAGCTTTGGTCTAGCTTAGCCATACATAACCACCAACAACATTCAAAGCACTTTCCTTTGTGTCTTTACTCAGTTACAGACATATATCATTCAGTTGTTTCGATTCTTTCCTTTGTGGGAAACTTGCAGCGTTCAGCATCGTTCTAAAAGTTCAGTTCTCGACGGGCTCCTTCAGCACCACTTCTATAACCAGCAAGCTTGTCAGCTCATCACTATTTCGAGATCCACGTCGTCAGCACCTGTCCATAGCTCAGACGGAGCAAAGAACACCTTGTTTTCTGGGATATTTTCAGCCTCATCATCATGTTGGGTAACCAGGGCGCCCTCGGGGCTACATTCGTTCTCTCGCGATATGCTCAGGCAGCATCCATGATCGCCATCATCGGCATGGCTTCCAACTTCATTGCTGAGATGGTCTCTGCAAATATCTCTCCTTCTGAAGTTCTTGTGGGCACCCTCAGTGTGGTAAGTAGTGCTCTACAGCTCACTTAACCTGCACTAACAGCAAATTCCAGGTCTGCATCGCCGTTCTTTATTGCGCCATCACAGTCATTCTCTTCTTAGACAATCTGTTGCCCTACTTGATCAACGCCATCATTGACTCCCTTTTCCTGATTGCACTTGTTGTCATCGCCGTCATTGTCGGCAAGCCACTGTCTTATCTCAACTGCCAGGTCATCGGCGACTCGTACAGCAGTGCATCGAGCGCTTTGTCCTTTACCTCGGCACTGAAGAGCAGTCTTGTCAATGAGGGTGGCAGGATCGACTACGGCAACTGGATTGGAGCAAACAAGTCAACCTGCCTGCAGATGAAGAGCATCTGGGGACTGAGTATTGCGCTTTGGTAAGTGCCAGGGCATGTCAGTCATGAGGTAAGAGGGGAGCTAATCGTCTATCAGCGTCTTGTTCTTCTTGTCTGGTGTTAGTGCGGTTTGCTTGTGGAAGCGAAACAAGTCAGGAGCTGCTGCTGAGAAGGGTGAAGCTTGAGCAGCTACTGAGTAGCTCTTTCTAGTCTTTCACGAAATTTGTTTAGAGGCATCGGCATTGGACAAAAGGTCTGCATCATCTAATACTTGCATCAACGCCTTGAGGATAAGAATTGGTATTACGGATCGCACCTTCCGAAGACGTTGTGCGTAATAATTAGTAGCACCCACTGCTTCCGGCGAGCTCGATAAAAACGATTCGATACACTCTCCATGAAATCTGTGCTCTTCACATGATGATCGCCCTTACGACACGTGTCGTCTGGTGAATGGCCGATCAGAAATTTGCGCGTTTCACACCCCATGCCTTCGCTACCATGAAGTAGTGGTGCGCAATCGTACGGGGGAGCATGATCCCAGTAATCTGGAAATAGCGGCTGATCAGCGTGCTTGCTTAGAGGCTCGCCGGCTGCCTGGGCTCGTGTCATCGAGCGCCATAAAGCACGAGTCCCAGCAGACGAAATTCCACGTACTGCATGTCCCGGTTCGTCTGAGAAGGACTCAAATGAAGCTTGAAAAATGGCCTGCAATCTCGGTTTCATGGTCGCATAACCTCAGCTTGTACGCTACAGTCGTTGCTCTTTTTCTCCCTTGGTCAAACTTTAGCTACCAACCTTGAAATTTCCGATCGGTAATGCGCCCACAAAGCTTGACACTAGATAGCCCAAAGTTATATGCAGCGAACCATCTCCGCTACTAAAGCCTATCTATCCTTGACCAAGTGCTCAAGCGGCGTGCTGTCAAGCAAAGTCAATGACACCTCGCTCTCTGCATCGCAAGCCGATTTTCGTACGGTCATCAAATCGGATTTTCATGTCTTGTGCCCAATCTGACCAGAAGCTACGGAGAGAGCAGGAAAATCATAGAGATCGCCATGCGCCATAGCGTATTGGTCCTGGGGGAGGGCTTGTGCATGCGAGGGCCTAGCGTCCTTCAGCGAGAAACATTTTTCCTATGGTTACACGACGCGGGCTTTGGAGGCCGAAAGGCGTCATCTACCGGTGGTGTGGAGCTTTGTCCCACAGTTTTGGTACTCCGCAAGATGCCCTGGGCGTGTTAGAGTCTCTCCGGGCCATTCACAACACACGTCTCCGCCACCAAATCCAAGAAATTGGGCCACAACCCCGGCTGCAGCGAGAGCTTCGTACAATGGCAAGCTTTGCCCACGTCAAGATCATCTGTTTGGGTACCGTCATAATGGAGTGGATCCGTTCTTGCATGCTCCCCATGCCCCTCACATCCATGCAAATCAGCCGCACAAAATCTATTCACATAAGCCGCTGCTACGTTGGAGGATCTCAACTTTCACCTATTCATGAACATCTAATCAGAGGCTTTCGGGAAAGGAAGCGGACTTCGACGAGCACAATGTTGTTTATTGTGTGATTCTATCTTATCTCACTCAACCATTACCTCAAGGGCCACTAGATGTGGTGCGAGCAACGGCTTCCACTGTAAGTAGCAGCCACCAAATCTTGTCGCCCTTTTTAGGCTGTACAACTATCGTTCGATAGGACCACAGCTAAGCGAAAAGCTTGCTATCTCCAATGGCCGGCGTCCTGCTATTCCTCCACTACCATGAATCAGGTCGTGCTGGTTTGCATGTCATGCTCCCTCATCCGTTATTCAACCTCTCTACCTACACACTGGCACTAACATGGAGCTAATTATGCGTTCTGCTCCGCAGCCGGTTGTTGAAATGGATAATTCCTTGTTCATCTATCAATATTCCTCCCGACGTATACCACTCCTTCTCCGAGTGATCTAAGAGCATCTGATTCTTCGAAAACAGGTAGCTCTTGCATGCGTCCAACTCCATCAAAGCTTTGCTCTTCAGGCTTGACATATTTTATTTGACACCCATGACTAAGATGTCGAGGTTCGGTGAATATAGTCCTCCCCTCGAAGAAGAGGAAGTGGACCTGAGCTCTGCGTATTCACTGGCATCCACTGCGAACGACTACGTACTAGAGCATGGTCGTCAATTTCCGAACTTTCGATATGGATCATCGCCATTTCCTCGAGGTGACGAGCTCGCTACAGAAAACGAATTGGCCTTACACAACCTAATGCTTCATCTATATGATGACCGACTCTTCGTGGCACCTATTGAGAGACCACGCAACGTGCTCGACGTCAGGTGTGGTCAGCAAAGTCTTTGGGCCAAGAACATGGCAGATGTGTTTCCGGATGCGCAGGTCACCGGCTTCGATATTTTCAATATCGACTCAGAGGGCCGGCAAAATTTGCACTTCATCCTGCAGAGCTACAACGACGAGTGGATCATGGATGAGGTGCATCAGGCTCATGGTCAGCTTGATTTTATTTATGCCAGGTCCCTGTTCGCGTCGAGTCGAAACTATCCTGAGTTCTATCGGCAGTGTCTGGAGTAAGTGTATCCAGGCGCTCGAGCCACTGTCCCTGCCACTTATGCACAATTTTGCGTCGAGAAAGAGTTCTATCTCGCCCATTGAGCCGCTACGCTTACTGATTGTGCAATAGACATCTTGAACCAGGTGGCTATCTCGAGCAATGCGAGATGGTACCTCTCTGTCAATGCGACGACGGTACAGGCAGACCGGATAGCTTTATCAAGAAATTATGCGACCTTGTTCCAGACCTCGAGCGACACTACAACACGGAATACGATGTCGCATCAAAAATGAAAAAGATGATTGAAGATGCTGGATTTGTGGACATACAGCAACGAATCGACAGAGTGCCTTGGTCGCCATGGCCTCCTCCAGAGACGAAAGAACATCGTACTGGCGAGTTGTTTCGGCATTTCTACGTGACTGGGTTGGAAGGATGGATCCTGCAGCCGCTGACCAGGTTTCTTAATGTATGCATCTACACAAGCGACTTGACGGGCTCTCTGGCTGACTTCAACTGCACAGTTCAGCAGAGAGCAGGTGGATGAGATGTGCAAAGCTGCTTTCATCGAAATTTACAAGAACGATCAGCATTGGTGGTCACCCTCGTACGTACAATGCCAGAGTCATCGTTCGACACGGAAGTTACTGACTCGAGCATAGCATCACTGTCACAGCGCGAAAACCATTACGACCTGCCACGTAGAGATATGCCAGCAAAGTTCTCGACGCCAACAGGAGGTTCTGTTACCCGTCACCACCGATTCATTTCAAAGTATTCGAATCAGCAACTAACCATGCGTTTGCCGGGCTGCACATGCGAAGACTTATCTCCTGTTGCCCCCAAAAATCCCGCCAGGAAACTCGACGATACTTATCCTCGATGGCAGAAGACGAGAGTTTACCCTTCGCCATTAGATGATAGATGATACGAAGCTAGCCACAGCGATACCACGGCCGCTCACGACTGCCACCGGTTCGAGGTCGAGACCTCCGCAGAGTGAACGCTGCGTAAAGCAAACTGCCGACTGCCAACGTCATGCAAAAGTTTGCACAATCATACCCACGTTGTATTGCAGCGTCCAGAGAAGCTCCAGTGCTCCACTCACAGGCAATGGATGGACTTCATACAATTTCGATATTGTGCGCCGGCAGCAATGGATCTCGAGTAATAGTCGGATGGCCGTCAACTAAGTCAGCATGGTTCGAGACGATAGTTGCTGTTGTCACAATATGGGATAGATGATGACTCGCTCCTTGCTCTCTCTTTCATCCGATTTGATGAGTTGAGGGTGTCACAATCTACCCACCAACAACCTATCGTTTGGATGCCTCCTGGTCTCTACTGGAATGAAGCAATAGAAAGGCTGTACAATGCTACCAGTGGCTTATAATTCAGGGCACAATACATCTCCAACCTCGTCGGAGGTGCTCCATCGCGATATTGCAGTAATTACACTACTCAACACTCTGGCACTATTTCTTTGCCGTATTAGCAAGGGTATTGGTGTTCCAGCTGCAGCATTATTCGTCCGTCCAACACGCCAACATCCATTGGGGCCTGGTTGCTTCAACAGTTTCTCGTCTCCGTCCTCGATGCATGCTCGCTTGAAGTGCAGCGGTGCTTTTCGAACCCAAGACAAGATAATATTACGCCATCCTCACTCGTTCGGCTTAGTCGAGTGCGTGCATCCCAGTCAGACGCGCCGCATCGCCCGTCTTCCTGTTAGCTCATCGAGCATTGCAATCACCGTTGATGCTCTGCTTCACAAACAGAAGTGTGCGATCGAGGCACGATGTGCGCAGCTAGCTCTGCAATCAATACACGATTCGCATCCCTAAGCCTATTTTCTGCAACCAGACCAAATCCGCGCATACTACATACTTGTACTCCACCGCCCTCCATTACAAGACAGATATGCCAACGGGCCATAGACAAGCAAGGTAGGGTCGATTCGAACCATCAAAGCGAGGCAATATTGGCTGGCAAGCTGCCACCAAGAGCAAACACGATTCAGCAACATTCACCGGCAACAAGAGCAGCAGACAAGCGTAAGACAAAGCGAAGCATCAACCACTGGCGCCTTATCGAAGGTGACTGAATCAACGAATCAAAACAGAAGCCCCCATTAACAACGGAACCGAGTGTGCATTTCGAAATTGACAAGACAGGCAAATTCCTATCTACAAACACATCTGCATAACAGGTATAGGTCAACACTTGGTGAAAGTTCTCACCAATGTGCAAACACGCTAGACCTGTGGGTGGCTGCTTGGGCAACACAGAGTACGTTTACGAGGCTTACAGGAAGGATTGAGCCCAATAGAAAATTTCTAACTCTCGTCTTCAAGCTATGCCTGGTGTTTTGTAGGGCACGTTTTGATTTCAAACTCGCGGTGACTCAATGGGTCAGGGTTAAAGGGGTTGCAGAAGCTTCCAGTTCCAACCGAAAGTCGAAATCTAATGGACCGAGTCAGCCACTGACTCAGGATCCTTTACGGAGGAAGATCACAAGTCGAATGTGAAGCCACACGAAGTCTATCAGCGGGTACCCGTGGGTGGGGCAGAGGGAGAGGAAGTAGTCCAGGATATTGTCACTGGTGTTTGGGTTTTGTCCTTCTGATAGACGTGTCTCTGGTCAACGTGAAGGCCAGAATACTTGGGAGGGAGGACTCTTGGAACAGGTCAGCGGCGAGCAGGTACAGATACTCTACAATAAGAAGCTCAGAATGGAAATCGCCGTGGTATCGACTCATGCAAAGACCTGTGTAGACAGAATTCCCAGCAGCCTCCAGAGTCACTTTTGTCAACATCTTGCCGAATGCTCACACAATGCTAAAACCAACTTTCCTTACGTGGCTATTTGAACACCATCCACCTACTACGTTCAGCAAACATGAGCCAACTGATTTGGTCGGTAATCGACAGGTTTATTCTAGAAGATACTCATGAATCATGCTTCATCACTAGCGCACGACAGCACATTTTTATTGCACTTGCTATACACCCTTCTCCACATCCTCTCCGTCACCCGGTACGCTCCTCCCTTCGCTCTCCTCCCTGCTCTCCGTCTTAACGCATTCTCCATGCCTCGACTCTTCCGGCAGATTTTTCAAACAAGGCGCGTAGAACAAGTGTCCCTTCCATGCACCACGCACCGTCCCACCAAATACAACAACCCACAGTACGACGACCATGACCGCAAACACCGTTCCCAACACTCGAAAAAACAAACTTGGAAACTCAACCCCGAGCTGGATCGTGCTGACCGCAAACACGCCAAGCGGGAACGTAAACCCCCACCATCCCATGGTGAACGGGAAGTTCCCACAGGAGTAGATGGCCGCAACGGCGTAGACGAACCAGACCGTGCCGAACGCCCACATGATCAGTGCGATGAAAATGCCGAGGAGATACAGGATATCCGCCGCGGTGCTGACGTGCTCCAGGAACGGCGGCACAAGAGGTAGGATGTCGCGTGCTTGTGCGCCAAGGTACATGACCGTGTACCCACCCATGCCCAGCGGTCCAAGCGGCAAGAAACTCGACACGATGATCTCGCGCGGTGGCAGTTTGTGTACGGCGAGCCGCTGCCAGTATATTACCAACGTGGCCAGCGCGAAGGGGACGGACATGCCCCACATCACGTAGCTAGCCAGGAGTGTGCCGAGGGCGCGCTGCGGTTGCGGTGGGGAGACGTAGTGGAGGAGCGCGTGTGCGGCTTCGGCGCCTGTACCTGCGGCCACGATCGTTGCCGCCAGAGGCAAGAGTTGGGCGGCCGTGATGCGATCGAGAGATTGCAGGTGCGACTGGCTGATCAGGATGAAGCCGAGCGAGACGGTGACTGCGAACGCGGCGACGCTGTCGAGTATCCAGAGTCCCCAGGCTAGATTTGTGGCCCAGGGACCCCAGTGTGGGCAGCAAAGAAAGATGAAGGATTCGATTAGGGTTGCGAAGCCCATGGGTATCGTGCCGAGGAAAAGGCTGTTGTTTGGGTCCCGGATCATGACGGTCCAGATTGACGGGTAGATTGTGTACCGCAGGAGAGAGATCAAGGAGGCGAGGGTGAAGAGGATGAGATTGAGGATAAAAAAGACGATGGAGAGGTAGGTGAGCCAGGTAGCCCTGAAAGGAATGGTAACGAAGAGGAGGGAGACGATGCCAGTGCCCATTGTCACACTGAACCATGAGGGGCTGAAGTTGCGGACTATCCGGCGCCAGCCTTTATCATATTTGGATTTTGGATGGAGGGTGATCGACTTTGTATTTGTGAGGGTCAGGGTTGGGTTCGAGTTTCGTGGTAGTGAAGTTCTGTTGCTCTGAGACGAGTAGGCATCATTGCCGCTTCTCTGTCTGCTGTATGTTGCTGCCAGCGCCGAGCTTGCTGGTATGGTCATTGACGGATTATTGCTGGCTAGACGCTCAAGGCGTTCAAGCTCGTCATGGTCCATGATGACGTAGCTTTGGCGATGGCAGAAGGCGCGGAAAGGCTGTCAGCAAGCTGCAACGATAGAATCGCTGCAAGGCGCATCCACACAGGGAGTTTTGAGCATGCGACAAAGGTCGCTGTCTTTAACAAAGACAACACAACGCTCTTTCACTGAAGGGGGGATCCCCCGGGGCGTTGATGTCAGTGTTCGGGCTTGCTGTCGGTCGGAGATGATGCCGAAACTGTTTGCCGCCGATTGGCCATTCTCCTTACCTTCCGGGACTAGTCCGCTTTTGATTGGGAATTTTGAAAGTCCAAACTCCAGGGAGAGCAGCTCAAGAGTACATTGATCTCATAATTCATACTTTCATTTGGGCCTGGAAGACAACACGGGCTTTACAAAGCTTTGTGGACAGTGTACTGGCGAAAAGACTGTCATTCGGATAGCGTACAGCTTTGGCCTGACGGCACATGAAGCACATTAACATGAGAGGGCTGGGGCTTGGGCTAGAAAAGACTTGACTTACGACCAAACTATTCAGTCTTGTGGATGACGAAGTCAGCATTGAAAGGATCAAGAGCTTAGACCGGACGTTGCAATAGCTTTGATAGAGTTTGGACAAACAGTCCATATGGATAGAGCTATCAAGGACTTCGAGCCTTCCCATCACTGGTTTTCCAAACAAGGAGAGTGGAAGCGTACCAATGGTGTTAAGATGCAGCGACAGGCATTGGAAGATGGATCGTTCAACGAACAGGTTCAAAAAGCGGTCCGTGTCGTGCCGGCAGGAGCCGTTGTGCAATACATTTAAAGCTTGGACAATGCAGTGCTCGCAGATGTGCACCTTAGCACAAATTAATCGCGTTGGACATTGCGTTGCAGACCATCTAGTCATGCATCTTGCACATGAATGTAGTCTGGATCGTGTTCACCGCTCGTCAGAGCGCGACGTGCGATATGGGACTAGCAGAAGTACGTAAGGCAAATAGACGCTGCGTCTACGGTTAGGACGAAGTGGAAACGCGGCCTTTAGTCTGTCAAAGCACGCTGATAACAGGCAAGCTGGCGTTATTTCTGCTCTTTTTACAGGCGTGCTGCAGATTGCGTATCCATCAAAGCGGACAGAGGGATGTATAGCCATGGACAAATGTGTAGCAATGAAAATGAAGAAATGTCATTGCGCGTTTGTCAGAGGAGCATCAATCTCCCATCAACGATAGCGGGCGCTTCAACCCTCAGGTTTTGCCGCGCTGGTGGGGCGTAAAGCTTGCTAAAGGCCGATGACGCTGACAATTGGCCATGCGATAAAGCCGGCACCAACTCCGCCTCTGATCCCTTCGCTTGAAAGAGGATTCGTGACCGTCTCCTTGTGTTATGGAGGATTTTATGGAACAATCCTTGAGCAAATTTCACGGAGATCGATTTTTCAGAGAAATTGATCGGGCCGGCGCGGGTATAGTGCGTCAAAAAGGGAGGGTCGCTCCGAAAGATCTCGCAGATCGCGGCTCAGGACACTGAGGAGAGGAGAAGACGGACGAAAGGATTGCACTATTGCCGTCGTCATCAGCGTTGCAATGGCACAATTTCGAGCATAAGCGACCATATACCGACCTACCGAGACCGACCAGCGTAAAGCAGCTCCGAAGGCCCTTGACAAAGAATTCTAAATGCAGGGTCAGCGACAGAAGCGCCTTGGTGACATGCGTGCGCAAATGTGCTCTTCTCGCCGCCGACACTCAGAGTACGAATATCTCAATAAAAAGTCGGGAGGCTGGGAACGCAAGCAAAGGACGTGATGGCGTTATCGCTCTGCCAGTGGCGTGAGCGATTATCGATCAGTCCACGCCGAGTTCCTAAGCGAGAAGGGATGCCGCCAAGCTTTTTCTCGAAGCAATTGACCTTTCACCAATCATTCCACCTGACAAGCATGTTCGTCAGGCACAGCTTGCAGAAGACCCCCCGAGACCACGTAAACTGCGTCTTGACCATTATCCACAATCTGCTGTGCAACAATCTGTTGCGCCTCTTCACGAAGCACATGCCGCTACTGTATGGGACTAAGTCGTGTTACGACGCCACCTGCAGCTGCGACAGGATAGAGGTGATCGCGGGAAAGATTAAGCGCGCCCATTGCCAACTTTGCGAAGTTTTTCATATCGCTCTGTTAACAAGGGAGAACGAGATGTACTGCGTGCATAGATAGTATTGTCACTTGTTCAGTCTCGCCTAAATTCGTTTCATCGTGCTGCTGCTGTTGATTGTGCCATCCGCCAAGTGATCCAGTCCTGAAACGCCGTCATGAACTCGTAAGCACCTGCACATTTGAAGTGAGAATATCCGCCCAAGCCACCATTATATACATCTGGAGCTTCGTGAGGAGTACACCGAGTACTTTGCAGCTCTCGTAGGTCGGAGCTATGGTCTAATCAAAGACAAATGCCGCCCTATGCCGTTCATAGCTCACTAGCTCACAGAGTGAGCCCTGATCAGAAATGAAAGAATCCATCTTTTGAAGCTTGCTGAAGTACTTTTCACAAGAAAGAACCGCCCAGACTACGTAGTCGTGTTCAGACATCGTAGCGTCGCCAACCGCCGCTTTTTGGTTGCGAGGATATGGTCGTGATCAAAGTCGAGGGTTGCAAAATCTAAATGTCAAAATCACCATGCTGGTGCCGGACCAGCACAAATGCCTCGCAAAAATTGAATCAAGCTGCGAGAGCTTGTATGTTCGTAATGTCGTGAGTGAGAGGCATTTTTTCGAGGAATGTCTTCTCATCGCGATAAGATGGTTGCACATGGAATTTCTGGTTCTGCTTGACCATTCTCTCCGAGTCGGATTCATCAGCTCCTGCTCGTGAACCCCATGTTGTCTATAAGCTGTTAGGAAACCGAAGACATAGGAATCGTTGAAGTTGCCTACCTCATTCAAAGTGAACATTGCATGCCATTTGATGATGCCATGGTACCAGCCAAAGCCGATGGAGACTGGCCACAAGAAAATGTCCACTGGGAATCTGATGAAGTGAGTTATCAACTTGATGAACTTGGAGAACACCATCCACGTGGCCAAGGCGTAGAAGACCTTCCATCTCTCTTGCGTTGCCCATCCACCGGTTCCCCAGACGAGGCACAGCCAGAGAAGTCCATCTCCGATGACTGCCGGCGGAGACAGAGTGGTGAGTTGCACAGCATATGTGCTCCAAGGCTGGTGTCTAAGACGCAAATCAGTATGCGTATCCTTCACCAGCTGCGAAGCAAGACTTACCTCCACACAAAAGCCTCCCTGAATAAGCTCGTAAGATTGCTGCGCCAGTTGCTTCGTGCCCAGCGGAGACATTGCTTCAAGAACTTCGGGTTATCTTCCAATGTGGTCTGAACCTCGCATTCCGGATGGTACTGCATGTAATTTTGCCACCCATGCGACAGTAGCCATCGTGTGATGAAGTTGTCGTCATCCGCATTCAGCTGGTACTGATCGAACCACCATCGTTCGTCCGTGAAACCGCTGGTGAATGCCGGGTCCTTCAAAATGTCCGTTCGATAAGCTACTGTCCTGCCTGAGAGGCATGGCATGCCTCCATCAATATTTGTCATAGCTGCACAGTCAAAATTACGCCGTTCGAGATACAAGGCGCCTAGGAAATTCCAGACTCTCTGCGACAAGCTGGGATTCTCCGCACGACGGAGGCGCTGACATGTGACAACGCCACCGTATTGTGGCTTTTCAAAGGGTGCAAGGAGCCACTGCAAAGTCTTTCGTGGCCAGTCGACATCGTCGTCAGCGAAGACAATAATAGGCGTAGTGACCTCTGGAACAGCTCGCGCCATTTGTCGACGCTTATTGGCCTGCTTCACAGACATACATCTTAGATGTCCATGACCACTGGCAGGCATTTTGGAAATCAATCCTTGCGCCTTGTGCAAATTGTCATCGATCGTGACCAGGATTAGTTCCTTAGGCTCGTTTTGGAGGATCGATTGCACGGTTCTCTCCAATTCCGCTCCCGCTCCATCCAAAGTTGGTAAGATGACAGTGACATCTTTGGGATACAGAGTTGGATTTTCCGGTATAGGAATCGGTTTGAACGTCCAGAACAAAAACAAATTGACCACCAGGCGCAGATATCTGTAAATACTGTTTATGACCGTTAGTTTGTCTAGTTCGGAGAAGGAAACTAGTTTGACCTACAAGAGCATCATGAAAAGCTGAAACCAGGTAGTTGATTCCATGTTGTTCAACTACACAGCAATCCTGAGCTGTCCTTGGGCTGGAGTGTATGAGGTAACGACTGGAAGGCAGACCCTGCTATTGGTCCGCTGATGAGGTTGTGATGGCAAGCGACCACATCTGTGACGATGCTGGCTGCTCTGGAAGGGTATGAATAGACCGAAAAAGGAAACTGGATAAGACTTGGATTGTTTCGAACTGGACTTGACAAAAGTGACGGCTTATGTACCTGACGACGACATTAAAGAGATGGGACAATCGCTACGGATAGAAATTCGATAGTGAGTGTAGACGCGAGCAAACGTGCATGTACTCTGTATGCAATCTGCAGCCAGGGCCTTGATGCAGGTATTAACAGATTTAGTATGGAGTAGGTCGGAGGCGCTGGACATGGAGTGACAAAGGAGCAAGCGAGCATAGAACATAAAATGGCATCACAACATTCTGAACCGCGGCCAGCATCCACCAGGCGGCTGTATGTACGTTTGTGAGTTTGGACGTGCAGATGGCAGAGAGCTTAGCCATCTGCAGGATAAGCTGCAAGCAGCGACGACTGTATGCAGTGATGAGCTTTCCGAATGATGATTGGTAGTTTAAGCAGCCGTCCTTGCCAGGACACGACCGATTTGTGTGCTACTTTGGGCGCGTCGCATGAGATGGCGCAGGCCAGCGGGGGCAGTAAAACAGAGAAGGAAGCTGGAGAACACGATACCTGAACTGGTGGTGGCATTGGGTGGAGAGAAATCACAAAATAATGTGGTTTTCAGAAGCGCAAAACAGGATCCATTTGTCAAGCTTGATAGCGAAGCAGATCAAGCTCTAGTTGGAATGACAGGCCTGCTATTTTTCCCGCAGTTGCTATAGTGTGCGCCAAACGAGATGAGGCCGGCCAAGCTCGAATAATGGAGTTCGGTCAAGAACGCCACCGCGCCAACCCCACCAAATAATAGCGTTGTAATTGACATGCGAGATAGCTTCTCTCCCCACAGTCGGATGAGCACACCACCGTAGCCCAATTTTGCAATCTCCTTGCTGAATCATGGCAACATGATCGCCCGTAGGAAGCGCCGCTTATGTGCAATGGCAGCATACACAGCATATAGAGCACTTGAGCGGCAGAGTAGCCGATGAACATGTCCTGCCGCTTATTGTTGAGTCCGATGTCCACCGTGCTCCATCAATGATTGGAGAAGGTCTAGCTTTTCATGTGAGCGTCACGGCTGAAGTGCCAATGTCAGTCTCACGATCATATGTTGCTATCGATTGCTTCTGCGTGTGATCTCGTGTCTCGTGAACACCTGAATGAGCCCCGAAACATTGCTGACGCGAAGGTGGCCCGTTTTGGCCACGTGAGCTGCTGTAATGGTGCACACCTCAAGTGTCAAAGGCTGTCAGCAGATTGTAAAACATTACGTGTCTAGAGCAAGCATGATTGAGTACGATCAGCAGTCACTGCTGTTATCGTACTGCTGATCGTCAGCACCAAGATTAGTTTTTCTTGCCTAGATCGCACACTCGTAAATCCTCCACAAAACCAGGGTCCAAAACCTTTGCATACAAGATTGCGCAATAAGTGATCATCGACGGATCATTCCGGGCCCATTTGAATACGGACTTGCTGCTGTGTTCGACGTTGTTTCGCTGACAAAAGCACTACTGACCAGGCCTGGAATTGAGGTATTAAATCCAGTCAGCCCTTTGGGGACTGGTCAGCACGTCTGCCAAGGCGACCGAAAAAAATAATTTCTTCGCTCATGATTCAGTTTTGGACTTGCTTGCATTTCGCGACTCTGAGAACTTCCGACGCTTGTATGTTCTTGTGTAGATGTGACAGTAGATTAGAAGCCGTGTATTCCGGCAACAATGACCAGAAGCACGCTCATAAATGGCTATGCTCCGGTCGACGTTCTTCCCGTTCAAACGCACATGATATTTATGTCCGAAGAAGTCAGCACGTATCAAGCATTCAGAAGCGCCGTGATTTCATCGCTGCAGTACGGTAAAACTCCACAGTCTCTCGGTCCTGCAGCAATCGAACCCACACTAGTGCACTTCCTAGGGCCAGCGATCGGCTTTAGTTGCTGTGCTGGTTCTCGCTACGATGTCAAGCCGGACGCTTACCAAAGACGTCCATGAGCAATTCGAGCTCCAATGTCTGAGACGAACATTGAGTATGCATGCGACGAAACATCAACTAATGACCACTAGCGGAGGTTGGATGATTTCACCATCATCCAGCTGTTTCTGAGGCCAGCTTCTGGATCGCCGATGCAGCCTTGTCAAAAGCACGAGACCTGAGCGTTATGAGCGAAATGCACATGTCTGTGGGAAATGGCTATCGAGATGGTGCCGGTCGTTCTGTTTGAAGATCATGCGGTCACACTGCTTGAGTCTCTGCAACCACCACGCTTCATGACATGACTTTGAAAATTTGTGCACGGAAATGGTGGAGAACGGATCTAGCTCAACTCCAGAGCTTGCCACTACTGGACTATGCGATCGTAGAGCAGCAAACGACGTACAATGACTGAATCATGCTGGGCCAATGGGCCAGCTCGTAGACCGGGAACGGGCTATTCTCATTCGAGAGAAAGTATCGCAAGGGATTGCTGGTCGCTCGTGCTGCGCTAGTTGCAGATGTCTCTCCACGCAAGATCCACATGGGTGGCATCTACTTGACAAACATGCGAGCAAGGATCATGGTTCAGTGGAATGCAGCGCCAAAAGTCAAAGCCTTCGTCGCGCATAGCGCTCGCATCGCGCTTTGGCTTGTTCTAAGTACATCGTACCTTTATCGTCTAAACGCCTATATGGACGCCAAGTTGCATGGTATCTAATCCGTTCAGAGAGGTCTTAGATTTTCTTCATCTTAGAAATGATGTGCCTTTGCGAGCAGGCTATCGGCAAAGCACGTGATCCTGAGAGAATGCAGATGAGATTGTGAGTAGCTCGGTTGGGAGAAGTTTGTGGCCAGAGACGGCAAGCACCAGAGATAAGTGCAAACCTGCAAGATCAAATTGGGAATCGCTAGTCTTGGTTCAGCATTGTGCTTGCATTATGGAGATTGTGTTTCGTTGGTTAGCTGCTGCCAATGCTTACATCCAAACCTAGAGCGCGACTGGATGCCCTGTCGAGATTGTCCACGCGTCCAGAATCTGAGCGGGAAGTTTTGAAGACATGGCACGCGATAAGGCGAGAGTTCTCTTCACACTTTTCTGCCTGAGGCAGTATTGCATCTATTGCTTTGCACCCGAGAAGTTCCACAATGACCACTATTGGAACGTAATGCTGCTCAGAGAAGTCGGTACTCAAGTAACATGCAAGCCAAACACATGCATCGATTTAGCGGCGCTGTTGGCTTACGTGCAAGAGTTGACAGCAAGAGATGTTTGATAAAAGCGCTAGAGCACATAGGGAAAGCCGATAGGCCTCGTTTGGAGAGGTTTTCCGACACTGTTCCCCAGAGCTCATACCCAGGACAGCGCACGACTATTGTAATTCATTCGCTGTATTTTTGATAGCATCGATAGGGGCAATTGCTCTGCATCGGCTAAATTGTATGCCTACCCCTTGCCTGTGATGCGTTTCTATTCATCCGAGAGTTTGCAGAACACTGCACAGTGACTTGATAACTTCGTGCGTGCCCAAGTCAAAGGTCATGATGCTGGACTGCTATTTCACCAATCAGCTGTTGCTGCGGTATGTTCGCATCGCTGCTCCGATGCTTCAGCGCAGGTCAGCTAGATTGCCGTCTGTCCAGAATCAGCAATTTGGATGCATTCGGGAACGCTGATGCTCGTTCCTTAAGCCTGAGATCTAGTGATTCGTCGCACCATTATTTGGGTTATTGAAGACGGCCGTGCAATAATATCGAAGCTGTCGACAACGTTTGATGCCTAGATAATGGGGCAAATTAGTATTTTGTTGCTGCAGCCGGAAGGCCGTGAGGTACATCCGGCGGTCGGAAAACCCGCGCTTAACGCGATAAAGGCATTTTGGGCATCAATGCCGCTTCTCAAGGCTAGCATCAAAGATCCCGTGAAATATTAAGCCATTGATTCAATCTCGTAGGCAATGACAAAGAGAAGGGCAATAATCGTGAGGTGTTGCTTTGTTGTAACCAGCAGAAAAGATGTGCAAAGAGGGAATTGGGTCAAATAACGCCAAGGATCCATCTGCCGTCGTTCAACCTTCCTGGAGGTGCAGAAGAGACACAAGCACGTCGCTGCTTCATCAATACATCTACTTCTAGCTTGTACACATCCTCAACTATTTCTGCTAGACCAGGCGGCTACAACGTTCAGCATGATCTGCATGATCGAGACAAGCGCGATCGATATGCAAGTCATTAGTTATCCACCAAATTGTCTATGCACATGGATTGCGCAAGAATTAAAAGTCGGTGAGAGAAATTGACACAATTAGAAACTGCACGAGGCAACGGCCCGTAGCGAGAAGGTTCGCATATCACTGACAAGGGTTCAAGTTTACATTGACCTCTTCAGGTGTTTGCTGCAAACATTCACAGATGCTTCTATCAGCAATTCCACCTTGTCGGACTCTGATTGCCAAAAATTGGCCTCGCGTGGTTGCATCGGAGTCCAGCGCAGAATCTTGGCGACAGATTCTCAGATCAGGGCGGTCACGCGGATAACAGTAAGTAAGCATCACATCTGTCTTTAAGAGTAGCGCCGCGAGACAACGAAGACAGCTGCAGAATATGAGATGCCATCAAATGGCCAGCTGCAACCAAGCTCCCGACGTTTCTGAACCAATCGACCCCACTTCACTCAATTGCATCAATGGTCACATGGACAAATTCGTCAATCATGGTCGAAGATCCTTGCTACGGTATGAAAATTGTACCTGCAGAACGAATGTCGTGGCACTTGTGTGCTTTGATCTTCGGTATTTGCATTATGCTCATGTAATGCAAGTCATCTTTCCACTGCATATAGACTGTCGGTCTGACTTTCATCCTGCCGCTTTGGGGACAACCTTGCAGCTTTAGGCGGCGATCTACCTGCTTCCCCGGAATCTTCTCGCACGCCGGCTTGGTTGGGACGATGTCGCCACATGCTCTCAAAATCTCTGCAGGCGTTGGCTTGGCACTTCCCATCGTTTGGCGCCAGAATCTGGCCGTTCGTTCTGGGACGAGTTGGTTTCCCAAAAGCGAGATCTTGATGTCTGAGCTCAGTATATCTGCTGCATTCATGCATTATTGCGCGGCAGAAGCAGCGAACTCCCTTGATGGCAAAAGCTTGGAGAGTTGGCGATGCTTGGGCTCCACCTTCAGGAATGACCCCCCGAACAAATCAATCTGAGAGCTGATGGACTGTTCGATGTCTTTGCTGAATCCAACGGACTGCTTTAGAGTTTTACTCAAGAGTCTCTGTGTTTGGAAATATTGCTCAGCCACTTTTAACGGCTGAGCTTGTGTAAGCAGCCCTTTAGCTCTACAATGGATCAAGGAAATCGAGATCATGAGGTCCTCACGACCTTCAGCGTGCTACTTGGATTCGCTCTCCGATACCTTTGTTGTCGCTTGGCTGTACTCTGCTAGGAAATTCTTGACCCAACGTTTTTGCAAGCATAGCTTCGGGAGACACCGACATCTGTGGGGGGAGTAGAACTGTCCCTCCAAGTGACTTGTGCTTTCATTCCGACATTGTCACGCAACTCAACGCAACGGCTGCGACCTGCAACGCTCAGATGAATTCGTAATCCAATGTCGACATACATCAGGCAAGTTGCGCCAGTGCTGGACCAATCGCACGCTCGTGGATGCCAAATACGTTACGAGGCATGCTCTCGTTGACCACAAAGACTGGCGCTTTTATCCCTAATCTTCAGGGCCGTCGGTCTCGGACTCGTCTCTCTGCCTGAAGTCGTTACTGATCCTATGGGTGGGCTCCCCGCGGGAAAAAGTCGGTAGAGATACCGTAGAAAGCAAGAAAATCAAGATTATAAACCTTTGGCAGTCCTTCACGATGACAGAACCGTCACACGATGTCGGTCAGACAATTCCAGGCACAGCAATCCGACGATCACCTCTACTCTCTTTTGAGGGAACAACAAAGTCAAGTTTTCAATCGACGGGCCATGGTTCCACGGATGTAGACAGGCGATCCCCTACTAAGAAGCGGTAGAGGCACGCGCCTATAGTTTCTGATCGTTTATGAGCCAGCTCAGCTGGCAGACCGAAAGGGGAAGATATTAAAAGCCAGAGGACTGGCAATGAGCATGTTCGGCCAAAAAATTACACTGCACGGGACAAAGGGGTGTCAATGGCGGAGATTGAGGCTGCAGCCGACACAACAGGATGCGCGATTGTGCCAAGTGTAAAAAGGTGTTAAGCGAAGTCGCCAATGGATTTAGGTCATCAAAATGATGTCGTCAATTATTTGAACGAACTTCCTTCCGATATTCATGAAGCAAGTCGCTGAATCTCATTTCCGAGACCGTGTGGGAGAATTTGATCTAGGTTGAGAGAGCTTCCCCTACTCGCCCCCTGATGTCGGCGCCATGAACGACAGGAGACTCTTGTACCTGTGAGAGCCATGTATTCCTTTGCGATACCTTATGAATCAAAGCAGACGTGCTGTAGAATGAGCTAAGCGAAGGGTAGAACGGCGGATGATTGTACGAGCTCGCTGAAGTCGCTGCCTAGCAGGGCGCCATTAGGCAGAGTAGTCGAACAGAAGAGACCTTCAAGTGCTAGCTGATCCCTGCCACGGAAGCGCAGCAAATTCCTTGAAGGCCAAAAGGTGCTCAGTTTTTACAGCACATCTGGAGCGGGCATTTGGCTTGGCTGCACAGTGAAAGCGCGGGTAAAGCGAAGACAACGTAGCTAGAGCAAGTTCCTAAAATAGAGAATGATGCGCAACTACTCCGTACCGTTCCTGCGGAGGAGGTAGGTGGCTCTTGGCAAGGTTAGCCCGGGGCAAGTGTCTGCGCCCTCGCTCCCGGTCGTCGCGTTGTACAATCTCCGTCTGCGTGTATTAACAACTCCGTATCTCCTAGAAACCCCCAGACGCTCTAGATAGGCATGCAAAATGCATAGCTGTGAGACAAAGAGATTACCGAGCGCGCATCGAGCTTGAACAGGCCCGACCAGACAAGGAAAAAACAAAGGTCATCGGTGACCGGCGAGTTTGATGCCGCACGGCGAATGCGACGCCCTCTCCGAGTACCCGACCGGCCATCACAAGATGCAGAATCAATTGCACACGCTGGATCCCTCACTGCGATCGAACAGCTTGTCCTCACCGCCGAAACCAGCGCCGCAGCCGCAACAATATCAGGACGGCGCTCAAGCATACTCTCCTCTACAACCCTCCCCGAACAACTCGTACCAGAGCATTCAAACACCGAATTACTATGGCAATCACCACCAAGTCCAAGATAGTCCTGAGGATCAAAGTCCTAGTGCGAGTGCGACCCATAATCCTGATGATCTGAAGAGGCCCCGTGCCTGCGAGGCCTGCCGTCAGCTCAAGGTCAAATGCGAGATTGATGAGCATAACCCCAACGGCAGCTGCAAGAGATGTGCCAAGGCTCGTAGGACGTGCATCATCACTGTTCCCAGCAGGAAGAGACAGAAGAAGACTGACAGCCGCGTTGCTGAGCTGGAAAAGAAGATTGACGCGCTGACAGCAACACTGGCTGCAAGAGGAGGCGCAAATCCGGACGCTGCGCTTGATCCTGCCATTGCACATCAGCACTATCGATATCGCAGCCAAACATATCCCGAACAGTGGCCAGCACCAGGACCGGGCTCGGCGCATCCGCCTATGGTCGCACGCTCACCTCCTAACCCAACACAGCTTGCAGGCACGAAACGAAAGACCACGGACACCTATGGCCCATTCGGAGACGAACTGCAGAAATTCCATGCGTCTGTGAAGCGCGAGAGCCCGATGGGCTCGACTCATCTCTCCGCGACTGACACCAAACAACTTCGCGCAAACACCGAGCCTCCTAGCAAGGATCTGATCGATCGGGGTTTGATCGACGCTAAAACAGCGTACAAGAGCTTTGACCGCTATCATAACGAGATGTGCCACAGACTTCCAATCGTGGCTTTCCCACCAAGCACGAGAGCTGAGGATATACGGAGGAACAAGCCTACCTTGTTCCAGGCCATCGTTGCCGTAGCTTGCGGTACCATCCGACCAGACCTACAATCAAAGATCATCAGTGACGCCACGCGTATCCTGGCTGATCGTATTGTCTATAACGGTGAAAAGTCCATGGAGTTGGTGCAGACCATCCAGATCATGACCGTTTTTTACCAGCCACCAGAGAGGTACGAGGAGCTCAACTTCAACCAATTGATCCACATCGCAGCTGTAATGGCTTTGGACATTGGCATGGGGAAGCGGATCAAAAAGGGTCCTCCCATCATTTGGAAAGGAGTCATGGACAAGAACAAAAGCCTGCCCGATCTGAACGCTGCCGAGACGCGACGATGCTGGTTGGGTTGTTACTACATGTGCTCCAAGTAAGTCTTCGTCTCCGGTCCAAAATGTGCAATGCTGATGGAAATAGTTCCGCTATGTCGCTTCGACGACCACTGCTTATTCGCTGGTCACCCTATGCAGACGAATGCATCGAGACGCTAAAAAATGCCTCCGATGCGCTGCCTAGCGACAAATGGCTCTGCCACATCGTTCAGGCTCAGCATATAGCAGAAATGATCGGGACTCAATTCGCTATGGATGACCCAGCCAAGGAGCTTTTCCTGACCGACCCCAATGTACAATATCACCTAAAAGGCCTCGAAGCAGAGCTCGAAAGGTGGCACAAGGAAGGAGAAGAATTCATGAAGAGCCCCATAATGAGACACACGAAAGCTATCATCAACCTATACATGCACGAAATTGCCATGCACAACGAACACAATGTCGACGACTTCAGACCACCGTACCATTCAACACCCATCGAAGGACCCCCAGATCCCGAGTCAGTGACACCAGTACATATTGATAGCCTCACAAAGTGCCTGCGCTCTACTCACGAAGCATTTAATGCCTTCCTTTCTATGGACGTCAACTTTCTTCGATCGCTACCGACACATTTCTTTGTTCGAACTTCTTATGCTGCTGTTGCCCTAATCAAGCTCTACACTACTATAGCAGCAAAAGAGTCTAAATTTGGCGCTATATTCCAAGCTCATGAGCTAAAAGTGGAATATTATCTCGATGGCCTGATATCTGCACTCACCAAAGTTGCCGAAGGAGGAATGTCGCGAGTAGCATACAAGTTTAGTTTGATCTTCCAAATGCTGCGAGGGTGGCATTTGAAGCGTACGGAGGCACCAAGCGGGAGAGGCAGTAGAGAACACTCGCAACCACGTATGCCGCCAAACAATAATAATCTACCAAGATCACCAGTCTACAATTCAACTCCACCACCTCCGAATGCGACGCATCAGAACAGTCAGGAGCAAACTTCTCAGCCTTGGCAGCAGCAGCAGCAGCCACCACCGACGCCAGTTGCGAAAGGTGCATCGCGAACGGGTTTGCAAATGCTATCCGATGCGGCAATGAATCCACCAATTCGCCCGCCGCTACCTCAACAGCCTTCCACTAATCAGTCAATGGCTGCTCCAGGTCAGGGCCAACCTCAATGGTTATCCTCTCCACCATCTCAACAGGCTTCACACATTGTTCCAAATCAGCCCCCATCTATAGCTACAGTGCCAGCAATGCAGCCTGGCCAAGCCATGCCAGGGGATCCGGTCGTCGGCGGCATACCGATGAACATCGACCCAATGATGGCTGCGACTTACGGCATGCCACCTGATCAGATGTCTCTTATGGATTTCACGAGTGATGAGTTGATGGCTTACGGATTCGGAGATGAGTTCCTAGCCATGAATTTTGGATTTGACCAAGGTGGTGGGTGGGCGATATGACCCGTATTCATGGGCGGAAAACATGACTTTTCGGCATGCAAAGTCTGTTCCAGGCAATGTTTCAAGAATAAAGGTCATGATTGTCTTGTCCATATGAACGTCTTTGGAATGTTACATGAAACCATGTTTCCGCCGGCGGCTGGTTTGCACAAGACCAGATTCTATGACGTAAAGTGCATGGAAATGAATTCCGACACATCGAACCGTTCATGAACAACGTGACTTTCAAGCCGTGCCTGCAAATAGCTCAGCTATTTCACATCAAATCCCAATATTCTCAAAGACTGGCCTGCCAAGAAGCGGTCGAAGGACAAAGACACATAGCAAATCCTTGCCTCAAATAACCTGATCGCGACTATGGCAACCAACCCGTTCTCTCCCCACGGCGCCTCAGGCCCCATTGTATGTCGTCTGACTTGTCTCCGCTACCTTCACTAGCCGCCGAAATTCTGACCGTAGCGCAGAGATCGAATGCTCGCCTTTTCGCCGTCATAGGCGCTGCTGGGGGTCTACTCTACTGGTTGCGCTTCAGAGGTCTTCAGGGTCGACAGGAGCAGATCCAACGCAAGACAGAGGAGTTGAGGAGGCCCTGACGGGATTGGAATCTCCAGTTGGTTTGGACGAATTTCTTTCCGCGCGATTGTGTAGGACGAGGTACCTAATGAGAGAAACGAGGAGGACGGGGACCTGGAGCTGAGGCAGGTACGAGTAGCTGCACGGCATGGCGTGGAACCATGTGTTATGCCCTGCTACGACGTGCACGAAGTTCGTTCACTCAGTTGAGATGCGAAGCTTTCTCATCGAAAGACGGAGCGCAAATCATCAGCAACGGCTGTGATGCGTCCAACGGCGATCGCGGTATGTAGTGTATCATGACGCGTTTTGTCCTGTTCTCGCCGCTGTTGTGTCGACTCCTGCCTGTTCGAGCTGCGCTGGTCGCTGGTGCTACAGCTCTCCCCCTAGGTTTCTATCCTGGAATGTGCACAAACGTCCTCTCACTTGTCACGACTTGCGACTGCCTGACAAGTCATACCAAGGCAGATCGCTGCCATGCATCGTTGCGCTTCATTCGAGCCCACGCGGGGTCTACTTGACACATTTGAGGTCCGACCACTAACATCTCGATACCTCAAAGCAGCTCATAATGTGACAGGGGTCCATACTTATACTCCTGAGCTATGATCGACAGAGCCGTGACTGAATTGGAAGGGCACGCAGGCCCAGCGCTTCATGCCGGAGGCGCCACAAACCCATCTCCTTGAGCATATAAGCGAACCTCAACGTCAACGTCACCATATGTGCCAACCGCTGCGTAAAGATCCGATTCCCCAGAAAGACCGGCAACGCCCTCGTCCCTCTCCGCATCCCTTTCCTCATCCACCTCCCAACTGCCACTCACGCCGCCGTTTCTAACCAAGTAAACTCTCGTCTTGCACCTCGGCAACTCACTCCGCACCTCTCGCTCACTTTGCAAATACCGCTTCGCAACCTCTCCGGTTGGCATCTTCCCTTCTTTCCCAGTGCTCTCCTGATTCGTATTCCGCACCTCCTCAGGGCTGAACACCATCGCGAGTCCTATTGTCTCGCCCTCTCGGAATGGCGCTGTGAACGTGCGTCCACCCCAGCTGTCGTTGACATACCGGTTTCCGTCGTCGGAGTGTACGCCGATTGAGGCGCGGTGCCAGCCTGGTTGGCGGTGAGGCGGGTAGGGTTTGGAGACGTAGCCGATGGAGACTGTGGCGTCGGGCCCGTAGAGTTTTGTAGGCGTTATCTCGAAGTAGATTGTAGTTGGCATTGGTTTGTCGGATGCGAAGTGGGGGCTGAGTGGATTTGCGGTTGATGCAAAGAACAGGGGGAGAGTCGAGGTGAAGCATTGATCGACGGCTGGCGTTGAGCGCGCTTTGGGCGACGGCTGTGGCGGTCTGAACAGGCTTTTGAGACCTGACGATCGTGCGGGAGGTTGCGAGTATGAGTTGTCGAATTGACGTTCTTGGTTCGAGGGACTGCGGATGAAGTAAACCAGGCCTGGCTTTGAGCCGAGGGCGTTCTGAGTCGCGGACAGTTCGCCTGATCGTTCTTCAATGGTCCAGCCTCGTTGGCTTGCGCCAGGCGGGTACATGAGGCCGTTGCGGCCCGACAGAACACCTCGGATGACGGAGGCGTTCGCGATTTCGGCTTTGAAGACGGGGTGCGCGGCGCACCAGGCGTGGGCGGCGGCTGCTTCGTCGTAGCTAGCATTCGTGGCGGAGCTGTGCGTCGATGTCAAGGGTGGTGGTGGCGGGAGGAGGGCCGTGTCCTCGATCGACGTCCAGTCGTGGTATGGTGGTGGTTGATCATATCCAGGTGTGGATGATTGATTTTCCGAGGTGGATGAGTGCTTCTGTAATGATGGTCCCGTGGTGCCTTGAGGAGCTTCATAGGCAGGAGGTTGTGTCTGGGCGTATCTGTAAGGATTGTTTGAGGCAAACGTACCATCTGATGATGATTGCCGTTCAGGGAGGCGTGATTGGTCCTGCTTCTCGCCTTTGAGCTTGGAGAAGATCTTGGACATCGTGACGAGCACTTGGTAAGATAAGAATGAAAGCGAATCAGACCAGTAGCATCAACTCTTATGAGACGCAAATGTGCCTGTTTGTACTCCTGGTCGTGACAAGAAACCTTTCGGGTGCGATATCAATAATGATAATCCAGCATGTCATAGAAATTGAATGGGTTCCTGCGGTAAGGAGAAAGTGATGTGATATGTACGCTGTCGAGAAGTGCACGGATCACTTCATCGTTGTGCTCGTTAATGATCGTGATTGTGCGACAGCGTAACGAGACAATGGTGTGGCAGAATTCGTGGAACGGTGTCAAGACAATGCAAATATTTGATTGCTGTCGTCGATCTAGAGAAGAAATTGAAGAGTTGAGGACAGGAAAGTGTGATAATGTAAAAGTGTAAACGTATCGAAAATGTTCTCTACACAAAGTGATCGCAATACTAAGGAAAAAATATAGACCTTCTACCTAACAGACACCTCGCTATACATTTTCGACAGAATTTAACGGCACATAATTACCCCTGTCGTTGGCATCACCTCTCCTCCTCCTCTTCAAGCCTCCTAGATTGGTATCGAAGACAGCCCAGATCCTCTGTCCAAACGCCGAAACACCTTGCGCTGTCCTTGGCTGTCCCATTTTCGGCACAGCAATCTTGCCTCTCTCCATCTCTAGATTCTCAGGATCGAGCCACCTTGGCCTGCTTGACCAACGAAGAGCGAGACTGGACAGAGTAACTGAAATTGAGGAGAACATCATCGCAATAGCTGAAGCAAGTGGTGGCATGTAGTAGCCGAACGGAAGGAAGAACCCCATGGCAAATGGTAGCCCGATAATGTTGTATCCGCACGCCCAAAGTAGATTGGCTTTGATACGATTGAAGATCGTACGGCACAAGCACAATGCTGCTGGTATGTTGAGGAGGTCTTCGGATCGCATAATGACGATATCAGCAGCCTCCACTGCGATATCACTGCCGCTGACGAGCCCAATGCCAACGTTGGCCGTTGCAAGGGCAGGCGAGTCATTGATACCATCACCCACCATAGCGACAATCTCGCCTTGACCTTGAAGCTCAGACACGATCTCTTGCTTCTGGCCCGGAGAGACAGAGGCCCGAATTGTACTTTTGGGTATACCCACCTTCTCCGCGATCGCTACAGCTGTACTGTACGTATCTCCAGTGACGATTGATGTACTAATTCCCATACGATGAAGTGCTGTAACTGCTGCCGCCGCGGTTGGTTTGACGGTATCCGACAGTCCAAGGAGCCCAGTGAACTTGTTATCAATCGCTGCGTAGATAAGTGTCAAGCCAGTCAGGGATTTGTTGTTCTCTGGCATCAGGTCGCTTGGCACTTTCAGACCATAGTACTCAAGGAAAGCAGCATTTCCTATACGAACATCATGCCTCTCGGTCTTTCCTTGCGTCCGGACTTCGACTTCAGCCACGATGCCCTTTCCGACTTTGTTCTCAAAATGTCCAACCTGACCTGGCAAAGGATCCTCGAGGGTTAAATCCAGCTGCTGCTTCGCTTTAAGTGTAATTGATCGCCCGATTGGGTGCTCTGAATCAGATTCTGCGAGTCCAACAATCGTCCACCACAATTTTCTAGCTTCTTCACTAACGTTCCATATGCCTTGAATTGAAATCTTGGCGACATTGAGCTTGCCAAAAGTCAATGTTCCAGTTTTGTCAAACACAACATGGGTGATTCTAGTGGATGTCTCAAGAGCTGCACCACCCTTGACCAATATGCCTTGCTGGGAAGCAGTCCCAGTACCAACCATGACTGCTGTAGGAGTCGCCAGACCAAGAGCGCACGGGCAGGCAAAGACAACGACCGAGATGCATAGCTTCAGGCAAACCATAAATTTGCCGCCAGACTGTGGCGCCACAAAGATCTTTGGCGGATTTGGAAGAATATGGCTGAGAAGCATCCAACCAACGAAAGTCACTAGACCGAGCAGGATGATGACAGGCACGAAATAGCCAGCAACAAGATCTGCCATGCGCTGAATTGGTGCTCGACTGGTCTGTGCTTCCTGCACAAGATTGACGATCTGGCTGAGCTGCGTATCCTTCCCGGCTCTAGTGACACGGAAATCAAGTCGACCAGCTGCATTGACTGTACCAGCAATCAGAGCATGTCCCCTCTTCTTCAAGATTGGAACAGGCTCGCCTGTAACCATGGATTCGTCAACGTAGCTTTCACCTCGAGTGACCACACCGTCAGCTGGGACTTTGTCGCCGGGCCGAAGAAGTACAACGTCTCCGACCTCGAGCAGCTCGGTCGGGATGATTTTCTCCTGTATCGCTTGGCTGATGCTCCTCCTGATGTCCGACAGCTTGTCGCCCTTTTCGACAATAGGTGAGTTTGGCGACTCCCAGCTTTCCGCCAATTTTTCCGCGTACAAAGGATCCTCATAAATAGCTGCCATGCTGGGTGCAAGATTCATTAAGTTCGATAAAGCTTTCGAAGTCTGTCCTTTCGCTCTGTTTTCCAACCAGCGACCTAAGGTGATGAACGTGATAAGCATAGTACTTGTGTCGAAGACAGTACCAGGCTTGTTATGAGGTGGTATCACAACCGCAATGACAACGGCAAAACAGCTGAAGAAGAATGCCGCCGAAGTACCCAACACAACCAAAACATCCATGGTCGGTGAGGCATGCTTCAGACTTCTGTAGGCCGAAACATAGAATCGCTTGCCAATACCAAATTGGACGGGTATGGTTAAGGCGCAACAAACAACATCTCCTAGAAATAAGCCATGGATGATTTCGATAGCCCCGAAATTGAGCGCCGGAACAAACATGGGTATGATCATGCTGATCAGAAACACGGGTACGGCAAAAGAAAGTGAGGTAAGGAAGGCTTGCTTCCATTCGTGGATCTCTTTCGTCTTCGCCAACGATTCAAGCTGTGCATTGTTGTCGTCAGAATCGGCGACAAGAGCGTTGTAGCCGGCGTTTTCGACAGTCTCGACGATTGTTCTCAGTCCGGTGACCGAAGGATCGTACTGAATATTGGCTCGAGACGTTGCTAAGCTAAGGACAGCACTTTTGATACCGTCTTTCTCCCGAAGAAGGTTCTCGAGTTCCGTGGCCTTTGTTGCATCTGCCAGGCCAAAGACTTTGAGCTGGACGGTTGAAGAAGATTGTAGTTGTACGCTTTCAGGCTCTGACGAGATCAACTTGGCGTCAAAGCCTGCATCGTCGATTATCTCAACAATTTGATCTGCCGTCAACTCGTCCGGCTTGTGCTGTATCACAGCCCTTCCAGCGAGCAGACTGATGTTGAGTTTGATCACGCCCGGCCTGTTCTTGAATGCGCCTTCAACGGCGGAGGTACATGCTCCGCAGGTCATACCGTCGATCGCAACAGTGGTATTCTGCACATCGCTAATCTTTGCGGCTCCGGCAGGACCCGAATGGCCTAAAATAGACTGGTCTTTCGTTTCCAGCACTTGAGCGTCGAATCCGCGATCCTCAACGATTTCAGCAAGCTTGTCCGGGCTGATTATGGCAGAATCATGTTCGATGACGGCGCGTCCAGCCAGCAGAGATACACTTATGCTCTTGATACCCGCGATGTCCTTGAAGCCAGCCTCGACGGACGAGGTGCATGCGCCGCAGGTCATTCCATCTACCTTTAGCGTCGTCACAGAGGTTGATGGGCCCGTAGGCACGGTTGATACCGACAATTTCGGAATTGAATCAGGCATGTCGGTGTTGAGCACTTCGGCATCGAAACCACGATCTTCGATGATACCTGCTATCTGTTGGGCAGACACTTTGCCCGGATCGTGATGTACAACTGCTCTTCCCATTATTAGACTTATTGACACAGCGCCCACGCCGTCGACGTCTTTAAAGCCAGCCTCAACCGCGGATGTACATGCGCCGCAAGTCATCCCATCGACCTTGAGTGAGGTAGTGGCCATATGGGCGGAAGTCGTCGGAAGGTGTTGCGCCGCCATTGTGATGACCCTGGTGGATCACTCAATTCGTGTCTCAGGCACTAGCTATCAATATAAACTCATGTTCGCAATACTATGTACGTGAAGTTTCAAAGGAATGAATTGCGCTGTTGATCGCGTCGCGGAGGAGAGCGAAGTGGCCAAAATGTTGAAGAGCACGTCGAGTATGGTGATTCTAAGTGGTAAAAGAACGGAATAGGCGTGATATGTACCGAACGTCTTGCTACCAAATGATTGTTGCTGCGGCTGTTGCTCACGAGCTCGCCGTGTAGAGGAAAGATCGAAGTTGCTGTTGAGGCAACCACCGTCCGAGGCCTGCCAGCAATCAAATGTCTCAGTTCAGGGGATGGCAATTACTAAGTTTCGCGTGGCCCCTAACCAAAGGGTCCTGGAGGCTAGCGATCGGCAATTAAACAGTAGATGATTCTAATGCCCAAATTAGAAGCCTCTCCCGCAATAGCCGGTGACCACTTTGCCCCACGGATCCGGAGCTCTTTGAAGCCGCTTTTACCAGTTACTGGACTGACATTTGTCGAAAGGGGCTTTAGTCACTTTGTCTGGTCTTCACAACTTGTGTCTTTCACGCAGCACTTGCTCGCAGCCAATAGCGGCGCGTGCACGTGCCGATCTCTGGTCATCGTTGCGCCCTAAAACGTGCTTCCCGACTCAATGTGACTTATCCCATTCGGGGGACCTCGTGGAGATGACCTCCTTTCCATAGCAACGGTGCCAGCGGCTGTTAGATAATGCTGGAGAGCAAATGTATGCACGTGCATGAATTTATATGAAGAGTATGTCAGTTCTAGCTACGCCTTACTCCTTTGTCTTTTTCCACCAGGCCAGTGGACAGACACAACCTTATGCTATTCTGCAAGACTTCGATGCCCAATGCGGAAAAAAGGAACCTTTCTACCTTAAAGCAAAACGGCGGCATGCACTTCTCCCCGGTCTACAACGGGAGTGACCGCATTGTGCACCAGGTAGAGGACATACTCAAATACAGGCCAGGCGGTTACTATCTTGTTGCACTTGGCGATGTGTGAACAAGCGGTATCACGTCTTCCGTAAATTGAGCCATAGAGGCCGCTCGACAGTCTGGCTGACGTGGAACACACTGTATGGCGTCAATTTCTGCCCGTGCCACGCTTTTGACTTGGGGCATGCTCCTGCGATGGGTAGCGGTAAATTTCAAAATTGGAGCCGTCAAAGACCTCAACGAGGTTATAACCCTGCGTCTCCTTGCTGGCACTTCACAACCTGCTCCCAGATATATTGTGACTTTACTTGACCACTTCTTCCTCCAAGAACCAAATGGTAAGCATCAATGTCTGTTATTCGAACTGCTTGGCCCCACCGTAGTCAGCATCGTCAAATATGCTTCTCAGCATGGTATGCCTATAAAAGATACATTTAAAGGTTCGCCCGAGCTGTCTTCGAGCATATCTTCAAATTTCCACGCAGCTTCTGCAAGCTGTGGTCTCCATGCATGAGGCTAGGATTGCACAAGGAGGTACGAGAAAAGAGCTACATCGTTTCTGTGTTGAAACTGATTCACTGTCAGACCTCAGCCTCCATAATCTGGCATGCTTTTCGAACCGTTTGTCACAGATGGCCCTGCAGGAGATGGATACGATGCTCTCGCGTCCTGAGACCGCGGAATTGGTGCGAAAAGATAGCAGGCCGCTCGGCAAAGGTGTGCCGAGAGAGGTGGCCAAGGCGGCGAGATGGATCGGCTTCAATCCGGAGGATGCCCAGAGTATTCAGGTCATTGACTTCGGAGAGACCTTTACGGAAAGGCGCCGTCTAACAGCATTGCTCAACCATTAGAACTTCGATCACGCCAGAGCATTCTTGACGGCGAAGTTGATCGTCGAGCTGATTGTGGCAAGTCGGATCAATCTTGAGTCTTTTGCAAACCGTCGTACAGTCTCAGCAGTTAACATCGTACGCAGATATAGCCTTGTTGTAGGCTATTATCCGCTATGAGCATTCTCTCTTGAACATCTGGTAGAGTAAATGATCTGGCTTATGGATGACATACCTACGCAATGGCAGCCAAGATGGGACCAGATGAAAGTGATTGCGCAGTAGAGGGCCCGCTGGTATCATCCAACCCCAAGATCGTCAGAGCTTGCATTCAGGTCCACTTTCATCCAGAATGTTCGCCGCCCCGAGCTGATGGGACTGTTACCGATCGACGAAGGATAAATGAAGCTCTCGCCGAATGACCGGATTCCCGCATGCAGTGCCCTGAAGCTTCTTGAGAATGTAGCTCCTAACGCTGCAAAAGCCGAGGCATCATATCAGGGACGGTTGATGCAATAGTGAGGACAGTGGGAACCCCGGCTTGTATTGTTTCCGGTGAAACTAGGCGTAGTCAGTAATAGAGTGGTAATGCCGGCTTCAATTATTATTCAGGTGGGAGATGCATTGGATCTTCAAGGTTCGAATATATGCTTTTCACGTATATCTCTATATCTGGTACGACATACGGAGAAAAATTGGTGTGAATAGAAATGCCTCTCATCTGGTGACTTTTTGAATGCGGCCCCTTTTGCAGAGGCGATCCGTCCTTATCGATAAACCCGTTTTCGTTTTAGGCAAGAGCGTCACCGTCCGAGTCGTGCCAGCAAACGACTGCGTATAATTCTCCAAAGAACATTCATACTTGTACAAGCCGTGGGATAGACGGCGCGAAGATCTAGGCGGCAATTCGGGTTCATAGATTCCCCCAGCCATAACTTGCCTTCTTTTACTCCTGCTTTCAGCCTTGGAATTTTGTACCGTTCCCTCTTCCACCATCTAATACAGTATCCTGGGCCGTCTCCAGCACCGCACACTACCACATTGGATTAAACCGGAGAACTCGAGACACTCTTGGTATTGGTCTGACCAGTATGGACCAAGCACAGACAAAAGCGCTGGTCGCTTTGCAACCCTTCATCATCGAAGCAACGTCGACGAAATCACCTTCAGCCCGATTCTTGAAGGAGCTCATTATTCGAGCCACATCCGCCTCAGGCACATACATCTTCACAGAGCTTTTGCAGACACCTGCGATCCAGTCCTTACGGTCTGCAGAGCCAGAGTACAAAGTCTACCTCTCACTTCTTGAACTGTTCAGTTGGGGCACCTATGAAGAATATCACTCAACACCTGGCCTGCCGGCCCTCACGCCGGTACAAACACAAAAGCTTCGCCAGCTGTCTCTGCTTACACTCGCATCTCCGTTCCTGCCACTCGAAAGCACGAACCCCGACAAACTTACATACGCAGCTCTTCTCGCCTCGCTGGGCTTGACCTCAAACCAAGAACTCGAATCGCTGGTGATATCAGCCATCTACGCAGGACTTCTCACAGCGCGACTGTCCCCAACATCCAACCCACCACGCGTCTTGATCACCTCAGTAACTCCACTACGAGATCTGCGACCGCAGTCTTTACCCGCCATCCTCCAGATCCTGCGCACCTGGGAAGGAAGATGCACCTCTACCGTCTCAGACCTAGAATCCAAAATTGCAGCGATACGTACCGCAGCTGCTCAGCGAACAGCACTTCAAAGGAAGAGACAGGAAGTCGTTGACACAAGTGTCGTGCAGCTTGAAAACGAAAATTCCAAGGCAGTCCGACCACGAGATCGGAAGGGTCAAAAGCGAGACTTGGACGAGACCATGGAGGGCGAATATGATGAGGATGTGAGCAGCGACGAGGTCAAATGGGACATGGACGATACCGGAGATTATGCTGGCCCTAGCGGGCGTGGCAGTGGAGGCTTTGGTGGGAGAGGTACAAAGCGAAACAGAGGTCGAGGAGGGCTCACATGAGGAGGGTTACTCAGTATAGGAGAAAGTTCGAAACGTCCGACCACCAGTCTGGATCCGACACACGCATTTAGCTCGAGTTGAAAGGTCATTCATGGGCTCCCAGACCCTAAACAAGAGTAATCGGGAGCCACGGGAGTGGTCAGCCTGCATCAACTTTACACTGTGCAAGGACGCCGAGTATGCGGATGAAGGAACCGAGAAGGCCTTTCAAGACAAGCTTGTTTACAATCAAGCATCAGAGAGAGCAGGATGTCGAGGACAGCACTGGTAGGAAGATCGGTGCGAGCCTGCGAGGGAAAGCTTGGAACATCACATGAACCACAGAGAGGCAGGAGCACGAGAAAGTTAGCCTCAGTGGCTCCGATGGTACGCCAAAAATCGAGATTAATTGCACAAAAATGAGAAAGCTGCAATGCCAGTAGGCAGCTACGTGCTTCATGGGTACCTGCCATAACTTTCTCCAGCCACCTTTTTACCTGTCCACCGTAGGCCAAAAGTTAGCCATCTTGACCTGATTTATGTTCGAGCACGTTTCCGCACGAAAAGCAGCAGGAGCGACGTCGCTAATTACGGTGAGTTACAGAGCTCATCGATGTGCGGATGCTAGCTGTTTAGTTGGCCGTAGACTTCCGTTCTGGGCGACCATTTGACTTTCGCAGCTTAATTTGCGATCTCCTCCCGCGTCCACCAATCACCCTGCTGATGTCTTAACCTCCAGTCTGTCATACACTCAACCCGTAACTAGTATATCAGTTCAAGGATTTGAATATCAGGTGCATTGCGATCGACCTTCCGCCCGCGACGCCACTCGCGACGTTTCCCTTACCTTTTTTACGGCGTAATATAGTAGCAACCAAAATAGGCCAGTCGCAACAGAAGAGACGAGAGGCAAGCCTGCGAGCACGACGACAGCTTCTCCTCTACGTCTGCATGAAAATCATAACCCAACTGAAATACAGGGAATTGAGGTCAAGGACACCCGAAAGTAAGACGTGGAAAGTACAGCAAAAGCAGCCACTCTCTGCCGCACATACTACCGGGTTGACCGTCAACGCTTGTACCTCCCTATACTTACTGGTTCCATCGTAGCAAGGCGCGCAGGTCGAAGATGAATCACAAACGCAGTCATGCTGAACAGGAGCTCGAGCAGCGCAATCGGCTGCCGACCCTGATGGAAGTGTTGGGAAGAAGGACTTTGGCGCCAGTCGATCTCTTCTCATTCTACATCTACATGCGCGACCAGCAGCGATCGGTGGACTATCTAGACTTTTGGTAAGCAGTGTCCACCTGTGGCCAGGGTAGCACACTGACAACCCCAGGCTCGATGTCTCCCAGCACATGTCTCTCTGCCGGCACTATGTCCGTGAACTTCGTCGATCAATGTTGATAGACACGCCCGAAATGGAAAAGACAACCTCAAAACGCTCATCCCAACTCTTAGATAACTTCAACCTCGAAGAGGCCAACTCAGTCCCCTCTAGCGGCAAGGGTTCCCAAGAGGCTAAAGTCTCAGCCATCCTTCGCGAAGACGCTGCCAAACCCACCGCACGAGGCGGAGACACAACACAACAACCCAACACAACTGCGCACGAATCATCTCCTGCACATAGTATGACCTCCGCTGGAAGTGGACGTTCAGGCCGTCCCCTAACGGGTCGACGTTCTTCTGACAAACCTTCTCCACAAAGCCAATATTCCTCCACACCACAGACCGACATGGGCACAGGCACAGGTACAGGCATGGAACGACCTCCGCGCGCCTCATTCATGACCTCTTCGCGCATCGACTCTGATTCGCCAGGTCACACAGTCGCCCGACCTGATCTGCGAGCCAGTGCCGAGAAGATCCTCTACACATTCATTCTCCCAGGCGCAGAAAGAGAAATAGTACTTCCGCAGCCCATGGTCGATCGCATGATCTTCGCAATCGAAGAAGAAGGACGAGATGACCCCGAAATCTTCGACGACGCCAAAGATTACGTATTTCAAGCCATGGAGCGAGATGCATTCCCAGGCTTCCTGCAGGCAAAAGCACTGGGCAACCTCGTCCCGCTCTCAATCTTGCTCTGTCTCATTGTCGGGCTGCTGTCCCTCGGTGGCGGCTTCTGGGCAGGCTACTACTGTATCCTACGTTATATTTCCCGTCCCACACGCTGCTGGGTAAGTCTTTTGTCCTCGTGCTTCATACAGTCTGTCCAATATCTTGTTCTCACATCCAGGCATTGGTTTGGATCGTCCCGCACGCTCTGACGCGTTTTCCTTACCACAGGATCCTCCTTTCCCCATTTGTGCGCTGAACTGACATTTATTATTTTAGGTCATTCTCCCGTTCACAATCGGGACCTACTTCACAACCTCCTACCAATATAAACTCGACATCGTGGCTGCATACCTCGGATTTAGTGAATACACGTGGATGAACTGGAGTCGAGTGCGAGAGCCCTACGTCAAGAAACTGCTCATGATGAGGGCGAACATGGCTATGTTGATGTTTCTGGGCGGGGCCGTGGGATTGAGCGTGCTGTTTATCTTTGTGCCAGGCGTAAGATTCTGAAAGGCTAGACAGGCTGAGGAACATGGTGCAATTGTCGATGATTTTATGTTGAGCGTGGAGTCTCAGTTGCAAGGCATTAAATTTAGTATCTACGATCGATTGATTTACTTTAAACAATGGAGTCACGATCCGAATTGTCCCTGATCGTGTTGACTATCAGCAGAGCATCCTTCCCTCAAAACATACGAACGACCGAACAATGATTTACAGCGCAGCTGCCACTTACGCTGCCTTCAGTCGCAATGGAGCTTACCCTCTGGTCGCACGAGGTGGTACTTCTGTGGTCTTTGACGGACAGAACCATATAATCGCGGAGACGACATCCAACGCAATCAACCTCTTTGAAACATAAGTCTTTTGACAGACTGACTTGCAACTCTAATCTGTTGACTACATCACCCCAAAACAAGACCTACGTGGAATAACGCCTCCACCAGCCTGAACCCAATGCAATACTGCACCGCTCTCAAGGCTGAATCTCCCCAGAGAACCACCTCAGCGACAATGTTGCACGTTTCAGTCTCCCCACGACCCAACGTGCAGCAACATCACACCGCAACGCAAAGACGCCTAGATGCCGTCTAAGGAGCCGAGCGCTGAAGCGCCGAACGATTCCACAGGGCAACGTGGGCTTCGGCGCCCGACCCTAGTAAAACTTGCCCCTCCTCAAAACCCCGATCCATGATATTCCCACGTTGGAAGTCTCCGCTCGCGCCATGCTCTGTTTCTGTAAGCGAGGTCACCATCACCAGACAAGAGAGCATCTTTTGCACACTTGTGCCTTGTGCTGGTCATAAGCGATAAGAATTGCGAGCTCGCTGATGCTTTATCCGTCACGTTACTGATGTGGGTCGTTGTGTGGAGATATGCCTATTATCGCTTCTTCGCGATTTTCCTTTGGGTGTTCGTTGGCCTAGTATATCTGGCAAAAGAGGGGGAGGAGGAAGTGACGAAAGTTTTGCTGACTGCTTGTTTGTGGGCGTGGCGCAAGGCGACGAGAGGAGAGAGAGTGTGTGTGACCTGATGCAATTCAATATGGATTTCCAATTTATCTGAGCTTGTTCGAGCTCTACGCCGACCTCCTGTGTCTGGCTACAATAGTCCTGGGGTATCAATACATATCACATCATGTATAACTATATCGTAAAATAATGCCGTCGCGAAAGCCCACACGAATACAAATATACCTTGCTTGCCAGAGTATAATTACAAAGATATGTGTGTACCCCGTTTCGTACGATGCAATCCAAGCGCCGTAACATATCAGTCCGTTGCCGCCGAACTCCAAAGCTTGCAAAAACAGCCTGATTAATCAAGCTCGAATCTCCGCTCATGCCTAGGGTTTATCCTGTAGACGGCTCCGTCCTCATTCTCTGTCCCTTTGCGTGTCCAGCCACGGCGGGACCAATCTTCTCAAACGCTGCTTCCACGTCGAGTTGCTTGCTGGACACTTGTACCGATTCGTTGTCTATCGTGCGGACATGGCGGCATTCCGCACGGTTGCGTCATAGTAGTATCTGTATTGGCTGCAGATCCGAGACCATATCTCCATCAGCAACACGTATCCGGCTGGGAAGTTTGAGGTAGTTGTGCCGGCGAGCATGGTGACTAAAAACGGAGCTTGGTGCCAGAGTCTTAAAGGACGGCATTTATATTTGGTATGAAGCCGACGTTAGGTGTGGACGGGAGAGTTTTAATGTGCTCTTGTGCGCTCTCCTTTGTCCTCGGTGATTGAAGGATCGGGAGAACTCCCGTCCTGCTTTCGTTTCAACTCCTCATGTGACTTTGACTTCGACTTCGACTGCTAGTCGGCCAGATGGCTCCACTCTGGAATGTTCTTGATCTGCGTCCACATGAACTTTTCCAGCTTGTTGGCACTCTTCGCATACGGTGTCGTCTCGTTGTTATATTTACGGCAATTGTCGAAGATTAATTTCGCGTCTTTGATGAAATCTTCAGGCCGCGGGTACAAGTCTGCTTGCAAGCGTTCTTCCATGGTGGACAGATCCATGGGCTCTTTAATCACCTCGTAGTAGTCGGGGACTTCCTCTTTATTGACGGGTTGCGCAAAGGGCCAAGCGGAGGTGTGGTTTTGCATGTCGTTTAAGAGGTGGAGGAGTTGGTTGTAGTTGGGGCCATGGCGGGGTTGCCGGCTTAGCTCGTCCATGCTGGGGGACCACCCGCTTTCCTTGATGGCGGGGATAGCCATCGGGTCTATTTCTGTGATGCCGTGTTTCCAGTCTGCAGGGGGTGGATGGACGACGTGAGACTTTGAAATGGCGCGAATCTTGGCCATGACTGCTTCTTTTTGCTTAACCAGCATGCGGGGTGCCTCGAGGTAGCGAATCTTGGGGAGCATGCTGCATTGCATTATTGTGCCGCCCTCGTAATCTTTTATATAGCCCATCCAGACGGATTTTTCGAGCGTGATTTCCTTGGTGAAGCCTTGTTTCTTGAAGTAACCGATTGCGTAATTGTCGGCGTAGGTGAGGAAATGCATTATTGGGGATGTAGCTTTGACGTAGTCTTTGAGATGGGCCATTAAATGGGCGCCGTAGCCCTTGACTTGTTGGTCAGAGGAGATGGCGCAGAAGACGATTTCAGCGAAGGCGCGGCTATTGAAAGGTCGGTAGGTGATTCCGCCGACAACTTCAAGAGGGTGTTTGATTATTGCGATTGATAGGTGGGTTTTGTCGTAGACTAGTCGGGCTATGTAGTCCTTTGGCATCTTGGGTAGTTGTTTCTGAAAGATGCATTTCAGGCCCGTCAGAATGATGTTGTGTTCGCGGCTGTTGGAGTTGTTGACAACGCGGAATTCAATGAGGCCGGTCTTTTCTTCTGTTACAGCGGGTTTCTCGGGGAAGTCGACTGGGGTCGCTTGGATGGGGGGGTCGGTCTGGGTTGACGAGGTAACGCTGCCGCCACCATTTTGCTCTGGAGAGTCGGTGCGTGCCTTCTTGGAGCGGGCAGAGGAGGCATCCTCTGAGGCTTTGCGCTTGATGGTCTCGAGGTGAGGGGCCATTATGGGCAATAGAGGCAGAGTCGGCTGCGCATTGCTCGGGGTGAGGTGTGCGTGGATGTCAAGAAGGTGTTGCGGATCTGATTGACTTTTGGAGAATCCTTGAGTTCTCACAACAGGTTCTGCTTGCAAGCTACCAACTTTGAGCGATTGCAGGGACTGGTAAACGGTTTCCCTCAAAAGCAACGTCCGTGCCTCGATACTCCACGGTGGCGGTGTTGCCTGGCGGCCGCGGTACGGGCGACCTTGTCTAACCTTGACGCAGGTGCACGGGGAAGGTCCGCCGTACAATCGGACACTATTGACATTGCCATGTCCCACGGCGGCTGCATTGTGCCCGCTTCGATATCTGCCCAGTCTACTCCTACGTCCAGTCGTTGTGCGTCTTCAAGCAGGCTATTCAGTTGAGCTCTCTCATAATTCGGCCTTCTTTGACATTGAAGACAATACCACGAGTCCCTCTCTGTCTCCACTTCCTTCTTCGTCACCCCCATGTCTTTACGCGAGGTCTGGGACGCGGCTGCTAGCAGTCCCTTCGAGCCTTCTGTTGGTAAAGACAGTCAGCTCACCGTCGGTCTGTCGCTGATCTTTATTGGTTTGTACCTTCGGTTTCCATTGTCGTTGATGTCCTGACCAAACCCAGGTCTTATCTTCACTATTCTCTTCGGACTGAATCGGTCACTCGTCTCTGTGCCTGTATTTGGCCTGCCTGCTTCGATTGCGTTTGGGTACGTCAAGGACTCTGGAGGAATTGACGTAAACTGACAAATATCAGATTTGGTGCAGTCTACACAATCTGCGGTGTGGGAGTTTACGTCTGAGGCATTTTGAAAGGTGCATTCGAAGGACAAACATCAGCAAAAGAGCCGGTGAAGGATGGCAGGCGAACCTTTGTTCACTGCGTTGGCAACCTCTACCCGTCAGCTTCACACTCTACTCCGCTGCATTGCTTTCACGCCAAACGCCGAAGTCCACATCACACCTGAAGGTTTGAGGTTCACCACGGAGGAGGTTCATGCCGTACAAGCCTCTACTTTGCTAGACAAGAGCCTTTTCTCATCTTACTTGCTGCATATTGCAGACGATCAGCCGCCCATACCTCCCTTTCAAGTCAATGTTATCGCCCTTCTCGAGACTCTACAGATCTTTGGCATTACAGACTCTGGCTCGGCATACAAAACCCAAAACGGCGGCATCTCATCATCCTACGCTGCAGCATTCAACACGCCAGCTCTTGGATTGGGAGGAACATGCAAAATATCCTACGCACAAATCGGCTCTCCCCTTTCTATCACGATTGAGGAGAGCGGAGTCAAGACCACTTGTGAGATGAATACCTACAGCCTGTCAAATGCATATGACGATGACAATGAAATACCTCTCGACCGGAATGCCCTCGTCATGAAGATCATCATGCCTAGCATGTGGTTGTACGACGCTATCTCCGAGCTTGCAAGCACGAATTCGGAGACCTTAGTGGTCAATGCATCCAGCATTTCTGCCCCATATTTCGCACTTGAAGGCCATGGAGGACCTTTTGGTGATAGTACAGTTGACTTCGCGCCAGAGCTAAAGACAGAAGCATTTTCTGGCACGGGAAGTAAGAGGAAGCAGCCACAAGTAACAGAGACATTCATTGTTGCTGCTACTTCAGGCAGCCATGGTCGTGTGAGGCAGAAGTACAAATTTGATCTGATCAAGAAAGCAGGAAGAGCTATGAACGTCTCAAGCAAGTGCAGCTTGCGGCAGGACAGACAAGGTGTCCTCAGCCTGCAGTTCATGATTGAGTCTATGGACGGGCAAAGCGGTAATGCTCCTGGAAATCCTGCTGTGGGTGGTGGACGGTTTTCCTTCATTGACTTCCGTTTTGTGCCACTGGTTGATGATTCAGACGATGAAGGCCACGAGGATGAGCAGGATGACGATGCTGCAAGCTATCACTCTGAAAATTAATTTGAACCCACGCTCCTTGCGATATTTGACTTTGTATCACATTTACTATGCTGACGCACAACCTGTCGACGAGTCTACGAAGCACACAACTGCCGACAAAATATCACTTTGAGCTCACCCACGCCTTATCTACGCTAAACTGCGAGCTGTCCGATCGCCGAAGACCTCAACTGGATCTAGCATCTGATGTCGCCTCCGGGAATATAGTTGTCGCTTCCAACTTAGTTGTCTATCCATCCTTTTATTCCCACACCATACTGTCTCGTTCTAGCGACTAAATCCCGACGGTTTGACCACATTCAGCCACCATTACATCGCACTCATTTTCCAAGTGTTTCGCAACCATGAAAGCCGTCAGAGAAATGGAAATCGCTTCCAGAAAGCGAGATGTCACCGACGCGTTCCTCGACAGCGAAAGTGATGAAGGAATAATTTCTGACTATGATCCATCAGCTAAGTCCCCCTTCAACAAACGTCGCCGCACTTTACCTGCTAAATGCGGTAGCCGGACGCCTTCTGCAAGCAACAGGAACGCACCTCCTTCCATAGGAGCTGCTGACGCTCCAGTCTTCGCCAAGGGAACCAGAGGCAAGGCCTGGATGTCAACCGAGGGTAACCCCATAGGCTCGAAACCGTGGATGCGAGAGGTGTTTGCGAGGGATGTGGTGTGGAAGGAGATTGCAGCCTTACCAAAAACCATTCGAGACGCTCGGCTCAAGCTGAACATCGTCGCTGATTCGAATGATCCGATGGCGGATAAGACGACATCGGTGGGCGGTCCAGGGCCTCGAAACGGTGCACGTTCTGCAAAGGCCAGTGGAGGTATAGTGGCTCCAGAAAAGCAGGGTGTGAACTCAATAACTGCTACGATGTTCGACGATGATGGAAAAAGAGAGGGTGAGGCGGCGGAAACGAAACAAGCGGAGGGCGCCAAGAGCGGCAAGGTTGCTGGTCAGGCTAGTGCATACGCGAAGGATGCATTTTCGGAGAGCGCTAGGAAATCGCAGCAGCAGATGATGGACTATTGGGCTGCAATAATAGGGGCAAAGGTGGCGTCTTCGGAGGACACCGGTGGGAAGGTTAGCGATGATTTCAACACCACGTCTGATGCGCTAGAAGAGACGACTCGGCAGGATACCGGTAATACAAAGTACGAGGGCGAAACCAGCCGGAGTGGCACATTTGACGCTAATGCGGTCGATGAGAGTGGTGAGCTCCATGGTGCCTGTGAGCCCCCAGCGAAGAAGAGAAGATGGGAGCCAGCGAATTTCTGAGTCACTTAGAGACCTGTCGCTTGAAAAGACGAGGATAGCAAATTTGGTGAATGCGAGGGTTTTCAGTGGTTCGAAATATGAGCTAGCGTGGTGGACATTTTGGAACATGTGGTTGGAGAGCCTTCAATCAAAAATTTAGTGACCTGATCGAGCTTGGGCTAGGTCTTGGGCTTTGTATGCCAGCCAAACAGGGCCGGGGCAATCGTAATCGCAGCAGGAGCTGATTGTTCGTCGCAATGACATCGCCTCGTGGGTCAATGCCTTGATATTCACCCTTCTTTTGAATTTCAGATGAGCGGCTATTATGCCGGTCTACCGAGCCTGAGATGCATTTATACTAGAATTGCACCATGTGATATAGTGTAGCTTTCTTCAAAGCGATAGACGGCTGTTTTTAAGTTTCGCACTTCAAGAAGAACGCTGCCGTAGATATCACGTGCATCAAGACGAGCACCCTTGGCTCTAGGCTTCAGAGCTGGCGTCAATGATGGTCGCCGATTTGGAAGTGAGCTTCGACATCATCTCCATCAGTGCCCGAAGCGAAGAGTAATCGTCCTTGCATTAATTCGCCATCCGTGCAGCACAATGTCGGAGGAAGAAGCATCGACGCGAAGCCGAAAGAGTAAGACTGAAGGAAATCGGGCTTGGGACCCGGTAATCAACGCGCAAGGAGATAGCTAAAGCTCACGAACCACACTAAGATGAATGATGCTCTGTGACTGGCAGGTCAATGGCCATCAAATTCAGTCAAATTGATTTATATACAGGAGCTGAATCCAGCAGTGGCTCGGATAGACCTCGGGGACCAGGAGATTCAAAATTGGGTGCTGCTAGGGAGGCAAACAGTAACTGCTTCACGAGGGTTGAGCACAGAATTTGAGAATTCGTGGGGCAGCAAGTGGAATGTGTTAGCATTATGGTTTTGAAGCTCAAAAACGGTGCAACCCGTGTGGGTGGTATCTTCACGGTTCTGACTCCCAGCTTGCGCGACAAGTACACTTACTGCATGCTCTCAAGGAGGATATGCTGATCCAACCCTGTGAGTGTCAGCCCTTCTTCCACTTCTCTACCATCTGGACAGAGATATCTCAGCCTGTCGCAATGCCTCTTCGATGTCCTCTGGACTCTCAGGAGCGGAAGTTTGGGGTCTCGTACGGACGCCGAGTGCAATTTTATGATCGACACTTTTCACTGCTACTAGTGAGTCGTTTGGGTGTTGCACTCCTATTCCGGTGTGTCCTCAACATTGACATTCCGTACCGGGGGTGATATGTGAAAGTCACGAATGGTACAAAGTAGTAGCTTGCGCGCTCCTTCTTCGATTCTACATAGGGGATCGGTACGCCTCCCAACCATTTCTTCTCGATAGGTATCGTCTTCCTTCATTTCCATTCACTACGCACGACAAAAGCACATCTATCAGATCGCCCTAATTCTTCACCTGGTTACCTGTCCAGCAATGATGAAGCTGTTTCTACTTTCGGCTCTCTCCTTGATCGGCTTGCTTGACATTTTCAAGGCCCTGGCTTATCAGGATGGCAATCCTGGCGTTGAGGTTGTCTTCGATACGGAGTGCGGCTGCAATAGAAGTATGCTATCTCGTCCTTGGCTTAGAAAAGTACTAACGGCCTTGTAGCAACTACGCAATGGCGCGATTGGTCAAAATCTACTTCTTCCACCTCCGTGACCGATGCTTTCCCAGCGTCTACTCCCGAGTCCTCCAGCACTAGAAATCCAACTCTTTCTGAAAGTACATCCTCATCTGCGATTTCTGCTGCAGCTAGCTTATCGCAGGACGCTGGTTCGCTCGCCGCAGGCATTACTGTGTTTTCAGTGACGTCGACCCAGATCGTCACAGACTACAACGAAATCGATGGTAGTACGGTGACGAGCCTGCACACCATTACTCCTGTTGTGAATACCACGGTCTCCAATGGCACAATACTGAGCACGATTTCTGTGACTACGAATATCATCCCTACGGTTTTGACCTCGGCTGTTACCATATACTCAGTTGGAGGAGACGGCGTTACAAGGACTTCGACAAGCACCACTGAGTTTGTCACGGGAGTTAGGACAACAGGCGTTCAGCCGACAGCTTCACCTAGTCCGACCCCTGGCCCAGACTCAAGATCGTCGAGTCTTACTACCATCTCAATAGCGTCAACATCTCTGGATACGGTTACTACAGTCGGCACCGATGGCAAAAGCGCAACATTCACGAGCACTAACATCACTATCGCAAGCACTGCGGTAACTTTTTCTGGCTCGTCAACGGACGCTTTCACACCACCAGGAACTCCGTCAGGCACCGCATCATCGCCTGATTCAAGCCTCTTCACGAGTTCCGTTATACTGAGCACTGTTCCGACAACTTTGGCTTCCTTGAGCAAGATCACCTCCGTTGGCACCGATGGAATCACATCCACATCCACAGGTACATCTGAACTCGTCACAAGTGCTGTTGTCACGATCTCTAATAAATCAACTCTACCACTTAACGGCAGTTATACTGATAGTACGTCCGGAAGTTCTGACACTGCTGCACCTGCTGGCACTTTCTCAACCACTTCATCTTCGACAAATTCGTCTGACATCAACTTCCTGACGGGCTCCTCTAGGCCAACAGACGCTTCACTTGTTACAGAAGATGCAAGCAGCTGGTTTCTTGTACCGACGACGTCCACCGCCACTGAGACTTACATGAGTCTATCCAAAAATCCCAGCACGACACGAACCATGTCAATCACTGCTAGCGTGATTACGACATACACTGTTTCTAGACCTGCGAACAAGACTTTGCCTCCACCATCTGCGACAGGTGCGACTCTGACGTTCGATGTACCTTCTACGACATCTTCGCCTCCAACATGCAGCATCACGGACCCTGCTAACCCATTCGTCAGAACAACTTCATGCTCTCTGGCTCCCCGCTGGACCGATCTGACGAAGACGTACAGCCCCGTTTGCACCACTGGGGCTGGGGGTGCTTCGGCGTGTCTGTGCCCATACTGCATCAAAGCTCAACTAGAGTGCCTTGACGATGTCCCTTTCTCAGGGTCTTGTCCAGATGGATGGCTTTGTGACGTAGAAGTCCCAGCTGGGGCCACTACTGCCAGATGGGTTTATCATGAGGAGAACCGCGACCTTCCCTGGTGTCATACGGGGCAATGGGATCGATTTTCGACGTGTAGATTAGCTGACGACGGCAAGACCTGCTCGTCCATCGTCTATACCGCCAGCCTTTCGACCTCAACTTTCACAGACTCAAACGGGACTGTCTGGATTGAGCCAGTCCGGACCTGGGACTGTGAGGATGCAATATGCAGAGAAGACAGCTACAAGAAAGACAGCAGTCTTCCTTGTGTCCCTGACCTGTGGTCATGCTTGGTTGGATTGTACAATGGTTTCAAAATTGCTCCAGTCAGTCAAAGTCCATCTCCGATGATACCCCTAGCTAACCATCTAGAAAATCATTCTTCCGCCGTTCGATCCTCCCGGCGCTGAAGATATGGAGCTTAAACCGATCCCTATCAGTACTGCGGCTCCAGATCCGAATAATCCGACCAATACCTATACTCCTCCATTCCCTACACCAACCGACGCTGGCAATACCCCATCTCCAAGCCCGGCTGATAACAGCAATAGTCCAACGTCGACCCTGACAAGTTCATGCTCGGACGTGACCGCCGCTTCTGTCTCTGTCGTTTGCTCGACTATAACCGAGAATAACCAGACGAGGAGCTCTTGCTCAACGAGCGTAGGTACAATTACAGGCTGCACAGCAATCTCTACAATCAGTACCAGTTTGATTCCTTGCTCATCTGAACCACAAGATCTAGTCAATGTTGTGTGTCCGCTTGATGCTAGTAACCACACGATCACCACCGATTCCGCAGTCTGCAACACGACCACCTGGACGTCCTTCTTCACAGGATGCAACCCGCAAACTACTACCGCGGCTGTCTGCCCAATCTCAATAGACTACAACGATCCGGCTATAGCAGTCTCACTTTCGAGTTGGTTGTCAATGTTTTCCTTTTCTCTGCCGCTGTCACAGACGTTGAGTACAACAAATGCGTCGGGCATCTTGACATCGACGAATGCATCACCAATAGTGTCAAGCCAATCGTCGGACGCCGCTGTGATGCCTCCAGTTGCGAATGTTAGCAGCGCCACGACCTCGACGATGTCCACCACGGGGAGTCCTTTGCAACCCACGGTTTCGGCATCTGTTTCACCATGGCTCACTTCTGATATGAGCGCATGGTCGTCGTACAACTCATCGACTTGGTGGGAGTCTTGGTCCTCGTCTCAAAAGTCGAAATGGGACAGTAGCTACTCTAGTGAGCTCTCAGCGGGTTCCGCCAGAGCTTCTTCCTCACAGGCTGCGATCTCTGCAAGTCAGGCTTCATCACGATCTGCATCTCAATCATCCGATGCAGCAACAATGTCATCATCAAGCGCCGCCGCCTTCCCAAGACCTACGATCGCTCCAGGGGTAATTGCTGACCCCCAAAAACTTGTGGCAGGACAAAACGTCTGCAACAGTTTCAAAAACAACAAGAATGATCGGCCCGAGGACTTTGACGCACTGACTGATGAACACTTTTGGTTCGAAGCCCACATCACGGACCCGACAGCTAAAAAATATGGTGACGATTCATTCCTCTGGATGTTGGCCGCAGTCTGCAAGCACCTCGAGGGCAGCTATGGTCAGGTACAGAGATTCTCAAAAGAGACAATGGGTTGGACTTGGATTTTCACTCCTGAGACGGCGCCTTCCAGATACTGGCCGCAATGGGAGTCTTCAGAGCAGCATCATAATCTCACCTTCAGCGTCCAATTTGCGCCAGAGTTTCGTTGCGACGGCGCAGAATGCTCGCAGGGATTGGAAAAAGCGTGCTACAGTGAAAACGCGTACTGCCCGCCTGCTGAAAATGGCGTAGTTGAATCCGACTTTTGGGAAATGGATTGGGACAAGTTTGCTGGCAGATGCAATCGAGGATTTCTGCTCGCGATTTTCAATTGTAAGCTTCAGTTATTGAATGTGCATGGGCATCGCTAATCTCTGAGCAGGCCACTCTGAAATAGAAGGCTACGAGAACTGGAATGTTGGCGGTTTCTTCATTGACAACGGCTTCATCTGGAGCGTCAAATCTCCTAGAGTCTCCTCCACCTATTTCTCGCCGAAGATGGGAGACGGAACCGAAGAAGGTCCGCTAGACGTCCCAATGGAAAGAGTTGTTGACTACGATTGTTGGCTTCCATGGTTGCTGAGGCCTTGGCTGCCTTTTGTTTGCGACGACTAGCTCAGTCTCTGCATAAAGCTAGGAGATTGGACAGTATTATACTGCGGAGGGCTCAACGGACGCGTTGCATCCGTCGTATTAGGACAGGTCATGATATTGTGTCGTCGGGCCTAGAGATTCTTCAAGAAAATGTACAAAGGAGCTTAATAGGGGTTTCTGATATTTAAGATTGGACCGCTTTTGGTGCCAGGTCGATCTCTTTCTGCGCGAAGTTCGCTTCGGCGATCAACACGATTAATACTGACATGAGACAATTCGAAATTAGCCTCCAAAAAGCCATCCATGGCAAGTGACCAAGTCCTTCAAGTGCTTGAACTGCTTCCACGTGGACTCATTATTGATAAGAGGCAGCCTAGAGTTGTGGAACATACAAGGCTCTCTAAGCGTCTGACCGCTACTCTGGCCGGGTTTGACAGCTACCTGCTGTGTCCGATCTACCGCTCGTTGAAACGCAAGTATTTCCCAGAATTGCACAGTTCTATGTAATTACGACGCGCGTTCAAGTGTTATCCGCCTGACCAACCAGTCCTCGCATCCAGTTTTCAGCCCGCTGGGATCCATGTCCATTAAAGGCATGCCACAAGTGACAGTCTATCGAAGGCCTCCGAATCCTCGAAAATGCGGAACATATTAGATCGTCATAGGTTGTTGACTTCCAATGCTGGAACTGGAAAGATCAAGTGTGTAACGCACTCGTGTATTCCAATACTCTTACTACTTCGGCAAAGAGCGGTTCAAGTTACCGTGCGTCAAGGCGTAGATTAGAAGCAACCCTCGGAAAGCCCTTGGACAGACTCAAGCCATCTAGCGCGCTCAGCAGGCTCAAAGGCCGGGGTAACTCAAGATGCGCGATGAACGATGGTATCTTCGACCGGGCGGCGCAAAGCTCTGCGCCTACAACTCTGTCTGTCTAGCGAAGAGCCTACACTGTCGTCGCAGACTGACTGGCGGAAGGCGGTTGTAATCCTAAACCTGCTGATAATGGAGAGTCATCTTAGCTTAGAACTATTGAGGGGGATCCAGCCCGAGACATGAAGGTGCAGTTGAGGACTTTGATGTGATATTTTGTGTATCTGAGCTTGTTGCTGCTGCTGAAACAGAGCCACAAGCACGACGACTGCTATCTTGCTTAGTTGTCCCAGGCAGGGCTTAGGTTATCGGTTTCGAGGATCGCTCGCCTGAACGGCAGGTTTATATCTCATCTGAGATTCATCGTGGGCACCACAGCGTATCGCAGTGCGGAGACATGGGACAGGCGAAGGTTCACAGACGACGCTTCAATGCGACTTGGCATTGGCCTGACCCTTTTATCATGCTACTTCTTCTTCCGACTCTTCCCATTAGTTGCGCCGGCGCTCGTCGCATCTAGCCTCGGTGTGCCCTCACCGTCATCTTCATATTCTTTACCTTCGTTCACCTCCCTTTTCCTCATCGTGCCTGCTCCCATTCTGATCAACTCTTGGTCATCGGCTTCACTGTCTTCGATGTCGTAGAGCATAGGCAACACGAAGCTTTCCTCTGCTTTTGTCGTATCTGTGCCGTCCAGGCTTGCTGCGACGTCCTCTGATATAATGTTGAGGACGTCGACTGCTTCGTCTTCGCCTTCAAGGCGACGACGGCGTTCTTCTTCGACGGGGTACGTGTCTAGGACAGTTTAGTGCGGGAGGATCGATGCTGCGGTGTGCTTACCGAACTCATCTTCGCGTTCCACATACTCCACGTTCTCTGTCACCTCAGTAAAGTCTGGTGCAAGAGCAGACCACTTCTGTTGCGGCTCGATACCCCAAATACTTATGCTCCCTGTCTCGATGCCCGTGCATGCCAACAATGGCCGCGTTGGGTGCCACTCGATAATAGCGGGTTCTTGGGCATTCTCTAGGATACGAAGCAGGGAGTTTGAGGTCAGTTCCCAAATGTAGATATCGCGTTTCATAAATGTCGAGGCGGTCACGTAGTCAACTGTGCTTGTGCCGGACGAGGCGGAGGAGATATGGGAGAAGGCACAGTCGTTCCAGCGAAGACGGTTGACGAGGTCTTGGAACTTGTGGCTAGTGTTGAGGTGGATGTTCTCTGGTAGTGTTGATGGATCGAGTCCTTCGTGCTCATCTGAGTCGGGGTCTGGCGTTGCGCGGTTTGGCGGTGGTGGTGCTTGTTGGTCGGAAATGGAGTCGGCTAGTTTCATCGTGCTGAGGTCCGGCATATCGACGACGCGGATGATGCGATCTGAGCTGTTGACGAGCATTTGCCGACCATTGGTAGTGAGGCGCAGGAGTGATATGATGCCGGAGCTGAGTTTCGTGCTGTGGATGATTTTGCGGGATTCTGTCTCGATAATATTGATGTAGCCTTTCGATGTGCCAGCGATAATGTGATTGCCCAGGGGAGAGAAGATGGTTGCTGTTGTTTGTTGTCTGACATCACTATCGACGTCTATGGGTTTCGTGGGCAAGCGATGTTTCAGGGGGATTGCCTTTGTCACGTCAACTACGTATGGATGGTCTTCAAATAGGGAGGCCACGAAAATAAAGGGCGAACTTGGGTGAAGCTCGGCTAGGTAGATCATGGCTTCGAATTTGACGGTCCGGATTCGTTCTTGGGTTTTGAGGTCCCAGAGACATGCTCTGCAATCTTGAGAAGCTGAGAGGAGGTAGCGGCCATCGCGAGACCAACTAGATATCAGTTAGCCTCCGCACTTCATGTACCGCATATCGCACACGGCTGTTGGATGTAAATGAGCGAGTGGAACGGAGCGTGGTCCGCTTGGAAGAACACGAGCAGCTCAAAGCTCGGGCCTCCACAGCCTTCAAGCAGACTTTTGGCGCAAAGAGTCGAAGAAACAAATGGCTGAGAAACACCGATCCTTGAATCGTTCCTTTCGCTTCTCATTCAGTTGTCTAAACGTCACGAGACATCATCGACCGGTGTCCGAACCCTTGCGGTAGTTGAAGGAATCGGCATAGAATAGGTAAGCCTACCTTATACTTTGTATCTGCTTCCAGTGACCGTTAAGCTTCATTGCGACGCCCATGGTCTCCATATCCCTGCGCCTGGTCAGTACATCACCATTAACGCTGTGCTTGAAGGATGAGAGACCATATGACAAGCTTGCCGTCTGCACGACCAGAGGCGAGATAATCGCCCTTGCGATTGAAACGTAAAGTGGTAGCATGGCCGGATCCTGCAGAAATTAGTCTCATAGCACGACATTGGCTTCCACGACTGCTAAGAAGGGACAGTGCCATACTCAATTCATGTATTAGTGCCTCCGGCGAGTCTTGCGCGAGTGTGAAGGGATCATGTAATGACAGGTTCATGATTGATTAGAAGGGCATTATGGTTGTTGAAATGCAACGACGATGCACGGCTATCACGCCAAAATTGCACAGCTCAGATCGATATGATTGGCTGGGAAGCGCGTCGCGGGTTGACGTGGAATGAGCGCTCCGTGCCTCGCGTTTGGCACACGGGGATCGACTATGTTGGCCGTTCTTTGGGAGCTTTGTGTCCTATGACTGCTCTCGGTCTGACTGAGAATGCAGCTGGCGTCTAATTCACATGGACAAGGGCAAATGCTTGTATTATTATCTACAGCGCGCAATTGGATAACGGCAACTAGTGAACCATCTCGAAGCAGCGCGACGGACGCGAACATTGCAAGTACAGCATCATCCGTGATTGTCTGTCCTGAACGAATGAAATCTCGAGGCCGAGAGACACAACCACCACGCTCAGGGATTAACCCGATGGCGAAAGGACTTTTGGGACGCGCAGTGAAGGAAGAGTGACTGTGCTGTAGAAATGAGTCAAAAGGCCAGGCATTGTCACGTTGGGTCACAGTGGCGTTAGCGTGGCCGAAAGCAGTTTAGCATCAGTTCATGGGGCAAGCGCAGGCATCTCCGTGAAATAATCGCCTTCAGCAGGCAAGTCGCCCAACTGATTTTGCTTTCCTCGTCATCTCCCGTCTATCAACTTCCATCAACCGTCGCCATCAAAATTTCAATCGATCGCATTTCGAACGATCGCGCGACCGATTCCTTTCCCTCGAGGGTGTCGATAAATGGTTTTTGGAAAGTTTGGAGTCGTTCAAGAGTGATCTGGAGGAGCGCGCAGCCTTGAAAAGCGAGGGAGAAGAACAAGGGCGCAGAAAGGCTGCTGCAGGTCAGCGCACCGAGCGCAACCGCCGTCGACTGTCATCGATAACCCTCTTATCGAAGTCGACGAGTCCGTTCATTTAGAGTCGATAATAAATTTCTCCTGGTTTTCGTCCTCGTCCTCGTCCTCGTTCTCGACAGACCGCAGTCATGTCGAACCTAAACTTTACCTACTCGAGCGCGAAGACGCGCACAATCGAAGAGATTCGATTCGGCGTCTTTTCCGCCAAGGAGTCGGAGCGGCTGGCTGTCATCGATATCGAGAACCCAGACACTATGTATGTTTATTTTGTGTAGATGATCTTGCGCGTCAAAATTTGTCTGTTAGAACAAGGTGATTCTAACCATCGAGCAGGGACGAGCAGCGTCTGCGACCTCGTGAACAAGGCCCAAACGATCCTCGTCTCGGTACCACCGATCGAAACTTCAAGTGCTCAACATGCGAGGAGAACATGGCCGAATGCCCTGGTCATTTCGGTGTCATCAAACTGGCTGCCCCTGTCTACCATCATGGCTTTCTAAACAAGGTCAAGAAAGTCCTGGAAACAGTATGCTACAGTTGTGGAAAGGTCAAGGCAATCGATACAGAGGAGCGACGACAAGTGCTCGCTAAGCGAAACCCAAAAGCCAGGTTCGAAGGCCTTTGGCGATTGAGTAGGGCAAGACCTAGATGCGAGCCTCCTCCAACAGAGGACCCCGACAACCCAAAAGCCCCAAAAGGTCCGATTCACGATGGCTGCGGCAATGAGCAACCCCAATATCGAAAGAAAGGCCTAACTCTTGAGGCAATCTGGAAGAAGGACAAATCTGACGACGAAGATGACACGAAACAGAAGGAGACAGTCCGAGTTTATGCGAGCGAAGCTCTACGTATTCTCTCATTGCTCACGGACGAAACTCTTGATATGATGGGTCTCAACAAGGACTACGCTCGACCAGAGTGGTTCATCTTGCAAAGTCTTCCTGTTCCTCCTCCTGCGGTCCGACCAAGCGTCAGCCAGGACGGCTCAAACCAAGGTCCCCGCAGCGAGGATGATCTGACGTTCAAGCTCACCGATATCATTCGAGCCAATCAGTCTGTCACAAGGTGTGAAGTCGATGGTACGCCTGAGCACATCAAGAACCAGTTGATAGATCTGCTCGAGTACCACATCAATACCTACATGGATAACGAGATCGCTGGTCTTGACAGAGCGCAGCACAAGAGCGGTCGTCCCGTCAAGGGTATTCGAGCACGTCTTAAGGGCAAAGAAGGTCGACTGAGACAAAACCTAATGGGCAAACGTGTCGACTTCTCCGCCCGTACCGTCATTACTGGTGATCCCAACTTGTCCCTCGATGAAGTCGGCGTACCTCGTAGCATTGCCAGAACACTGACATTTCCGGAGAGCGTCACTCCCTACAACATTGAGCGACTCAAGCGATATGTAGCCAACGGTCCTACCGAGCACCCTGGCGCTCGTTATGTCATCCGCGACACTGGTGAACGAATTGACTTGCGTCATGCGAAGAAAGCTGGTGAGATGACTTTACACTATGGTTGGAAAGTCGAACGTCACATCATCGACGGCGATATCATCCTCTTCAACCGTCAGCCATCGCTGCACAAGGAGTCCATGATGGGTCACCGAGTGAGAGTCATGCCATATTCAACCTTTCGTCTCAATTTGTCTGTCACCACTCCTTACAATGCCGATTTTGACGGTGACGAGATGAACTTGCACGTCCCTCAAAGCCAAGAATCAAGGGCCGAGCTACAACAACTCTGCATGGTACCTCGACAAATCGTATCGCCACAGAAAAACTCGCCATTGATGGGCATTGTTCAAGATACTCTTTGTGGTATTTATAAGATCACCCGTCGCGACGTCTTTCTCTCCAAAGAGCAAGTTATGAACACGATGCTCTGGGTGCCTGACTGGGATGGTGTCATTCCACAGCCCGCCATTCTCAAGCCGACTCCTCGCTGGACAGGCAAGCAAATCATCAGTATGGTCCTGCCGAAGAATCTCAACCTGGAGAAGCTCGACGGCAACACGGACATCGAAATGTACTTTCCTCCCAGCGATGTCAGTTTGATTATTTCGGAGGGCGAAGTCGTCACTGGACAGCTCAAGAAAAGCTCGGTTGGTACTAGTGCCGGAGGGGTCATCCACACCATTTTCAATGAGAGTGGCCACGATAAGGCGTTGGAATTCTTCAACGGCGCCCAGCGCGTTGTCAACTATTGGTTACTCCACACAGGCTTCAGCGTAGGTCTAGGAGACAGTGTCCCTGATCCTAGTACTGTCCAGAAGATTCAAGATGCTGTCGACCTCCAAAAGACGAAGGTCGCGGAGATCACTAACTCTGCATACGCCAACGAACTTGAACCGGCTCCCGGTATGAATATTCGTCAGACTTTCGAGAGCAAAGTCATGGCTGACCTCAACATCGCCCGAGACAAAGCGGGTACCGCTGCAGAAAAGAGTTTGAAGGACTTGAACAACCTCACGGTCATGGCCCGTTCTGGTTCTAAAGGTTCGACCATCAATATCGCTCAAATCATGGCTATCGTAGGTCAACAAGCCGTCGAGGGCAAGCGTATCCCTTTTGGATTCAAGTTTCGCACATTGCCACACTTTTCTAAGGACGACTACTCGCCAGCGTCTCGTGGTTTCATCGAGAACTCCTACCTTCGTGGTCTTACACCACCAGAATTTTTCTTCCACGCCATGGCTGGTCGAGAAGGTCTGATTGATACAGCTGTCAAGACAGCTGAGACTGGTTACATACAGAGAAGACTTGTCAAAGCTCTGGAAGAGGTCTGTGTCAAATATGACGGTACTGTTCGTGATTCTCGCGGAAATGTCATGCAGTTCATCTACGGTGAAGATGGCCTTGACGGTGCTCACATTGAGAACCAAAAGGTGGACATCATTGTGGGAAGCGATAAGCAATTCGAAAGCCGATATCGAGTGGACCTTATCAACGGCACTGCGAAGCAATGGAAGGGCAGACTCGAGCAAGCCCAACAATTGACAGGTGATGCTGACCTCCAGTCTCTCTTCGACGAGGAATTCGAGAAGCTGCAAGAAGCGCGAACTTTCATGAGAAGTATCCGTGCTAACTCCAGTGAGGGAACTGAACAGAGCTTTCAGCTGCCTCTGAACGTCGAACGGATCATTGGTCAAGCACGGCGCGCCTTCAAGATCCGTCCTGGTGATAAGACGGACCTGGATCCTCGATATGTGCTAAATGCTGTCAATCAGCTGATGGATCGACTACCCGTTATTCGCGGGAATGATGGACTGTCGCAAGAGGCTCAGGACAACGCGACACTGTTGTTTAGATGCCAGCTTCGCTCGAAACTTGCTTACAAACGCCTTGTTGTTGATCACTCTTTGACTAGGCTTGCATTCGACAATATCATCGGTGGTATAGAGAGCAGATTCCTTGCGGCTGCTGTATCGCCTGGAGAGATGGTGGGCGTTCTTGCTGCACAGTCGATCGGTGAGCCAGCAACGCAAATGACACTGAACACTTTCCATTTCACTGGTGTCTCGGCCAAGAACGTCACCCTCGGTGTCCCGCGTCTCAAGGAAATTCTGAACGTCTCTAAGAACATCAGAACCCCTTCAATGACCGTATATCAGTCGCCCGAGAATATCCACAGTCAGGCTGCTGCAAAGAGCCTGCGAAGTCGGGTCACTTATACTGCATTGAGTTCGGTCACAGAATCATGGGAAATCTGGTACGACCCAGTCATCACATCCACGATCATTCCAGAAGATGAGGACTTCGTTGAATCATACTTCCTACTTGAAGATGAAACGGAAAGCCTAGAGCATTCTCAGTCTAAATGGCTTCTACGCATCATCTTGAGCCGCGAGAAGCTTTTGGACAAGGATTTGACCATCAACGACGTTGTTAACCAGATGAAGAGCGAGCACAGAGATTCAATAGCCATTCTTTGCAGCGATCAGAATGCGCCACAGCCAACGATTCGTGTTCGCCTGGCAGGCGAAGCCCACGCAGCATCACTCGAGACCGAAGACAAAGACATGGATGCTGTTCAAGAGGACGAAGTTCTTCGTCGCTTCATGAACAACATTCTTAACACTCTCAAATTCCGTGGTGTTGAAGGCATCTCGCGTACTTTCATTGACAAAAAGCAGCGCTCTAAGCTCATGCCTGACGGATCCATTCAGAACAAAAAGGACAACGAAGAATTTGTTGAGCACACTCTGGAGACGACTGGCTCTGCTTTTAAAGCAGTCCTCGGTGTCGAAGGTGTTGACTCATCGAGAACCTACACCAACAAATTCACTGAAGTCTTCGAAGTTCTGGGCATTGAGGCTTGTCGAGCCGCTATATACCGGGAGCTCAAGAACGTGCTATCCTTTGACGGCAGTTACGTCAACGCACGACATATGGGTATCCTATGCGACGTTATGACAAACCGAGGCTACGTGATGCCGGTAACACGTCATGGTATCAACGCATCCGATACCGGTGCTCTGATGAGATGCTCTTTCGAGCAGACTGTCGAGATCCTACTCGAGGCTGCGGCTGCTGGTGAGCTTGATGATTGCCGAGGTGTATCGGAGAACTTGATTCTCGGGCAGCCTGCACCTGTAGGGACTGGTGTTATGGATATCCTGCTTGACCAGAGTATGTTAGATACTATTGTCGACAATGGTGCGCTTGGACTGGGTGGTCCTCTTGGTATGAAAACCAATCAGCAGCTTCTGGACGGATCGGCTACACCATACGACACTGGTTCGCCGATGCATGACAGCCAGAATCTTGGTTCGCCAGATTATAACTCAGCCTTCTCCCCAATTAACCAGCAGACCGAAGCTGCAGGAGGGTTTACTGATTATCAGGCGTCAGGCTTTAGCGGAGGTGGTTTCAGCCCATACGGTCGGAGCCCTGGTGGCTATTCCCCTGCCAGTCCTTTTGGCACGAGCCCAGCTTCACCAAGCTTCTCACCATCAGCTGGTGGCTACTCACCAACGTCGCCTGCCTTTGGTGCTGCCAGCCCGGCTTATGGCGCAACATCTCCTTCGTTCTCGCCTACAAGTCCAGGCTACAGCCCCACCTCACCTGCCTATTCTCCGACGTCTCCGGCCTATGGTTCTCCAACTTCCCCGAGCTATTCACCCACCTCTCCAAGCTATTCGCCAACATCGCCAGCCTTCAACAGTGGCTCTCCCACATCACCAAGCTACTCACCGACATCGCCATCTTTCAGCCCCTCGTCACCCACTTCACCGACGTCGCCACAATACAGTCCTACGTCGCCTGCCTACAGTCCTACGAGCCCTCAGTTTGGAGGCGGAGCATCGCGACAATCACCCACCTCTCCAAGCTACTCCCCAGCATCGCCACAGTACTCTCCAAACAGTCCGAGCTCTCCATCGAGCCCACAGTACTCGCCGACATCGCCGCAGTACTCGGCTTCGCCCCGAAGTCCAAATGCTGCTCCTAGAAGCCCGCAGTACTCGCCGAATAGCCCTGGCTATTCTCCTAATTCTCCTCGATCTCCTAAAGAGGATGACTAGGTGCATAACAACCTTGTACCATCAAAATTTGACCCGGAGTGCATTCACATTAGCAAGAAAATGAGAGGGTGGATCCATTCAGTTGGTCGTCTACTTTGTCCCGTGGATTGCGATGCGTAATTTGGGTCTCCATTCAGGTCAGAGGTCTCTCGGGCAACATGATGCTGTGCATCACTGGGGCGTTGAGCAAATCTCAGGACGGCCTTTCGTATTTATTCATTCGTTCATTCGTTAGCGCGGCGTTGGGTGGTTTTTTTTTGGTTGTTCGAGTTTGGGTGAAAGGGGTGGCAAAGGAACTTAAGATCAGCTCATCTCTCGTCACAGATGAAACAAAAAACTTGATCAGAATGTCCTTGTGGCTACAGCCTACACCATGCAACTCAATAGACGAAACTGTATTTTATCGTTATCTATTGGAAATGGAAACAAAAAGAGATTAGATTGACCGATCTGTTGCTTTTGTGGCTATACTAGACTGCATCCCGAGACGGTGGAAGGAGAAAGAGAAAAGAGAACGAAGAACGTGCTGACAGAAAATGTCGGAGGCGGTTTTGGAAGGAGAATGATACGTGATTGATTGATGGAGATGTCTCAGAATGATTTGACCAGGGATTGACAACCTCGTTAAATGCGGCAGCGTAATTCATGCTCCCTATTGATGATGGCGCCAAGGACTTCAAGGCGTCTATAAAATAAGAAAAGTTTTGCAAACCACCTCACTGATACCCGACTGCTAGAGCTCAGTCATGGAGAGAGCCGATCTATTTCGTCTTTCATCTCGTTCCTCTGTAAGTCTCATACGTCTTGGCAGGCATATGGCCACCCTGTGTTTCGTCGTAGATGTAATCAGGTCCGCCGACCTTAGCCGCAGCTGACCTACCATCCGATCGCCCTGCGTGCTGCGACCTGTAATGTCAGCGTTGGGAGCCACTGTCCTCATCTTCATGACGTGCTTGTGGCTTCTCAGAGTTCTTCAGAACAAACCCATGATGAGATTGACACGGAGGGAAAGGGTAGAAGCAGGCCGCTGATATTGACAGTCCACACCCTTTTTGGCTTCCAAACCTTCGAAGCACTCGTTGATTGCGTCGTAGACATCGAGATGATTCCAGGATCGTTTGAAGACTAGATCTTGTAGACCTACGCAGGGCACATACCCCATGTTCCGCCCAGCTTTTTGACAGCTACGTCTTGTCGTACTCTAAACCCTCCTGGATCGTACTCGAAAATCTGGCATCTCCCGGGTCAGTAGTCTCCATAGAAGATAGTAGAAGCTTTGCTCCGTGCAAAAATACAAAACCATTGTTGCTACCTACCTACACTACTGGTGTTCTGTGCATAGTTGGTGTTGCCTCCAAAGTCATCGTCGCCGTAGGCCACCATTATCTGATCTCGCTGTGTTGGACACCTCGTGGCACGCTCGATTTCAAGTCTATGACACAAGTTTCCGTGCGGAACGTTTCAATTATTCTGTTATAAAGGGACGGTACGCCATCGCACAGCAGAGAACTGCGACCATGTGATCCATCAAGTAAGGTCTAGAGTACAGCGTTGCATATACCGTCACTGCGTATCTGCAACAGCTGCCTGCGGTCTTGTCCTGCCCCGTCTGCCCTGTTACCATCCGGCTAATACAACCCCAGCACCAATAAGCGGCATGATGACAGCTAAAGCAGTACCTGCTCTTGCTGGTGCCGCGCCGTTTGCCTGAAACGTAGCAACTGGAGTAGAAGTACTTGTGCTGGCCCGACTCGAGGTTTGTGGCTGGCTGGTGAACAAGGATGAGCTCCTAGTAGTACTTGAAGTTGGGGAGCTAAGTGAAGATGAAGTTGTGTAACCGAGGCTGTATGTTGATGAGCTTGTGTAATCGAAGTTGTATGTTGATGAGCTCGTGTAGTCGAAGCTGTATGTAGTCGAACTCGTATAGTAGTTCGTCGTCGAGTAGTCCATTGAGTAATCCGTCGAGTAATCTGTGGTGTAGTAGGAAGTTTCAATGCCACCTATAGAGGTTATGGCACCTCCCGGGCCACGGCAGGTCTCGCCGTTAGGGCAACAGCCATATTCTCCGTTCGAACCCATCACGCAACGTTCGATAGCAGAGTTGCATCCTCCAGCGCCGTCAGGACAGCATTCCCACCCTGACCGGATGCAACCAGCACCGCAGGAGACATAGCCACTAGAACAATAGTCCTGGCGTGGGAAGAGTAACGGTCGGGCCGCTAGGGCCAGATTGATGAGAGGCAACAATAGCACTATCAAAGCCATTTTTTCCAAGGATCGGTGAACTTTACCATGGGTTCAAGAAATACATTCCGTTCTTTGAGGAGACATCCAGATGATATAAATACCTTGCGAAGATGTAATGGGCTCGTGAGACGGCTAGCATTGTGGCAGAGAGAACCAGGTACCTCAAAAAGAGAACATGCCTGTTGGTCGCTACGAGAAGGGGCAAAATCTAGAGCTACACTTGTTTTGGTAACTTCCGTTCCCGCTCCAAGCTCTAACGCAGGGAACAGAGTCGCGCTCTAAAGCCAATGATCACAAAATGCAATCGAAAACGAGACTTATAGCTCACAGCTCACAAAGTAGTGTTGCCATAGCTTGGACTCAGTAGGGATCACCGCGACTATGAGACCCACATTCGAGTCCACATTATCAGGTACATGGCACTCAACATGGAAAGCGTAGACAAATCGAGCAATCGACAAAGGGAGTACCGGCCCTTGCCGCGACTGACTCAAGATGAAACAATAAGCCGACTCATTTTAGGTAATGGCACATCCCTGGCGAAAGCGTGCCTTGCAGGACTCCAACTACGTGCTTGAGAACTTGCATTGACTCAATAACTCCTGTGCCGATCGCTGCTTCCATCCCACAGTCATTCATTGTTCGACTGTTGAGAACGATCCTGCATGGTTCAATTCAAGACTTCACCAACTCGGTACGTACAACTAATTCAGTGGCAAGACTCGAGAGTGATGCAAAAGAGCTGTTGTGAACAACCGTTACGAAGCTTAACCTGAGCTGCGCATCTTGCTTGACTACAGTATATCTAGCGCGGCAGACATCCCATGGGCATGTTCCTTACACCTTTTGGTGCTCTCCAGCTGCCGACAGCCTGTAAGGAGAATTAAAAGTGGCCGCTACAAGAGATAGTCAGTCACTGCCTGCTTTTGTGAAGCTCTGCCACAGGGCAGGCGCACCGCAAGGCAATTTTCACTTCAACTAGTTCGGCTTAGGGCATTGGAACCGCGCAGATCTACTTGCCGCAATGCACATCCATTCATGCACATGGCAGCTAGATGAGCAATACCGGCGCCATCGATACTTTCGATGCACTAGTAGTAGAGTGGGTCAAGAAGTCGCCTTCCCCGATTGGTATAGTCCTGCTGTGGCGCTACAAAATCGTGACGCCTGATTGACAATTTTCCGTCGATGTCGTAGCCTGACACCAAGTTACCAGGGACTAGCAGCACAAGTTGTGGGAAATCCTGTAAAGGGCGGGTACCAGTCTTGGCGACTGCAGGGTTGGCACTAGCGAGGCCCCTGCGTTCTCAAAAACCTTCATCAAGGTCTGCTAGCCTCGTCATCAACGATACCACAAACACACAGCAGCTACGATTCATGATTATCCCAGGCATTTTATCATAGCCGACTCTTTCTTCTGGCTAGCGCTGAAGTCATTTCTCTGCATGATTTTGGCGTAGTCACAATGTTGAAGGAAGCTGAATTTGCCTCCTATACTCCCTAAAGGAACACGACTGAATCTGTAATAGTGGCATGCTTGGGAAACACTCGAGACCAGGTAGAGGCAAGTTAATGAGATAAAGTTCTTCACCTGAGACACGTGGCCGCTTATAGAAGCCGAAAGGCTGAATTTGAACGTTCTGGTTCAATTAGTACCTGCAGGGCAGTTTCAGCATGAAGTCTTGGCATTTTCCGGTCATAAGAGTGGCCATCTATTTTCAGAAGCAGGACGAGGAGCGGTATGCATGCAAATTTACCTCCCTCGATCAGCATCTGCACCGCCTTCTCGTACCACCTACCGACGCTACCGGCAGCTTTTAGCGTCGTCTGCCCTGCGTCTCTGCAGCGCTCGTTCTGTGCTTGTGCCGTTGTGTGTGTAATATTGCATGTGAGCGCTTGGAAAATCAATACATTTCAGAGTCGAACGAAAAGAGATAGTGTATGAACGAGCAGGAGTGACTTGTCAGGTTATGTAACCCTTAGTCTACTCAGCACAAGATAACCTTCGAGTCAACCGTCATGTCCTCCATTGGCTGCGTGGAATTCAATTTGAACCTGATTTGAACAGGGATCACGCTCAATGTGATCGTCTGAATGCTGGAAAAGTGTGCTATCGTTTCAGACCGATGCGCTGAAGTCAACCTTACCGCTCCTGCACGTCGCGGTTCGTTCTATCGTTTAGCTCAGATCTGTTCTGTACGTGTTCATATTGGTGCCGGTAAGTCTACGTCAATAGCAAGCTTAACGACCAAACAAATTGCACATCCTCGGTTTCACTAAGTTTGGATTTAGTTGCTCTACTCCGCGATATGGCACGGAGATAGATTGAGACCATTGATTTCCTTGTGCAGGAGCGCACAGGAATGTACAGGCACTTATAAACACTGCCACTCCACAATGGACGCATTTCCGACGAGAGGTACATCCACACTTCCCACGGGAAGACGCAGCTCTTTTCTCGGTCACTCCCCCATGCCTGGACTCACAACCCTCCGCAGTCAGGCTGTCTCCAGCGTGCCTCCATTCTTTGCGCTGTACCACCTCAGGCTCAAATCGACCTACACCGTTATGAATTATTCCTCCACTACAGGCCCTTTTTCTTCTTCATTTGCGTTATTCGAGACGCCCACGGAACTTCTACTTATCTTTGCTGGGGGATAATGTCGGGATGATGCGACGATCTCATTTGGATTCCTTCAGCCTTACGTTCCAGCCGAGAGAACCCGGCTTTCCTAGAGAAGACCCACACTCTTTCCATGCAGGGAGGCTTAATTGGGATTGCGGTTCACTTTAGCCAATGCATCATCTCAATTCAAAACCTGGTCAAAATAGGTGATCAGCGGCTCCAGGAGTTGCGGGACGGAGGAACTACGGCTTCCAAGTTGGGAGGCGTAGAGGTGATACCAGGCGGATGTTTACCAACTCGAGCGGTGCACTGCAATATCATCACCTTATAGTGAATTCTATATCGAATGTGTTGGCACGCCGTGGTCGCATATCGATGCTGTAATGGACAGAAAGTGAATGCGCGAACAAATCCGGCGTCCCATGACTTAAAGCTGTACTGGACTCCAAGCAGCCACATTACCACGTCTTTTTTTTCTTTGGCTGTAGTCCTCTCTACAGACTTTCGCACCCAGTCATCCGCTTTGATATGTCAAGGCAGACGACAGATGTAAGGGCGAAATGAAACGAGAACTCTTAAGTGGTCTAACCGAGACATTTTATTACAAGCAGTAGAGAAGTCACGTAAGGGGTGGGTGCATATTTGCACGGTTCAATTACGCGACAGTGAGATTTGGTACGGGTAATTTAGGTAGGTGAACTCTGGACAATCTGACACCACTCCAGCCTCTAGTCAGAACGATAACTTATACAGTGCTCCACAATCAGGAAGTGGGCTGACAAAGGGACTAAGATCCAATTTTGCTGTTGACGGCCTTGCCCAAGAACTCGATGAGGATACTTTGACAATGATGTTTATCAGGTAGTCAGATCACGCGACAAACCAAAAGGCGAGAAACCCAGGATGCTGCATAGAATTCAAACGGTCTTGGACAGACTTACAGCAGTTCCGTGCTCGAGAAGGCGTAACAAGCAGGAGGAATAAGAGCTGGAGCGTCAGGGACGTGAGGTCAGTTGAAGCTAGGAGCACATTAAGGGGAGAGCATGTTCAGCATCAACCCTCGAAAGTCTTCGCAAAGGGGAGACACTGGGCAACGCTTGGGCGTTCGTTTGGAAGCGACTCTTGTGGCAAACCTATATATTGGTCGCTAAAGAAACTGTCTTCCGCAATCGACCAAAGTTTCGAGAATACAGGCGTTCCCGTCCGATCACGCTTACTTAAGCTCGAAAACGACGTGTTAGTAGTTGGGTTGGAGACAACCAGCGAATCCGCGCTGTTGATTGTTTTGCTTTTTTTGGCATATCAAAGGCGGTGTGTGCAAATTTTGCAACCGGAGCATTCCTCGATGAACCTTCCATATTGGGTCCCCGCTCTTTGCACCACGACCAATCTGGATTGGTGGCTTTTTCTGCTTCGCTTTGCCCTCATGCTCTGGAGATCAACCACGTCTGTGCGACGTGGAATCACTGAAACTATGGCCTGTAGCTTTGACAGCCCACAAACAGCAAGCGAAGTTACGCACTAGTCTTTCAATTTCAGGGCGCTATCAGGGGAGTAGAATCCGCCTTGACCTATGCAGGAAGTAAGACTACTCACCGGCATAGGCCGACCATGTCCAGCAACTTCGTCTTTTCAATTTTGCCAAAATGACACGACGCTAGCACAATAGATTCCCCTGCCTGGTAGTCACGACATTGATTCCAATTCTCCGAAGACGATAACACTACAGGATGCCCAGCTAGTTAATCTGCCGTGGGCTGAAGGACGATACCGAACCAAAAAGCGTTGTGGGGGGTTTTGGAGGTCTGGTTGACTCGTCAGTCCTCACCCATGTTCGTTTGCACTTTCATGACTATCCCTCCTGTCGAGCTTGAACGATAGCTGGAGAACCTCAATGTCAATGCTGGGTCCGACGCCAATAGTACACACTACCCACGACCTGCAGCTTCAATCATCCGTACGCCGGGTGGTGTGATCTCAAATCTGAAATTTCCCGTCATTGTCAAGAAGGACATTATGGAGCAGGCAATTAGCTGGATGGATCAAATGCCATTTTTCAATGATATTCTTTCCTTGAAAACTTGGGAATTGAGGGACATAAGCTGAAGCAGGATCCATCACGTTACACGCTCGGCAAAGGTTGAAATCGAAGATGAGGATGTTGTTGGAAGGTAGGTGAAGCGGAGAAGAACTCGAAAATTCCGAATCGTAGAAATTAATTATATCGGGTGCACGCCTCGCTCAAACGTTGCCCGACTCCTATGAATCTCATGGCTGACAAGGAAACCTTGTTGCCAATGTCGCGTCAAATCCTCTTGTATGATGTATCAAGCGACGGCTCCGTCTAATTTCAACCGCCTTGCCAACCCAGAATCCACTCGACCGTATCTGATGTACCTCTGAACCCAGCTCTCAGCTCTATTCGCCCCCAGCACATATTGTCGCCCGCAACCTATCTCGCAATCATACCTCTCAAGCCTTACTTCGCTCAACTGGATCAGCAGTGACAGTACTTGTCGGAAGCACACTAGTCGATGTCTTTGTGCTTGTCCAAGACGGCGGCGGCAGTGGCGGAATTGACGTAGACAGCACAACGTTGGTCGAGGTGACTGTTGGAGGCGGAGCAGGAGCGCATCTCGGATCACCCGGCGGGATGCTTTCGGCCCTGGCATATCCTCCGCCTAGCGGGCAGTAACCGACATACTTGGCGTCGACAGAGCACATCTTGACCCCAACTTCTTCTGCAGTGCATGGTCCAACATAGACGATGTAGCCTCTGCCTTCGAGGTCGACTGGGATTGCGACTGTTGGGAGGATTGTGGTGGCCATGAGGCTGGCGAGGAGGGTGAATGCGTGCATGGTGGATAGTACCGCTAGCTGAGGCGATTGTGGAGATCTGCTGGGGCGGTGTTTTGAAGGGGCAGAAAAATTCGAAGTCGAGGTCCTGACGAGGTCAGCTTTTGACATTCCAAAGTCGATATCGGGTTGTGATGCGCACCGATTGGAAATTGTACGGCTAGAAAAGTGTACAGATAGATCTACTATCTATTCTGTATGAAGGCAGGTCCCCAGCTTGAATCTGGTAGTGGTTGACAAACAGTGCTACCATCGAGTACAGGATGGAAGGGGAAAGACGAGCTTGTCAAGGTTGATTTTTGTTTGTGCGAATATTTGTATTTGACATCTTAAGTCACAATCCTGAGACCAACACTTTCACTTGTTTTCTTGAATGCAGTGATTGTACTAGCTGAGACCTCCCGGTCACCACTCTCGACATGACCGACAGATAATAACGTCTCACCTCATCTGACCCTCCCTTTCACCACCCAACTCCCGTTCTCGACACTACCGCACCATTCCAGCCGCCCTATTTCGGACTGTCAGTAACCGTCTTCCCCGGTACAGCGACCACAACCGTCGACGTCGGCCGCGATGCAGCCTTGTTGATACTCTCACACCTTTTGTCACCCGCGGCGAGACGCATACCGACGGCCATTCCATTCGCTCCGCATTGACTCCAGTATTTATTGTCGGGACTACAAACTTGAACTCCAACTCCCTGGTCCGGTTTGCATTTGATGAGCACTGTGACTTGCGTTTGTACGACCGTGTCGGCTGTTGCGGCGAGCGGTAGGAGGAAGAGAGCTCCGAGGAGGTGTTGTGTTGTCAATAAGTGCATTGTGGTGGAACCTATGGATGACGTTAAGAAGAGGCGCCTTCGTGCGTCTTGTTTGGACGTAGTACAACCAACAGCGACTCTCGCGCTGGGAGAATCTAATATTTCAGGGCTGGGTGAGTCAAAAATGGCCGCTTAAGAAAAAGCCACGTCGGTTGGGGAAGGCGAGATAACACTTCGAGAGTCTTGGTTCTTTGTTACACGCTGAACACATCAGCAGGAATAGCCTTTGTTGCTATCATTGACGAGAACGTTTGCTCCAGCCCTTTGTCTCGCGAGCCTGGCATTACATACACCACAAGACTCCAGAGCACCCAGCGAGATTTTGGCCGTCCGTCGCGGAAGCTACGAAAGCGCACTCTGGTATCAGAATCTTCTGGAAGCGACATCTCTCAAAGGGCTTGAATCCACTCAAAGTCCTCTCAGCCCTAGGAATTCCATTCCGCAACTCCGTTGTCGCCTTTGACAAGATCTTCGATGCCCTGGCATCTCAAACAAAGAAATGCTTTTCCGCACAAAGCACCCTTCATATGTATGTTGCACAATCAGGGCCGCGATGCAAAATCAGTCCATGTGACTTGGACCAATCTCTTGTCCTGGGCTGCGTGTTGAACGCACTGCCACTCAGTGTAGGTTAGATGCAATGACTGGACGAAGTCTCCGAAGACACTAGATCCTGAAATTGTTGAAGGACGTTGCAATGTTATGTTGAACCTATCTGTCGGAGCTTAAATATCTGTCTTGTCGACAGTAGAAGTTCGATTGGGAGCGTTGTGCTTGATATAGGTATGCATTTCCGGCCGATGGTAGCGCTGATCCTCAATCAGGCGCCTGGTAGCAAAGTTGGTTAGCTCCCAAAGAGAGTATCAAATCTCATGATAACTTCTCCTTGAGGACCACACCCTGAACCACATCATCTCAGTTACAGATACAGCGGTTCATCCATCCAACCATTAAGCATGTGGTTCTGTCCTTACCTTGACTTCAAAGCTACCAACTCACACAAAATTCGACCCCTGATCAATCGACACCTCCTGCTCGTCACTACTTAGACCATCCGGGCGTTACCAGGTCAAAGCTAAGCAACATGAAGCCTTCATCTAAATCCCAAGTCCCACGAAATCGATTACGAATCCGTCTTGCAGTCTCCATAAGGTTCGGAGTGGCCTTCCAACAGAAGTTTGAAACTGCTCTTGACATGCTCCATGGATTACATTAAGACCATGGATTGAAACTGTCGAATGAAGCCTCTGACCCATTTAGACAAATGGCGACTTTTGACGGCTGAGACTCTTACGCAGATGGGTGCACATCTGCAGCAGACCAGGTGAATGCCATGGTAGATTCTGGGTCAGATACAGATCTTGAATGGCTAAAATATTGCCAGCCGTGGTGTTTCTTAGAAGGGTTGATTTGGATCAAGCCTCTGCACGTCAATGGCTCACACCACAGACGCTGACTGACTCTTTTACCTTTGAGATCTGAGCTTTCGAAGTTGTATTGAGAGCTGATACCGTGGGGGGTAGAATCGACCTGTAACATGAAACGGTGGAGGCTTGCTAATGCTTTGATAGAGGCTGTAATCCAAGATGCTGAGACGTAGTGATGAGATCGAGCGAAATGGTGAGGTCGCAGTTCTGAGCACTTTGTTGTAGTGCATCGTGACTGTCCTGAACCAATACAAGCGCGATACAGAAGATGGCGCCTCCCTCAGCTCACATGTATGCATGCAAAACGGTGGCAAGTACACCGCATTCCCCATGACTCCTGCTCTTACCTGTCGATTCTTCAAACAAGGTCCTGCTCCGTCGAAACAGCGCTTTCAGCAGGAACCTCAACACTCTTCCCATCAATCTTAACAACAAGCACGCGATTCAACTCCTCGTCAATCTCCTTCAACCGCATCTCCCAGTCGGGTACTTTCTTAAGCTTCTCCTCTAACTCCGTCACCTCCTTTGCGACACCCATCTTGTCCGACTCAGTTCCAATCTGATTCCACTCCCAGTCATAGCCTTCCTCACCCAGCCCAAGCACAAGATTATACGTGTGATACTTCTTTAGACTAGCTCTCGTGCTAATCGTGATAAGGGTGATACCTCTATCCTTTGCAGTCTCGTACAGCAGACCCTCGACGTCTGATGACACGGCTGAGGTACCCTCATCAATAAATGCATACTTCGGCTCATGGTACAACAACCGAGCAATGCCCATTCGCTGCTTCTCGCCGCCTGAAAACACATCTTTCCACTCCTTGCGGGTGTCCCAACCTCCTTCTCGGTCGGGGATGTAGCCTAATCGTGCTGCATCGAGGATCCGTTGTAGATGATGCTCGTTTTTGCCGTTGGCTCGCATGTCAATTTCGGTGTGTGGATAGATGACTTGATCCCTCAAAGTGCCCACAGACAGGTATGGTCGCTGAGGCAAGAACATGATGCCATCTAGGCCGATCTGACGGGGTCGAGAGACAAGTCCACGATAGACCGGCCACAAGCCAGCCACAATGCGGGCAATACTTGACTTGCCGACGCCGTTTGGTCCTGAAATGAGCAGATGGTCACCACTGTGAATGACGAAAGACAGATTTTCGATCAACTCATCGCCGCCATAAGGATAAAGCGCGGGCGCCACAACAGGCACGTCCTCGAGTCGGACACCGTCGAAGCCGGTGTGTAGCGTCCCCTGTACATCTGTAAGCGAATACAGCTCATTCGCCCTTGCTCGCCTGTGCGTTCCGTATGCCCCAGCATGGACACGGTGCAGCGTGCTTATCAAGGTATATACTCTGCTTGTGTATCCAGCGAGCTCAGACAGGTCCTTAATACTGTACATCATTCTCCCGCCTGCATCAGCAAGTGAGAGCATCAGACGCTTATTGGTGATAAACTCCTTCATGCGCCCTTTTTCTCGTGGCGTGCCAGCTGTTGACGGACCTAGCTCTTGCATGCCACCAAGACCACCCCAGGCTGGTAAAAAGACTGGGAGTGATGTGACAATGTACCCAAATGCTGACCAGGAGTACTTTAGGATGAAATCCTCGAGCATGTTGTATCGCACCTTGAGACTGTAGATGCCTTCCATCCACTTCTTCAGATCTTGGAACGCTTTGTTGACAAAGACTTTTTCCACGTCGCTTCCTCCGTAGAATGCTACCTCTTCTGCGTTTGCTATTAAGCGTGCATGCAGACCCCGAAAATCGCCTTCTTTCTTGCCTTCCACCGCCTTGAGTTTGCCAAAGGGTGGCGAGAGCCGACGTAGTAATGTCGCCGTTGCAAAATAGTTTGACAGAAGTAGCGTGGACGCTAACGGCCCTAAAGAAACGTACAGCTGATAATTGAAGACAAACAAGTCGACCAGCGGCTTTCCGAGCGACGAATACAGGGATGCTGCAGCCGTACAGAAAAGCGTAAGATCTTGTGTGATGAATTGATCGGCGTCCCCAACGCCGCCATCTAGATTGCCGAGCTTGTAGTAGTTGAGGTTTGGATTCAAATACAAGTCATGGATGTATCTTGTTAATCGCGTCCGAAATGCAATCGAGATTTTGGACTGCAAGAACTTGATCATGCTGTTGGTGTAGGACGCGAGGGTGCCAACGGAGAGCCACCTGAGGATACCGAGCAAGAATGACTTGCCCTCACCATTAACTAAGTCTCGCACGATCGCACCATCTAGTCTAGCCACCACTAAAGACAAATATGTCCTAAAGATGAGAAAGACCGCATGGCTAAGTAATAATCCTGTCTCTTTACACCGAAATCTCGGAACCATGATGTTCAACAGGCTCAAGAACTGATGGAGGAAGGCAAGATTCAGGCCAGGCCTAGTCTGAGGTGGTGGACCATATGCTGGGGTGGAAGAGCCAGACTGCAACCTGGTGACGCGGGGAGGTCTGAGAAACAGTCTGCGATGCGCATCGAACGTGGTCGGCTTAGTCGGTCGGATGATCACTTTGGATATTGAGTTGCCTCGCGGCACGTATATGATGCGCTCGCCATCTTTGCCTTTCAGACCACTGTTTTTGCGCAACAGCGTCCTTCCCTCTGCTCTGTCTTCAGACCTGCGCTTCCACCACGTATAGCTGCTGTACGACGAGGAAAGAATTGACAGCAGCAGCGCGAGAGTGGCCACAAGCTTGACATTTCGAGGCGTTTGGCGTATTCGAGACCGGAGGAGATTCAGGTATCGAGTGTAGAGGATCATCAACGGATCCTCCTTCGATTGAACTGCCATTATCGATAAGTATCTGGCATTCGCATGTCTGCTTGTTGCGCATCTCAAGGGGATGATGTTGGCATCGTATGGCTGTATCTAGTATTTAAGATGTCGCTTTTGTTCCAAGCAACAGCTAGGACGATGCCGTACTTCACGGCTCTCAACCTGCTGGAAACATGTGCGGCATCAGACATGTGAAGCCTACGCGCCTCGGCTGTTGGTCGATACGTCATGTCCACGAAGCACGTGACCTCATTCATGCTGCTCGGGCATGTTCACTTCAGTCTCTCTAGCTGGATTAGATAGGAGTCAAGTCCACAAAAAGACTTTCTTGACCAAAAAGTCGTTCGATCTCGATTCTTCTTGCCTAGCTAAAATCTTCGCTTCTACGTATCGGTGGGGAATGAGATATCTGATGCTGCCACCTTCTCCATTAAGAACTGCTGCCGTGGTTGTGGTTTGTTACTCAATGGAGGAGCAGGAGATCCCAGCGCGGCCTAGTCCTTCGACTGAGGCTACAGTATGTTGGGAATATCACCGAACTGCAACATTAGCCCGTCGTCTTAGACCGGCTCCTCCACAGAACCATCATTCCTCCCCCGTAGGCCTTATCAGGTCAATGAACATTGCAAGCGCAGCATCTTACTCCTCCTTTGCCACAACTGGTCCGACAGACGTAGGCCTCATCCATGCAATGTACAATTATGACCTTTTCCCACCTTCTGAGAGGCAATGCTTGACCAAAAAGGCACATGACTATGTCCGCTATCAACATCCTTCGTGGCACGTTGAAGAAATGTGGAGATTTGCGCAGGTACTGCTACCGAACCTCTACCTCAGCTTTTCTCAGCTCCGCGTACAATGCGTGTGCTTCTGAATGCGTGAAATACTCCCTTAGGCTTGCCGCAGCCGCTGTATCTTCAACTGCAACCGGGTTTCATCCGATGGCATGGAGAATATGGTCGAGTTGATCGCTGGGAGGGATTAAATTGCCCACTGCACGTCCTTGAAGCCAACTCTTCCGGAAAAGACCGCGAGCACATCCAAACAGAGAACACTTCTTTACAATGCGTTGCTGACTCGATTCGTTTTAGAGAACAGATCCAATTGATTTGATCAACATCCAATAATATTCCTGGTGATAGGATTCAAGGCATTGGCGACATGGTCTGTTCATTCCGATGTACTTGACAACTAGCTGTGAAGTGACACATTTTGGCCAACGCGACTCTCAGCAAGGGTCAAATCTGATGAGTTCATGATAGATGTCAATAGTCCCAGGCGTAGTGGAAGGCGAACTAGGCACGAGGAATGAAGACCTTCCCTCTATTAGAGTTGCATAGCGCTCCAAACGAGCACTATGATGTGTGGAGAGTACTCAATCATAACCTCAAGTGGCGGTATACTGGTGACAGGCTTTTACCAGAGAGGCACCAGGATTTCTAAGATGTCTCTCGATATCCCAGGCCGTAAATGATATGGTTATGTTTACCAGAACGCAGCGAGCATTGATCTATAGCGCCTCGGGAGTTTCCTGGGGCCACAGGTGCACATCACGTAGGTTGACTGATACGTATATTCAGTCCTCTGGTCTATATACCACGTCTCGACATAGTATCACCACCTTCTTGAAAAGTCTCCTCCACTCCAGTGGGTCGCCGGTTGCCTTGACGAACTCAACCTCGACTAAACCCTCAGTAGCGACGTCAATCATGACGGAGCCCGAGAGTTGACATCCTCTGCTATCGACTGTCTTGACCTTAATCACACATTCGGTGTCTTGGGCGGAGAACTTCTTCGTGGCCAGGGAAGGAGGCACTGGGACAGCCAGCCGTGTCAAAGACTCTAGTATCAGGGGACATAGCAGGTTGAGGGTGTAGATTGAGTAGAACTTAGTCATGGGTGTGTTGGGCAAGATATCGTGGAACTTCCTGGCGAGCTGTGTTCGGCTTAGCGGTACTTGAGGATTTCGTGTAAACTGTGACATGCTTGGCTCTTCCTCCAGCCAAGCAGTCTGTGAGGTCTGGGTGGGTACACTGTGACGAGGATTGATGATCGAAGGCTGGGTCGCTGACGGTCTCGACCGAATAGCAATGGTAGGCTGAGTAGCGGAAAGGTGACCATTGGCACGACGATCCGAAGCCTTCTCCCAGTCGAAAAGCATGTCTTCTCCTGGTGTCACTGGCTGTGTTGCAGATATGTCAAGACCCGCTGGTGCCTGCAAGGTTGGCCCGTCATCCACATCCATGGCATCGCTGTCGGTACGTTTTTGTGTGACGGGTCGTGAGCCAGCAAGCGGGTCCGAGTCAAAGCTGACATGTAATGACTCGAACATGTTTGTAGCCATGGTGACTGGGTCTATTAGGCGGCCATTGCCGTCCATGTACTTGTTCGACCTCGTGAACCACGGATGCCTTCGAACATCTTGCAGCGAGAAGCGCGTCTTGGCATCAACTCTCATCATCCCTCGAAGCAGAGAGAGCACGTCTGTGGGCAAAGCTTCCCAAAGCTCGTCTTGTGGATTGCCATTTGTCTTAACGTACTCAGCGAACTCACTCGGTCGTCCGTATTCGTCCTGCTCTTCGACTGGCTTTGCCCAAGGAGTATTGCCTGCGAGCAAGACAAATAGGACCACGCCGCACGACCAAGTATCTGCCAGATCTGGAGCATAGCCTACGCCTTTAACAACACCGCGAGAGCTGCATGACAGCACTTCTGGAGCAACATAGGGTGGACTTCCGCAGAGTGTGACGGCCTGCTTTCTTTTGCCTCCATACTCGAACAGGGTAGCCATACCAAAGTCGGCAAGTTTGAGATCGCCGTCGGCGGAAAGAAGAATGTTTTCCGGCTTGACGTCTCGGTGAGCAACACCTCTGGAGTGCATCCAAGCAATACCGCTGACCAGCTGAGTGAAATAGACGTGGGCAATATCTTCTGAGACTCCCGAGTCTGCCTCGATCTTGTCGAAGAGATCGCCCCCCTCAGCCAGCTCCATAGCAATCCAGGTCCAGGCTTGATCTTCCCCACTGTCGTAGAACTCTATGATATTCCTGTGTAGGCCGATATGCTTGTGAAGACTCGTCTCCATCTGGAGTTGCTTCTGCTTGATCCTGCCATATTTCTCTGCGAATCGTTTGTTGATGAACTTGACAGCAAAGACGGGATTCTCTTGTCGGAGAGGAGCTGCTCGCTTGATACTGTTTGCGACGTTAGTCAATGGCCGTCCAATTTGTGGGGATTGCGGACAGCTCTATTTACCATGCGTATGCTCCAGACCCGATCGTTTTCGAGACGATGCGAAACGGCACATTCACTGGGAGAGGGGCCAGCTGGGAATGAGGTATCCCATTCATGCTGACTGATGGATGAGACGAACAACTCTGATTGCTCTGTGCCAATCCGTGCTTGGACTGCAGCCGCAATTCTTTTCCAGGCTTCACCGTTCCCTGCAGTCTGCCGCGAGCAGCTTGGTATTGGCGCCTGGCAACGCTATCGATTAGACACGCGTCGGGGTTTCAGTGGGACGCGTTGAGGCATGAGATCATTGGCCGAGAACGAATTAGGCAGGTACTCCGTACGAGTTTCTGGAGCGACGTGGTGGACGCTGCCTCATAAACAGAGTGACCTCGATAAAAGTCGCGGGCACTTTGAATCCGACATTCTCGACCGACCTCTTCACCCGCATCACAACTGTGCTCGCGCTGCGACCATATTCACAGCATTATTTTCTCGTACAATATTTTGCTGTTGCAGTTCACTTCTTACTTCCCTGCGAATTGCGTAGCGTTCGAGCGTTTGCATTTGCGCTGAGTTACTGCGGCACCCGTTGTCTTCGTTGCATTCCAGTCACGGATCCGGCATCTCACCACTTTCTATAAGTCTTTGGGATCTACATCTTCAGCGCCTCAATATGGACTACATCTCCGCAGACGCTCAAAACTCTGCACCAAATCAACCAACCATGGCTGAACAAGCCAAACTCAATGGATCTGCTTCTGCAGCCACTTCCCAGTCTGTTACGAAGAGGTACGATCTAGCAGAAGACCCAACCGCCGAGCAACGCATGTCTAACGGATCTGCCCTAGATTACAGTCGGAGCTTATGACGCTCATGATGTCTCCCACCCCGGGTATTTCAGCCTTCCCAGACGAGAACGGCAACATGATGCACTGGATTGCAACAATCGTTGGTCCAAAAGACACTCCCTATGCCGACCTCAACCTCAAGCTCGACTTCGAGTTCCCAGCCACCTACCCGTATACTGCTCCAACAGTCACTTTCAAGACTCCTATCTACCACCCGAATATCGACTTTAGCGGTCGTATCTGCTTGGACATCTTGAAAGACAAGTGGAGTGCTACGTACAGCGTTCAGACTGTGCTGCTCAGCTTGCAGAGTCTGCTGGGTGAGCCTAACAATGCCAGTCCCTTGAACAACGAAGCTGCTGTACTGCACGAAAAGGACCCCGACGAGTACAAGAGGAAGGTGTTGGCGAGACACGTTGATCTCGACGAGTAAGCGAAGCTACGTTTACCTGGCAAAGCAGCGCTTCACCGTCACAAGAGATCGTTTTTCGGGAAGATATCGAATTCTGATCAATATTAGCATGGCGTCGGTAAAGGTGGAGTAAAGGCCGGTATGTCATGGTCTGGGATGTTCTTTACCATCGATCGTTAGTCCCTATTTCGACCTCCGATGAACGACGATGAAATGAGGCAAATACCTCTACTTTAAAGCTTCTCTTTTACTCTGATGACAGAAAAGCCTTTGAGATTTGGCGGCAGTATTGGACAATGTATTTATTAAGTTACACCCCGCCGGCGGTCTTGACGGTGCTAGTGCTAACGGCCATCGTGAATCCTCCTCACTTATACATGTACGCATCACATCCTGCCTGGCAGACATTTCTAGGATGACATGGGCCGACGACATGTTGGTATCAAAATTAGGTAATCTAACCAAAGCCGGCTCAACGTGGGTGGAGGTGGTCCGATCTCCTCAGAAACATGCAAAACTCGCTAGTTCGTGAAGTTTCCCTATTTGCTACATTTGATTATGTTATATGAAAATCCGACAGGACAGGCAGGATTTGATCTCCGATTTCCCTAGTGATCAGCAGCCACGCGTCCGAATTTGTGGGCTCCGATGCATCTTCCCCGTGTCTGAGAACTAGGATCGTGGTTGGTGACGACATCAATGCATTTTGACAGCAACCTCATATAACTTTATTGCTCCTGACCTCTCCTCGTAGACATATACAGCTTATCTACTGACCTGGGAAAGGTTCGCACAACCATACTACCGCCGTTGAGCGTAGCAGCTTCGATCCTCACAGCCACGGTCTGGGGCAAATTGACCCATAGCGTTTGAGTCGATCAGGAACTACAAAACCTCGACGCCCAGAGCAATACAGGTGGGAAACTACTAGCGACATGAAGACAAGCCCTCTCATCTCCCTCCTCGGAGGCTTGACCCTCACATTCGCCAACCCAATAGACACCGAACCTATCAAAAGCGGCAAACACGACCATGACCAAAACCCCATAACCCCGGATCCACCCTCGTCCTCCCCTATTGCTTCAATCCCGCCAATCGGCCTTGGTCTCTGGAACAGCAAAGACCAGGACGCCACCCACGCTATCCTCGCAGCTTTCAGCGACAACTATACCCACCTAGATGGAGCAGCTGCCTACGACAATGAGAAATACGTCGGCGCCGCCCTCAGCAACAAAACAGCCCCACCTCGGTCATCCTACTGGCTCACCTCCAAGCTCTGGAACACAATGCACAGGCCGCTGAACGTCCCGAAGGCCTTTAACCAAACACTGTCCGACCTGAACACCACCTACCTAGACCTCTACCTCATGCACTGGCCCGTCGCCTTCCTCCCGGACGCCCCGCACGGCCGCAATATCATCGACCAGGACACCAGCATAACCGATACCTGGCGCGCCATGGAAGCCCTCGCATCCGCATACAGCGCGACCAACGGCGCATACGGAGCCCGACACATCGGCGTATCCAACTTCTCCCCGCGCCAAATCGACCAGATCCTGCGCATGTGCACCATCTGTCCAACCCACCACGAATTCGAGACACACCCGTATCTCCAGCAGCAAGACTTTGTCAACTGGCACCACAGGCACAACATCAAAGTCATCGCTTACTCGCCACTGGCCAACATCAACCCGACCTACAGAGACATCATGCCGGATCTGAAACCGATCCTCGAGGACCCGTTCTGGGTCGGTGTGGCGGAGAAGAAGAACTGCACGGTTGCGCAGGCGGTGCTTGCGTGGGGCGTGGCGAGGGAAACGAGCGTGATACCGAAGAGTGTGCATGAAAACAGGATCAAGGAGAACATTGAGAGCTTGGCCGTGCAGTTTTCAAAACATGAGATGGAGGAGATTGCGGAGGAGGATAAGAAGGTGAGATTTAACAACCCGAGTAAGAGTTGGGGTGTCGAATTGTTCGAGGGGCTGGACGGCGGTGGGAATCGGTTTGTGATGGGGGAGGCCGAGCTCTGAGTCTGGATATGGCGGACGATGGGGGCCGTGTCATCAGGTTTTTGAATCGTAAAATGCGTACGGTACCTTGCTTGATTCTCGCAGCGGATTTTCAATGATGAACGAATTTATGATTTGACGTGGACATATGACTAGTGAGCTGGGAGCAGGCAATCAAAAAGTCTTTGGGAATTTTGACAGCAAATCATCCCGCTGGGGGGGTGGCTCTCGGTCCTAGTAGCACGATACACACCTTTTTTCCTCCCTTTTTTAGTCGTCGCTGGCTCAAGCCAAGAATCTTCTTGCAACTAAGAGTGATTTTCCGCAATGTTATGTTGCTGGCATAACAAAATGCCATGCCTCGAGAATGAATTGGCCAGCTCCCCCGGCTGCTTCGCCCTGCGACGCTTTGGCAACCCTGCTGCAGCCGATCTCGGTCTCTGTGCGAAGCTTGGCTATGCAGTGGTGGAAATGCATGCAGATACTGACAAATACCTGTAGCGATCTGGAGCTGCGCTTAACTACTATATAGTATTTACCTGCATTATTGCAACACCCGGACCATCTGCGGGTCTGACGCTGACTGGGGTATCCCAGCGATGATCATCTCAAGGATCCATGGAATTTATTCTGGAAGACGATTCCAGATGCGCGAGGCGTGCTACCTGCAACCCGCATATTGTAGTTCTACAGTAGTTCTAGTTCGTCCTTGGCGGACGGAAGTCAAGTCAAAGTCTGCCCAGACGGTTGTTCTACGGCTCAGGTTTTGCCTGCTTATAATATGCATATTTGCGCAGTCCTGTGAAGTTGCCTGTCAGTGTAATCGCTGATGAGCTCTATCCATGGGGGAGCACCAGGACGAAAGTCGAGGCTTACGGCATGAGCTTGGCTGCTCTTTCGCTTTGTTCGAGAACCTGAAGTTCAAAGCAGTTCGGAGCTAATGCCCCAGCACTAGATCATAAGGCGTGTCAATCAAGAATGTCGAATGGCGGACCAAGTGAAAGTATCAGTGATGTCGATAGACCACCGAGTTGGGCTTGTATATTTCAACGGCTGGCGAATCCCGGCGTTAATCTGAGCAGAAGCGCTGGGTTGCCTGAAGAGTTCGTGTGAAAGTCTCTACTGATTCATGCCATGGATTTTGCTCACAATACCTCACTTCATGGGCTCACAGACAGACAGTAACTCGTTTGGCAGCCGCTCGTTAGGCAGGGGAGCTACCATTCGCACGAGCAAATGATGTTGAGATCGTTCCTGCGCAAGTGTGATCCGCAGCACAGGCACAGACTGCGAGATGTGAGCAAAACAGGGCGACTGATCAGAGATAGCGGTCACCGAGCAGGAAACCTACATAGTCCATAAATGTCCAACTACGCTGTGGGACCGATCGGAGATTCAAATGATCTTCGTGGATGGAGCTCCGGCTTTTGGTAGACTAGAGATGAACCCCAAATATGCAGGTTCCGAAGTTGACATTAATCAAAGTACAACACCTTCAACTCCACTTCTTTCAGATTCACCAGGATTTGAAATACTTGCGAGGCGCAATTCTGACTGTGCTAGCCAAAAGCAGGACGTATGCATGGGAGAGCGGCCATGCGAATGTTGCTGCTGAGTCGGATGGAATTGGAGAATTCGTCTGGGTTGCTGGCTCATCGCATCTGCTTGCCAAAATCTAGTTTGGTCAGATCCACGCCTCCCTTCGGTCGCTTATGCGCCAGCCACAGCTGCCTGACTCATGCAGGAGCGGGAATGATGATGTGCGTCCAAAGCATAGACCATTATTGTCCAGGTCAATGATGAGCAGGATCCGCGGAACACAAAGTTTTTGATGTCATCAAACCCCCGTGCATGGAACGAACCGTAGTTTATCCGCGGTTAGGCCAGCAACGATTCGGTCGGCATCTGCATATTTGTTGAGTCGGTAACGATGCAACGAGACGTCTTTGGCATAGATTCTCCCCTCCTGCAACATTGTCAGAATTCACGTGACGCGCTGTCTTTCGTCAAGGGTGTTAGGATGTATTGCCGCACCGTACAATGTTTGGCACAGGTTGCGTTGACTTGCATACCATGTTGACATAAAGGATCCAAGGGTTCGGGTCCGACCTAGATTATGGTCTAAACATTGTGCATAGTGGCGCTCGCCTTGGGCTTTCTTGGCAACCGTTCTCGTAGATCATAGGGCAAATCATGCGCGAGTCATCGGTGAGCCGGGATCATCGAACGTTTAGAACGTCGGCCAATGTTTTCTAACAATCAATGCGTCTTTGGCTCCATCGTGGCCGCAGGAGAGACTGCAGGCCCTCATTTCCCGAATCATAGTGCATCTGTCAAAAGGTCAAATGTGGTTCGCGATCTGACGCTCCACCATGGATCTGACTATGGTATGCAATGCAATGCAATGCAGCTGATTCTGGCAAGGCTCTCCCATTTTCTCGTGGATACGTGGTCTGCTGCTGCTTGCTGACCACCGTTGTCCGATCAGGCAATATCGTACAAGCCCCCAAGAGCTGCTTGTGGAGCGAAGCTTCCCAAAAACATGCTTACAGCACCAGTCCGTCATGGCTATTAACTGTCTGAGTACTGTACGAACTGAAAGTCAATCGCAATAGAACCGCTAGGCCGCATCGAGAGATTTCGTCGCGTTGGTCGAACGATCCACAACAAGTCCCACACGAGCTCAGACAAGTCATTCCCAGAACTCTGCAAGCTGTGACTCGTCCAGAATGGTAGTAGGAAGGGGAATGCCGTAGATGGCCAAAGGATATCTTGGACATAGGACGACCCAAAAGACTCTTTCTCACCCCTTGATCGACCGTGCTCTGAGATTTGTCCTCAGCTTGGAATTGAAGTCGTGCCTGGACGCTCCAAATGCTGTGGAGGTATTGACGCCTTGACCCATTTCCGGCCACTCACAAGTGAACGGCGTCAACGGATATCGACTCGCCACAGAACATCAGTGAGAGCACATTCCCCTACCTTGCGTTCTTACTCAAAGATGACGGTCTTCGGGATGCACATCTCCTCTTCACGATAGATATTGCACGGTCTTAACCTCGACTGCCTTAATCTAAGCATTCGTCCCCAGTCGCATCTTCAAGCTGATGCTAGAAATATCGACATCCCTTCTCGAGGAGCGCATTCCCCAAGCATCTCGGTCAGAGAGTGTGATCCCTAGAATCTCAGTTGCAGACGCCCGCAGCCTGAAGATGGACCAAAACAGTTTTGACACTGCTTGTCTGGATACAAGCGTCGACTTCTTGCAGAACGACGAACCCGAGTATAATCCATTAATCTTTTCACAAACAGACTCCTGTCCATCATTGGCATCGAGCTTTCTCACAATACACAGATCTGGGTCAAGCTTCGGTAATGGAAGAAGAGGTTCTTATGGCTCCACATCGGCTGGAGATTTTGCAGCCCCGACAGCTGGTGTCACAACTCCCATCACTCCAGTAGGGACGTTCTCATTGAACAGTCTGCATGACCTAGATGCATGGCCAAAGATGGAGGCCCAAGAGGCTCTGCACACGTCTGGTGCAGATGCGGAGGCCCTGTGGTTTGCTTCTGCAGACCCAATGATGGCCAATTGTGTCATGGACAGCCTTGGTGAGCGTAGCTCCGGCCTATACTTCCAGTCCAGTTACTTTTATCCTGTAACGAGACCGAAGAGTGCCGTCGATCCTCCGCTGTCAAGAGCAGTCTTTAGTCATGCTTTGTCTGGCTCCAAGTTACAGGGTCCAGAGGAAACGATGCCTTGGCCGCAAGTGGCAATGCTGTCGCATCCTGAGACAGTCGAGCCCAGCGCGACGTTCCAGACCACGCTTCCCAGCAGCTCACCAATGAGCAAGTGCGAACCCATCACTCCGCTGAAACACCATCGGGAGAGCTCGTCATTGTTGGCCAGCAGCCCTCTTTCTGGGGCCTCATCTTCGATCCTTGCTTCGCAATGGGATGTTGAAGAAACCAAATCTCGCCTGAGTGCAGACGTACAGGAGTACGAAGAAAACATAATGGTACAGAGACTGCTGCGGAGCTCTGATGAGTCGAGCATCAAGACCAACGACTCCTCACCGCGAAAACCATCTCTTAGCAAATCCGGTGTTAATTGCAATGCTGTCATTCCACTGAACAGCTTTCGTTGCAGTGTCCCAGACTGCAACAAGCGCTTCAAAAGGCAGGAGCACAAGAAGCGCCACGAGAGGACCGTTCATAACATTAAAGGGATAGAAAAGCCGCAACATCCCTGCTGGGTTGTGACTGGGAATAAGAAGTGTGGTCGGGTCTTCACACGAAGAGATAATCTCAAGTCTCACGAGAAGAAGACCCATGGACGAAGATCAAACAATCAACGCAATCCATACGTTGCAACCCTGGATCCATCTAGCAAGTATTATGATGAAGCTTGGAGGGGACCATTGACTGCAGAAGGACTACCACTTGGACACCCACGGTTTCCTGAGATACGTTAAACGCCAACATTGCGCAAGTCAGCTTTAAGCTTGTTCCTCATTCGTGTTTGACCGCCTTGGAGAATGAGGAACCCATTGACACGAGAGCCAGGACGCGCAGCCACAGATTGCTCAGCTTCAGTCGTGTCGCTTTTGCAATTTTAGCGAAAAATCTCTGCTACGAAAGGGAGGCTGGGTCGTGCTTCGGACAGACGTATGGTAAAGTCACCAAGTGGTAAGACGAAGGAGTTTTGGTAGTGCATCGACAGAGGTGGAAACTGCGAAACCGGACTCCGGGAAAAGCTAGCGTGCGAATGAACGCGTGTCGCGTCGTGGACGCGGGTACATGACCCCGCTGGGCAGAGGCGCTCCGATGGCGCGTCCTGAATACAACGCGCTAGCAGGCTTCAAAATTTGAACGGTAGGCATAGCATTACTAGGTGGAAGGACGGGAAGCATCCCTCCACAAGGGACCAGATTTCCCCTGCTGAAATTATCTGTGTAGTCCTTTAAATCTGTCGAATTATGTAGCAATCCTTTTCGGCATAAAACAAATTGTTCGTGGGATCATGCATAGTCGTGAGCAAAGGATAGAAACAGATACTGAAACCGTAGAACACCACAAACACGATTCGAGATCACGTCTGAACGGACAGTCGAATTGTAACCCTGCTTTGATCTCTTACGCGCATGCTGATGCAAACATCGCTTCTCGAACAGTCTCACCCTATCGGCTGCTTTTCATTTTCCTTTGATCTCATCATCACATGACTCAGTGCTCTGGTGACACTTCGTCTAGGCGTTGTTCGTGCTTGTGCCTGTTTGGCCTATGCCGAGTCAGTCTGAAAGCTTGTACGACAGTTTGGCAAAGCTCACCTCTTCTAAAGTCTGTGGCGAAGGCATTGCTTTCACATGTCGTGAAGTTATCACTTTCGGCTCCTGCGGGAGGGAGGTCGAAAGGAGATCAGCGGGCCCCCTTCGCAACCTTGATCCCATTCTCCTCAGCTTGGTGGACGAATTCGACACAGCTCTTTGCAGTCTGGTGGCAACTTTGCCCTTACTGTTCGGTGTGGACGGCATTCCGGAGCTATGCCCATTCATGATGCTCTCTTCATCGCTTGAATGCGCAGTTGAGTATGTCTCGAGCAGTTCATCGCTCGAGAACATCAGGGAATTGATTCTCGCCACCGTATTATGTCTTGAAAGATCTAGAATAGGTAGATCGCAGGCGGTGGAAAGACGAGGCATGTGATTCCACCTGTTGGGGTTGATCTCGTCGAGTACTGAGGCGCTAGCGCTGCGTCGATTGTGTTTCGGGAAACGTTCTGGTTGCTCCTCCTCTTCAGAGTCTTCGTGCACGTTATCGAGAGTGGCAATGACTGAAGGCGACGTTAAAGATGCAGTGCAAGGCCGTTGAGGCACTGAGTCTGAGTGTAGGCTTCTCCCAAAAGAGCCCGACGTTGTTAGAGACATTGCTCGATATGTTGCATGGAAGTGTAACTGTCCTGATAGCACCGTGACTTCGTGACCTTGTGCCATCCAACGGACGTTGTGACTGCAATCCATCGGCAGAAGCTTGAGCTGCAATAAAGTCATAATTGATGCAGGCCGCCGTCAGGAAGGAACCGGTCGTGGTTCTACAACCAAGGAAAGCGCAAACATCGTGATTTTTGTGCCCAACACAAGAGTCTTAATGCCAGCACAAGAAGTCAAAAATAATCCCACTGACAGTGTAGAAACATCAGCCCTTTTGTCTTGCCTCTCTTGCTTCCTGCTCTTTTCTCTGCTCGACCTGCCTGAGAAAGTCCATGCGATTCATGTAGGAATCGTTAGTCTTCGCATGTGCATCAAGGTCATCTTTCAAGCCCTCTGCATCAACATGAGACGCCCAATCCATCTTGCTTTTCTCGACGACATTAAGCTTGGGTCCTTTGAATGCTTCAGACTGAGCCTTGATAGAATGGTTTCGAAAGGCTTCCAGGTTACTGTAGTTGGGGTCGAACCTCGAGATCTTGCGAAGTGGACGCTGCTTGCCGTTGCCACCATCTTCAGTCATATTCTTTTTATTCTGTTGTTGCGCCAGCCAAAGCCTGGCTTCGGCGGATGATTTGGGCACAATCTTCTCCTCTGAATGGACCTCTCCAGCAAATTTAAACTGCCTTTTTATTGTGACCATTTCTTCAGCCACTAGCCGTGGAACATTGGACGACTGTAAATTGTCCTTGATTGTCGAGTCCTGCTTTCGTAGGGAAGATTGCTCCGAATCTCCTTCCATGCGGAGGGGCGGCAGCGGACCGGGCTTGTTCATCGCTTCCCATATTTGATTCACATCGATATTGCTTGCCTTGGTGCTGACAAGTGACTTGTTCCGCATTTCTGCTTTCTCCTGCGCCTTCATCGACCTCGTTTTGGCCCGCCATTCTCCGTTCTGCTCATCACCGTCTGAAACTTGGCTGTCCTTTCTGCGCTTCTTCTTTTTTGACTTTTGCCGCTCTCGTATCGTGACTTCGTCTCCGGAATCAAGCTCTTCTATGAAGGCATGAGACGTTGCTGCTTTCCCCGTGGACTTAGACTGTGTCTCCTGAACGTCGTCATCCCCTGAGGATAAGACAGAGCCTGCGTCAGAACTCTGTCCCTCAAAATCGCTGTCGGCTTCTTCATCGTAATCATCTTCTTGATCTTCTGGCTCAAGGTTCTCTACAGCCATTTCGTAGTTACCTTACCAGCACATGAAAAGCATTTGTTTCACCCTCCCCACAAAGCAGAAACTGTAATGCGCGGGTTGCGGAAATTCTTTACTGCGAGTTTGTTATTTACGGGAAAGTAGCGACAACGACGTATCGTCGCATGGGAAGACCCTGTCAACTTTTACCGAAGTCGCCAAAACTTGCCTTGACTGTCAGCTGTCCAGCTACAGCGTTGACGAACAACAGAAACAGACTCCGGATTTGTACCTGCGTTCTCATCTGCTCTGGTGGTATCATCATGCTTGAAAAGTCATGAAAGCACCAATTTTACGCTTTCACATAGCATGGTAAATTTGCATCACGACGGTCCTGAATAAGTATCTTGCCCCTCTTCAGCTTCTGGAAGCCGCCCAAGCGTAAGTAGACACTAGGGCATTTCTGAAAGCAGCTGCTACGATCACTTCTCGCTTGGCTGCCATCCTCGAGCTGTTCATCATCGTTACAATGGAGTCGAGGTCAGACTCGCGATATACAACCACTTTAAAACCTGCAAAGCGACTTCACGAACTCCGAAAGCTAGGCACGCAATTTGGAGGTCAGGCACATTTGCCACAGTACCAACGTGCGTCCAATCATCGTTCAGCTGACCTCTACAGGTTACCTTCTTTGTCCTCTGAGCTGGCTTGTTCCCTGGCCTCGTGCAAACATTGAAGTGTGCAGGGACTGGATTGAGCTTATGTATCAATCAATTTGAGGTCTGTTGACAGCCAGCTTGCGGATATAACATCTTTATGTGCATATGGTTCAACGCCGTGCGATTGGTCGGGCCTGATAGAACTCTCCGACGGCTCTGCTTACATCTCCCTTATGCCCCAGCTTTGAGACACTTTGGGACCTTCAAGGGATACACGATGCCGAGAGCTACAGAGTCTTACACCCGCATGCTTACTCAAGCCCTACCCGTGAGATATCTCACAACAACCCAGGCGGGCGTTGCAACCACTGCCTCGGAATCGTCTTCTTCGACACAGCACTATGGAGACTGGCCCAATTTTCAAGGAGTACGTCAAATATTTCAAGCTTCGCGAATTCCAGATTGACTATCACAGTTTGACACAACCTACGAAGTGCGAACGCCTGTCGAGTTACAAGTCGAAGGCAGGATACCTGCATATGCCGCCGGCATCCTCTTCCGAACAGGCCTTGGCCCACGGAGCGTGGACTGCGGCGACAAAGGTGTCTTTCGCACAAATCACTGGTTTGACAACTTTAGTCAACTTCATCGTTTCCAGATACATGCGCCAAATAGTGTTGGGGAGAAGCCACGGGTGACATACAACTCACGTTTAACTAGCGATGGTCTCATCGAGAAAGTTAGAAAGTCAGGCAGGCTTGACGGAATGACCTTTGCGGCCAAATATGAGCCTTGCAAAACGTTCTTCCAAAAGATCCAGTCTATTTTCACTCCAGCAACTCGACTTCTACCAAGGGCACCTCCGCGCCCCAACGAGGTCAATGTTGGTGTTACCATGTCAATCAACTACCCTGGCCTGAGTCCCGAAGGTCAGGCTGTAGAAGGGCCGAGAGAGGAGACACACTTATCTGCTTTCTGCACTAAAACGGATGCATCTGTCTTCCAAATGCTGGACAGTGAGACCCTCGAGCCCATCGGTCTGGCGAGTCAGGAGGTTTTACATGCCGATCTAAAGGGACCAATTAGCGGAGCCCATGCTAAATCAGATCCCGTGGACGGCGATGTATACAATTTCAACCTGCAATTTGGAGGACCGCTAGGAACCTACCGAGTGTTTAGGACGTCAGCCTCCACTGGAAAAACCAGCATCCTTGCGACACTGCAGCATACGACTGCCTACCTTCACTCCATCTTCGTGACAGAGAATTATGTCGTGCTCTGCATCTGGAACTCACACTTCAAAGCTGGTGGCATGCATATCCTGTGGAAACAAAATATCATTGAAGCCATGGAATTTAACGCCTCGCAGCCAGCCAAATGGTTTGTCATTGACAAGCGGCCGGTTGAGGATGGTGGCCAGGGCATAGTCGCAACTTACGACTCACAACCTTTCTTTGGGTTCCACAGCGTGAATGCATATGAGCACACCTCTGAGGACGGCATCAAACATATCATTGCCGACATTCCTGCATATCAAAGCTTGCAGGTCTTAGAAGCCTTCTACTTTGACAACGTCTTATCAGACTCCCCAACAGCAGGGAAAGTGCAGGGTCAATGGGGTGAAATATTGTCTCCAAAATACCGGCGGTACCGATTGCCAGATATTCCTAGTGCACCTCGAGAAGGTGCCAGGCAGGCAGTTGTTGAATTCGAGCTTGGCAGGAACGAAACGCCAGAGCTTCCTCAACTAAATTGGTCAGTACTCACTAAGAAGCACAGATTTGTTTACGGTGTTTGTGATTCTGGCAAGTCAACTTTCGCAGATAGCTTGCTTAAGCTCGACTTGGAGGATCAATCCGTCAAAAGATGGAGTGTTCGCGGTCAGACAGCAGGGGAGCCTATTTTCATCGCCGACCCGGATTCAGATGAGGAAGATGGTGGAGTGCTTCTAACTGTCGTGCTTGACGGCATCGCAGGACATAGCTATCTCTTGGTGCTCGATGCAAAGGACCTCTCGGAGATTGGGCGTGCAAAAGTGGATGGTGTGATCGGCTTTGGGTTTCACGGAATTCATGCGAAGGCAAGCGCGGGAAACAAAGTCTCGCTGACTCCAGACTTCTGAGCAACAAGAACACAAGTGTAGGAGAAACTGAGAGACCATGGAAACGGTCTTCGTACCCAGAACGCAGGACGGCAAGAAGATGTGGCCATGACTTTGTCTCTCATTGTGACGTCGACCTTTCACCGCCCAGGTAGCACAGCTAAAATACGAAATACGAGGCGTGCCAGCCACATTTGAGCCGCGGTCAGGCAGTGACGCACTTTTAGTTTGGGCACCTGCCACATTTCCCTGATTCGCGGTTCGCAGCTTCATTTCTATGATACTTTTTCTTCATACTGACGTCCTGGGCACCGTTCTTTTTCCTCCTTTATTCGTCGCTTCTTGTTATATTTTTGTGAGGTCTAAGCAGATACGCCGCACGATGCCAGTCACACTTTCATAGTCTGGCCCTGTCCTTCCCTTTAATCGTCTAAGTATTGCTCCTCCCCACGGGCATTTTCTGTGGCACGCGAGCTTTAATACACGTTCCTTACCCGAAATCACTGCTAGCTGCAGCAAGGAATATGGCACCTGGAATTGACGCAGTCTTCTCAGCTCTCACGAGCATGAGCCCTGCAGTGCGATTGACGCTTCCACCAGTGTCTTACCTCAAAATTCCACCTTCACCGGAACCTCTCACTCTCCCTCCTCCTCCCGATCACCCAACGCTTGCGCACCCATTCACGATATCGAATGAGGTCTATGACGCTCTACTCTCACCATTTGTTCCAGCTACAATTGCAATGGTCTATATCACCACGGCATCGTATCTGAATTCGGTCAACAGAGAGCGCGGTTATAAGCCTTGGGCTTTCAGCAAGACGCGCTTCTTCAAGCTTCTGGTCATAACACACAACGTCATACTGGCTCTTTACTCTGCATGGACATTCGTTGGAATGGTCAACGCGTTTAGGGTGTCTGTGTATGCGCCATGGGATGAGCTCGGTCTAGCAGGCACAGTCGATTCTCTGTGCAAGATGCATGGCCCAAGAGGCATGGGCTCAGCGGCCAGGTACAATGAGCAAACATCAACCTGGGGCATTGCGAATCGGCTGTTCCACCTGGGTGCGGATGGACTAACTCCGGACGTCACTGATGTTGGACGTCTGTGGAACGAAGGTCTCGCCTTCTACGGTTGGCTCTTCTACCTCTCAAAATTCTACGAGGTCATTGACACCCTCATCATCATTGCCAAAGGCAAGAAGAGCAGCTTTTTGCAGACATACCATCATGCAGGCGCGATGATCTGCATGTGGGCTGGCATCCGATATATGTCCCCTCCAATTTGGATGTTCGTCCTTGTCAATTCCTTCATACATTCCATAATGGTGAGCACTTCCATCGTGAATTTCTGCCCAGCTAATTGTTCTCAGTACACCTTCTATCTCTGCAGCGCTGTCCAAATCAAGGTCCCAGTCTGGTTCAAGCGAAGTTTGACAACACTGCAAATCACTCAGTTCGTGGTTGGAGCTTCTTATGCCTTTCTTCACCTCTTCGTTAAATATCAGAGCCCCATTAGCATTCCATACGCCTATCAACTTGGGGACTTCGCGACGGAAGTTGCCTCGGATGTGTCCTCGGCTGCTACTTCGGTCGCGACCGCTGCTGCCTCTGCCGACATTCTTGCATACCTGAAAAAAGCAGCGCTTCGTGCTGCAGGAAGAGAAGGTCTTGCGGAGAACATCTTGAACCACCAAGGCCAGTCTTTCGGAGTTGACTCCGAACATCCTGCAAGAGAACTCCTCAGACGCACAGAGACGCGATACCGGGATGAGCTGCAGTGGACACACTGTCTTGACACAAGTGGTCAAGTATTTGCGATCAACCTGAATGTGCTCTATCTAATTCCGCTCTGTGCTCTGTTCGTTCGTTTCTTCTTCAAGTCTTATATGCAAAGACTTGGGCGCAGACGAAGCAGCACCGCAAGTCAACGAGCGCATCTTGCCGTGAAGAGCAGCCGCGATGCCAGCCGAGGTGTTGGACGCAGACTCAGTGAAGCTTTCGAAGACAAGCAAAGCGGCATCGAAGAACTTGCAGACGAAGTCGCGGTCGTTGACGATGAAGAAATCAAGGAAGAAGTCAAGACTGCCAAGGACAAAGTGAAGCGACTCGCTTCAAGCACCACTAAGACTGTCAACGACGAAGTTGAGGACATCGTGTCAAGAACAGCTAAGGGTATGAGAAATGCCCTTGATGACTTGAAGGACAAAGCTGACCTGATAAAGGCTCCGGCTCAGGATGAGTTTCAGGTCGGCCTAGACAAAGCGAAGCATGTGATCGACAGCACTAAGGCGGAGGTCTCCTCATTCATGGATCATGAAAGCCACAAGGCAGATAGAGATCAGAAGATGAATGGAATCGAGAATGATCACGAAGACGAGCCTAACGCGTCAGAATCGGAGACCAGCACAAGGAACAACCAGGAAGGTTCACTATCAGCCATTGAGACGATTAAAGATACCATTTCGAGCACAGCCAAAGATATGAAGCTTGCAGACACCAATGATGAGGATAACAGCCCTGCAATCAACGACCGTCTGAACCACAGTCTTCGTTCAATCACAAAGCCGTTCTCAGCTAACCAAACCGAAAGCGGCTCTAAGGACGATCAAGCATCTTACGCGAACGGATCCATGACTACTGACGGCAACGTAGGTCAGGAAGCTGATGCGGATGAGAGGAAAGAGGCGCGAGAAGGCAATGGTGAAAAAGAGGAATACAATGCAGAGGATGGGGCAAAGTGGAGAGAAGATGTGCGCCCAGAAGATCCCGATGAAAAATCTAAAGCTGAAGCGAGTACAGGAGAAGCAGAAGACCTTAGTTCGGAAGAACGTCCCAGTACCGGCGAGCCCCACGAAGAAGACTCATCCATCAAGAATCCCAGTATCCAAGGCGGCGCCGAGACAAACGTCGCCAGTAAAGAGGTCAGATTAAAAGAGCCTGAAACACAAGCGGAAGAGAATGTACCTAAGGCTACCGGCACAAGTGATACAGACCATCAACCTGATAGCCCGGAGTTTGACGACCAGCACGCTTCATGGGTCCATATCAAGCATGAAGACAATGACAGAACTCAAGAGACAGCCAAGGCTGGGAATGATGCTGCAAACGAGTTAGGCGGCCCCTCGAATAGAAAACTCGGTGATACGCATCAATCTGCACTTCCCAAGGAGATAGCAGAAGACGCTGAAACACAAGAGAGCTTTGCCAATGACGAAACTCAACCCGAGAAGCTCGGCGAGTCGATCGCGGATACCGGCTCATTCGTGCCACCGGAGCAGGTTAAAGCTGACACTGGGACCAAAAAGGAAGGAGACAAAGCTGTCGGAAGTGACGGTGCAGCTGACGTGGACGGGCCACAGGAGAATGTGAGTGGTGGGGACTCACAGGAGAAGGCCAAAACAGACGACAGTGCTGGGTCTGCGGATCCTGCGACTTCGCAGCCAGAAACGGAAGCCGAACAAGAGACCGCCGAGTATACCAGCAAGCCCGATACAGTCGATATGCTACAGTCGCCTGCAGAGACGTCGAAGGAAAAAGATAAAAGTGCTACTAACGACAATGCCATTAGTAATACTCAGGAGGCCATTAATAACGGAGAACAGCCAAGCTATGCTGATGTAGTAGCCGAAGGCAGGACAGAAGATGAAAGCCAGCAATCATTCGCAGGATCCAGGTCCGAAGAGTCGAAAGTGGCTCAGAGTCATTCAGCCGAAGATCCTTCAGAGACTGCAGCACAGGACAAATTGGTCAATACTAGTGCCGAAGCTGATACAATCGGGAATGAGGGATCTTCTGTACAGGTCTCGGCGGATAAGTCCACCAAAGACCAGGAAGCTGCAGCTCCTTCTATGGAAGACGATCAGGGTGAAGAGGCAAAGCCACAGGCGAACGTCTTTGACCCGGGCGAGATAGCTAGGACGACTGAGCCAGCGACCCAGACAGGCGAGTCGCAGGCCCCGGCGCGAGAGGAATCGACCAAATCCGACAAGGTCGAAGTCGAGGAACAGACGCATATAGACCAGCCCGGGGTTTCTGGTACGCCTGGGAGTGACGATACAGAAACTAAAAGCGGCGACCATCCGGTTCAGGGCGCAGCAGCGCCATCAGTTGATTCACCAGGCCAGGCGGAATCTGTCAATGCAGAAGTTAGTAATGACGTCGACGACAAGGTGAACGTCGAACGGAAGCAAGAACAGGATAAGATTGCGAATGAGTCTGAGCCGGTTGGAGATGAAGCCAAGGACACAGAAAACGCAATTGGAGCTGAAGTCGGTGCGTAAAACACCCGCACCTGTCTTGCCGGTGCTGCCAGTTTCGGCTTGGCTTACAATATCTTGTGTCCAGCAGGCACTTCAGATCCGTCGTCGTCAAATTCGATCGAGTCGCCGCGATGGCATTCGAGAAGAAGAGGGTAACAACAGAAGATCAGGGAAAATGATTGTTGCGAGAGCTGGACGTTCGGTTTGAGAGCTATGGATGGATAGACAAAGCCATGCAGTCGCACGCAGCCTGGCTTCATTAGGTAGTCACTGTCATTGTTGTTAATATTTCTATTATTGTTGTCTTCTCTGGTATCGCAACGCCCCATGTCGATAGAATACGTATTACATTAGCTAGCTAGTCCTGTACATCGTACTGCATTAGATCACGACACAATTTCGGATTCACTTCATCATTCTGGGCTTTTGGTGGGGGAAATGACGACTGTGCAACTTGCTGACCTCCCGGAACTCGCAGGAATTGTTTTCCGGAGGGACAGTACGGCATGATGCGAACACTCTAGCTGTGGGAACAGACACACCCGGGCTTGAGAGGGAGCAGACTTGTCGGCCAAAGACCAATAATTAAGATGGACCATGTAGCTAGCTAGATTTGTCTGAATACCAAAGGTGCTTCCAATACAGGATACCGGAGAAATAGATGTATTCACAAGCGCGAAGATTGCGCAAGCACAAATCTACTACTTGCAAGACACGCCGATCTACTCAGGGCCCCCGATCAAAATTTTAATTCCCTTTCCTTGCTTCACATCCTCGAAAGCTTGCAACGCTTCCTCAAATTTCACCTTCCTGGAAATGACATCCTTGACCTTCACACTTCCGCTGGCCACCAAGTCCAGTGCCGTCGCGTAATCGCCCTGTTTATATCTGAAGCTCCCTCTGATTGTCAACTCCTTCGTGCACGCAGCCATAATCGGGAATGTGCATTCGTCGCGTCCCATTCCACCCTGGACGTAGGAACCGCCTTTGCGAAGAACATGGATCGCAGCTTGGATGGATGGTTCGACGCCCGAGGCGTCGATGGCGACGTCTGCGCCGTCCCCTAGATCATTTTCCTTTACTATGTTGGCAGCGTTCTCTGCAGCTGAGATACGCTGAGAGATATAGGTTGTTGCGCCTGCGAATGACTTGACGAAGTCGAGACGTTCTTGGTTGATGTCGACCGAGATAATTTTGCTTGCGCCGAGGGAGCGTGCGACTGCGGCGCAGAGGATACCGACGGGGCCCGCGCCGAAGACGACGACACTATCGCCATGTTTGATGTTGCTTTGACGGGTGATGTGGACAGCCACGGCCAGTGGTTCCAAGAGCGCACCCTCCTCAAGGCTGACATGGTCGGGCAGCTTGTAGCAAAAGTCTTCTGGCAGAATGTAGTATTTTGCAAGGGTGCCGTCGATGGGCGGGGTAGCAGCAAAGGACATGTCGAAACAGAGGTTGTAATAGCCTTCTTTGCATCTTATGCAGCGGCGGCAGGGAATGCCAGGTTCCATTGCTACCCTATCGCCTTTTTGGAGGGTTTTCACAGCAGAGCCGACCTCGAGGACGGTGCCAGAGGATTCGTGGCCAAGGACCATGGGATCTTTGACGACGAATTCACCAATTTTGCCATGCTGCCAGTAATGCACGTCGCTACCGCATATGCCGGTGAAGTTGACTTGTAGGAGGACATCATGAGGATCTTTTAGCTCGGGGATTGGTCGATCTTCGTAAATGATGTTTTTCTCGCCGGAGAGGACGAACGAATTGTTTTTCTAGGTAATGTTAGAAAAGACCATACAGATAGCTTGAATGACTAACCTTGGTCTCAGTTTGTGTGGCCATGCTTGCAGACGGATATTGAGGTGAAGCTTCAAGTTGACGATGGGAGCGAGCTTGAATAGACAATCCGACGGGCATCTGCACATGAAGTCATTTTGTTTTGTATGCGGCAACCCCCCACCGCAAACCGTATCCCGAGCCCTGCATGTCGGCCCTGAAGTGCGGAGGACCCATTTTCGGGAGAACTGCGCGTTGTCCCCGAATACTGCCCCAAAGGGGGAAGCCGACCAATCGTTATTTACCCGCTTCCATCTGAATGATTTTGTCACAGTTCAGCAAGCAGTAAGGATCGTAGGCTTGCTTAAGCTTCACGATTTTTAGCATTATTTCGATCGATGGAAGCTGTGAACATACCTTGCGCATTGCGTTGATCGTGTCTTGTCCTAGCTCATCGAGCAAGTTTTCCCTCTTCTTCAATCCGACGCCATGCTCACCAGTAATTGTGCCTTCCATTTCGATGGCTCGATCAACCATGAAGTGAACGACGTCTTCTGCAGTCTTCTTCTCGGCATCGTTGTAAAGCAAGATGGTATGGAAGTTGCCATCGCCTACGTGTCCCACGATGCCACCCAGCAGGCCACTCTCGACCAGCTTGTCCTTAGTCTCCTGGATGATATCAGGCAAATGACTGATTGGGACAGCCACGTCAGTCGTCCAGACATGGTCGCTGCCGTCTCTTCGCTTTGCCATCACACTCCAAAGCGCTTCCTTGCGAGCACTCCAGAGCTCCTGTGCCTCATCCTCATTCTTGGCGAACTCGAACTTGATGTTCTTAGACTGCTTCGCGAGCTTCTGCACAATGCCGATCTGATCCTTGACGCCATTCTTGGTTCCAGCAAACTTGAAAAACAGCGTCGCCGCCTCGTCCCATTTCCGCTCCGTCGTGCCACTGTCATTGATACAACGCATTTGAACGTCATCGAGGATTTCCATCCCGTTGACCTGGATGCCTTCGGCAACCACCTTGGACACGCATTTGGCAGCATCGTGAATCGTTGGGAATGTTGCGACCGCCACAGACTGGTTTTGAGGAAGGATGGTGACTTTAAGGATAGCTTCAGTAACGATGCCTAGAGTACCTTCGCTTCCGATGAACATTTGGGTAAGGTTGTAACCTGCGCTTGATTTTCGTGGCCGTCTTCGTGTCTTGACGACTGTTCCATCAGCGAGAACAACAGTCAGAGACACGACCCATTCTCGCATTGTGCCGAACCGGAAAGCATTTGTGCCTGAGCAACCAGTTCCGATCATGCCGCCGATCTTCGCTCCTGGGCCCGGGTCTGGTGGGAAGAACATGTTGAATTCAGCCAGGTGTTCATTGAGGTCCTCCCAGCCAAGGGCGGGCTGGACAGTGATATCCAGATCCTCAGGATGGAAGTCCAATATCTTATCCATTCGACCGAGGTCGACGCAGACACCACCTCTGGTGGGAGCAAAATGACCTTCCAGACTGGTGCCTCCAGAGAGAGCTGTGATGGGGATCTTTCTTTTATGGCAGACTTTCATAATTTTGGACACTTCTTCGGTGGTCTTGGGGTAGAGAACGGCGAAAGGAACCTCGGAGGGCTTGGTCGTGTAAGAGGACCACTCGGAACCAGAGTGTGCCTTGCAGTCGTCATCATTTGTAGAGACATTTTCCTTTCCGATAATCTGGCAGAAGTCGACCCAGGCTGCTTGGAGGACCGTCTTTCGTGTATCGACTTGAGGAGGTTGGGCAAGCGCAAGAGGAGTAGTTGATTCGGCCGGGAGCTCTTTGGGGGCCCGTTTTCCTAGCCAGTATGCTATTCCAGCAATAGCCCCAGCGGCTGAGATAGTGTTAGCAGAGATTCACTTGACCAAGTGGTGCAACGGACGTACTCAAAACCATGGCAACGGTGGCACCTAGGTAGTCCCTGTCATTTGCATGTCGCAGTTTCGCGAAACGCTCGTTTTCAACCCTCTCACGTTGAATGCGATCGAAAGTGCTTTGATACAATGACAGGCGGAAGCTGACGGGGTCTTCGTCCTTTCCGGGCTTCTTTTCGTCCAACGAACATGGCGACGAGTGGAAAGACCTTGCGAGAAGTGTTGGTTGGGCAAGTCCACGAGGAAGCACCGACTCAGATGGATGAATTGTTGCCCGAGCTAGGCGGAACAACGACTTGGAGCTCGCCATAGTCGTAGTTTGCATGAAGATGAGGAAAGCCGGTCACAGCATTCTTCGACGGAACGTCGATTCTATAAACTGCACGGGCAGATCGAGGCCTCGGCGATGGGAAAGTGGATGCAGGATGGAGCCGGCGTGAACTGCGGAGATGCGTGCAGGACCAAGAACGAAAGCTGGCTCATCGAAGCCAACCACAACCTGTATTTACTCCCTACCTGGTTCATTTGATTACTTGGACCAGGTGTCAGCGCATCGTGAACACGATTTCATGACTTTTCAAGCTGTACTGCTGTCAATGGTCCCCGTGTGCTTGCCCGTATGCACCAAAGCAGCCATTTCGACGCATCGATTTCCGCCTTCCCGTTCTCCCGGCGAAGCACTCACACTGCAGCTGTAGCAGGAATACCAGTGATTGATGCCTCTCATCGTGTTCAGTTTTCGCTAAACCTCAGCACATTTGTCTCGGCAACTTCTACTTGAAGCCTTTGAGCACTCGTCTGTCATCCCATTGCTTTGCATTTCGTCAGCACGACTCCTGGCGTTTAAGTCCCATCTTATGTGGACTATTAAGCTCTCCCTGGTGCTTTCTTAGCTGCGCAACATATTGGGCCTTGCAGACGTTCTGGAAACATATGATTAATTCCTCTGACCTCGCCCCAAGGGCCTAAGCCGGGCATACTTATATCATGGGGCGAGGAAATCATCAAGACCTACGACTAAACCGCTTCGGCAGTATGGAGTTTCTCAAATGCATCTCAGTCGCTGCTACCATCGCGTTCGTCATCTCGACGGGCTTCACCACGGCTGAAGATGTACTTTACAGCAAGCGCAATCTTGCGAAACGCCAACTGGACGATGAGAGCAATTACAACATCTGTCAGATTGGGCGACACCATGTTACAATGGTAGCTGACCTTCATTAGCGTTCTTCCACATCAACGATGTGCACGCTCGTCTCGATGAGTTTAGATCTTCCGGCAAGGACTGCGTGGATCCTCTGGAAGGTTGTTACGGCGGTTACAGTCGTGTTAAAACCGTTGTAGACCAACGGCGGCCCCTTTTGCGAGACAGCCTGTTCTTGAACGTTGGGGATGAATTCCAGGTAAGCACCCCACCATAAGATACTCTATGTTTTGCTGATGTTACAAAAGGGAACCCCCTTCTACAGCTATTATGGAGGTGAGAAAATTGCTGAAACACTGAATCAAATGGGGTTTGACGCCATGACTCTTGGAAACCACGAATTCGATGGTGGTGACGATGAGCTCGGAGCTTTCTTGGTGAATCTGACTTTTCCCATCGTTTCCGCCAACATCCACTCGACTCACCCTCAGCTGAACACCACAATCAAGCCTTTCCATATTTTCGAAGATTATCAATTAGCCGTCATTGGCGCCACTACCGAGAAAACGCCACAAACTGCCGTTGTCGGCGAAGGTACAACCTTTTTAAATGCAGTCGAAGCCGTTCAGAACACCGTCAACTATCTTCGAGACAACACGAACATTTCTCGGATCGCAGCAATCACCCATATCGGCTATGAGGAAGACCAGCGATTGGCTGAACAGACAACAGGGCTCTACCTGATCATGGGTGGTCACAGCCACACTTTGCTTGGTGATGACGAAGATGCTAAAGGTCCATACCCTACCATCGCTGAAAATCTAGACTCGGAGGAGGTCTTTATAGTAACTGCGTATCGGTGGGGTGAATATCTAGGCTACATCGACGTCATCTACGATGCTGAAGGAAAAATCATTGAGTATCATGGAGCACCAATCCATCTGACGAACGAGACAGAGCAAGATCCTGAGTTACAGGCTCAGATCGATGCTTGGAGAGCCCCGTTTGAGGCCCGTGCTGCCGGAAGACTAACGTTGAGCATACCCGGTCGACTGGCCAACAGTAGGACTATTTGTTGGGCGATTTTCTGGCTGATGCTATACTAGCCTACCGGAGAAACATCTGGACGGAGGCTGACTTTGCGACCATCAACGCTGTTCATAATACGGCCACTATTGACCGCGGATGAACCACCCGAGGTCGAGGCCTTGATTTTTGTCTTCTGAACAAATATGTGTTTGAGATCAATACCTCAGGGCAGAATGCGTAAAATTCATACAACGCACCTTCAGTGGAATAGATCAAATTTCAATGGCGAGGAAATATCTAGCTTTCCCAGGTCAGCCAATTGTCAGAATCGGTGAACATCTAGAGAACTGGATGGTAAGGAAGTTTGGTCACTGTTATCATCGGAGATACGCCGCTTGACGCAGGACACGAGAGTGTAATAGTCAATTTGTGGGCTGGAATCGATGATTATTTCTTCCTCCTATGGGGAATGAAAACAGCGCCGGACACAGCTGGGTCGGATACCGACCAATCACATCCTGGTATCGAGCCCGATATCAGTCTGGACGGATGGATTGCAGTGGTAGTGGGCCAGACTGAGAAACACTCTGACAATGCAGTTGCAGGCGAAAGGGTGGAGAAATAGAGAGATTCGTCGCAAGGTCAGAGTGGTGCAGCGTTGTTTTACTGGTGATCAGCGTCGTCATTGCCGGAGTCGCTGCTTGCCTAATGACATGGATCCTAGAAGAACCGGCCGTAATTGTAGCAGTCAGAAAACCTGACTAGAAATCTACGTGAGCTTTAAAATGTGCAAGGCATTCTCAGGATACAGGAGGTGGCCGGAAAGCTGTCTGGTTGGGCGCGCTAATACTGGTCGTTCCTCGTAACTCACGCCAGCCGGAATAGGTTACTACGGTTGAACATAGAAGTGCAACCTATCGAGCCAAAACATGACAACTTGTCCTCTGACAGGGGCTGAGTGTCACACGTTACCTTCCACTAACGTGCGCACATTTGGCTTCTTGTCTGCTCTTGCAAATGCCGTTTGCGATATCGCCCGTTACAACCTGGTGCGAAGATCGAGCGGCACAGCTTGGAGTGTTTGCGACCATGGAAGACGAGGCTGACACGCTGCTGTTCGTGCCATGTAGGAAGGAATTACGCGATGCGACTCATCAATACTCAAACGCACCATCTGCAAGACTTCTCGACGAAAGATGTTCCTGATTATGCCATTCTCTCCCACACCTGGGGGGACGGAGAAGTCACAATGGCGGACATGGCCACCCAGGACCGATCCTCGAAGCGAGGCTGGAAAAAGATCACGCAGACTTGCCGCCTCGCGAGAACCATCGGCTTGGAGTACGTCTGGGTTGATACTTGCTGCATTGACAAGTCTAGCAGCGCAGAGCTTGTCGAGGCCATTAATTCCATGTACCGGTGGTATCACAACGCCAAGATTTGTTATGTTTATCTTGCAGATCTCGCAGTGAGCGAGAGTCTTGAGACCGCCAATAGTATCACACAATGCCGGTGGTGGACAAGAGGCTGGACACTTCAGGAGCTGATAGCTCCCACACGCCTGGAGTTTTACGATTTGGAATGGAACCACCTCGCATCACGGCAGGACTGTCTCGAAGTCATAACCGAGCATACCGGGATACCTAGGGGCATACTTGATGGTAGTGCTGCGCTGAACACGATCTCCGTCGCGGCAAGAATGTCTTGGGCCGCTGGTCGCAGTACAACTCGCATCGAGGACGAGGCATATTGTTTGCTTGGTATATTCGAGGTCAATATGCCACTGATCTATGGTGAAGGGACCAATGCCTTCCGACGACTACAAGAGGAGATAGTCAAACGGAATAGTGACTCGACTATCTTTGCTTTTCATAGGAGTAACACCCTCTTTGCTACCTCTGCAAGCGCATTCGTGAGGATGGAGCGCTTCGAGCGCTTTCCGCATAACTTTTTTGATTTTTCAGTCACAAACAGAGGTCTGCGAATTTCCGGTGAGATTCCTCTCAGGCTTTGCAGTGTACCGGCAACTTCGGAGACAAGCATCTCGACTCTGATATTGTTCCTGGGATATACAGGCGAAATGACAGCCGCTTGGGGGATGCCTCTTCGCAAGATCGGTCCGAAGCTCTTTCAGCGACACCCGAAATTGTCTCTTGTACCCTTCCATGGATCCGAAGTTCGCCAAAGCAGGATGTTTCATGCAACCGACATCTATATCATCATTGATTGGGAACCGACATACGACTCGCTGTTTAACGCTTTTAGATTACATGCGATTCGTGTCCCCGTCATAAAAGCCTTCCATCTAGATGATGCCATTCCCGAGAACCTCTGGGACCCTGAAGACCGCCTTTTCCTAAAGCCGCGCCCCTACAAGTGGGATCGATACAATATGGTTCTTGCCATGAAGTTCAGCTCTAAACTCCTTGGCGGGATGGACATTGTTGTTCTCGTCGATGCTAGAACGTATCCACCAAAATGCAAAGTTCTCATGTTGTCGGGAGAGGATGCCCGCGTCAGAGAGCTTCTATTCCGCGATAGCTACCGCCAAGATTCTATTTCCTGGATGAATCTGGAATTGCACGTCCCTTCTGTCTGCTTCTTAACCGATTCTGTTTGTATTCTCTCGAGAGGAACACAATTCAAGGTCACTGTTTCGCTTCGACAAATGGTCTCTGAGCCAGGGTCGGCTTTTCAGGTGGAGCTTGAGATTCTTGAGCAACTCTGATTTGATATACTGCTCAGACGACCTCCCAGTGCTGGCAATCAGCAAATGACACGCAACTATTGCCATGTAAAGTATCATGCTCGACCCTGGCAGACGGCCGCCTCATCGACGGCAGGACTTGATATTTAGAAAAGACCTGTTTGTATTAGCAGGCGAAGCACGACGCAGCTTTCAAAGAAAGCCTAATCTAGCTTGTTGAGAAGGAGCGGCCGAGGTAGCGGGAATTCTCAACCAGTGGCAGAATCAATGCAGGCTTGATCAGCTGTAAGAGCTGAGAAGACGCATTCCATTGCAGAAAGGAGTGATCGAGCTTTGTCATGCGCCATCTTCCTACTGGACACCTCTTCTTAGCGGTTATCGCTTCGATCACTTCTCCACTTCCTGAAGTCGCCTGTGGGAATCTTGAGCTCGAACATCCGGTCTATCTCAACCATACTTCGGTCCTTCAGCTCTGGGACAACCTTCCATGTCGTGAGCGTGGCAATGAGACAAACGCCACCATACACAAAGCCAGTCTTTGCTCTCAGATTGCCGGCATCTGGATTGAAAATATAAGGCAGCACGAGATTGAAAATCAGGTTTGTGCCGTCCTGCGCAAAGACGCCTATGCCTAGCGATTTTGCACGCAGATTCAATGCCGAGACCTCTGCTCCAATAGTTGTAGACGCTGGCCATACTCCCAGACCGCAAGTAACAACGATGAGCATCATTGTGACAGCAGTCCACCTTGAAGATATCAGTCTATCGTTATTGTGAATCGAGATGCGAGAAACATACCAGATTGTGACGACGCCATTCCAACAACCAGCAATGCCCATCCCGAACCACAGTACAGTCGTGACGCTCAGTGTTACGATGCTTGACAAGCGCCTTCCTACCCGACTCATCACCCAGACGCCGACACCGTTTGCGATCAGGCCTAAGCCAATACCGAGAATAAGGAAGATCAGGCTGTTTTCTGCGCTCATGCCTACTGTCTGCGCAAAGTAGCTTGCTTGCGCTAAAAGAGGCAAACCAAATAGAATTGGAAGTGTACTTGCAAAGGCGACAATTCCAGTCCTCCTGAGGTTGCAATCTTTGAAGCAGTCAATGTATGTTGCCTCCGCCGCAATCTCCTTCTCGTGCTCGATCGATCTCTTGAGGTGGCCAAGCTCAGTCTGAAGGTCAACTTTACTGGTGTGAAGCCGCTGAACGGACTTGAAGGCCTGGTCCCATCTCTCGTTAGTGACCAAGTATGCTGGACTCTCTGGCATCACCAAAGCCATGATCATTGGCACTGCGGAGAAAGGCCACTGTGATGCGAATGGAATCAGATACTGTCTCCTCGAATCATATCCAGACGACGTGAAAATGACAACTGCTCCAATTAATTGGCCAAGCAAAATGGAAGTCGGAAAAAGAGCCATTGCAGATCCTCGAAGTGCGACGGGCACTGTCTCGGAGACGTAGGTCTGCGATGTCTGATTGATGATTCCAAGAGAGAATCCTTGCATGATCTTACCAAGCAGAAATATACCGCGTCTGGCATCGACATCATCAGCCAGATTCGACGTGAAGATAATGGCCACTGCTGCCGCGGAGATGGCGCTGCCTATCGCTAAAGCCCGACGACGACCGACACGATCTGCGAGCCATCCTCCTGTCACACCGCCGCAGACAGAACCGATTGGAGTAGAAGCAGACCACGCGGAGAGCCAGGTGGCTGGTATTATCCAGGAACTGTTGTGAAAGGTACCAAAGTCTTGACGGAGTACTGGCAGCGCAGAGACAGTGCCTACTATCACAAGGTCGTAGCCTAAGACACTAATTAGTGCCTTGTGGCGGGCAGAATAAATAATGCGGCAGTCGCTTCCTTCGCAGCAAGTGTCCTTGCTTGTGACTTACCAAAAACCAATATTCCAAGAATTAAGCCCACGACATAGCCGACTATCTTTGGGTATTTTCGAATAGCTTGTCCAAGTGGCAACCTTTTCGCAGCTTCATATTGGCGCACCTGGTCTTCAGACACCGACGTTGTCAGTTCAATCATTTCCGCCGACGGCTTAGCCTCGTAGGTCGTCGCCATCTCGTCGTCAGGACTCAACTTCACCTCTTCAAGTTGGTGCCCACAGAAGACGAGCAGTCATTGCGCAGAGGGAGATTCGGATTGCATTACATCGTGTGATCATCACAAAGTCTAGTCTCCTGGCAAGCTCTAGGCGTGTGGGGAAATGCGACCATGTCGCAGATCAGTGTTTTCGAGGTGAACGAGCTCCTGTTTCGCGACTACCACTGTTCACCTGCCGATTTGGTTAAGGTTTACGAGGATCTCTTAGCCACGATCGAAGTTGCCTCCGGCCCTGGAACCCCGAATTTCCGCGTTTCTGGCTTGAAGGCATCGCCGTAAGCGTCCGTCTTCCCTACGTTTCGGGTGGTAGTAACGAAATGGGCACCTGAATTCGGCACCTTATAATCTCTGCTAGAGCATATTCGGCCATCAACTCACATAAAAGCCCGCTGTCAATGTAAGCGCAATCATTTTTGCGTTTCCCATTCAACGCCTCTCGCAATTGCGGCCTGTCACTGCAATAAACGCAAACTGATCACAGGTTAAATCTCAATGTTGCGGCCGTCTGTCCCTGTTTTGAGTTCTCATTAGGCAATTCTGATGTTCTCGTCACTCTGCAAGTCTACCTTGAGAGCTCAGAGAGCGGGTACAAGATCAATGACTCCTTCTGCTAGAATTGTGGAAGTCGTACGACGCATACGTGAAGAGCGCGCGGATAGGGAGGGCATCACTGTACAGGCGGGTGTGGATTGTGGGCTCCGATCAGATCTTGTTGAGTGACAAGAATATTTGGATGAAGGAATGGACTGCGAGTGTGCTGCAAGGGTTTAGGAGCTTTGAGTAATAGCCGTATCATTGTGTCAGGACAGTGCTTATGTCAGATATTCGCCGTAAGCAAGTGCAAATGCAAATTCCATTGTGACCCGCTGTATCTGACGGCAGGCTCTGGACCGAGCTTTGTCCACGAGTTGCCACTGAAGGCATCCTCCAGTACAATATCCTCGCGCAGCGCAGATGTATATTGCACACCTGCGTACTACGAAGCTATTTTAGCATGTGCGCAAAGGCTCAATTGGGATGGCCAGTGACCAGAATATTGACCTGGGAACATGCTCACTCTGACTATGGCGGCAGGTGGTGGACAGCGGGTTGGTGCTGTTGGGCAGGAAGTCACTCGAAGCTCGCATTTCCTCTCGCTCGAGGACCTCGAGGCCGTGAGCGGCTTAACCAATAACTCTAGGTGTTTGCTACGATGCGGGAATATCCCAGAGCTCACGTGGCCAAGACATCTCATGTCGAAGGCAAATTCGCACGAAACAGACAAGTGCAGGATGGCGATTATGTGGACTCGATTAAGGAATGGGATGGTAGGGATAGAACCGGATTATGATCGCGAGTAGGCGACTTTATGTATGTGGTAGCTGCTGGTGTTAACATAGCCCCCCGGTTCTTTCTGTGGTTATTGCGACGTGGGAGCGAGGAGGGTTCAACTATGCACCTTGCAGGCCGCGAGGCTCCGAGTAAAATACTCTCTATGGCGTTGAAGTACCCTCATGATGGCACCGGGACCGCTGTGCCACTTTCGACCATATGTTTCCAGAGACCTTCCCAGCCGTTAGCCACAGCTTCGGGAAGCGGTCCCTTTTCGCAGGCACTCAATGTTGCGTCGACTTGTTCTTTCGAACTTGCTCCAAGTATGATTGCATCTTCCTGTGTCAACGGCGCGTGATGCATGAACCATCTCATCGTTGCCTCCATCATGGTGATTCCGGCCCCTACACAAACTTCATTCATCTTCTCCAGAGCGGCGACGTTGCTATCCTTGAGATACATGTCGCCAAACACAGGCATTTCATGGTAGCGTGATCCTTGTTTTGGCTTCAAAAGGTCATAGATTGGTTTGGCCAGCAATCCGCCGGCCAAAGGGCTGAAGGCGTAGAAAGCAATTTTGAGTTTCCGGAGTGTCGGAAATAGACCGTCTTCTGGGCTACGGTGCAAGGGGTTGTATGCGCCTTGGTATACGGCCGGCAAAGGATATCCTTCACGCTGGCAAATGTCGTATATTTCTTGAACTTGGGCAGCACTCAGATTACTGACACCGAAGCGCTCGAAGCGTCCTTCGTCGTACAGCTTGCCAAACGCGCGACACTGCTCTTCGAGAGGAGTATACTTATCAGGTCCGTGAATGTAGTAAATGTCGACCTTGTCTTGCTTCAGATTTCTGTGAGATTTGCGGCTGTTTTCCAAAATGTTGTCGTAGGTTAGTGAATACTTGGCGAAGCCTGGTGCCTTCGTGCTAATGAGGAAATCCTTTTGAGCATTTGCGGCAGCAAGAAGCTCCTCTGACTTGCCCGCGTTGTATACTAGAGCAGTGTCGAGCTCTTTGACACCATGCTTTTTGACGACCCGGAGAAATTCTGTCACCTGTTCCGGTGTAGCCATCGCGCTGGAACCCTTCACAACGGAGGATCCCATCATCCCAACAACCACCTTCGGTGCCATGGTGACGGTTGTTGAAGCAAGACTTCTCCAGAGACTAGTCTGCTTTGCCACTTGGGACAGACGGGAAACGTGCCGTCTTGCCAGCTTGAATACCTGGAAGTTAACGTGCTTCAGGCAGTTTATCGGCTACCTGGCGAGGTTTCGATGCTAGCGATCGCGATATAGATTTTCGAACGCCTTGGGCATATAGCTTAGAAAGCGATGAGGTCTTTATAGGGAAAGCCCCTGGGCAATAATGGTCTTTGATGTTTGGCGAGTCCAGATCAAGTCCCAATGGCTGCAGAGTGTGGCGGTCTCCTTCTCTTTATAGGCGCACACAGTCCCGTCGCAACACAATCACCATGGCCAGTTCGGACGCCTTGAGCCACTTGTGTGGGGCTACGGCCACCAGTCAGAGCGCATGGTGGAAGCCTCCATGAAGTTTGATTCGGCAGCTTGAGCTCAAATGCGTCTGCATCCAATCACGATGGGTCACAGAGCACCACAGATTGAGTAAAGCGTTGTTAAGCTTATACAGACGAATGTTTAAGGCACGGTCGAGTGCGGAGGACAAAGTCCGGCTCTTGGGTCGCTTAACCTGCCTCGCTAAGGACGAGGCATGACGAGTTTGCTATGTTTGTTTTGCCGAGGAAAACAGCGTCGCTGGGTGTTTGCTGACATCAGCTTTTCCTCTTTACAAATTGCTGACACAGCAAAGGGTCGACATTTCCGCTGTTATATCGTCATTTCTGGATGCATCCGCTCAGATGAACCCAGAAACCGGAGACTTCCTGCATGACATTTGATGCGAAACTCGTACGTACTTTTCAGGGAATGTAACGTCGGACGAAAGAACCAGATCCTTTCGGCACCGTGGGCAGCCGGGGAGAACTCGAGATCTAGGTGTGAGGTAGGGGCGGAAGGGAAGCCGTGTGGCTAAGAAAGAAAAATGACAGGCTCTAGAACTCAACTAATCTGTGTTCCAGTGCATGTGACATGCTAATTATCGAGCGAGGGAATTATAGTATCTTCAAGGCTACGAAGAGCCTTTCTTCGAAGAAGCTTGCTGCTGAAGTTGAGTGCTGACTCTTGTCGCAAAAGTACGAGGGTTTTGAGAAAACGCCATGTGCTCCTTGTAGAACTTTAAGGCGCCCAGTAGCTTCTGTCGTCCCTGAACACATCCAAAAGCCGCCCTGCGTAAATGTGCAAGCCGTGTTTGACCCACTTGACTGGATAAGTAATACGAGACATGATGCGTCTTGCATGAAGTATATCACTACTCAATCTTTCTTTTGTTATTGCAATCCATGACTGTTTTCACCATCCGTCTCGAACTGCACAAATGCGCCCAATTGCCAGTTTCGAGCTTGATGTAGACTTATTGAGCGGAGAAGATGACCTCTACGCCTGGAAGCCGCAATAGTCGCGACTTAATGGATGACTTGTTTATCAATGCATTTAATACAGCCAACTACCCACCTGGTCAATATCCTCAACTGATAATTGAGCCTGCAAAGATCGACCCAACTGGCACGGCTGTTTCAAGCCCGGAACAAACAACGGGCGCAGGAGAAGATCAGAGCCTTGGAAGTGGTATGAGCGGTCCGTCTAAAGGCCCAAAACTCAATCCTCGAAGCTGTGTAACCTGTAGGAAAAGAAAGGTAAGGTGCGACAAGCACGAGCCCTGCTCAAACTGCTCGAAGGCGAACATCGACTGTGTCTTTCCACCGCCAGGCCGCGCGCCGCGAAAACCAAGAAGACCCCAGGATGTCGAATTGTTGAAACGCCTCCGAAGGCTCGAAAGTGTCGTTGACAGTCTGGGCGCTCAGGTTGACGAAGATGGCAATCCTCACCCAATTGATCTTAGCGAAAAAAGGACCTCGAGCGAAGGTGTTAACCTTAACGATCTTTCACCCACTGGTCCTTCACGTCGAACGAGTCTCGAGCATGGGCTGGGACGGCTTTTGATCAAGGAAGGACGGAGTCGTTATATCTCCAACGAATTTTGGTCGTCGCTCGGAGAGGAGATTGCTGAAATCAGAAACGTTCTTGACTCCCCATCATCGGATGAAGACGAAGATCCGGCTACGCCAGAGACAAAAGACCCATCGCACAAGTATGTACATCATCAAGGATTCATTTTTGGGTACTCAAGTTTGATGTACGAAATGACTGAGCTGCATCCCAACCCTAGCCAGATATTCATTCTCTGGGAAATATATAAGGAGAACGTGGACCCAGTCATGAAAATTCTGCATGTCCCAACAGTGAAGAACGTTATCATGAAAGCTGCAGTCTCAGCTTCGAGCCTGAGCAAGGCGACCGAGGCACTGTTTTACTCGATATGCTTTGCCTCTGTGGTGAGCATGAACGAAGATCAGTGTGAGCAGTTGCTCGAAGAGGACAAAGACAAACTGATGCAAAAGTACAGGTTCGCTGTTGAGCAGAGCCTTGCACGAGCTGCATTTCTCAACAGCAGTAATTTGATGGTCTTGCAAGCATTCGTCATGTTTTTGACGGTGGTGAAATACATTGATACTAGTCGAAGCATTGGCGCACTGATCTCACTCGCAATGCACCAAGCGCAAGCCCAAGGCCTGCACCGAGACGGCAGCAATTTCAAGCTTCCTCCCTTCGAGACCGAAATGCGAAGAAGGCTATGGTGGCACGTTTTTTTGCAAGATGCGCGTGCCGCTGAAGACTTTGGGTCCGATCCCAATGTTCATGAAGCTGTGTTTGACACACAGATGCCACTGAGTGTCAACGATTGTGACATCTGGCCTGAAATGAAGGAAGCGCCCGCTGAGCAACCGGGTGCTTCAGATATGACTTTCACATTGGTAAGATTTGAGTTGGGCAATGCTCAGCGGAGACTGAGACTTATGGCATGCGCCGAGAATGACGAAGACAAAAAGAGGAATATGAAGGAAAAAGAAGATTTGATCGAGATGATGCATGCACGCATGCAAGAAAAATACTTCCAATATTGTGATGTGAATTCGCCGTGAGTAGAGCATTCGTTTCGATACATGATTATGCTAACTGAAATAGCGTACTTTGGGTCGCCTCCACCGTAGGCAAATTGATCCTTGCGAAGATGTGGTTGTTTGTGCATCATCCACGCCTCTTTGAAGGTGATGCTCAAGTGGTGCAGAACCTCAAAGAACAAGTCTTGAACACCTCAATTGAAGTTGTCGAGTTCGGAACACTGTTGCAACGAGGGAAGAACACAGCCAAATGGTCCTGGCTCTTCAAAACATATATGCAATGGCACGCAGTCGCATATGTGTTATCGGAGCTAGTGCATATGCCACCAGGACCTCAATTTGATCGGGCCTGGAACGCAGTAGCGGGAGTATGGGACCGGCGTCTGCTCGACGCGCACAAGACACAGCGGTCAGTGCTATTCAGACCACTAAAGCAACTGTATGCCCGAGCCAAAGCCAGACGAGACCAATTTACTGGGCAAAATGGCGGAACCCCTCAAAGCAATTCGGGTAGCAACCCATCAATCAGCTCGGACAGTCCGGGCATGCCTATATCGGTGAGCGGGACAATCGTTGGCGATAACTGGCTTGGAGCAAATCCCTACGGTAATGCAGTTTCGACAAGTGGGCTCGATTTTGGCCTGGATTTCAGTGATGCAATATTTAATGAGGTCAATATGGTAGATACTTTTAACTTTCATGGGCAGCAGCCAGCAAGAACGCAGGGGTCAATGGATAGCTTGCCATTTGGCTGGACTCCAGCGGTCAAGGATTACCTCAGCGACTTTGGCGTCCAGAACCAGCAGCGAATGTGGCAGCCGCAGACGCAGTCAGAGTGGCACTGAAATAGACTGAACTGAAGGCCGTGCATCTGGTAGGGCGAAGAGTGCATTTTGTACAACATTATCAATACAACACACAGCCTCAACTCCTAAGTCTCAGATATCGTAGCACCAGGCCATACTCTGCCTGTGCCTGGATCTTTAGTGCTCTGTACCACTAAAGCGCTCCTTCACGTGCTTGACTCCTATTTTCAGGGAATGCTCACTCAACGGCGTGCCTAGTGGTAACGGCGTTTCTATCACTAGCCAATCAAAGAGCATTTACTGTTCCATGATTCCACGCTTTGCCGCATTCACTTTTAGATCAAGCTTATTGCTGACAAGCTTATCTCTCCTGGACCGATTGAGACACCCTTCGCTCGACTTCGCCCAAAACCTCAGCACGCGCCGCACAAGTCTGACACGCGTTTCCAAGAGATCTAGGCGTTTGAGCTTGGGCCGCAGCTGCTCCGATATGAATGTTGGCGTTCTTTCTTAGTGGGCTGGATTGGCCCGACTTCTTCGTGACTTCCTCGTCATTTTTTGCTACAATACCTGCCATCCGCTGTGTGCCCTGTCCTCAGTTGTGATAGTACTCCGGAGATATTCCATTGCTGTCCTTACTACTATTACTTGAAGCCGCTCCACGATGACAGGATTGACACGCCTCAGCAGCATGGCTGCTGTGTGCGCATTCCTCTTACTGAGTAGTGAGTCGCAGACAGAATGCTTCCTTTGGCTACCACGCTCACGCCTCACAAAATCGCCGGCTAACAGAACGTACAACTAACCAGATCTTCCAGCGACGACACTCGCAGAAAATAGCACTGTACCCTCATCCTCAATAACGTTCGACGACGACGATGTACGGCTAGCTGTCAACGTCCCTGAAGGCACAAGCGACGATCTCTACTTCACCTTCGAAGCTCCTTCAGAAGACCACAACTGGGCAGGCTTTGGCATGGGTTTTGCGATGGACAAGTCGTTGATCTTTGTGGTGTACAGGTCGGGAAACAATCCAGGGGAGCTAACACTTTCTCCTCGGGTAGGTGACGAGCATCGCATGCCGATCTTCACGAACTTGGTCAACGTTTCTGTCTTAGAGGGTTCAGAGGTCACAGACGACAAGTTCGTTGTCAACTTCCATTGCCACGGGTGCAGATCTTGGGGCGAAGGAGATGTGGATGTCACCAGCACAAGTGCACCCTTTTTCTACGCTTTGGGCCCCGAAGGCAACCTGCAGTCGAGTGCAAAGGACATCAGGATTAACAGGCATGACAGACACTCAGATATCTTCCCTTTGGACATGAGAGTTGCTACAGGCTCTGCTGGCGTGCCAATCATAGGTTCCCCAACAGATCGGGGCCACACTGCTGAAGACGATGATGAGGATGACAATGACGACCGCTACGGTCCGTCATATGGCTATGCCGGAATCTCGAGAGGAACAGCCGTGCATGCACTTGCTATGTGCTTTGCTTTCGCCATTGTTTTTCCTGGTGGCTACCTCTTTCTGCGCCTGTTCGAGAGGGTCTGGCTTCATTGGGGCATTCAGTCCTTTGGACTGCTTCTCGTGTTTCTCGGCGTTGGATCTGGTATCGCAATCTCAATTCGAGAAGACTTGGTACGAATATGCAGCTATTTCCAGTGGTACCGCTAATTTTGATAATCAGTCACCTAAACTTACCCATCCCCATCAAATAATTGGCCTCGTCACCTTCATCATCGTCCTCGCAGCATGGACGCTCGGCCTTCTCGGCCATATTATGTTCAAGAAACGTTCCGTCCCCTCACCATTCATGAAAGGCCACCGAATCGCCGGACCACTAAGCATATCTCTCGGTTTCGTCAACGCATGCATCGGCCTAGCATGGGCAGGCAGAAGCAGAGCAATTATTGGCTACGCAATCTTTAACCTGCTCGTGGTGATTGTGGTGTCAAGTCTTGTCATGATGAAGAACAAGAGAAAAATGAGGAAACAAGCTATGCACAGCAGGGCTGCGTACAACTTCCGCCAGGGCAATACAGCGTATCAGCACGTAAGAGGTGACAGTGTCGACAACAACACTAATTTCAGCGCGCCTCCGCCTGCGTACGGGCAGGATGTGCCTTTGCGAACGTTTGGTGTGTCGTCACAACAGCGGCAGGGCCGGCTGACAGAGTATTATAATGTGCAGCCAAACAAGTAGGAAGTTGTGTTCGAAGGGTTGTTTGTGGCAAAAGGTTACTGAGCTGCAAAGTGGCATCTTCGCGAAGAGATTCGTGGTTTTGTAGCCTTGTACTATATTGGCGATACTGCTGCAAATAAATTACCCGATTGCATTTGATGAACTCGAAGCTCTCCTGGCACAGACAGCAAGTTTCAAGTTGACGTTCTGGACCGTCACGATCAGGCATTGCGTAAGCTGCTGGTATTCAGCGGCAAAACTGCTTCTCGACATTGTATAGATAATATGAATCGCTCAGGACAACCAACTCGAACTGTTCGACCTCCGACCCAAATCGCACGAAAGATCTGGTTAGCCACTAAGTGAGCTTGAGCATGTCACCGTCAGCCAAACGCGATGAGAGTACTGCTCTTCAATGTGAGTCAAGTCGAGAGACGCAGTTGATATGCTCGAACAGCGCAACACAAAACGTACGTGTTGATGCGTCACAGCGCGCGTGCCAAGCAATATACACGTTTTACGGGTACATGCATTCACGCAAGCGGGGGGCCTGATCGTGACCCGCTTGCCCTGCAGCGGAGTCGTTAGCGGCGGATTCCTGCAGATCGAGGACAAGGATGGAATCCATTGTGCTACACCACCAGCGGATCGCGGGACGCCTGACGGCGGAGCGGAAATGCGGGTCCACGGTAAGGGGCCTCGTGTATTCTAGCGGAAGGTACGGGTACCGGCTGTGATGCAATGGAAATGAGCAGGAGATTGATTTGGGCATAGAGCTGAAGGGGGGAGAAGACGTTGATTCACCCAAGGTCGGCTGTCGAGTGATCGACGTGGCGGAAATCAAGGGCTAATGCGCGAAGCAGGGTAGTGGCGGATGGTGGAAGAAGAACGTCCGAAACGGGAGAACAGCGTCGTCTGTGGTGAGAAGCGGCGATGAGGGGCGACTACATCAGAACCTGAATCGCGGAGATAATTGCGGACGAAGCTCAAAAGTAGATCTGTTTGCAAAGGAGGAAACTCAGAGGAAGAGGGTGGAGCGCGTACAGTCTCCGGGGGGTGCGACTCAGGACGTGGAGGAGTCATAGAGTGGACGTACAATCGAAGTAGGAATGGGATATTCTCCAGAAAGTGGCAGGAATTCCCAGTTGCGGTATTGGTCCTGTGGTTGATGCGGTCGGCAGAAGAGTAGCGCAGACTGATAGACTGATTGAACGAACGCTGTGGCGTGTGTGAATGGATTGAGGTAAGTGGATCTTGAGGTGCCTGAATCTCAACCAAGTTACTGATATCTCTACGGCTGAAATGTGTTAGCGGCGTGTTGGGAAAGCGAGGTGAAATTGCGTTCTTGCAGCGGGAATGAGGAAGGGCTGCTGTTTCTGCGGTTTCAGGTATCTGATTTCCATAACGTTGTATATTGTGCAACGAGGGTTCTTGGCTAATGCAGTGCCACAAGTCGTATGATGTCCGACGTAATCATTTGGCTAGTCCTCATTGTTGTTTAAGTCGGAGCCTTCAGTCGTTCGACTGATGCTGTGACCTCCTTTCTAGTCCTTTGCTTGCTCAATGTTTAGCTTACGTTCCTATTCTTGCTCGCCTTTCACCTTGACCCTCACACCATCTTTCGTCTCCACAATAGGAATGACCATATCCGCAAACATACGTACAGCGCGCTTGTCAGTCTCAAAAAGCTCGAGATCAAACCATCTTATTACGCCAGCAAGCATGAGCGAAAGCTCGGCCCAAGCAAGCTGCGTACCTAAGCACATGCGAGCGCCTTTGCTGAAGGTGACAAAATACCGATCAGACACCTTGTTTGGTCCAAGCCAGCGCTCTGGGTTGAAGGTATGAGAATCTGGGAAGACGTTTTCATTATGATTGACAATGGGAATACTCATGCTGACAGGTGTATTCGCCGGAATTCGCCAGATGCGCGCAGGTGTACCTGCGTCGGTGCGGCGGGGCTCAACGTATGTGACTTCTTTTGGCGTTCTCCTGGCATTACGCGCTGACATGCCGTAGCTGAGGCGGAGTGTTTCTTTGATGCACGCTTGAAAGTATGGCAATGATTCTAGAGCACCCCAGTCGAGATCCTTGCAGTCAAGACGTTTTTGTCCTGCTGGGATCAGAGTCAGCAGCTCGTCGCGCAGACGCTTGTGGATCTTTGAGTTGGCCAGGATGTGGTAAATCCCGACTGCGGCTGCCCAGCCTGTAGTTGATAAGCCTGCACCAATTACAAGTTGTGCCTCATCGAGTAATCGTGGGAGTGTTTTCTCGGAAGGTGGGAGGTCGGGATTGTTCAGCAGGTCAAGGAGTACTGTTCTGTGGGTTTTTGATCCGCGGGACTTCGCAATTTCGGGGTTTTGGAGCGCTTCAAATTCCTTTATAAAGATCTAAAAGTCCTACATTAGTATACACATTGCTACCATTTGTTCTTTCAGTCGTGGCACAAATTCTGCCGGGGTAGCACACACTTACCCTTTTCATCTTGATGAGCGGTAGAAAGTCTGGTTGAAGCTTGAGGATCATCCAATCGGGTAAAGAATTCATGATCATTGGCACGATTGGAAAATGCAGGGATAGAGCATTTGCGGACCCTGCAGCCACGAACACTTCATGCAAGTTGACCTCGAAATCAGGGTTGTCCAGCGCATCGCGAGGGATCCCAAAACCATACTCAAAGATCATGTCTTCAGACAACGCCATAAACGCTCGATCAATCCGAACTGGTCTGCCATCTTCCTTGTACGATCGGAGTTTAGACAGTAGCTTAGCCGTCTTCTCCTGAAGTAGCGGAAGTAGTTGTCGAATTTGTTGTCGGGAGAACATGATCTCCAGAGCACCACGTCGAAGCTTGTGGTGATCCGGCGGAATTGTACTGAACGTGCTGGTTGTATTGTTGAAGCGTTTCGCCATCCAATCATATCTGGACTGGGGACCCTGCTTAGTGAAGAATTCTGTGTAGAAGTCTGGGTCGGCTATGTGGAGCTCGTCTGGTGTAATTCGAAGGATAGGTCCTACATAAAGTCATTACTCGATCTTTTCGCAGAATCTGTGTTACATAAGTCTGCTGACTTGATTTTAGATGTCACAAAAACTGGCACAAGTAAGAGAATACCGAGGCCTTGAGGCATTCATACCATATTGTGCGTGTAGCTCTTGAAGCTTGAAGATATACTGGCCCTTGAGATAGACGTCGTAATAACACTCATACCATTTAGTCAGCGCTGCTAATTTGGGGCCAGGAAAGCGGGCAAGTTGGTGGAAGTATAGTCGGTATACGGCCAGAAAGCTCACATAGACCACGAGTATCAGCCCAGCTGTCGCAAAAGCCGACAGTGAGTCAACAGACAGGGGCAGCATGATGGGGCATCAAATTGGCTGCTGATGGCAAGACACGAAAGCACGGAGGAATAAGTTGCTGTATGAGTAGTTTCCCCAGAATTGCGATACCATTTGAACAGCGTATGCGGGCTGAAACTGATGGTGAAAATCGATCTCGCTGGGCCTGCATGGAAAGGGAGCTGCAGGCATCTGACTGGAGCATTGTTCCGTAACGACTTGCCAAACCAGCGGTGACAAGCAAGCATAGTGGGGTTATCTGCGGATTTTTTGCATGAACAACGTATCTAGCGCGAAGGCACACCTGAAGCATTGTTGTCAAGGGAAGCGATTGAGGACCGCCAAGGGAGTTACCCAAAGTGCATGCGTTGGAAACCTGTCGGCATGATAGAAGTCTTCATCCGATCTGACTTGCAAGATGTACCTAGCCGAATGACTGCACAGGGGCTAGTTTAAATATGGTTGAAAACTTATGCCAAATAAGGCCGCGCCTTTGAGAGCCGATACCGTCCGACGAGAATGAAAGTATCGATACACAATCTAGGTGATTGGCAGTTGGTTTGCTAGACGGGCGTGATGCGACATGACGGACCGTCTATAAGCGTGAGCACAAAATGCCTGCTGTTGCTGGAATTTTTGAATAAGCTCACAAATATTAGAGGTAAGAGCGACAACATTGCAGAACTTAATAACTACCCCAAATCTCTGATGCAGCAAATCTACGACCCTCCTCGGCATAAATCTACGATTGGCCGTTGCTGAACGAGGCTAATGAGCGCCACAACGCCTTTGATGTGCTGACCTCACCGTAGTCCATCTCTATGGCGAGGTATATGAACGTAATGCCGCCAAATCCTCGAGTTCTAAATTACGAGCTCCAGGCAGCAGACCTCGTATTCAGCGTGTTCAGCCCTGCAATGTAATCAGCTTGACTTGGTGACCGGAAAGATGTCTAGAAACAAGGTTCGCCTCGTATAAGTATTCAATCAGTCATGTGTGTTAAAGCTCAATTCGATAGGCTTTTGTTGACAGCTACACTTGAACGTCCTGCCCAAATGATCCTAAATATGCCATTCTCTTCTTAAATCTTTGGTGCCTTGTTATGAATTCCAAGTATCTAATCGCCTGTTTGGCCGTCTGAACGCTCACTGGGATAGTAAGCGCTACGCGACCGCCTGAAGCCAGCGTCATGAGCGCCTTTTCATACCAACCGCTTTCTGAAGGCCAAATTCGAATCCTCGAGATTGCACCAGGAGGCACGGATGACTTACTTAACTGTCGTCTCGTCTACGCAAACTTGAATGAGGAACAGATCACTCACTACGAAGCTCTGTCATATCGCTGGGGCGGTGAGAGCATACTGATTGTGGTCGATGGCCATCAGTTCAATGTCTCGGCCAATATCTACTCAGCTTTGATTCATCTACGCGACAAGGTGCAGAGCAGGCGCATATGGATAGATGCTATCTGTATTAACCAGAACCAACATGATGAGAAGAGCGAGCAAGTCCAGTTGATGAGACAGATATACCAACGCGCAGCCCGAACCATTGTTTGGCTCGGAGAAGGGTCAATTGCAACGTCGTCTGGATTCGCCTTGATCCCTCGTCTCATCAACGCTCAGGTCCTGCGAGAGCAAGCTGGGGAACAGCGGCGGCTGGAAGACTTGGATGCTAGCGAACGATCATTCTATGATTTGCCATCTCAGTACGAACCAATATGGAGGGACTTCCTATCAATTTTTGACTTGCCTTATTTCACCAGGGTTTGGATCATTCAAGAAGTGGCCGTATCATCTGTGGTCGAGGTTATTTACGGGTCTGAGATGGTGAAGTGGGATGATCTGATGACAGCTATCAGCTCATGCTTTGACTTCGGTATTCAAATACTGCACGATATGAGAAACACAGAAAACCCTCGCTTTATTGAAGCAGCACGGATCAGTGTCCAGGAGGGGGTGTGGTGGGATCTGTTGGAGCTTCTTGTAAGGTACCGGTCGTTTCAGGCTTCAGACCAAAAGGACAAAATCTACGCCCTCTTGGGTCTCACCAACGCCAGACATGGCGTCAAGCCTGACTATCGGAAAAGTTTCACGGTCGAAGACGCTTACATTGCTGCGGGGAAGTCTCTCTTGACGACGAGCCCAAACCTAAATCTCCTTGGGATACCACGAGCCACAGCAGAGACACAGCCCAAATTACCCTCTTGGATACCAGACTGGAGGTCTGATTCTGATGTCTCCCCTCTTCTGGACTTCTGGATGCCCGATGAGATTAGACCAACCTTTCAATCGACAGGTGATTCCAGGAGTAAGGTTACCACTAACGCAACCTCAGATGAACTTGAAGTCCACGGCTACGTTGTTGACATTGTCGACTTGGTCGGTGAAGTATCAGTGGACACAACCATGCGTTGGCCATCCCTCGGCGGCCAAATAACATTGGGCCAGGTCACATCCGCCCTCACCGCCCTTGGCCTCCTGGTTGAAAACTCATGGACGTACATGAACTGGGAAGAAATCACTCGCGCACGCTACCGTGCAACGTACCTGACTGGTGAGGACATGTTGGATGCATACTGGAAGACTTTTCTTGGAGGACACACCGTTCGAAAGGATGAAAAGGGCTGGGCAGAAGAAAGAGCCCGATGGGAACAGATGGTCGAGGAATACAGAGAACCCTGCAAATATCAGCTCCACCACTCGAAGGTCACGTATGGCGCTGCTTTGGGCTTCTCTATCTTGAAAAGATCGTTCCTCGGTGCATTTGGGGATTTTACTTCCCATGAGTGGCCTCCTGACCTGAGAAGTCCCACCGCGTCTCGCACGCTGAATCGGAGAATGTTCACGACAAGGGATGGGTATATCGGCTTGGGCCCTAAAGAGGTGCAACCAGGGGACAAAATCGCTCTCTTGAGCGGCGGACGACTACCTTTCGTATTGAGGCCTGACGGGTCAAGTTTCAGGCTAGTTGGTGACTGCTACATCCACGGAATGATGCTTGGAGAAAGATACGATGGTGAAAGGTGTACTATGATACGACTTATCTGATCGCCATATGGACTGCGGTGAGGACTGTCTCGTGGTTACTATCTGGTGTTTTTGCGGCTGCTGATGCCTCTGATCTTGTTATCGTCCTATGTGCGATGGATTTGACCCATGAAGGTGATTTGTGCCCTACATTAACCACCACTTCAAATCTGTTCAAGTACCGGAGAAAAATGCGAGCGAATCCGGTTGGGAACAATTGTTCTTCCCTTGCTGCAAGGTAACGTGAATGGTGATGTCTGAAAGCGAAAGTTGTACAGTATCTTCCTTGGCCCCGAAGTGCCAACGGGAGCATTGGGTTGTGCATTTCCGACGTGGATCAACAGGTGAAAAGGAACCCAAGCGAGTTTGACACAAGCCTCGATCACCACAGCGCAAGCTATGTTCGGCTCTGATTCCACTGGGCACGAAGCAGTTGACCAAGACATAAGGTGGGCTTGCCAAAGGAATGGATCTCCCACCAATGAGATGTTAGGTGATGAGTTCCCCCGGAGATTATCCCCAGCGAGGCCGCGTCACTCCAAAGTGGCCTGAGACGGTCGGTCAACAAGCTAGCTCACCACTGCTCACGGTGTAGCTTTCCAAATCAGCGCTTGTAAAATATCGCTGAACGTGTGTGTCGAAGCAGAGCGACGCTCACACAATTCTCATGAAGCATAGAACCAAGACATATGCTGATGCGGCCAATAAATTTCCCAAAGCTTGGCCAACTTGGCTGATATCATGGCCACTGTGCTCCCACCAGTGAAGTCATTGTTTGATTCAGCTTGATTTCGAGATGCAATCGGTCTTGGTATATGCTTGCTTACTGTACACCAAAGGCTTGCATTATTGCATTATTTATAATCTTGACTCCTCAAATCCTCCGGAGCTGCGCTGATAACATCATTCTCGTTTGACTAGTTCTTCGTCATGCCAGCGTTTTCAATGTAACCTTTAGTTTGCTCGAGATTTCGCACAGCCGATAAGATGCCTCAGGTGGTACGCGGATCCCGCGCGGACGGTGCCAATGCTGAATTTGCAGCAACAAGCCCGTCCGCCGAGACGCAGTCAAGACCGCACCTTGAACTCAATCAACAGCCAAGTCATCAGAGTACAGGTTCGCAAAACAACCCACTCAACAGAACGCCCACTCTCTCTCCCACGAACACACAATCACAGGAGGTGGCCGTGACCTCTCAGTCTCCGGGCCCCGATCGAGCCATTGCCTTCCGGATCGATTCGAACGATTCAGCCCAATCGCCACGCAGGTTGAGCCGCGACCGCCGTCGCTCCTCCTTCTTCCGCAACACCAGCGAAACCCGCCCCGAAGCAGACGTCTACTACGACAGCCGCGCCGCTACAAAGCGCGAATGGCGCCGTCGCGCAACAACGCTGCAAGAATACTACCACGAGAAACCTGAGCTTCTCCCCCAGCTACCGTTTACGTTCCACAGGGGCAAGAAGAGATGGCGCCTGATCAGCCTGATCTCCCTGATGTGGATTGACGCCTGCGTCATCCCCATCGCGCTCTATTACGGCATGTACTATGGTGGAGACATCGAGGGATGGATTATTTTCGCCATCGTCACAACGATCTGGGGTGGCCCGACGTATCTGGAGTATGCGCTGCGAACATTCAAGCTGATGAGGAAAGAGAGATTTTACAGGCCCCTTGGGACAAACTACAGGTGGTGCTTTGACTATTTGACCTGGGTATCTGCTGTCACCATCTTTGTGGTAACGTCGCTGTTTATTATCGGCTCGGCGCCACATGAGGTCTGGCTACGGGTGCTCTGCATGCCCATGCCGGCGCTGCTGTATTGTTTGGGAATATTCTGTGGGCTGCCGACGCTGTATCATTACAAGGGTTGGAAGGCGCCGTTTCGGTTGTCGTCGACAAACAAGGGTGAAGTGCCGAAGCCGGGTGTCTACTATTTCGTCGAGGATACGGTGGCCGTCAACGCGAATGCGGGTCGGCCGTATCGAGAAGCACTCAATGCCCGATACGAGGCCAGCCCACGGTTCAGACGGATGATGTACGTCCAGAGTGTGTTCTGGTCAGTACCAGCCGTTATTATCGCTGTGCCATTGACGATAATCTCTGTCATTCCGCCGGTGAAGCCGAACGTGGCGTACGCGATCAGTGAGTTTCCCCTTCTGTTCCATAACCTGGCGCTTTTACTGATTTTGACTGCAGCTTGGGCCATTCCTTTCATTTGGGCCACGATTTGGGGTCTGGTCAGTCTTGCTTGGTGCAAGCGAGATATGGTTCGAGAACGAACAGAGTGGGAGAACACGAAAACACCACTTGCACAGAAGATCCAGGAGGCTGCGAGGGGATTGGATACTGAGACCTCGAGCGCCAGCCCACCGCAAGAGGAGGGTAAGGACAAGAAAGAGACGAACCCCTCACCCGAGCAAGCTGTGTAGATAAGCATAGGTCCAGATTCATTTGTCTGGGCACTGAGTTCCAACTTGGCATGACAAAGCACCACTAGCTGTTGCATTGATAAATTGGGACATCATATGGGCGGTCTTGATAGTCTTGCATTTTGGACCAGAAGCACATGACCCAGACCACGTTTTTCTTTAGAGATGTTCTCCTTCCAGCACCTGCATTCATCTCAAACAAGGACCAGCTTGTAGGCTCGCGAGTTTCAACGACAGCAGTCATTTCTGATCTTTCCTGCCATCTTGACATCTTATCAGGTTCTTAGCCTCGATTGATAAATCCTTCAACCCTCCGCCTGCCTCTTCCTTGTCGAAAGGTCTTAGTCAGGACAAGCAGTCCCTTCTCTTATGCCGGCAGGGCCACGCTGCTGGTCAACGAGCTCAAATCGACTACACGAACCAGAAAATTGGCTCTTCCACCACAAAGTTTCCGAAAGTCGAGAGCAATGCTTGCGGAGATATAGGGTAAGCTGTAGCTGGTTCCGACATTACGAAGGTCGGTAGTGCCTTGGCCTGGCTCGGCTGAGCATTCGTTTTCCGTTTCAGATGCGAAGCGCGTTTGACGTTATGGCTCGCTCTACTGCGGCAGATCGCGGCGCATCCGTCGAAGGCCTGATAGCGAATTCATCTCCACCCATGATGGATGTTGTTATCTGAGAATCGGTGCTTCGTTGCAGACGCTATTTGTGCTGTCATAACCTGTATCTTTAATGCGATATTGAGAACATCGCCAGAGCAATGTACACGGGCATCGCGATTGGTTACCCCTGTGTTTGGCACTCTGGATGATTGTGTAAGGAGGCAAGGGCAGGAGGCGAGATCTTGCAGTTTCATTCAACTGAAATCCTTCAGTTGCCAGACGCTCCACCAGCATTGAACTATGGCTGGCTGACCGTCTGCACCTTCCCAGTCATCGTAGCCCGTCTCTTCACCTTCCTCTACGATCGTCATGCTCTGCTGAAGTCTGACTCGTAGATCGTTTATCTCTTGCTTGTAGCCGTCCCGCAATGGCAGCTCAACAACAAATCGAGAATAGGACACCCTACTCAGCCACCTTCGAACAGAATCAGTGAGCAGTCGAGGATGTTCGGCACTGTAGATTGGGTCAGCTGCGATGATGACAGGAAATGCTTCACTAGAGCTCTTCGGTGTCATTGAGTCGTCAGCCCAGTCTAGAACTCTACTGTGTACATGCACCTCCAGTTTCCCTGAAGACGTCCATTGATGGCAATTCAACTCAATGTTTCTCTGAAGGTTAGGCACTATATCGGACAGATCAGTTAGTAGCACCTCGGAGAGACGATGCTGCCATATGGATGCAGCTGTCAAACCAACCAGACCCGTACCGGAACCAAGTTCCAGTATTCTGGGGTCGTTAGGAGGAAGATACTTCGACAGCATTGGTAGTCTCCTGGACAGCAACAACGAGGAAGTCCATGTCTTCAGTCCTAGGCTGTCTCCAGTGAGTGAGGGTTCGTGCACGCTGAGAGTTAGTGTGTTGCTGATCTTAAATTGTCTGGTCATTGCAGGCGCAGCGTTTCGACCACATCGCTCGCTCAAGCGCCGACTGGCTAACTCCCAGATTTGTTCCTTGGCTTCGTCATCGAGCCACTTCAAGGAGGAAGACACGATGCTCGTCAAATAGCTAGGGACGCCAGTGGGATTGACGTGAATCCTCTGCGAATTTCTGTCACTTCCTAAGGAATCAGCATCGAAAGTGCTGGACGGCTTTTGCAGTGAATTTAGTGCGCCGAGTAACGCTTGAGCTGGAGGCTTCATATACAATTGAGGGAGGTCATGAACTATTCCACACGGATATTTCAAGTCAGAGATTTCACTTGGTATAGGTAAGGGCGAGCAGGAAATTACATCTTGCTGATCTTTTCCCAGGCTCAGTCAGAATGATCGTCTCTACTCTGGTCCACACTTACCGTGCAGCAGTGTCATAGATGGGCCCTCATCTTTTCCTCCTTCCTTGCCTGGAAGAACCATAGTCAAGAAAGACAATTCGTACCGTATACTGACTTGCTAGATTGACTGTTCTGTTTCAACACAAATATGAGTACATGTCAGTGGCGCAGTAACGGCAAAACTGGAGAGTGGCCGCGCTGGCGGAAATCGGACGAAACGGTGATGTTTAGCCAAGACGAATCAAAAGGGAAGAACGGGGAAGGAGCTGTTCAAGCCACGTTCTAGCCACAAAGTCAGGTCTCAATCGTGTATTGTCCATCTTCGTCAATCGGAAGCCCGTTAAAATTTCATCGAGCGACTGCAGATGTATAGCGCTCTTTCTGTCTGATTTGTTACGTGCACACAGCAGTTTGGGGCTTTGTATTTGGTGAACGGTTCTTTTGAGACGCGTCAACAGGAAAAGCACCGGTTTTCAAGACCAGATCGCAGAGCGTGGCTACCATGTGACAGGAAGACCCGCCGAACTGTGGATCTTGACTAGATCTCCTTTGCTTTCCTCCTTCCACTGATCCTTTCATTGGTCTATTTTTCAGACAGGCAATTTCGCTTCGCCTTGGGCGCAGCTGGATCGATCTCTAGGCGACTCCAACCATCGCTGCTTTTGATTCTCTCAGCCGTTGAAACAAGTGCCATTACGCAAAAATAGGGCACGGAGGCACTCTTCAGGCTGAGAGCGCAACCTCACTCGGTCTATGCAGGCACTCAGTCTTTCACCTACCAATGAATTTGGTAGGGTTGTACGCATATGATGTTATTGTTATTGAGCATGGACATGCCATCCACACGTTTGCTTCTATCGGGCTCGCAAATCGTCTCCAATAGGATTTGGAGTGTGCCCGCCATGCAAAAGATTGACACGCAACTCTAAGCAATCTAACGATGCAGCAAAAAAAACAAAGCTCCTGGAACGAATGCCACGACTTATCAAACACTCGAAGCACTTCAACCCGCGAATGGAGAGGTCTCGAAGCATACTGGGGGGGCTGCGCAATTAACTAGTTTGGTCTATGAATGCCACACCCCTGAATTACCCCGAGCTATCCAAGATTCCGGCAACAACTAGTGGAGCTTCGAGCAAAGCGGGAAGTTTAAACGTCATAATTTTACTTCTCGATTCGTGTGTCTCATTCCACCCTTCGCAACTCCTGCACTCCAAAGCCCTTGCTTCTTGACATTGGCTGAAACCACTCGAATTTCTCAAATGACTATTCGACTCGGTCTATCAAAGTCATGTGCTCATGTCTACAGGCATCTCCTATATGGTTTCGCAACGACAACATTCAACGTTACGGGGCACTTATGATGAGACAACTGATACTTAAATTCAACGGAGCTGAACCTTTTTCTCCAGGCGTCTAGGACCGGTGCCGGAAGTTCATTAGCGTGTGTGGAAATCACCACATGGAATGTGGCTGCCGAGCAAGATCCATACTGGCGCTACCAGCTTGTTTTCGTTCACACAAGCACTACTAGTATAGCCGCCTGCAAAAGACCAGCTCGAATTGTGCTGCTCAAGGTGTGCCGTCTCAGCCACGCCTACAAAGAAATGGTTAGATCGGACTATCGAAGGAGTTGTGGATATGTTCTCATTACAATCAGACCCATCACAGGTCCACTGTCAATCGGTTGATAGCTAGACTTCCCCCCTTTACCCAGTCGGGAATGAAGCTGCCGGAAGTAGGCTCCAATCTCGCGTGTTGTACAAAAAGCGAGGAAGCCCTTCCACATAGCAGGCAGTTCGTGTTTCCAACCACGACATTCACTGTCCTCTACAGTCTTGATTGAGTTTTCAATCGTCCCCTCTCTTAACGCAAGATTCCAAGGTCACTGACCTCAGTCACTCGTTATCAAACAACTAATTCAAATAAAAATGCCTTCCATCTTCAAATCCGCCGCCGCCCTGGCGATGGCCGGCGCTGCTTTTGCCAACCCGTTGAAGCGAGGTGACGATGCCTGTTTGGCAGCTGTCACCGGCAAGGCTGCCCTTGGTGATGACAAGCTCCGAAAGGAACACTGCTCAAGCTTCATCAAGACCATCGTCACCCCAGCTGCCGTTACCGTTACCACCACCATCACCGATGCCCCTGAGCCAACCCACTGGAAGCAGTGGAAGCGAGATGTCACCGTTTGCCCGAACGAGGTGCCCAACTACGCTTCTGCCTGCGATGAGGCTGGCTACAAGAGTGCCTGCAAGGCCTTCGGTGTCTCTGGAGAGACCACCATCACCATTCCCGCTACCACCACCACCAAGACCGTCTATGTAGGCAAGGGCGGTAATGGTAACGGCAACGGTGTCTGCACGTCTACCAAGACTGATGTGGTCACCTCCACCAAGACGGCTGGTGCGGTCACTGTGACTGTTACCGCCACGGTCACAACCTCGCACGGATCCGGCCCAATTGGCACTGGCTTGCCAGGCAAGTGCTTGGATGACGACAAGGCTAAGGAGTTTGCTGATGCCTTCACCACCCTTCTTGAGTATACCGACTACAACGGTACTCAAGGCGCACCGGGCCGAGGCTACAAGTACGATGTTTCCAAGAAATACCTCGCTGAGGACTTCCAGGATTACTCAGACTCTATCAACTGGATGGCCGGCATTCCTCTTGGCAGTGTCACCTTCAACAGCCGAGAGGCATTCGACATCGGTCAGGGCAAGGGCCAGCCCGAGCTCAAGATGGAGACCAAGTTTGTCCACCACAGCTGCAAGGAGATCACCTGGAAGTGGCTTGCTACTACACAGACCAACGCCAAGGTCATGGGTATCAACCACATGATCCTCAATGACGAACTCACCCAGATCAAGGTCAACCACGCCGAGTTCAACAACGCTGCCTGGCTCTCCAGCTTCGGCCTTCAATGCAAGGTCCCAACTGCTAGCAGCAGCAACAGCACCGCTTCCCCATAAATAGTCAAAGCCGTGATGTGGAGGTCATGAAGAGCAGCAGGTCAAATGGTTAATGTAGCCCTCGTGGTTCTGAATGACCAGCGTCGACGGGTGCCGGTTCGCAACAAGATACTGATGAAATGGCATGTACAAGTACTTGTATCAATGTATATGATCATGTCATCTTCATTGCTTCGATTCAAAGTGTTCCTTAGGGGTAATGAGAATCAGATCATGAGTTCTCCTTTTGACTTCGTCCATGTGCATGCACCGCGAACCGTACAACGTCCACGCAGAAGTCTTTGTGTCGTTATCGCATTTGTACCTGCGGCTGCAATTCTGACCTTCCTTCCATTTCGGTCAAGTCGTCACGCCCGCCCGTATTCTGCAAAGTTACTCCTAGACCAGGAGGTCTTAGCGTGCCTCAGACTGGTGCTATCTCTTGCCCTCCAAAACACGGCAGACATCGCAAACTCCACGTGGCGTACAGGATCCCGGTCATAATAAGCGTGTTGCCTTTCTTCTAGCTCTCCGCTATATCACATCTAATGTTATTTGCCTCAAAGTTGGTGCAAAATCGGGGCTCAAAATGCACGATGTCACAGAAGCGCAATACAGAACCACGCGCGCTCCGTAGCTGGATATTCTGATTCAGAGACGAGACTAAGAAGTGTCCGCGCGCTCGTACCTACGCATAGACTGTCAAACCACGCCCGCGGCCACCGCTCATGGCAGGCACTTTCACAACATCCAGAAAAGGTTTCGGAATGCGCAAATTCTTCTGCACGATCACACATGAAGCAATATTCAGTACCGGTGAGGCAGTGAAAGGAATTGTGAGGGCGAAAAAGTGATTCGATTAGGTGAATGGCACACAGCTGCTACTGCGTTTCGTGCAACATATATTGCATACTGTCGCTAGTTCAAAAGAGCTCTTTGGGGTTCGTTCGTAGATTCGGATGTTCGTCCGAGCGCGCCTCCTGCATATCATATGATCTGCTCCTGCCTCGTACACAGAGCATAGTGACAATGGTTTGAACTGGAGGCTCTCCTTCCACGACCAGTTTCACTCCTGCAGAACCACTTCAACATGTCCATTTATTTCCTCGCTGCCGTAGTCTCAAGCAGAAGCCACGTCAAGCACTGGGTAGCCGCACTCCCTTTTTCGTTCGTCAATGGCATCTTGTGCAATCTTATACTCTCGACAACTGAAGCGAAGCGCAGCTCCAAGCGCCTCGATCTCAAGTTCTCGCAGCAACTCTGTTTCGTTTCCTATCGCGGATTTTAGATATTCCAGAGCTCACTTCCATCACTTCCAGTTTACATGCTTGACCCATCCATTCTTTCGTACTTTCATCGGCGATACCTCGATCGCCGTCATTCAGGGAGCGTTGCGTCTCTTACGTCACCCTCGCATTCCGCTCACTCGGATCATATTTCAACAGCTTCTCGATCAAATCCACGTGCGTCATGATCATGCGGCGGCAGCAGTACCGTCTGCATCCGACGCGGTCAAGGGCGTCGCCGTCAGGCACTTTTTGCGTCAAGAGGTCGATGTAAGGTTCCCAGAGGTCAGCTACGACCTGGTGTGTTATTAGTGTGCGTATAGTAGGAGAGGAGAGAGGGCCTACCTTGCCGCAGGAAAAGCAGCGGATTGGGATTATCATTTTGGGCGTGAGTGTAAAGTTGAGAGATTTTCTGATGCGCAAGTACGAATGACTTCGGCGAGTGAGAGATAAAGAGAGACTATTTAAAGGACCGAGGAGTTCGTAGGTGTAAAATATGATCGCGCGTGGTTAACGATGGTGCTGATTGAGTCGCTGTCACAAATTAATTTGACAGCCTTGCCGCAAACGTCCGTGAGGCTACAATGCAGACCGACGGCTAAAGTTCGGGTACTGAATCCTAGAAAACACCAATCCCAGAAGTGATTCTTCCCAAAATGGGAAAGCAGCCTCCATCAGCCAGACCGTTCTCTGCATGTAGAGGTCATGCTTTGGAGACTATGGTCAGAATATCCTAAGCTCTCTCCTGTACCAATTTTGTGTCATGCGACCTGTCCAGTTGGAAGTGTCCCAAACATAACCTGCATAAGGTCTGATGTGTCCAACTCTGCTAACATACAAGAATGCACAATGACATGAACCTGTGCTAATCCGAAGCTTCGCCTCTTACTCGCGACATGGACATTTAGACCGCTGTACCTGGCGTTTTTCAGCCAGTCAAACCTCGTCTGGCAATCGACATCACTTTGCCCTGAGCTTGCGAATGCTCAATTGTCTCCGCAGCTCTGTCTCCATGGTATAACTCAACGGGATCATCACCGTTGAACCTAGATATGCTGTCACATGTTCTTGTCAAAATATTGTCCACTGATGAATCGTGAGAATATACCCATGTATGAAACAAAAGTGGTCGGAGGAAGAGAATTTAAGACGTAAATGACGAAGAATTACGGCATCACAAAGGAAGTCCCTGGCAGCGTGTATCACCCCGGCTGACTGATGCGGATATTGGTATCCATGCAGGAAGTAAGGAAAAATGTTGCCGCGAAGACGGCTGAGGTAGGTTGAAGGCGAGGAGGTATCATGGCTTCTTGCAGATACACGAAATCTAGAGTTTTCAGATATGGTGAGGCGAGCGAGCAAGCTGTCGGTGTTAGGAGAGTAAAAGGCTTTGGCGCGTTGCTGGTTGCTCGTGGACGAGGGCTGGAGGGTGTGTTGAGTGAAGTCTGCTGTAATCATGAACTCAGCGTCCTTCGAAGTTAAATGCTGACAGTAAACCTTTGTGCTACTGTAGACATCAGATGGACAACCCCTGCTGATACTATGAATCTGCTTCCGACGAACATGTCTCTCAGACTCTGATACTCGCCTCCGTACTGTTGGGAGCCTGCATCGGCCAAATTCACGTTTGGCGTTGCTTCTACCGCGTTAATACACCCATCTCAAGAGAATGGACGAATATCATATGCAACGACTTACTCGCACCAGTGTTCAAGCCCACAGTTACCGTCTCCAATCGCTCTACATGTGGTTCCAAATCCTTCAGGTTGTCGGAATATGGTGGTGACAAAATCCACCAGCGTCTCTTGGTGTCCTCATTACTGAATCGGAAGCGCCACGGAAACTTGTATGCCTCGCCTTCGATTTTGCAGGCAATTAGGAATGGTTCGTTCTTGTGCTCGACTGCGAGAGCTCCATACAAGATTGACGGATCGTGGTTGTTCGCTGTCCATCTCCATCCTCCGCTGTACGCACAACGGCTCTGCGGATCGATGATTGGGATGCCTTTGAGCTCTGATGGTTTGTGTGCCCAAATACCGCTCCGTGCAGGAGTTTGACATTGTCGACACGTTGTAGACGTCGAAGTTGGGTTTCTCGGAAAAGGAAAGCGGAAGAGCTTTATGTTGGAGGCAGTGGCAGATGCAACGCTGTCAGCAGATGCCTGATCAGGCTGAGTGAAGGTAATTTCCAAAACCAATTCTGTTATGCGAGAGCCTCCATGGTGTGAGGCACTCAGTTCAAACGGCATGATTGCGGCACAGGCGCCGCCGAATCTGCCCCATAACCTGCCGTTGCTTTCGGACTGGGGAAAACAGCTGACGGTCACAGTGCCATAGTCATCGAAGACAGCTCCAGCAATATCCACAAAGTGGCTATCTGGCCCAAGAACATCCTCAGCCTCATCCGGCTGAGGCGCTGGCAATTCGAGTTTGTGGTATTCTGAAGAGAACAATGATAATCCGAACATTTGCGACCATGAAGAGATGAATTTGGCGGAAATACCCCGAAAGACTATGCGCTGTCGAAAGAGGAGGACGACATAACAATTCTCCATTGTTTGCAGCTACAAGAGCTCCTGTCAGCAATATGTGCCGTGATTGGCTAGAGAACCAATGGGCCTCCTATGCCGGTGATCTGCCCCGCAACTGTCCGAGCCTGGCTTACTCTACGTTATGACGAGCTGAAAAACCATGCAGAACGAGAGGAGGAAGAGCAAGCTATTGCAGAATTTACAGTATCTCACATAGCGGCAGACTCTTCGATCAAATCTTCGATCCGGGTGGAGATGCAACTAATAGGCGCTTTAATTCTAAGCACGATACACGCGAATCCTAGATTTTCTTATAGGATCAGATAGTTGCGGAGGTGACAACTGTTCATCCTTTGCTTCCATGGTAAACTCAAAAAGCTGATCATGGATGAAGCCGAAGTCGTCGATACCGGTCCCTTAACTTTTCAGATGAAGTTACAAGAGGACGTCCCTGCGGAGCTCGAAGACTTGTTACTCTACTCGAGGCTAGGCATCACTCGAGATGCCAGCACGATCATCAAAATTGTACTCTGGCGCCATATTCGGTTCTTCCCGGTCTTCGCAGAGATTTCTTTGTTCCTGGTGGAACAGGATGATATGGTCCAGCTGAGAGCGCTATTAGCTGAACTCGGTCGCCAAGGCATACAATTTATCAAAGCCGACGAGAGTGAATTCATTAGGTGTTTGAAAAGCCTAACCCTTGAAACTCACTTTGACCCGAGAGACTCAGGCACAAGAGGCTGGTCTCCAGCCCAGGTGACGACTCTTATTTAGCGATAACATGCCTAAGCTAACAATGTACAGATCCAGATTGCACAGATCCAGATGATACACTACTGTCGCAGGTGGATGAGGGGGATGTCATTTGAATTCCTTGGTTATGTAGAAGAGAAATTTTGGACATTGTTAGAGCACGAATTGCATTGGGAAGCGACCCGAATCTTCACACTTTTGTGCTCTGCCTACGAGGAGCAAAGTTTTCGGGGCAGGCATGGCGATTTTTTCATTGATTTGCAAATTATGTACAGAAGACTCATGTTAGCATGCGATCAGCATTTCCTGCAAAGTCTGACGGCCGATTCTGCCAAAGACAGCATCGTGCATCTGAAAGAATTGGAGAAGAGACTGAGCGAGGATACAGCTAATGCAGAAGAACGCAAGCAAAAGGAGAAGGAAATCAGCAAATCGAAGAACGATATGGGGATGGAAGACGTCGGAACGGCAGAGTTAGGACCTAAACTCAGCAGTGGGAGAGCTGAAGAGGATTACACAGACAGAGAGCCGAAGTTACCCCAGGGAAAGGATAACACTACTCTTGTGCCGCCGATGGCGACCGCCGATAGTGCTAAAGAGCACGTTGGACGACTCGTCTGCCGCTTGGCGGCCAAAGTATCTCTCCTTAGGGTAATAGGTAGGTCACACATGCCCGTATATTTCGGCATAAACCCTACGCTGGAGAGTCACATTGCACATTACATGCTGCAAATCATATTCCAGTTCCTCCCAGATCCCACGCCACGCGGGGAATTTGTGGACTTTTTGAAGAAGTACGACGCTTCCACGAAAGACAGAGCAACACGATACGAGCTCATACCTCTACGTGTCATGCCTGGCTTGGAGTCTTCCACCGATACTGTGAATCCCAACCTCGAACAATCTGGCACCTGGACTACATTACACGGTCGGCAGACATATGTCGCAAGGCCCCCACACAATTTACGACCGCAAGGAATAGTCATAATAATACCACATGTCCTTGAGCCGCGCTTTCGAAGCCATAGAGACCTCGCGGACACCTATGCCCTTAGTGGCTTCCTCGTGTATCTACCTGACTTCATCGACGTCGTTTCTTTACCAGCATGGCTGCCTGACACATATTTGGCCCTGACTAAGACCGACACTTGGTGGAGCTGGATCTCTACGCCATACCACCTTGCATGGGCATGGTATGGCTACATGTCTTGCGTATCCAACAACACCTTTGGGAAATCTATGCCAAGGGTTGTGTCTTTTTTACAAGCAGTCCGAGAGAACGAAGGGAAAGCATTGCCAATTGGCTGTGCTGGCTTTTACAGGGGCGGCCAACACGTCGCCGCTTTGGCGTCTGGCGAGTACAAGAGTCTCAGCGGCCAAGTGCTGTGCGATGCTCACTTCGTGGCCCATCCGACCAAGGTCCCGCCCGAAGATGCGAAAAGGGTACGCTTGCCGCTTAGCATTGCGGTCGCGGAAAGAGACGCGGTCATGAGCATGACTCAGGCAAAAGAGGTCGAAGCCATACTCCAAGCGAAGGTAGCCAAAGGAGATCTCAAACACTCAGAGGTCGTGTACTATCAGGGTGGTAGTTATGGGTTTGCTCCCGGTGCTGATTCTCAGAACCTGGAGTTTGACCTGCAATTTGTCCTGGTGACCAATCAGGCCGTGAGTTTCTTCGAGAAGGTCTTCGATGATTGGAAACTACCTGGCAGCAGATGATACAGGGAACGATCGAGATCCGCATGTGCTTGCCATTTGCGTTTCACAGTTGGAATCACCGTCTTTGATGCTAAGCCAGGTCTATTTAATCGGCACGCGAATAAAGCGACATTGATACTGCCACAATTGCCCGTTTGAGCGTATTGGAAGTACGCATATCTCCTTGTCAGCTACACTCTCGTTGGCTGTCCAAAAGACCCTGCTCCCTGCCTTTCCTCATTTGATCATTCTCGACATGGTAGGGCACTCGTCCACCTACGTAAAGGAGTTGTCCATCGCCGGCCATGGTGAGGACGACGAGATAAACGCCTCCGGATCTCGGGCTAGCATTGAGGAAAGAGCAAATGATACGACTGAAGCTTGCGGAGATGGCGACATCTACGCCGGTGGATGCGCACCACTTGGAGATATATACAGAGTTTGACGTCTAGACTTTCTGCGCGAGCACGCCCACGACCGCCGGATTAGCTAGGATAGCAGGCCACAGCAGCCGGCAGAGCTTGATACCCCTGCGACCAGGACTGGCTCAAATGGAACAGAACCACAACGTCGCAGAGAGTTGCTTCGTGAACAAGCGGCAGATCGTGCCGCTGAACCGGGCAGCTTTCCGACCACCTGGCCTAACACGACGTCCTAGCATACGCATTACGGGCAGACACTGCAGCTCACGACGGAGTCAGACCAGACGGGTTGTATCTTTACGATCACCGCCGGAGAGAGAAGATTAGCTTGACATGATCGAGGAACTACGTATTCGCATGGACCTAATTGCGAGTTGTCGATGTACGAAACGCGTTCCTTCGAATTCGTCGCTGACGAGCCAGATGCAAAGCACCATACGCTCGACAGTAAGCACAGAGCTGCCAGATGGCACTGATGACGACGTTCTCACGGCCTCGCGACACCCGGCTTATGACGCTTGCGGCAGCGGATGGCAGCGGTCCGTCGCGCAACCGCCTGGCTGAATCAAGACGTCAGGAAAACTACTGTGAAGTTGAGTCTCGTCACTGCCTTACCACAATTCGGCCTGAGACAACACGACCTAACTCACTTGTACGCCGTTTGCGTCATTGAAGTACGTACGTAGTGTCTGCTTAGCTACATGCTGTTCCCTGGCTCAGTCTGTGGATTGCTCAAATGGCGGCCTTCGTTCGGTATGCGGCTTATTTCCTTCTTTCGCAGATCAGATATTTTTTCTCAAGGGCCACCTTCTGCTCGCTTGTGTCTACGGCGCATGCACCGAAGCTTAGAACAGACGAATTGGATATGTAACACCGTTGTCACGCATGCAGCGGAGTGTAATGCGGCGCAAGTGCAGCAACCAGTGTTTATTGGAACCATAACTCCTGTAATCAGGTCTATCGACGTGAGCCAGCGCACCTCAGATGCTCTATAATCTATCAGTAAAAGTCGCAACCCCCGATTTTTTTCCTTCCCCTGTCTGACCCTAGGTGCGATCAAACTGTCGCTCTCAACCGTTCAAGCACGTACTCCCCGGCCTTTATTTTCTGGAACCTACTGACACCAACCGCCTCCTCCGGTAACGGCTCCACCTCCGCGTCGTAATTGATGCTAAAGAAGAAGGGGACGCTGTACCTCGCCTCACTTTCCACCGGCCTTCCCTCGTTGTCCTTCCTTGGCCGACTCACAACCCTGTGAATCGTAGATTTGTACAACCCATTCGTCCAGCGCATGAGAAAGTCCGCAACGTTCACTGTCAATGTGCCCGGCCGGATTGGGCAAGGTCGCCATATAGGCTTGTTGTTCGTGACCGCTGACGGCGGGAATAAGATTTCTAGGCCGGGATGGGATGTAGATAGGAGAAGGGTGAAGCACTCATAATCTGTATGTGCGCCGAGACCGAGTGCATTCTCCTTGTCCCCGAGCTGAGCAGGTGATTGAGGCGGGTAGTACAGCAGCCGACCGATCCCGCCGGGGTGTGTGGTCAGGGTTTCGAAGTAAGTTTCCTCAAGGTTTAGAGAAAGCGCGAAGAGACGGAAAAGATGCCGAGCGAGAGAGAGCACTTGGCCATAGTAGCTTGCTATCGCGGGTTTGAAGTTGGGTAAGAGATACGGGTCAGGCCAAACGTTAGCACGGTGCGGTGGGGATGGTGGTCGGCCGTCGAGTTCGACGTATGAATCGGCGGACGAAGATGTTGGATCGAGAGAGGGTTCGTAACCCCAGTTGAACCCTTCTTTGGTTTCGATCGCTGGCTGAGAAGATACGTTGTTATCGTCTGGGTTGACATAGGTATCACCTCCTGCTTCGTAGCCGCGGAAGAGTTGATTGTTGCGGATGTGGAGGGCGTCTTTCTGGGCAGGCTTGAGGTCGTGGAAGAAATGCTCAGCTTGGGCGAAGATGTTGGTCATGGCGGACTCGGTGATCCGGTGGTTGGAGATTTGGAAGAAGCCGGAGGTTATACATGCGTTGCGGATCTGAGAAGCGACATTTTGGCGATCCGAGAGGTTGTCTGAGAAGGGGAGATTCAGATCTATCAATGGGACAGATGGCAGGTCTTTCTCGGAGACGTTGGGTGGAAGCTCTGATATTGCGTCTGCTAGGCGGGAACGGAGAAGTTCCTGATTGGCTTTGACTTCGTCCAAGATGTTCAGGATTTCTGTTGTTGAGTCAGGCATGGTTGCTGTCCTGTTGCAATCGGATGAGCGACCATCACGAGACAGCCACAATGAGTAATTCGGGCAGCAAGCATACTCTCTAATAAGGCTTCTACGCTTTGCGGGGTTCCCCGTGCCAAGAACATCAAATGATACAGGCAGCTGAAGAGGCCGTCGCTTCCGTATCTTGTGCAGACTGAGCTCGTAAACTGCGAAGAAGGCACCACAATGGTCTGCCGGAACCAGTACTGGCAATGGCAGTACAAGTGCGTACACCAGATAAACACTGGCGCCGTACTATGAAAGGATCCAGTCCCAAACCCCTGCACGCTATTCTCAGGCGAAGTGGTCTCTTAGACGCTGTCAAAGCAGCTGTGACGGCTATATCTCAGCAGGCTTGTCACGTTCTTTCAGCAGAGCAAGCCTCCCACCACTGAAATGTAGGATCTGAATAACCCAGCCTGCTTGGCAGTCTATCAAGCTCGGCCAATTGCTCTCCGGTCTTCGCTTTATCGAAAGTGTCCTTTGCAATAGGGATTGGGAACTCGCAGTCTTTCTCCCCATTGCCCATCATATACTGAATGAGTTTCGGTAAAAGAGGGGAAGGATTCTGCATGTGGTCGACCTTGGCATAATTGTTCAGCGACCAACCTTCGCCGTCTCCACGATTTGAGAACTCTCCAGACAAATCGACTGATCGAAGGCTCCTCATTGGCAGCTGACCAATTTTCCAAAACGTCCTGATAATCGAACCGCTGGGTTGATTCGCGGCGCCGACTGGCATCGGCCATCGATGCAGCTTCAACGTCCTCAAAGTGTTCTGATGACGTTCGAGGAAGCAAATGAAGTTGTCTTCTGTCATCAGCGCGTAGGTCAGGTCGAGACATGCAAGCTGGCAGAAGCGTTGTTGAAGAACGACGTTGATGAACTTTTGTGGGAAAACCTCAGGATCCCTGAGCATCCTTGGCGAATAGAACGATTCAAAGTCAAGCGACAAGTGCTGTAAACTGGTACAAGCTTGTATGAAGATATCGTATGCACCTGTAACCTCTAGCGTGCTGACGGTCTCACTGAAGCTCAGACGAAGGCTTCGGAGTTCAGAGAAACGGTCTATCACAGCTCGAGCACCTCCTCGACTATTGGTCGTGATGGAAGCAAAGTCTTCACCATTGACGCTGTTAAAGTTTAGTGCCTTGGGCCGAAATTTTGGTCCACAAGGCTCCAGGATCTCATAAGGAGCAAAGTAGTTTGGCGTCCAGCTCTGATGCATCAGGCCACATCTTCTTTTAAGATACACAGACTCCAGATCTTGGGTGACGGATAGAGTCGTCAGCTTCTCGAGCTTGGGAAACCTCGAACAGTACTTTTCCAGGGTCGACCGCCATGACATGTCCCGATTGAATGTAGATTCAGCTTTGAGTTCCTCTACAAACGCTTCGTAACATTCACTGGCCCTAAGAATATGCCTATCCTGCGACCAGTTGCGCACAATGTAATTCTCGAAGTCGTCATAGTCTCGTGGCTGCATGTACGAACCACCAGTGAACTTGACCATTTTATGGCCAGAGAAGGTGCCGCGGTGAAACACGAGCTCTTTGACGTGGACATTCAGTCGCTCATTCTCTGACACATGTCGCACCCGTTCAAGGCTGAAGTTGCTTGCGCTTACATGCAGACTTGCGAAGAGATAGATGTCGGCCCGGTCTCTGAAGTATCGATTAGACCGACGGAACCGTTTGAGCTCGTCACGGGAGGAGTCGGCCACGACATAATGGAAAATCAGGTCTTGGATCTCTGCGGGAAGCAAGTCAAGTACAAGGACCCCGCTTGGTGCATCAAGCGCAGTTGCTTGGAGCATTTCGGTAACGCTTCCTGGCGACATGGTCGGATGTTCTGGTGCCCTAAAGAAGATGGTTAAAGAATATGAGCCGCTGTAAGAGAAGATGAACAGCTTGTTGAGCAACAGACTGTCAGTGCGCAGAATTAAGCCTGCATCTGCAATTCAGGCGGCTTGGAAGCAGCCTGCCTGGGAAATTGTGACCTTTTGTAATCGCGACAAATATGGTGGTGCCTATAATCTCGAGCGTCGGTCTGGGAAGGCCTGGCAGAGAACGCGTCAGCATGTACCACATCATTGTTTAGTGTTTTGCGCCAACCTAGGCAGGTAAATATTGTGTTGACAGTGATGCTTTCCTCTAGCCTTCTGATGGGGAAGGAGAGCTGGATGCTTGTAAATGCATTACAACACTAGAACGTGATGCACGTGAACAAGAACATACTACGACAAAAATCCAGCCCGTATGATCAGGTCTACTCATCTAGTTTGCAAGCAAAAGTCGATTGACAGAAATTTTGAAACAACTTTGCATTGAGGATCAAGCGCCCATGGAGGGCCGAAAGCACGTAGCTTGCCTAGTGCACGACGAGCTTTTGCCCCCATGTCTATACCCCAGCAAAAGAGTGGCACTATTGACTCGGAAATTTAGACAGCCGCAAGGCATTTTTCGCTCTGGCCGATTGCTTTCTCTGACTCACGGTTGACTGCACCCACCCACCCTGCCTGGCAGTCAATCATTATGTTTGAGGACAAAAGCCTCAGCCACCGTTGTGGTATCGGACTCGTCTGTCCCAAATAACGTCCTCCACTTTTGAAATACAAGGTAAAGAGCTCTTCAAAGTAATTGGTACAGGGTATCTTGCAAGAAAAGGTTAATGCTAATGTAGGTTTTGGTGAAGTGGAAATCGAAGTTGCGAAAGGGTCGTCAACGGTGGAGGAATCACTAATCCTAATGGTTAGTCGGCGGTAGTCAAGCGGCGAATCTGTGATGTTAGTAGGCAGCTGTACATCTTGTTAGGGTGTCCGGCCATCGTGGTATCAAGGTCGACTTGTCGTTGTCACGGGTCGATAAGGTGCGTCGGTCGGATCATCGCCTTGTCGCTCTGTACGCCTGACGTTTTCCCAGCGAAGCGTACACTCAGGAGGACCGACTTCGTTTCGCATCCGGGGTATCATTGAGATCGATCAGGAACTCTTCGTCATCAGGGAGCTTGCGCTTGCCATTAGCAGCCTTGGATGGAGTAATGGGAGGAGCACCGCCAGTATCTACCGTTCGCTCGTACTCGTCGTTGTCCCAATCGATGAGCTCATCTCCGCCAGTAGCTGCGGCTTCTTGAGTACCTTCGCCGCCGGCCGCCGCTTTAAGATAGCTCCCATTGGTGTTTGCTGAAGAATGAGCATTTTCAATGTCTTGCTGGTCATCTGCGAAGAGATCCTCTTGTTCTTCTGGAATCTCCAGCTCATCTTGGTCTTCAGCATGGCCTTCAGGAACTTCGTCAGACCCATTATCATAATGGAGCTGGTTCTGTTGTGATACCTCAGCTTCGTCGCCTGCAACGGAATGAGAAGCCTGGCTGGCGTTATCATCGTAATCGTGCGCAGCAGCGCGAGCTTCCTCAAATTCTTCATTGTGCTCAGAGGCATCAGAATCCTGACGGATCTCCCCCTCAAGCTCTGCGGACTCATCATCACCTTGAAAAGCTTCAGCAAGATCGTCACTAACGTTCGCCGTTTCTTCGGCTGCATACTCGTGACCATTTGGCTCCTCGTAATGCTCCGACTCGTCAATTTCAGCAGCAGCCAGATTCAAAGAATCACTCTGGGGATCAACTTGATCTGCAGCATCAGGGTACAAAGTATCATTTTCAGGGTCTGGCGAACCGACATGCGCTTCAACAATTTTGCTATAGGGCCTGCCTTGACGAGCCTCGTCTACGAGCCAAGCCATTTGTGTCTGCAGGCAAATTCGATGACTGAGCTGACAAGAAAGCGGCTGGATGTCGCTGAGTTTCTCGTTTTGAGCGAGAAGCATGTAGGTGTCAACCACATGTGCAAGAGTGATCTGTGATGCATACTTTGAATCTTCACAAATGTGGAGGCCCAATGTAGGGATATCAAGCACCATCTCATCGTCATCACCAAGGTCCTCCCCAAACAGCTCACGGCAAGCAACGAGAAGCTTTTCAATGGGCTCAAAGGCAAGGGTGGCATCCTCGAGCAGGAAAGTGGTGGCATCGTCAGGATCTTGAGGTGGGAAGAAGGAGTAGGGCTCACTACCGTAGCTTACGATGATTGGATGTAGTGAGGGAGGTGAATGCCCCTGGTGTGTATCAGACGTTTCATCTGCGTTTTCGACATTCGCATTGCTGATGTTGTCTGCAGCCAGCTCATCCGGAACCCCAGAAGGACTCTCATGGGCCTTTGTCGAATCCACTTCTTCAGCGAGTGCGGAGACCGCGTCTTCGTGATTAGATTCGTTATGGTGACCGGAAAGATGCGAATCGGGTTTCTCTTGTGCTTCAAGTTCTGTGGGGTTGGCGGTGTCAGTGGTCTCGGGATGCACGGCGAAGTCGACGACATTCGTGAATGCTTGCGGATTCTTACTTGCGTTCTCGGCCACGGCTTGGGGGTCGTATGCGGGTTCATCTTCAAAATTAATCTCGTGTTCGATTTCGGCCTCGGTGTTGGCAATGGTATTTTCTGTATTAGTAGGCACCTCTTCTGGGAATGTTTCTGTTCCCTCTTCTGCGAGCGTTTCAACGTGCTCTTGCTCCTGCGCCTCCTGGTGGTGTGCGCCGTCCTCAGGATCTGTAATGGTGACCTCAATGTTTGTAGGAGCATCTGATTGCTCGTCGATAAAAGTGTGCGGTTCCTGGTTTGCGTCCTGGACAGGTTCTTCTTCCTCAGGGTTCATGTCGTATTCTTGGTCGAAATCCAGTAGATCCTGATCACCTGTCTCATCGTACATCATATCGTCTTGGTTGGTAGTGGAATGATCTGCATATACCGAGCCCGTATTTTCTGTTGCATCATCAATCATGCTATTATCTTCTATAGAATGCTCGGGACCATCGTCCAAATCAAAGTCGATGTCATCGGCCTGAACATACGGCGAAGTCCCTATTTGCATTTGGTCCGCCTCGACTTCAGCGGACAGTGACTGGCTCGGTAGGGGCTGTGTAGTGGCCATGATGGAGAAATCCCGCGCTTGCGGGTGGTATTGGGATGGTGGTGTACTAGCCAAAGGGCACTTCGCGATGCGGCCCTTCAAATACCGTCCTTTGTAAGTTTCCGGTCGCTGCGAGCGCAGTTTGGAGGATCACATTCACGGATGGTAGAGTTTAGCAAAGAGAGAAGTCGGGAAAGTTGGATTCTGGATGTAGCAGTAGGCACCCGTATGTACGAACGCGCCAGCGCATGTGCTGGTCTAGCACCAGACGACAGTAGGCGCAAGTGACGAGGTCGTATGGCTGCGCTTTGAACAATTATTTAACGTAAAAGGAGGCGCGCAAGTGCATAACAAAGAGAAGGATGGTCATGACTTGCAACGGTGAAGGAAATGGTCGGAACATGATCGATGACAACTGAAGCAAGTGCAGTTCATTTGTCCGAAAGCGACTTCCTGCCAAGAACAACCCTTCCTGGCTGGATGAGGAAAGTCTGCCGGCCATTTTGTGGAGGGCGCTCGCATGTGCGAGGAAAGGCCACATTGCTGCCGGCGAAAACTGTACAGAACTGCGTTGCTGCAAACGAGACCTTTCTGCGTTGTACCAGTATTTTCTGACCGTAGCAAGCTGTAAAAATGGTGAGTCTTGCTCTCTATAGTGCCATGACGTCCTGCTCACAGTGATAGGTTGTCCTCGCGGCGTCCATTATCACCCGGGGAGGGAAGACAATCTTGTCTAGACAGTTCAGAGAGATTAACAGATCGCGAGTCGAGGCCCTGCTGGCGTCCTTTCCGAAACTTGCAGACTCGGGGCAACAGCATACCACCGTCGAACAGGACAATGTGCGATTCGTGTATCAACCGCTCGACGAACTGTACATGGTTCTCATTACCAACCGACAGTCGAACATCCTACAAGACATAGACAGCCTTCACCTCTTCGCCCAAGTCGTGAACAGTGTATGCAAGAAGCTGGACGAGCGAGAAATCCTCCGAAATGCCTTTGAGCTTCTCAGTGCTTTCGACGAGCTCGTCACCATGGGCTACAGGGAAAACCTGACCATGTCTCAGATCAAAACATTCCTCGAGATGGAGTCGCATGAGGAGAGGATACAGGAGATCATCGCCCGGAACAAGGAATTGGAGGCTTCAGAAGAACGAAAGAGAAAAGCCAAACAGCTGGAAATGCAGCGGAAAGAAGCTGCAAGATCGGCCGCTGCGTACGGGAGAGGTGTGGCCCCGAAGATGCCACAGTACCCAGCATACACCCCTCCGACCCAGCCAACCACGACAGCCACGTACGACAGCTACCAAGCCGAGAAGAACAAGACATTCAGCAAACCGCTCGCTTCTAGAGGGAAGGGTATGCAGCTGGGGAAGAAGTCAAAGAACACCGACATCTATGCACAGGTCAAAGCAGATCTCCCGGACGAGCCAGAGCCTGCTCCTGCTTCAGTTGCGGCAGCGCCGGCGGCTCTTGCCTCCAACCGGGCCTCCCTCGAAAGTACCTCAACGCCGATCCATGTCACCATAGCCGAGAGCATCTCCGCTAAGCTTGGTCGGGAAGGCAACCTCACCTCCTTCGAGGTGAAAGGTGACCTACAACTCAAAATCTCAGATCCAGCCCTGACAAAGCTCAATCTGTCTCTTGTCGCCAACGAAGGTCCACTGAAAGCACAATTCAAAACACATCCCAACCTCGACCGAAACCTCTTCACGTCGCAAAAGCTGATTCAATTAAAAGACACATCCAAGAAATTCCCCACAAATGCGTCCACTGCTGTACTTAGATGGCGCGCTACTGCCCCCGCTGAAACCCCAGATGTCCTCCCGATAAACTTTACAGTGTGGACGAACAAATCAACAGACGACAGCCACACCGTCACAATCGAGTATCAATTAGCAGATGCCTTCGCAGACTCGCCAGACACAGTACTGAGTGATCTCACGGTCACGATACCATATCAGACTTCAGAGCCCTCAGTATCCACTTTTGACTCCCAATACAGCGTGACTGGGGACTCATTAGAATGGACGATTGGTGCCGTCGATGCCTCGAATAGCTCGGGAAGCTTTGAGTTCGAGGCGCAGGCAGAGGACGAGGGAGAATTCTTCCCCATGCAGATTAGGTTCGACATGGCGAAGCCGTACGTGGAGGTGGACGTGCTGAGCGCGAAGCTTCTGGATGAAGATGAAGAAGTGACTTTTGATAAAGTGGTGAAGACCAGGAGCGATGGTGTCTTGATTGAGTAGGCTTGCGGTAACTCAGATTGTGAGCAAGGCCATAATGGTCATTGACAAAAGAGATACACAATAGAAGTATGACCTGGATCATGCATCGAAAGGAATCCACGAGCTCATACAAAGTCCCCCCTTGTCACATCTATACACACAGGCACAAAGACCTCTTGGCTACTACGCGACTCGCGCCGTGCCATTGACGTGATGCCCGCAACCTTGACTGAGTATGCATATGTAGTCCTTGCGCGGAACGTCAATCTTGCAAGCCAACAACTCACAGCTTTTCACGCATCCTAGGCGTTTTCTTTACTCTAGCGTTTCTTTAAATTCACAGCAACACGGCCTCAATGTTCGTAGTCACATTCCCCCGCGTAGCCCTACTATAGGGACACACTTCCTTCGCCTTCTCTATCACCTTATCGAAATCCTCCTTACTCAGCCCCCTCACACTGACCTTCATATCCACTCTGATCCCCATGTCCAGCGCCTTCATATCTCCCACCAGATGCACCGTCGTCTCCACAACACTGTCCTCGACTTTGCCCGGCATCTTGATCCCCATGCTCGCCGCCGACGCATTCATCGCGCTCTGGAAACACGCGCCGTAGCCCGCGGCGAACAATTCCTCCGGATTCGTCTTCCCCTTGTCACCTGTTCCGCCGAGAGCTTTGGCCATTGTCAGGTCGACCTTCAAGTCGTCGCCGTCGACGTGGCCCGTGCGGGCGCCGCGGACCGTGGCATGGGCTGAGTAGAGCACGGGTGCTGTGTCCGTGTTCAAGAGCCGGCGAGGGACGGGGCGGAATAGTCCTGGGCCAGCTCGAGCGGCCTGGTTCGCAAGCGGTCGGAGAAGGCGGACGGAGGACATGGCGACTGCGGCTGCGGCTGCTGGCTTTGTTACTGCTCAAATGGCGAGGTAGGCGGCACACGAGGTTGTGAACGGCGCTCTGCCAAGTCAGTGGTATTTCAATGGCACTTGTTTCGGGGCCTGGACTATAATGTCAACGCGTCACTAGCAAGCTGCGCTATATGTAAACATTGTGGCTACAAAAGTTACCTATTTCGATTCGAGGTGACGACATTCCGGAAGCCGCTCGAAGCTTAATGAACGGAGCGCCAAAGTGGTGGCGCATGCAAACACCATGATCTGCCATAGCTTGTGCCCAGTGGGCGTTCTCATGTTGAGTGAGGACTACAGCTTCGATATTGCCTTGCTGCTAAGCAAAGACACGAAGATGATGAGATTGAAAAGCTGGCGGCTATGTTCGCACCCCTGCGGGTATCACGCCAGACCGCAGACGGCAGCGCAAGCGACTCCCAAAGGCAGGTATTGCGACAGAACTTGACAATCGCTTCTGCAAATGGTGTGCAGGGATGCAAGTGCTCACTCCATCAAGCAGTAATGGTCAACATCTGTTCGGACTGTAGACCAAGCGTACAAAACTAGATCACAGGTAAGATATAGCTCAGAAAGCGTAGGAAGAGCATTCGTCAATGATCGTGCGTAAAACATAACTCCATCGTCTGCACCGTCATACTCCTTCGCACACATTTCCCAACTTCATCATCCGCAAGAAAATACGACGCCAGTCAGGGCACCTCGGTATATCGGACAGCGGAACAAGACACACCACTTCTCAACGAAAACCGCAACAATGTCTACCTCCAGCCCCAAGCCAAACCCCTCCGACTCCTCCCTAACACCCGACCAAGTCATCCACCTGCTCGACCTCAAACCCCACCCGGAAGGCGGCTACTACCGCCAAACCTTCACCGACCCCTCCAGCGTGATCCCATCCTCGCCCTCCCCCGCCGACGGCCCCCGCGCCGCTAGCACCCTGATCTACTTCCTCCTCACCTCCGCCACCTTCTCGCGCCTGCACCGCCTCGACGCCGCCGAAGCCTGGCACTTTTATGCCGGCCAGGCGCTCAACGTCGTCGCGCTGCACGAGCACGGGCCCGTCGTGACGCGGCTGGGGATGGATTTGGTGCGCGGCGAGCGGCCGCAGTGCGTGGTGCCTGCGGACACGTGGTTTGGGAGTAAGCCGGCCGAGGGGAGCGAGTGGGCGCTTGTGGGGTGTAGTGTTGCGCCCGGGTTTGAGTTTGAGCGGTTCGAGTTGGGCGAGCGGGAGAAGTTGTTAAGCGAGTTTCCGCGGTGTAAGGGGTGGATTGAGGCGTTGACGCCGGATTGAGTGGTGAGGGAGAAGGGAGGGCAGATGGTGCGAGCGGGAGTGGATTTGGGACTATGGTCGATAGTGCCTGCTGGTAAGCTAGTAGCTGGATGAGAGTCTACGACTGGATCGGTGTTGCAGCGGGAGGCGCGTGCGAGCAGCAGACACTTTTCAGATCGTTGCGATTTCTGATTGGGAAACACACTGACCGCCATGACTAAGCTTGTTGTCGCCTGGACTGTCTACCTTCCCAGTCTCATTCTAACAACGACGACCTGCATTCCGCGTCATATCTTGAAGAGACAAGTCGCAAGCCCACATGGCCAAAATGCACAACATCCTCGTGTCGTTTGAATACGTCGTCGACACTAGCTTCTCTGCACACTCCCATTCAATCCATTTTCTACAACCAATCCCGCACAACTACTCTATCACCCTCCGCATCGTAGCCCGCAAAGTCCGATTCACGTCCTCCAGCCTCTTCACCTCCTTCTCACGCTCACTGGCAATCCGCATCAACTCCTGTTCCATCGCGCTCATCAGGCCTGCATCGGCTCCGTCCACAAGTCCCGGATTCTGGATTTGGAACCCCGCCTGGCTGCGGCCCGCATTCATGTCTAGAACCATGTTCAGACCGAGCCGCTTGCCAGAGAACAATATCAGGAGATCGTGGGCTGCGGCGAGAATCGTGGCAAAGCTGTTATGCGTATACGTGTATGTCGGCAGAGATGAGCTGGCGGTGCTGTCGCTTGAGCGTGTCGTCTTGGAGTTGCTCTCGCTGGAACTGGCCCGTTTTGTGACCTTGTTGCTGTTCTTGCGGCCATTTTTATGATAGTCTGTCTCTGCGTTCAGGCGCTGACAGGCGGCTTGCAGTATGGTCGGTGGGATGAGTGTTTTGATTTTGGCGATGAATTCGCGGAGTTTGTGGTCAAGAGGCACATGTGTCGATGCCGTCGTGGTCTCTGTGCTGGATGGTCCACGGTGTGGAAGCTGTGGTGCGGCGCCAGCGGGACACACAGTGTGATCCTTGCCTTTTTGGCCTTGTATAGTTGAATTTGCATAATCCTCCGCGTTTCGATGGCTGTGACCTGTCACCTTGATCTTCTTTGACTTCCTTGCAGACCCGTTGAATTCAGCAAGCTCCTGCTGCATTCCCTCCCCTCCTTCCCGCTTCCTCTTCTTGTCCTGCTTTTTTCTAGGGCTGTGTTTGGCGTCACAGTTCTCTCGGCCTTTGCGAAGACTGCTGTGGCTGGTTCCTCTGTGCTTAGACTTTTTGCTGCTCTGGGGCGTTCCTACAGCTTCAGCTTCAACTTCTGCGATACTGTTTCGTTTTCGTTTCTTTGATTTCCTCACACCACCCTTCCCAGCATCTTCGTCTGCGTCAGAATCCTGCTTTTGACTGGCACGCTTTCCCTTCTCGGCTTCCCTTCGCCTATCTCGCCTATTTCTCTTGCCCAACTTATCGTCTTTGAAGTGTGAACGGCTGACAGAACCTGGCGAACGGGTTGGCTCGTCTCTAGAAGGGGCGTTAATCCTGGAACTCGATACATGATGGCTACCATCATCGTCTCCGTTGTCGCCGGTGTCAGCGTTCCCAAGGTTGGCTTGTATGAGTTTATCCCCGAGACGTTTACGCTCGTGAAGACGCTCGGCTTGTCGACGTGCTTCAGCGAGAACAGGATCTGGACGAATTGCTTTCGTCTTCGCTTTGCCCGTGTTCGATTTCTTCATCCCGGATTTGGTCTTCTCTGATTCTACCCGAGGCTCTGCACTGCTCTCTTCTTTAAATATCGAGCTAGAGAATGTTCGAATGTCTGGCTTGGCGGCAGTTCTGGTTACATTCGAGCCTTGGTCTTGCGATCCATTACCATCACCACGTCGTATGGAAAGGGGCATTGAGCTGGGTGTGGTTGGTAGGGGAAGATTTACCGCATCAGACGGGACAGATGGAATTTTTGAACTTTTCTTGCCGACTGGCGACGGTGATCCGGGTTTGTCTCTACGTTCGACTCTTTTCAGCCGCATTGACTTATCTTTCTTCTTCTCCTTTGACTTTTTACAGTTGGTTTCCGCCGTCTGCAAAGGACTTCTTGGAGGCTGAGGCGTGCCTGTTGCTGATTGCTTTGCAGGGGATCTCGCGTTGAACACATTATATTTGATACTCGGTTCGAGCCCTTGCTGCTTCTTTGTGTCCTTTGCTGACCGGATGGCCTTCTTGAGTGTGTGTTTAGAGGAGGATCCTACCTGCTTTGAATTCTTGGCAGGTGAAGAAGATTCGTTGGCAACAGCGACGTCTTCCTCGGTATTGCCATCTTCTCTATCTTCGTCCTCGCTCGCAGAAGCTGTCGAGGAGTCATCTTCGCCGTTGTCGCTGTCATCCTTCATGGCCTTGGCTGTCTTTTCCCTTCCCTTGTCAAGAGAGGGGCTTGACTCATCCGCACCACCAAAGTCCGATCGACGAGATTTCTGCTTTGAGGGGCTACAGCCATCGAATTGCTCCTCTTCGCTAGATTCTTCTTCGGAGATTTCCTTAGCCCCCTTGGGCGCGGGTGGAGAATTTGATGAAGGTCGTACTTTCAAGGCAGGCCGATGCGGTAATTGTTCTGGAACAACCCTTCGTGAAGCGTTAAACTGGCTTCTTAGATACTTCTTGCGTCTTGACCTCGACATTGTAGATTGCGCTGGCGCTTGATTGTATAGCCAGGATAATGAGCAGCACGGCAATTAGTATACTGCTAGACTCACAAGGATTCCTTCCACAAGGGTGATGATCCCTTGCGTTGAATGGTAGGCCAAGTTGTCGAAGATGGATAATGGTAATGATCTAGTAAGAGGTTATCTTCGCAATGCGGTAGCTGCAGTGTACGTGGGTAAGTGATAGTAGAGAGTGGTTGGTATGGTTCCCTATATCAATCTTCTGGCAGACGTCGGGGCGACTGTGCAGCGAAGACCTTCTGATTCGACCTTGTATGACGGTAGGTTGAAGGGCACAAAGAACAGGCAGTTGGAAGGAAAAACGAGAATGCTAGACCATTTTTACAGGTGCTCGAGTATCGCAGCAAAACGTGCATGGGAAAGTGAAGGTTCCTGTATAGCAGGTAATTAGCAGGTAATTAGCAGCCATTCACTATCCCTAGGATTTTCATACCTAATCGCCGTCGGCGACCACTCAACGTGCAGCTACAACTCACCAGAAGCTACGGCTCGCCAGCAAAAAGAAGGCAAAGGGTAAAACATGGCTGAATCAGCTCTTCATAATTGTGTCGTCCTGTATGGTAGTCCATGTGCTCAATCGAGCTCCTTTGCAGCCGTCGAGCTGATTTCTCGTCAATCCAAGCCGAATGACTTCTAGCCAGGAGTGAGGGCATCGCTGTTCGTGGATTAACTGAACATCAACTGTAGCTTTGGAACATCATGTATGCGATCTCGTGCTCTGCCACGCTGTGCCAAATTCAAAACAACGCTATCCGATGCCAGTATCAGCCGTAATTGTTGCAAAGTTGTGCAATTCCAAATCAAAACACTGCAAAGTCATGTCAAGTTCTCTCCATCCTCTCGACCTTGGCCCAGTCTCTCCATATTCGATCCTTCATCTCCTGTAGTCTCTTGTGCATACTCCAGACGAGGTCGACATCCTCGTCTTTCCGGTCCGAAGTTCTCTGTTTGTTGATCTTCTCGTGCAGGTCTTTGTACTTGGTGTAGTATTTGTGGAATCTCTTAGCCTCCTCGACGATTTGCTCCTGGGTGACAGGCTTTTCTGAGACTGAAGAGGCATCAGACTCAGGACTTTCTCGTTTCGACGGCGGATGCCGGCCCAGCTCGTTGTTGAGTGCCTCAGGGAGACTGTTGAAACGGTTGGTATCATTCCTGCTCTTCACTTGCTGCTTCTTCGCAGGTGGTGCATCCTTGTGGGGTTCTGCTTTCCGTTTAGTACCATTCACCAATTTGTTCTGATCCTCTTCCTCCCCCACAGATGGGTACGTCCTCTTCTTGCCTTGCGACGAATCAGATGTCGCAGGAGATGAGGATGGTGCAGAAGACAGAGTCGTGCCTTTGCTGCTATTGCTCGAAACGTCAACTTCTCTTGAATTTGTGGGAGGGGACGAGCCTAGAGGCGATGGTTTAGTCGGTGAACTGCCGTTTCGAGGTCGTGAAGGATTGCGAGACTGGCGGAGGGTAGAAGGCTTTGCACTTTCACCCGTACTTGCGGCGTCTTTGCCACCACGAGTCCGAACCATAGCTGAGGCGGGTGTGATCCGGCCACGATCTTCACTATTGGAGCCAGACGATCCTGAAAGCTGGGGCTTGTTGAGCGAGAGTTTTGTGGTTGCGGCAGAAGACTCTTGTGGACGTGTGATCTTTTGTTGTCTTGTTTCATTGCGGCTCGTGGCAACTTTCGAACTGACGGACAGGCCTGCATCGGCTTCGTCGTCGGAATCTTGAACTTTCTCGGATGACTTGTACTTTGCATTCGTATTTGGCTTGGCTGGAGATACCTTATTGCGGTCTTCTGTTCTCGCAGCTTCAGCAGGCTTTGCCTTGTCTTTTCCGAGATTTCTCATTGATTTCACAATCTTGTCAGCGGTGGGTTTTGGCTTGTCAGTTGCTTTCGGAATGGTCGCTTTGCCCTGATTTTTCGACTGATCAGAGCCGCCACTGTTAGTGCTCTTGCCTTCGGTGCTCGTGCCATCCGTCGACCTTTCTGGCAACTTCGGTGTCAGATTGCCAGTGGTTAAGGGCTTGTCGAAGTTGAGTCTCGACAAGTTGATGCCTTTACCTCGATCTTCCTTTGCCAACAGCATCTGCCACAAGTTGTCTGACTTGCCCATCCTCTGTCTGTCGAAGGCAGAAATAGCATGATCAATGGCTGACTGTCGATCATGCTGCGATTGATACGGGAATTTCCACACATCTAGCTCCTGGTATGATCTATCTCTCAGCTCTTTCTTACCACCTTTACCATCCTTAGCTACCTTCAGCAGCACTGCATCGAGGTCTGCTCTCTTTACTTTCAGTTTCGCTGCCAACTTAGCTGGCTCCTGCGGTTCGACTGCCAACAGATGCACCGTGGGTATTCTTATCGCATCAAGCTTGATGGTCTCTTCTTTTGAGGATTGTGGCAGCAGCGGTGCTGATGTAGGCCCAGATCGAGGCGAAAATCCGGCACCGAGGAACGGACTGGATGGTCGAGAGCTCAAAAAGCCTCCAGAAAGTGGCGACGGCCTGTGTTGAGGTCTGAGAAGTTTGGTGCTTGCTACACTGGACTCATTCGCCGATCTTTCGTCTTGAGATTGCTTCAGGTTGTTCTTGAGCTTTTCTAGTGCAGAATCCATGCCAGCAGTGGCCTCTTTCGCCTGTTGTACTTCGAGCGTATGGCTCAGCCTGCCGGAAAAATACAGCGATTTGCTGCCATCAGGCGGGCCAGCAAGTAGCTCTTGTGGGAACCTGTCTGTGCCAAAGTGCAGCGGGAGCCGTTTCGTAGCGTATTCGATTGCAAGCACCCTTCCGGTCTTGAGCCGGGCCTCCTTCCCGTCACGAACATGCTTTAGAAGCTCTCGAGCATCGTGGCCGGGAAGTTTCAGACGTACTATCGACAGCGAATCGTTCAGGTCTTCTTGGACACGCTTGATCGGTATCCCTGCCGGAGGAATCGTAATGGTCGACATGGTGCAGCTGGCCGCTCCGGTGGCCGAAGCGAGGAATAGGGACGGCTATCGACTTGTTGCATTCCCAGAGCGTTTCAGAGGAATAAACGCATGCTGTTCGTGATCAAACGTCGTCGTCGAACAGTGACGTCTAGTCTCGGTTGGAGCTGACAGATGCAGGATGTTTCTTTGTCACGGCATGGATCCAGGTGACATGATATGTGGAGGATGGCCTTAGAATGAGGTGAACACCACAGCAAGGCAATATTCAGGCATACAGCTCGCAGTACGTTGGCATAGACACAACGAAGCGGCAAGTAGAGAGAGGGAGCACTCTACGAATCGAAGGTAGGGCAGGGCGAGGCATCGTCTGACAAGTGGGACAGACTATTGCACACGAGAAGACCCGCCAGACCCAAGTCCGTGTTGGCTGCTGGCACAAATCATGGGTGGCTCGTGGGCTCCTTGCCCGAATGGCGTCTTAAGAAGCCCTAGCCTTAGCCCAGCCGGCGAAGTCGAGTGCCACTCGTTCCTACCCGAAAAAAGCAGGGATCTAGGCCTTGTCACCACTTTAAGGGCAAAGATTGGCCTCAGCTTCTGCCCTGCACGGTCTAGCCTTTCAACAGTGTTTCATCGCTGCGTACAAAGAGTATGGACTTTCAGCTCAGGCCGCCATAAAAGTGGATTGTCGATGAAGCAGAGACATCAACGAAGTTAGGAGAACGACAGTAGGCAACGAAGTGTTCCTGTGAAGGGCGTCTGTGACGTTAGAGCTGAGTTGAGCAAAGAATTGGTCATTCGGCAGAGTCGCCGGGAAGTCAAGCGAGAGCCAGACTCAGTACGGAGGTAGTGACAGAAAGCAGACCTGCCTTGGGCCCTTCGCTTCATTCGGGTCCTTGCTTTGTTCCCGTTGAGCTAACGTGATCCACTTCCCAGCATGGAAGAGGGGACGACGGACATGCAGAGGTAAGAAGATGCCAACGAACTGGTCTCCAACTCTGGCACACTCTCGACCTCCTCCGATGCAGCAGCAGTCGTCCACAGAAGGGAGTTGGTAGACGCGTCGTTCTGGGCTCACCAAGAGGACATCTTTGTGCGGATGCTTCACGACTCAGATGACAGGTCAAAACGATGTATTGCTATTCACCTTCATGAGCTAAGCTGGTCCACATCGAAATAGCTAGCGGCAATGGCGACGAGAATTGCATTCCTGGCGGTGATGAGATCATTTCACGCCATCTTAGAACGAACGAGTCGAGTTTTCTTTATAGTGCGCAAATAGCCTGGATCGGATTGAGGAGAGATCCAGTGCTCTTGTCCTGACCACACTTCAAAAAGCCGAAGACATGTAGTACCTCAATCCAGACCGTTGCCGACACCCTCACACGGGAAAGAAACGGCTTTGTGCCATGCACAAGTCGAGTTCGTGTTCCCTTCTCGTGGCGCGGGGGAACGCTCTCCGGTCACTTCGCCTCCCCGGAAATGGCCCGTTGTTCAAAGGTCGCGTCGGGTTTTGTACGCTGACAGGCGGCCGAGCCTACATCTGGTGGCGAGCTAGGTTTCGGGGGGCCTAGCTTGAGTTTGGTTGCGAAAGATAGAGCCGCCTGGAAGTCTTATCCAGGCCCTAACTCGGCCTAAGGTTAATCTAGGTTAGTGCCAATCGCAGTTACCGTGGCTGCAGTGACGCGATTCTCTGGGGGGATTTTGTGTTCAGGCCTTCTCACTCCACCACGCCGCCTAAACTTTAGCTTTTTCATTATTGCATGCCGCGCTGGTGCTTGCGATATCTCAGATGCACCTAATTATGTAACACCACACGATCGCATAAACAACCTGTACGCGACGTAAGACGATAAGACCCGACTCAGATGGACCCAGTGGCAGTGATGAGGAGGACATGACCTTGACTCAGCGACGACGTGATACCCGACATGTCTATTGACATTTGTACGTGAACAATGCCATGCTACACATCCACCACAGCCTCTCCTCTAACTGCCTTTCTATTGTACGCTAACACAACACCATAGACGAACTCCTCGACTCGTGCGCCGAGACTGGCAACATAGACTACGAAGAATGGCCCGCGATCCTCCCACCTCTTCTCGAACGCCTCGCCAACATTGCCCACAATGACTTTCCGACACCCAGACCTTATCCGATCGTAAATCCCGTGCTCCCTTCACAAAGACCACCTGATCCAGACAATTTCATCGACAACCCACCGACCCTCCCTTCAAACACCCCCAGTACCCCGCGTACCCTCCCACCAGTTCCGCCCTTCCCAGGAAGCTCCGCCTCCCGTGTCGAAGATTCGCAAACAGAAACCGTGGAAAAAGGCGAAGACCAAGATCCGCAGAAAAACAAACTCCCGCTCGAAGTGATACAGCTCCTTGAGCAGTCGCTGAAGACCCTCCGCACATCCTTCGCCTCCAAACCACCCCACACGGTCCAGCGCCTGGCCGAACTGGTACTCTACCCCAGGAAACATTACCGTACACTTCCTGCCTGGCTGCGCGCGCTGGACCGCGTCGTTAGTGTCACCAGCGGTGCGGATATTTTCCCTCTGTCTGACGTCCCGCCGAACATCGGTGTGACGAATGGACTGATCAACGGCACGGAAATAGGTGGGATATTATTCGCAAACTCGGTCTCGAGCAATGAGACGAGGAATGGCTACGACAAAGACAGTCTAGGCAGCGATGAGTCACTTGGAGGCGCACTACTGACTCCGATCCCATGGCTGAAGGACACCGACCTGAGCGGAAGCAGTGGATCTGAGACCGTGGACAGCAGCAGTAAAGTCGAGAGCTGGCAGGACGCTACTGAGTCACCGGATGATGACATGCTCCCTTTACCTGAAGAAAGCGAACACGAAAACACCGTTATGCGGTCCACAGCTGCGCATGCAGAGGCCATCGCGGCCGTGGCCCAGGAGCACCTTGGCGAAGGTCTTCAACCGGAGCGCGCCCAGGGAGCCGTCACGCAGGGCGAATTGATACGCATGGAGCAGGAGGCTGGCGTGGTGCCAGTGCCGCATGAGGATGTGCATCGGATCGGCGATGAGGGGATCGACATAGACTTGGAAGATGAAGGCGACAATATGCCGCACGCGAGAGGCCCGGATGTGGTTGGGATGGTGGATATGGGCAAGGTTGAGGGGCGGGAGAGGGAGTTGAGGATTAGTAGTCCGCCAGAGGAGACGGTAGGGCTGGCGGATGTAGATGTCAATGATGGACAGGAGGTGCTGATTGGTGGAGTGGACAAGAACAAGGCGGAAAGCAACGGGAGTAACGGGAGTGTGGGCTCGGGCGATGACTTTGTGAATGTTGAAAAGGACGACGCTGTCGACAGAAAGAGTGACGATGGGGATATTGTCTTGGTTGACGCTGATGGGGCGACGGAGGACGTATCCGGCACGGAGAAGAAGGCGGACGAGAGTGGTGTGAATATTGGGGGCAGATAGTGCTGATTCCACGGCTCGGTAGTGACAGGCTTCTTGCAGTGCTGAGCTGGTCCTATCTATGAATGCTCCGTCGATGGCGGTGTGGGTATAAGCGGTTGAATCCACCCGTGAGGCAGCGTGAACGAGCTGGAAGGTGACTGCATTAAGCATGTGGTGGGCATCAATCTCGCCATGTCATGCGAGGCTTTGAAGCGAACGAATAGAAAACAGCGCTATCGAAGTACTCGCAATATATACAGAGCATGAAAGGCAAATCAATTGCTCTTAACGCCTGCAAGGGTATTATCCAAAGCAAAGATCCTGGCATTCTCCATCACCTTCCATGCGGTGCTGCGCTGTTTGCCTCAGCCATCGTCGGGAACCTGACACGACCCTGCTGGTGCGGTGGACTGCACAGCGCATCGCAGGGCCCAGGTCATACATATTTAGCAAACACCTCTTTTCATCTTCGCCTCAAGCGCACACTTGTCGTCTTCTTCTCGACCATACTTCACCACTTCGACTTGACTCGTGGAAATCCTATTGGGCGAAACCAGCTGGTCACTGCCTTGCATCGTCTGGGTGAAATGTTCGAATGGCAAGCTCAACTGATCCCTTAGTAAGAAGGCTGCGCAATCCGAATACGGCGATTCGATTCAAGGTCCCCAAAGTTGGTCTGTTGAGCTCTTTAGATATGCGAGGATCATATGTCCTGAGTTGCTCGTGGTCTGCTGAAATCATAATCTTCATACTCTTGATCTCATTCCATTCCGTTGGACTGTCCTTGTGGCATACCTGCGACCACCCCACCCTGAGGAGCAGCCGCATTGCCGCCACTTATGTTGCCGCCCGAGCCGCCACTGTTGACCGTGGCATTTCCCGTTGTGCCCGATAAACCGCCACTGATGGATCCGTTCCTTTTCTTCTCCTTCTTGGCCCACCTCAACCCACACGCATTACAGAGCGTCTTTGGACCGTTAGGTCCTTTGCGCCACTCCGGCGAATCTAGGGTACCGCAGTCTGTACAGACGTACTCATCTGCGGACTTGACCTTCTTGGGTTTCTTGTCAAGGTAGTTACCTCCTAATCTGGGGTCCGTCTTGTCGGCAGGAATATCGATACCTGCGTCTCCTCGGATAAGAGCAGGCGATCTCTCGCCTGTGCTGATGCCCTGTGCGCGTTCGCCCTCTCGGTAGTGTAGACCAGTCAGCATCTCGATACCGTCCACGTGACTCGAACCTTCGTATCGGGCCATTTTATCTGTAATGCTGTCGGGCCTGGCAAAAGCGCTGGCTTCCTCTAAAGCCTCTCTCGTGAGTGCGATATTGCTGATTGTTGGCTTGGCGGGTGGTGGCATAGTCCCCATCTCGCCACTGAGCCGTTCCGATGTCATGCTGGGTGATTCACCTTCCGTAAAGGTGGCGGTGTTGTCTACTGTCGCGGAAGGAGTTAGCGAGCCGTTACCCCCGGCCTTCTTGTGGTAGTTGCGGGATTGTGCTTCTGCATCCTGTTCTTCTTCGCGACGCAGAGCATGAATGCGGGCTTGCAGACGTTCGTTCTCAAGTTTGTGCTCGAGAAAGGAATCTAATAACGTTGAATTCTTGGTTGGGTAGGGACGAACCATCATAAAGAAACCGGCACAAAAACCAGCGTTGTTGCGTGGGCCGCCGGAGAGTTCCAGATGTGATACATCGTTCGTGAGGTGGGGGTGGCCATGACCTTCGAAAATCGTGTACTTGCCCTCTCGGCAGCGGAAGCGGTAGAACATGCGAAGAGTGTGGCCCGTTGCGATGCTTTCATTGAACTCGCGGAGGAAGAGCGAGCTATCGTCTGTGTGGATGTAGTCGTGGATGAATTGGCCATTCAGGTCGGATGCTTCGTAGCCGGTCAAGGACTTCACGGATGGACTCAGGTAAAGAAATCGAGCGTCTGGCGTCAGGATGTAGATGAGGTCTTTGAGTTCTTCGATGACACGTTGGGACCAGTTGCGTCGCTTGGTGAATTCGGTCAATGTGTTGCCCATCCCACTCTGGGCGCCAAATCCGGTTGGCAATGGTCCAGCGCCTATGCCAGACATTTGCATATTGTCGGTGCTTTGAAGCTGGTGCTCGCTTTCTGCGACTGAGCCGCTCATCGGTTCGATGCTGTTGAATGGCACGGTTGGCAGATCACCCATATCCATTTGGATATCGTCGTTAAACCCTTTCGTGTCGACCTGGGCAGGGTTTATCATGGTCGCGTTAAGCATGTCAGTGTTGAAATTTGACAGGTCCATCATGAGACAGTCTGCATTAAAAGGGTCCATTATTGTAGGTCGGCTAGCACCAGCCACTGTGATTCCCACCTTTCGGAAATGTTGTGCAGATTGCGGTCGTAAGCTCTGTGGCAGGGAGCGAGCACCCTTACGGGGGCGTGCAGTGGTAGTGTGTACTGTCAGACCATGCGTAAGCCACTGAGGTCTGGGCGTAGTGTGGCAGAAGTCCACTGGCACATTAAACTTCGACCCGAGCCAGAGGTATTGGAACGGGAGCCGGAAATGGCGGCCTGCTTGTCGTGAACGCTGCAACAATTCAGTTCAATCGACCGATGCTCGACGGGTGGATGTTTCTTTGTCGTATTTGTGCTGGGGACTAAGCAGAGTTGGCCAAGTCAATCGGAGATCTCGAAGCTGAAATAGCCAGTCCCTGTCGGCATTGTCCGGTAGCTCATGTCACTCTGTACGGGTCCAAAAAAGAAGTTAGAGCGCACGTGATGACGCGTCTCACAGATTGCCCACTTACACCACCGCGATTGCTGCCTATGGAAGTCGGGTCTTTGCCTTCACGGGCCAATACACTATCAGCCTCCATCAGAAGTTGTGCTTGCGGTACTGCACAGTTGTTGTGAGGAGGACATTCCTCATTGAGGGGTGCGGACAAAGTGTTTGCTGATTTGATTCCTTCGGAATTTGCCTCAGCGCCGCTCCTTTAACCTTTTCTGCATGAACGAAACCGACCTCATTTGGAAGACACCCAAATCCTGCTTCGCAGGTCATTCATCGTTATGTCTTCTATCGACAAAATGATGATCCTGGGTGTGCGAGCCTTTCCTACGGATCATGGAGAGACTATAAGGTTCGATAAGCCTCTGACTCTCGTCGCTGGGGTTAACGGATCGGGTAAGACGACCATCATTGAATGTCTGAAGTTTGTGACCACAGGTGGCTTGCCTCCAACTGCAGGTACTAAAGGAGCATGGATTCATGACCCCGGATTACAAGGTGAGAGGGAGGTAATGGCACAGGTCAAGCTTTTGTTCCATGCGGCCAACGGTACCCGTCTCGTTGTCACGCGAAGCATGCAGCTTTCGGTCAAGAAAGCTATTCGCTCACAAAAGACTGCCGAATGTTCGCTCCTGCTAGAACGTCATGGACAGAAGACTACCCTTTCCACTCGAGTTGCAGAACTCGATCAGCAAGTGCCGCTCTACCTTGGCGTGTCACAGTCTTTGCTCGAAAATGTCATATTCTGTCACCAAGAAGACAGTCAGTGGCCTCTTGCTGAATCCTCTACGTTGAAGAAGAAGTTCGATGAGATATTCGAAGCGGGCAAGTACACCAAAGCGGTCAAAGAGTTGCTCGATATCCGAAAGAAGCATCGAAGCGACCTCGGCCGCCAAGAGGAATTAGCGAAGTCTGCGAAGAAGGACAGAGATCGGTCGAGGAAAGTGCAAAAGCAACTGGAACGACTTCACAGCGAAATCGAGGACTTGCGGACAAAAGCGGATGCCATCGAAGCAAGCATGGATAGAGCACAGCAAGAAGCAAATCAGGCCTGGAAGGACGGTGAGGAATTCAGTCAAATCCTGGCCAAGCTAGAGAACTTCAAACTTGATGCAAATCGGACAGAGCAAATACTCAATGACTTAAAGACACATTTGAAAGAGACTTCAGAAAGTGACGAATGGATCGAAAAGACACTATCAGAATTCGACAGCACTCTGGCACGCTATGAAGAGGACAAACGTGTCAAGAAGGACCAATGGCTTCGGTATGAAGAAGATTTAAACGAGCTGAAGGTGCGATTAGACGCCAAACTTACAGAACGCGGCAAGTACGAGCAGGAAAAAAGAGCATACGAACAACAGCTTGAGCGAAGAAGACGCCAAGTCAGGGAGAGTGCCTCGAAGCACTTGATACGTGGGTTTGATGACCTGGACGGCGATGCGAAAGTCGAAGAATTTCTGTTCAGAATTAAGAAGTTGTCTAAAGAGCGTACTAGCAAGTTGGACAGGACCCGGCTTGATACTGACGCTCAAAAGCGCGAAAGCCAGACCCAGATCAACAAATTGACAGAGCGCCAAGCGGCGCTCAAAGACAACAAGGTGAACATCAGCCAGCAGATGGCGGTCAATAATCGAGATGCCGGCCAAAAGCAGAATGAAGCCAATGCCATTACTGCCCACGAAGGTAGCAAAGCTGAGATTGAATCGCGCATCGAAGAGCTCGACGCACGCCTTATCAATGTTAGAGAAGCCTCACAAAAAGGAGACTTTGCCGCCAACATTAAGCAGGCTAACATAGAGTTGAACTCACTGGAAGGACAAAGGGATGATCTCAACAATGAGCTCATCCAAGGAACGACAAGAGCTGGCGAAGTCGCTCAGCTGTCTGTGGTCAAACAGGAATTGAAGGAGAAGGAGCGTGGTTTGAAGACACTTTTGCAAGCACATGGTGATAGAATAAGCCAAATCATCACTGCGGACTGGAGCCCGAGTAATCTGGAGAGTCAATACAGAGGTGTATCATCTGATGCCGCTAAAGATAGGATCTCCGTTGAAAGAGAACGAGACGCAATCATCCATGAGTCAGAACAAGTTCAATTCAAGCTAAAGTCGATTCGCGAAGACCTCGATACTCGGAAGCGGCAAGCCCAGCAGTATGAAGACACAGTCCGCGAAGCGATCGATGGTGAGATTTCGGAGTACGAGGATGCCTTAAAACAAGCTGAGTATCAGCTTGAGACTGCACGTGATAACGCGAAGAGTGTGGGTGGACTTGCAGGCTATTTTGAAAGACTTCTCGAGACTGCCAACTCCAAGCATGCATGTCGGTTATGTGAGCGTCCTTTCAAAGGCCCACAAGACCCGCTCCTCGTCAGGTTTCAGAAGAAGCTTCAAGATCTGGTGAGCAAGGCAAGCGCCCAGGAAGCCGAAACTGGTCTGGACGAGGCGACAGAAGATCACAAACGTGTTGCTGACGCAGGTGGCAGCTACGAGAATTGGAAGCGACTGACCAACAACGAGATCCCCTCACTCGAGCAACAAATTGCGAAGCTCATAAAAGACCAGGAGAAGATGCTTGGCCAGATTGAGCGACATGACCAAAAGGTCCAAGATAGGCAAGCTGCGCAGAAAGAAACTGACAGTATAGCGACCAATGTGGCATCCATAGTGAAGGCCGAGCAGGACATCAAAGCTCTCACCGTCAGGATGGAGGAACTAACTGCCAAGCAGTCCCAACATGGGGCTACGAGGACCCCGGAAGACATCGGAGAGGATATAAGCACCGTCAACGACAAAATTCAAGACATCAAGAAAACCATCTCGCGATTGTCGACCGATCAAGACACTGTTCGGTCAGAGATATATGCAATGGAACTAGAGCTTCGGGAGCAGAAGAACGAGTTAGGCGCTGTCACCAGAAAGCTCGACCAGAAGCTCTCCCTATTGACTCGCGTAGAAGAGTACAAAATGCAGAACCAGAAACAAAAAGAAGCGCTTGCCAAAATAGATCAAGAGCTTGAGAATATTATTCCTCAGATCGATACTGCAAATGCGAGGTACGACGATGTTGTCCAGCGCTCAGACGCTCAGATTCGAGACTTGATGCGCGAAGCGGCAGCCTTAGCGGAGACTGTGAATGCCCTAGATCTGATCAATGAGAATATTCGAGCCTACGAAGACGAGGGAAGCGAGAAAAAGCTCTCTGCCGCCGTCCGGGACTTGGACCGTATTCGGCAAGAGATTGCACAACTTGAGGCCGCCAAGACACAGCTGACCAAAGAGATCACAAAGGTCGACGATCATCTACGAGACAGTGAGAACACACGACGGCACTATTCCGATAATCTACGATATCGACAAGAGTCGCGACAATTAAAGTGGCTGCGGGGAGAGATAGAGGATCTAGAGGCCAAGAATGCGGATCATGATAGGGATAGGCTGATGGCAGAATCGCAGCGGAAGACGAAAGAATATCACAGATTGTCTGCTGAGCACCAAGGCATTTCTGGACAAGCAAAGTCGAAAGATGACCAGCTTCAAGAATTGCTTGACGAGTACAACACGGATCTTAAAGATGCTGCCAGAAGATACAAGGAGGCTCACATCAAAGTAGAGTCCACGAAAGCTGCCATCGAAGACATTGGAAAGTATAGCACTGCGCTTGACCAAGCTGTGACCAAATACCACGCCTTGAAAATGGAACAAGTAAACAACATCATCGATGAGTTGTGGAGGGCTACCTATCAGGGTTCCGACGTGGATACCATCTACATCAAGTCGGATCTCGAAGTCAAATCCAACACTCGGAACCACAACTATCGTGTCGTGATGCTGAAGCGGGATGTGGAGCTTGACATGCGAGGAAGATGCAGTGCTGGGCAGAAGGTCCTTGCTAGCATTATCATACGCCTGGCACTCGCCGAGTGCTTCGCCAAAGACTGTGGTGTCATTGCGCTTGATGAGCCGACCACAAATTTGGATGAGAAGAACATTGAAGCGTTGGCACTTTCGCTGCATCAGATCATTAATTCGCGCAAAGCCCAGGAGAACTTCCAACTGATAATCATCACCCACGACGAGAATTTTCTGAAGCAGATGAGATGCGATGAATTCACCGAGGACTACTGGACTGTTTCGCGCGATCACAAAGACGATTCGATCATAGAGAAGCAAAACATCGGAAGAGTAATGGGAAGGTAATTTGTTAGAAATTTGTCGACCGAACAGCATAGAAGCTACATATCGTAGCATCTGATAATCGGTGCAGTTCAGTGTGCTGTGGAGACAGCAGACCTGATTTCATTCAACTCCATGATCAGCATTGTGGGCGAGGGATGGACATGAATGTATTGTAATAATTGAAGGTATGGCATAGCGGCGGCGCATGGGAGACGCGTGGGTATCCTGATCAGGATGATTTATTTGCTAGAATTATATGGTTAAAAACAAAGAGAAAAGCCTAACTGTGGCACAGTCCACAAAAAGAGATCAAGCAGCAACTAGAAACGACGGCGAGCATAGTGACCCCGTCGTAGAGCCTCCAAGAGCTTACCATGCTCCCGGATCAAAGCACAAACTGGGTGATTGATGCGGTCCCACAACTTGGAGCAAATAACAACAACCCGTCGCTGTCAGTCCTCTCTCACGCTTTCAGTTACTACAAGCTCTACCAATTCTACCATCGCTCTTTCATTGCTGCATGAATAACGTCACTTTTGCTCGGCATCGCTTCATTGGCAGAAACTGCTCAGGTGACTTGGAGTACTGTTGTCAAACCCACAGGTGTGACATGTACAAAGCGCTAGGGTGGCAGTAGTTATTCATCCGAAAAAAGCCACATGTGCTGATCATGCTGCTCTACTTACCGAGTATTGCCGCAGTGATCGGACAACAATGGCCCACGATCAGCGGATTAACCTGATTTTGACGTGAAGCAACCTTCGGGAAGACACAACTTGTCCCTTCTAGAAATGAGGACCTACAGCACTGGCACCCAAGTTGGCTTGGCCTGAACCCTGCCATTCAGCCGAACCTCGGGAGTTACTGCCAGCGAGCTTATTGTTCCTCCATGTAAGCTTGAAAGTATTCAAAACATTCGTACCAAACATTATGCAGACATAGAGACTTTCCAAACTTTGCAGTGCTTTTGACCTCTTGATGGTGTTTTTAAGATTTGCGAATCAGTAATCAATATGCTAGAAGTAAGTTCTCTACCTCGCAGTATTACTCGCATTCACATCCAAGAAAACATTTGGAAGTATTCTCGACAAGCCAAATGACGTCGTGGCTTGCAATTCTGACCAGGGTTTGTGGCTTGTTTATGCTGCGTCAAACATTGGCACCACGAGAACACGCCATTGCACAGGGAGCAAGCTTTGCTTGACCATTAAGCAGCTTGCACTTGCCTGTCTGGTGGAAGCTGCCGTGCCTAGTTGTTTGGGCTTGAACTTAAAGACGCCTCAAAGCGGCCAAGGGACAGCGTCCGCCGCACCAAATAATAGTTCCAGGACCAAGCATTGAGCTCCCCAATTTCGCCGCACCACAATTCCAAGACATCATGCTCGACGTGTGTGCGCTGTGGTACCTCACTCAACTGGATGTTGTGTCTTTGACGCGCAAGACACGTGGACCTTCGACCTCGTTTCATTCATCTCTTCGACCTTGTCTTACCCAACAGAACTTACTCCGCCGCATCTAAATCTCCATCTCTGTTGGAGGCAGAGCATTTCGCTAATGCCAGGGCCTTCAAGGATTCGCAGCTCCGCGCTGGAATCCCGTATTGTTCATGTCTCCTCACTTGTTGAAGCTCTTGTCGGATGTCCATGCCTTACGAATCACGTTCTCGCTAGCGTCCGTTTCCTGGATTTGGAGTAATGATGGTAACCTGTTCGGTTGCCCGACCGCTCGCATGTGCATCGATCGGCAGTATCAATGTACCTCTATGAAGCGGGTAAAGCACATCATTGCCAAAATGCAGCGGCCTTGTGATCTGAAAACAGCAGCAGTACCCTCATCAAAGTATCTCCCGAGAGCCCCATCTGTAGATCGACGTGATCTTCGTCATAATTTCCCTGGCACGAGCACAGTGAGACCCCAGAGTTGTTGTGGTTCTCCAAGCTATCAGAACCCTTTTGATTGACAGCACTTTACTTACAAAATAGCTGTCAGTTCCAAGCAGGTCGACGACTTTCAATCTACCTTGCTTGTCCTAGCTGTTGTACCTGCCTGTTCTCAGCTGTCAACCACCAACCGGCCGTTAGCTACCGGAACAGCTCACAGCTGTAAACTATCACCATGTATTTGCAAAAAGCTCTTCTCACTCTGGCTGCTGCCAGCTCAGCAATTGCTGGACCCATTCTCTTAGACAAACGACAAGGAGCAACGCGAGGTGTCAATCTAGGGGGCTGGCTTCTCCTGGAGCCATGGATCACACCTTCCATTTTCCAGGCCTACGGCGGCTCTGTCGTCGACGAATACACCCTCACACAGCAAGATCCGAACGCAGAAGCTGTGCTCCGGGCACACTGGGACAGCTGGGTAACGCTCGGTGATTTCCAGAGGATAGCAGGATCTGGCAAGGGCATCAATCTCGTGAGAATTCCGATCGGATACTGGGCGTTCCAAAAGTACGGTAACGACCCGTTCGTGCAAGGTGCTAAGGACTACCTGTACTCAGCCCTGGACTGGGCTTCTCAAACAGGCTTGCAAGTCTGGATTGATGTGCACGGGGCACCACTTTCGCAGAATGGCTTCGACAACTCCGGTCAGCGCACGAACTCCCCACAATTCACGGCTGGCGACACCATTCCTTTCTTGTCATCTGTGGCGGGCCAGCTGGCAGCAGAGTTCGGCAACAACCCAGTCGTTGTTGGCATTCAGCTTCTCAATGAGCCTCTTATGGCCAACTTGCCAGCTGGACGTGACGGCATTGAGGGTTACTACTACTCGGCATACGACGCCGTACGAGCCAGCACGGGTACTGCCGTGGTCATCTCAGATGGGTTTGCGGCCCCCTCAAGCTGGAATGGCATCCTTCCGGACACAATAGTCGATCATCACGAGTACCAGGTGTTCAACAACGACGATGTGAGGTTGTCGTACCAGGAACATGCTGACGCAGCATACTCTCGAGCCGCCGTGTGGGGACAATCGGACCGACAATTGATCTGTGGTGAATGGACTGCAGCTATGACTGACTGCGCACCTGCTCTGGTAAGCTTTTCTTTCCTCTGCACCCGTACCTACTTGCTGACTTCTTTTGACAGAATGGTTACGGCATTGGCGCTCGCTATGACGGCACCTTCTCCCGCAACGGCGAGACGTCATCTTATGTCGGCTCCTGTGCGAATAAGAATTTCATCGACCAGTGGGACGAGGACCTCAGAACTGGGACGAGGAACTATATCCAAGCTCAGATTAACGCGTATGAGTCCAACGCCAACGGTTGGATCTTCTGGAACTTCAAAACCGAAGCATCGGCCGAGTGGGACTTCTTCCGTCTCGTTGACAATGGTGTCTGGCCTTGAGCAACGTTGATCCAATCTCATACCTTGAATCAAGAGCGTGGATGATGCATACACATACCTTGACATATTTGATATTCAGAGTTGGAAAAAGGTTACAAGAGTTGAAAGTGCCGGACACAGACATACCCGATGATTTTGTTTCTGTGGACCGAGGATATATTTTTGCTTTTATGATACCCTACACGCAGTCGCTTGAGTTCTCTTCTCGAATGAGAGCAGGGTGCAGGCATGAGGTCAGTGCACACTGCACTAGATCCTTGTCAATTCAGGGCCCCTGCTCGCAGCAAAAACTTTCCCACAATATCTACTTTGATGCAGTGCATCACTACTCCGATACAACACATCGCCATCATCATCATTAACGACGACTACTCTCAAAACATTGAGCATTGAGGAGTGCGCAGGATGCCGTATGCAATCTGCTACGCTCAAGTGTCTTGACAGACCAAGGTGGACGAAGAAGAAAAAGTGTAGATATCTCGAAAGACAGAACGTAAACATTTACCAAACCTTTTGACTATTTGTCCATATCTCATCTATGCTACTCACTCATATTTTCCATGTGAGCGCATTCGAACAATTCGTACTGCTCTTTGATGCAAATGGTCTTGCGTTGAGTCTAGGTGCGGAACCCGTATTGAAGTGCCAATCTACGCCGGGTGTACACCAAGATGATAGGTCGGGGAGAATACCATGCACACCATGCAGGAGTAGTTAGCTTAGTGGCTAGCCAATGTTGCCAGAGAAGCTCGACGTTGAACGACATCCTACACCTGAGCAACGACTGCAGCATAGAACGACTTTAATCCATAGGCTCCGAGATTTGGCCAGATCTGTAAGTAGAAAGTTACGGACTCTTCCGGGGCTGTAAAACGAACGAAGTCGAGCCGGCATGGGTAACACCAAGCATGCCTATCGGAGTGCAATTTTCAGCCGAGGTCCCGTAGACCCGCAGGTAGCCGCAAATCTCGACGGCGAGCGTCCGACATTACTCGTGTGCACTGACCGTCCCTCCTTGCTGAAACTATTCTGTGGCCCTGCAAATTTGTTTCAATCGCTTCGCAATTCCACTCTCCAGCTACAGCGATGGCTTCCTTAGCACGCACAGCGCGCGCTGCCGCACGGGCGAGCTCGATATGCTCAGCATGCCGCACGACCACCAAACAGCAAATGCACAGGATCAATGCTGCAAAGTCAATACCAGCAGCGTAAGACATTCCCTACAACGAGACATTTGTGGCCGACTGACACTTTGTGCGCAGCATCCGCCCGATGTCGACAACCCCTTCAAAGCTCGCAGAACCCTACATGCCCAGCGACATCGACACCACCGCTCTCCACCCAACCCCTATAACCCACTTCTCTGAAACAGAACAGATGCTCTGCGAGAGCATCTCCAAATTTGCTAACGAGGTCATCGGTCCCAAAGTCCGCGATATGGACGAAGCAGAGAAGATGGACCCTCAAATCATAGAGCAGCTGTTCGAGCAGGGCGTGATGGGCTTCGAGATCCCTGAGGAGTACGGGGGCGCCGGGATGAACTTTACAGCGGCGATTGTGGGGATCGAGGAGTTGGCGAGGGTTGATCCGAGTGTCAGTGTGTTGGTCGATGTGCATAACACGCTCGTTGTGACTGCGATTCTGAAGTATGGTACTGAGGAGAGCAAGCGGAAGTGGTTGCCCAAGCTTGCGACCAATACGGTGGGCAGTTTCTGTTTGAGCGAGCCAGCGAGTGGGAGTGACGCGTTTGCGTTGAAGACCAAGGCTGTGAAGACGGACGACGGGTACAGGATCAGTGGGAGCAAGATGTGGATTACAAACAGCTTGGAAGCTGAATTCTTCATCGTCTTCGCGAACCTCAATCCGGACAAGGGCTACAAAGGGATCACGGCGTTTGTGGTTGACAAGTCAATGAAGGGCTTCAGCATCGCCAAGAAAGAGAAGAAGCTCGGAATCAAGGCGTCGAGTACGTGTGTGGTCAACTTTGACGACGTGGAAATCCCGAAAGACAACCTCCTCGGCAAGGAAGGAGAGGGCTACAAGTACGCCATTGGTCTTCTGAACGAGGGCCGGATTGGCATTGGCGCACAGATGACTGGTCTTGCGCTCGGAGCATGGGAGAACGCGGCCAAGTACGTGTGGAACGACAGGAGACAGTTTGGCCAGCTTGTGGGTGAGTTTCAAGGCATGCAGCATCAACTCGCACAGGCGTGGACTGAGATCCAGGCTGCGAGGGCATTGGTGTATAACGCTGCCAGGAAGAAGGAGGCGGGCGAGGACTTTGTGACTGATGCTGCTATGGCGAAGCTTTATGCGTCGCAGGTTGCGGGCAAGGTGAGTGGGCAGGCGGTCGAGTGGATGGGTGGTATGGGTTTTGTAAGGGAGGGCATTGCTGAGAAGATGTTCCGGGACTCGAAGATTGGTGCCATCTATGAAGGGACGAGTAACATTCAACTGACGACAATTGCCAAGGCGTTGCAGAAGAAGTATACACAGTAGGTGGATGCAAACTGATGCTGCGGAGCTCTATGGACTTGTCGCAATCTACACTCAAAATGCATCTATTGTATCCAGGCGTGTACTCTACACGGCTGGCACCTGTAAAATTTAAAGTCCTAGAGAACCGCGAAACCGTTGAGACCTGTCAAAAAGCTTATCGTGCGCAATGACCTGCAGACACTTTTGACTGCTTCCTTTGACATGTGCAGATAGAGAGGGCAATCTCTGGCCAAAGCCTTTGCACGCACATCTTGCTCTTCGGTTTCACCTGTTGCGAAAACTGTTGTCAAAGTTTCTTCACAGCCACTTTATGTGTGGCGCATGCGCTCGAGTACGGGGAGTTTTGGTGCCAAGAAGATTGACGCCATAACTTCTTTCGAGTTGCACAGCCACTGTCCCGCTGCGTCCTCTATCAAATCACATCACAAGTTTGACTCCCTTCAGCGCACCTGCGTGTCACAATCTTGCGGCCCATCCACTTGGCGGCGAGTCGTAAGCGCTGAACTGGCACGCAGTCGAGGTAGAGGGGAACAACGAGGGCTGGACGCTCATTCTCGAGAACGATATTTTCCATTGCATTCATTGACCTCCGCACCTTCTCCTCCTCCCGTTCATAAAACAGCTCCTTCCTGTTGTAGAGCATTGTTTTTGCCCGGTGAACTCTTCCACCAGAAACAAACTACGTCATTTAATTGTCGTTGGTTTTGCATAGGACAAAACCAAGTTTATAGACACGCCTCATTCTTGCTTTCGCGACCCTAATTCACGAGTCGTCACAGTCCGACCAAGCAGTCCACGATGTCGGCAGGCCATTCGCAGCCCCAAGTGCTATACAGCGTCAACCACATACGAGCGTTCCACGTGCAAGATGGCGACGAGCACGAGATCACAACTTCAGGCCCTCAAGAGATGCAGCTCTTGATGGTGCCAACGTCGTCACCGTTTGCAGATCTATCAAACACGAATCCATCCAGCTCAGCGCCGGAGGAGGACTTCTACCTGCACCTGCGTCTTCCTCCCGAACTCGACCAGCCCCTCCCCGCGACAACTCAGATCTACCACAAGCCACCGTCCAGCTACTTGATCCCAAGGTGGGACTTGGGCCCTGAGTCTGGTGCCTTCATCCGAATCCAGTTCCCTAGCATCGGACATGGTCCGGGCAAGGTCTCACAAGAGGAGGTCGATACATTCGAGACCATCCTGGCCCAGTGTACAGCCTTCCTGGAAAGAGCGGCGCCTCCCAAGGACTATGCTCCCTACGACCCATCCACCTACAAACCAGGTGAAGGCTATGTGTCGAGCGGTATACCGGAGAAGAGGCAGCCGCAACACGGCCAGATTGTAAGTGTAACCAATACGACACCGACCTGTCTGTGTACTAACACCCGTCAGGTTCTGATAGACGAAGAGAATGGTAGCGTCGTTGGTGAGCTAACAGGCGGCTACGCTCTCAGCGAAGACCCAAACGTCAAACCTGGTTCAAAGAGGCCCGTTGAGATCCAGCTGCCAGCAGAGGGTCAGGGCAACCAGATTCGAGTCAACAATGTTTCCGAAGAATACCTAGCCATGGCCAAGCATCCAGCATACCAGAAATCGACCATCGTACAGACTTCCGCCAAAGCATCGAGGCTCATTGTCACTGGCTCAACGGCCTTGGCCAATGCGATGACGTCTGGTGCAAATAACTTTACCACAAAGACCCAACCCAATCCGAAACCCATGACCTTTTCCCCTGCCACCCAGGAGCGACTGCGACAGATACATAATCTCACAACTTCGGCTGCTGGCCTCAGCGCAAAGACTGTCGGTCAAGTGAGCAAGTATGCCCAGAACTTTGGCGCTCGTATGGCTGGTCATGGCGACCCAAACAAAAAGAAAGGCTACGATAAGAATGGAAAGCCTGATACCGGTTACAAGCCGGGCATCCTCAACAAGTCCATGATTGCCTTCTCTACCATTGCAGACGGCATTGACCACGCTGGTCGGTCACTGCTAGCATCTGGTTCATCTGCTGCTACAAATGTTGTCAGACACAGGTACGGCGAGGAGGCCGGCGCTGCTGCTGCTAGCCTAGGTGGTGGTGTCAAGAACGTTGGTCTCGTGTACATTGATGCGGCTGGTGTTTCACGCAAAGCTTTGATCAAGTCAGTTGCCAAGGGTATGGTCGTTGGGCGAATGCCAGACGGTTCGCAATTGGTCGTTGGCACCGACGACGGAGGTGTCGTCCCTGCCGAGGCTTACAACCAAGATATGAAGCCGCAGCAAGGACACGCTGCAGATTACTACAGTGGTGCGACCCAACATGGTATCAACACGCCAGGCTACGGTGTTGAAGGATACGGTGCGCATGCCAATCAGCCACCGTCCTACTCGACCTCGTCTTCGAATATGGGTCCTGCGGGTTCAGCGCTACAAGGCCAGCAATATCCGAGAGAGAAGCATACGTACAATTAGAGTTGAAAAGACTACCTATCATGATGTGGACAACGTAAAGAGTTTCACGAGAAAAATACAGATTCTCCTTTTTCTTCAATTAGATGTTTGTCAAGACATCTTCGTGGGGATTTCGTGTGGAATTCCAAACTGTAGACTATTCCTTCGGCACCCTTTCGCTCCTATTCTGTTACTATTTGCAATGCATCAGCGCTTCTTAAGCCTCAACCCAACTCCACAAGCTCGGGAAATAACCAATGTTGTCTGCTTCAGCACTCGCCCAGCAGAGCTCATGCTGCATCTGTGCCACGGGACCCTCCAAGCGGCGCTCGCGCACGAAGCCTACACTGCTCCAGTCACCAAAAGCCAACGCCCATGACTCAACGTGGCAGTGTCGAAGGGGGAAAATAGGGTCTTGGCTTCCGTGCTCTGAATATAGTAACCGGACTGCTGGCCGATTTCACGCCAAGACATGGGTAAGGGATGAGCCTCAACCCGAACTCGATCGTGGCGCCGCGGAGAAAAGAGCGAACGGAGCAAGTTTACTTGCGAACGACGTTATCTGGCCGTGAATGGTTTCCGAGCATACCCTGCGTGACTCGCTCGGCGTCAGATACGGTGGGATGCTGGTGTGCGCGATGTTCAGAGCAATGATCGGCAATCGATGTCAGCAATGTCTACGTCTGGCTTTATCGTCTTCTCGCTTCTGCGCTTTGAAGCAGATACATCGATCGTTGCCTGGAATGAGAAGGCGTCACGCCGTAGAGCAAGTCCGTTCGCAGGCAAGATATTACTTTGCTCCGATACCGATCGTGCTCTTCGTTCTCAGTACACTAGGTCAAAATGCCGTGACGATTGCCACACTGGGCGCGTTGAAGAATCAGTTCGGCTAGACCTCTAGGGAGTACTAGACTGCTGTCGGGCTGTTTACACCTCTATAGTGATATTATCTACTACGCTGCTGTTCAACATCAAGCACAGGATGTAATTGCCCTTGTGCGTTGCAGTCTGGGAGCTTACAGTGGAAGCCTTGGACTTTGCACAGAGTTCGGCAGAGAATGTTGTTGTCCGTTACTAGGCAGTTGAAATTCAAAGCTCACTCTTTCTGTCTATGGCCTTGCCGACCAGCATACACGTGGGACGTTAGCTTGCTTCTCTTAGCACATCTATTGCTTGTGCGATGGGTATGGTAGGCCAGGTCACAGCCATGTCGACTCGAGTCATTGGCGCAGGGTATTTTGCGTTCCTACCACGATGCTGTTGGGGCATTCCCGGCTTCCCAGGCCATATTCACTTGGGTATCGATGACGATTCCGGGGCCGAAGGCCACATTTGCTGTCGCTACAGCTATCAGCAAAGACGTTGAGAATATCCCCGGGACGTTACCTGTTTCCGATGACAGATGCTTCATGAGGAGCATTTTCTCGATCTTGGCTGTTTCGGGTAGAAATGAACATCTCGTGTATAACAAATGAATCGCATAATGCCGACCCCTATGCTTGCGACATACCGCGACGCTTGTACCGCCCTAAGCTCTGGCTTGAGAGGTTGAGTATATATGCCGAGCACAGAGATGCTGAGCCGAATGCGGCGCCGCACACATCTAGACGTGTGAGGGCAGGCAGCGACCTGGGCCCAATGTGCTCATGCGGTTCACGAGCATAAGGTCGTCAATTCGAGACGTATCTTGCTGCTATCTGTGTGACCTCGTCGACCTGTAGCTGACTGGCGCCGAGATAATTCATGGGATCGCAGTATGTTTTGAGATCTTCCAGAGACACTCTATCCGTGACATCTTTATTCGCGGCAAGGACGTCGTACAGCGCCTGACCCGTTTCGATGGCTTTCGTGCATGCTTCGTAGACCAGGTCATGTGCCTCATTCCTTCCCATTTGCGCAGCGAGCCCCATCATGACATGTTCTCCAACAATCAGGCCTTGCGATGAGAGCAAGTTGCGCTTCATAGCTTCGGTATTGACCACAAGTCCCTTTAGTGCAAAATTCGCCTGATGGAGAGCGCCAGCTGCAATCGTGAAAGCCTCTGGAATAGCAGCCCATTCTAAATGCCAGGGCCCAGACTGTCGCTCAAAATCGGCCACCATAGCATCTATTGCGAGACCGGCTTTCTCTCTGAGAAGCTTTGAGGCCGCGAGTATGATTTCGCTTGATATTGGATTCCGCTTCTGAGGCATCGTAGAGCTTGCGCCTCGATGTGGAACGAAGGGCTCCGAGACCTCTCCAAACTCGTTGCTCGACATGATGATGAAATCGTAGGCCATCTTGCCCAGTGAGCCGCCGATCAGAGCAAGCAGATTCAATATCTCGGCGATTGTGTCTCGGGCCACATGCCAGGTGATGGGCGGCTCGAGCAGCCGGAGCTCACGCGCAAGTGCAGCGCGCACGCGTAACCCTGCTTGAGGATCCGGACCCAGTGATGCGAGCGTTCCAGCCGCACCACCGAACTGGACGAGAAGGTTGTTCTGCTCGACATTGTTCAGCCGATCGATGTGTTGAAGGAACGGAAAGAGATAGACGGCGCATTTATACCCGAACGTGACCGGCAAGGCGTGCTGTAGATGGGTACGGCCAGCCATGGGTCTCCACTCCGGTTAGGTGTGTTTTCTACCTGAGGATGGCTCGACTCACGTGTCTCGGTGCTTTCGAGCCAAATCAGTCAGGCAGCTGACTAGGCTCAACAATTCTTGCCTGATAATCTGAATGCCTGACCGGACTTGCAGGATCATGGCGTTGTCCATGATATCTTGTGTTGTTGCGCCCCTGACAAATTTAGCCGCATTGAGTAGTGGCAGACGCCTATCACTGTTGCATGTTGGCTCTGTACTCACCAGTGAATGTACTTGGCGTCCTCCGACGAGGTTTGCTCAGACAGTTGACGAATCAAAGGCAGCACTGGATAGCCAACCACGTCGGTATCTTTAGCAAGTCTCTCATAGCTAGCATTATTAGCTTGGAGACAAACGAACGGGATTTTTCTCACTCTATTCGTGCGCTCGCTAATGCCTCCGTTATGGCAATGCCTGTTTTCGCTGGTATTACTCCAACTTTGGCTTCCGCTCTAGCCAAAGCGGATTCGACTTCAATCAGGCATCTAGCGTATGATTCATCGCTGAAGACATCTCGTATTTGCTGAGTTCCAAATGTATTTCTAAAGATTCTTGAATCGAGAACGGACACGGCCATTGTCGCTAAAGAGCATGTGTTGAATTCTCGCAAGCGAACTGTCACAATTGAGTAATGAAGAGGGCTGAAGCGGTAGGAGCGGACTGTTCCTTAAGGGTATGGCGTTGTTCCAAGCCCCTAGCATGTGGGGCGTAATGCCAGGGAAAGTTGATGTCCACTTCGTGCTGAATATTCTTGATGAATTCCGTCCTTTTGCGACAAACGAGGCTCTACGATGGAATTTAAAAACCAAAACAAAGGTGTTTCTATCACTTGCCGACTGGTAAAGACTCGTTTGAAGGACAAAGCTTGTTCATGTAGGCTTCATAGAGACAGTATTTTGGGGCGGCAGGATTTCTTCACTTCAGCCATTGGTATTTTTGGAAATCGCTGCCAGGTCCCTAGTATCTGCTGTCACATTCTACTGCTTCTAAGTCGATTATGGCGACAGGGCCGCAGCCTCCACATTGCTCGGCCAGCGCTGAAGAATTGCTGATTTCCAAAGCGGTCTCTAACCTGATCAATATGCAGCGAGCATGGGGAGTCCGATTTTCAGTCTCGGCTACAAGGACCAGCACAGCAGCGTAAGGATTCGAGCGTTCCTTGGGTGGGTTAAGCAATAATTGGGACTGGGTGAAGCGTCGAAAGGAGTCACAATACGATCGTATCTCCATGCGTCTTCAGGGCAAACAGCACACAAAAAGAGTGTCACTTGACGATTGCGCAAAATAAAATAAGCAAATCGACGGTTTCGGGCGAAGATGTCAAAACAATCACCTTGAAATTGAAGAAGTCTACACTACTAATTCGTGAAGTCGTCATGAACTCTGCAAATTTCATCAACGTTCATACCTGCGCAATTGATGGGACCGACAACCTGTGAGGATCACGTGTCTCAGACGCCGGCAGAGTTGGCGACGACCTTCTCGTGTCACTAGCAGCCGAACCTCTCCGACTTTGTTCACGAGCCCGAGTTACAGACCGGGAATTTGATCTTGACCGAGGCTCACCTCCAGGACTAACCGATCGACAAACATTCCACCCTACCATGACCATCCTCATGGTCATTTCAGCCGCATCTGTAAGAAGTCTTTGCGCTTCCAATATCGCTCGCTCAAGCGGCATCGGCCTGCTCACAATGCTGCAGTACACATCGATGTTGGTTTCAACATAATTGGATGAAGCACCTTCTCCGACAGTTCCAGCCAATGCGATGGTTGGTACAGAAAACTCGGCGGCGCGCGCAGCAATATAGGAAGGCACTTTGCCATATGGTGTCTGGTAATCAATGCCGCCCTCTGCTGTGATGACCAGGTCTGTTTCCGCCAAGAGTTCATCGATCTTGAGGAACTCTGTGACAATGTCAAATCTCGGATGAAGCTTTGCGCCAATCAAGAGTAGACCTGCTCCCAGTCCTCCTGAGGCACCACCGCCCGGCGTCAGTGTGACATCAATCCCAACGACAGGGCTGACAACTCGTGCCACATTACGCATGGATATCTCAAGTTGCTCGACCTCGGTTGGAGATGCTCCTTTCTGGGGACCAAAGACGCGTGCGACACCCTTAGGACCGCAAAGAATGTTGTGCCAGTTGCATGCGACGTCAATCGAGACCTGCTTGAGTCTAGCGTCCAACCCAGACACATCGACCGACGCAAGTTTTGAAAGACCAAGACCCCCAACTGCCTGTGGTAGCTCAAGACCGTCTGAATCAAAAAATCTGGCCCCAAGTGCCTGCGCCATCCCAACTCCACCATCACAGGTGCCAGAGTCACCACAGCCGAAGAGGATTTTTTCAGCACCCGCATCGAGTGCTAGCTTGATAAGCTGACCAACCCCGAAGGTTGTTGTGAGAAGCGGATTCCTCATGTCTCGCGGAACCAAGCTTAGTCCTGCTGCCGCTGCCATTTCGATGACTGCTGTCTTCGGTCGGTCACCGCCCAGGAATCCAAAATGTGAGGCAACAGGAACACCAACAGGCCCAGTCACTTCACAAGGAATGATTTGACCCCCTGTGGCAGACACGAGCCCATGTGTGAACCCTTCACCCCCATCTACCATTGGCGCTTTTGCTATGTAAGCCTCTGGCAGGACCCGACGGATGCCGGCCTCGATGTGATCAGCAGCCTCGTGCGATTGTAAACTTTCTTTGAAGCCCGATGGACATAGAAGTATGCGAACTTCATTGCCCTCTTTAAATTTGAGGTTGATGTCTCGAGGATTGGCAATCATGGCTGGTTATTTCCTGAGGGCGTTTTGTTTCTCGATCAGAGAGCCTTTCAATGGACGGGGTATACTGTTTTAAAGATCGTGAAAGCGCTGCTGATGGTGATGGTATCGATGCTGGTGATCAGTCTTTTGGTATCACACGACTTCCTGCCGAATATATACATGATTACCTCATGTCGACACAACCCGGCTGCGGCTGGTGGTCCTTGATCAAGAACTGTACCTTTGTCTGCAGACAGCCACAAACTCTATCCCAAGCTGCTTCGCGCCATCGTGCACTCCAAATTTGGGTTCATTTACGTCAGCCGAAAAATCATACACTTCTATGAATCGCTTAGGTGTTGGACACAGCAAAGACACAGCCCTCATTGCATGCTTCTTCTCGAATGGGTATGGCCTGTATTAGCTGGAGTCCCTGAGCTACGAGCATTGTCGCTACCTTGGTAATCTTGTGAAAGTGGCACCGAGACAATAATAGAAAGGGTTCCACGACGGTGTCACCAAAGTCAGGAACAAAAGAACAGGAGACTTTTGCTGACTCGTCAAAACATGCCAGACGTCTAGAACTTTTGGAAAATGTGGGACGCACAGAGTTGTGCCATTGGAACTTTGGAAGGTGCAAGAGGATATTGTAGAGTATTGATGATCGGCACAAGCCTTCGGCAAGTAGTCGAAGGTGCCGCAGCAGAAACAAGCGAATCGATTTTGGACCCAACAGCGACAGAAGAATGCAATTCTGGTGATGCTGAATGGATATTGGGTTCCTGTACCGGAGTGGAAATCATCGACCTGTGGGAAATGTCAAAATCGTGGCGCTGCCCATGACGAGGCTCTTGGATGTGCTTGATCCTGTCGCTCATTACCCGAAATGGTCCAGTCCTAGCAATGCCAAGAAGCCAAGCTTAGCTCCCATTGGCCTGGTAAAGACTCCTCCCTTGGCGAGAATTGTGCTGCCTCTACGAAATGTCCGTACCTGCACCTCCGCCATGATCCTCATGTCCGGTAGATCAGGTTGATGCCGTTCGCAAAGTCTATTCCAACTTTCATCTCAACGGGCTATTCTTGACACACCATGCTTGCAGGGCGCAGTGTACGCTTAAGTAGCCAAGTCTTGTTTCAAAAGGAGTGACATGCTGAAATGGAGTGCCACAATGGCGCAGAGAAAGTCTATCGATCTGGCATTGCTTCTGATAAACTCAGACGTGATATATTATTAGCATAACTGACCGTCGCGTGATCAATTGCCGTTTACACATATCTGACGTCGAAAGCCCTGCGAAGGATCAAGTTGCCTTGATTACAAGGGTTTTTTAAGAGTAAAATGTACACGTTGCAAGACTTTGCCGACAAGACGCTGCCACCCACACCGGCATCTTCAGCGCAATTTGCAAACGTAGAGGAAGGACTATCACCGGAATACACCCTGCCTAATCCATCCTTTCCTAGCGTGCTTGACGCCGACAACATCTACCACGAAATTGAAACTTACATTGATCATGATACCGATGTGTCTTCCACCTACGACGAGGACTTCGATGAAGCCGATATTGCGGACGAGATCAGCCGAACCAGCTTGGATGACGAAGCACTGCAACATGAAGAACGGCAAGACACATATACGCCTATCCCGCTCTCTTACGAGAGACTACCACACTCATACACAGCACCGGCCACATTCCCAACACGCGAGCCAACGCTGTTATCAGCTCGATCCGTCTCAACAAGGACGCGCACTCTCAATGCGCGACTCACTCGAAGAAAGACCGTCCCTAAACAGGAGGACGATCCGACATTGATCACCTGGGAAAGCGCTTCTGATCCTGCAAACCCGCACAATTGGCCTCGACATCGAAAATGGACATCAACAATTCTGATAGCAGCATTCGCCTTCATCGCTCCCATGGCCTCGACGATTGTCGCACCAGCACTTGAAGATATAGCAGACGAGTTTGATATCGAGGAAGGCTCAGCTGAAGCCTTTCTTGTTATGTCCATTTTCCTCCTCGCTTTCGCCATTGGCCCTTTCTTATGGGGTCCTCTGAGCGAGGTCTTTGGGCGTGTTAGGGTTATGCAAGGCGCCAATCTAATTTTCCTGCTTTTCAATACTGTTTGCGGTTTCGCAAAGACAAAGGAGCAGATGATGGCATTCCGTTTCCTCAGCGGTATTGGTGGCAGCGCGCCGCAAGCGGTGAGTCTACAAAATTTCATATGTATACTCTGTCTTCTGCTTCTTGAAACTAAGTACTAAATAAAATCTAGATTGGAGGAGGCATCGTCAGCGACTGCTTCAGAGCAGGCGACCGAGGTACGGCAGTGGCAATCTATTCACTGATGCCGTTTATCTCACCTGCTGTCGCGCCGATTATGGGTGGCTACCTGTAAGTCAATCATCGCTTCGACCGTAGCGACCACTGCTAACACATCAAGTACTCAGCACAGTACGTGGCGATGGGCCTTTTGGGGCACATCCATCTTTGATCTGGCTGTACAAATTGCGTGTTTCTTTCTTCTCAAGGAGACTTTCGCTCCAGCCATTCTCGCGAAGAAAGCCGAAGCAGCCAAAAAGCAGACCGGCAATCAGAAACTCCACACAAAATGGCAAGGTCCGGATCACACCACGAAGAAGCTCGTAATGAAAAGTCTCATACGACCCTTCATCATGCTCACTACGCAGCCTGCTCTGCAGGCAATGGCGCTTTACCGAGCCTACCAATACGGCCTAATGTATCTGGTCTTCGCTACTTTCCCAATGGTCTTCGAAGAGGCGTACGACCAGGAAGTCGGCCGTGCTTCGTTGAATTATCTTAGTCTTGGTGTCGGCTTCGTGACAGGCCTACAGTTCTCGAAAAGCCTCCAAGACAAAATCTACAAGTGGTGCAAAGCTCAACAAATCAATCCGACAGCCTCCTTGTTCAAGAAGAATACCTGGCGGCCCTTTCAGCAACTGCGGCATCTGTCGACAACCTCCGATACGAATGCACTTCTGCCAGATGCTGCTCAGGGAATGAGTCAGACTCAGCCTATGAACCCTTCAAAGGCTGGCACTATGACTCGTGTGCCAACATTCAAGCGCAGCAATACCAAGAAGTCGTTCTCAGACGACCCAACAAAGGGTCTTCCAGAGTACCGGCTTCCACTGCTCGTGCCCTTTTCACTGTTCATACCTATCGGCCTTTTCATGTACGGATGGGCAGCTCAAGCCCGCGTACACTGGATCGTCCCGAATATTGGCTGTGTCATCTTCGCCATGGGTCTGATTGTGTGCTTCAACTGCGCTCAAGCATATGTTGTCGACACATACACTACATACTCCGCAAGTGCTACTGGAGCAGCGGCTTTTGTGAGAACTATGGCAGGCTTCAGCTTTCCACTGTTTGCGCCCAGGATGTATGCAAGCCTCGGTGTCGGCTGGGGTAATTCCGTGCTCGGTTTTGTCGCCTTGACTTTCGGCCTTGTTGCGCCTATACTGCTTTGGAGATGGGGTGGATGGCTGAGGAGTAAGAGCACGTATTGTACTGATTGATGAGCGTTGGATTATGGCATAGAAGTATTGGTTCTGTAGCGCTCGTAGCGACGGTGTTCATGGGAAATTTGAATTCCGGTACACAGGAGATGAAGCTGGCACTTGTCCCAGATGACCGAACTGACCTGCCCGCAGCCCAAACTTGGTAGGGTCGATCGCCACTTTGACAATCCGGGATAAGCAGGCGGCTGGCAGTGGTCACTGAGCTTACCGTATCTATCGCTCGAATTCTACTTCTGAAAAGTCAATAACAGTAGTTTTCGATACTTCCGCCAGTTCTTCATGCTTTCCATTCTCATGAATCACGTGATACGGTTCCGGCAGAGACAGATGAGGAAAAGTCCTTCAGCGAGTCGCAAGGACCAAAGCAGGATCAACACGATGACCTCATATTGACGGGATTTACAGTTGAGCTGCCGACACGAACCATGGTCGACAGACGCCAACTTGCACGGTAGCCAATCCGGCGTGTCGCCTGGGTGCACCACTTGACAACTTGCCACTCGCATTCACAGAGTTCATCATTTGGATAAAAGCTCCAACAATTTCTCGAGCAAGAGTTTTGCGCTTCTGGTCCGAGATGACCTACCGAGAATGAGGCATGCCTCGGTCCAGATTTTGCCTAGTAACAACAACACATAGGAGTTGCATGACAGTGCCGCGTGTCAAGCGATTTGCGGGCATTCTTCTGGGCACCAATGGGACAACCACAAACGCCCGCAGAGCCAAGACAATAGTGGCCCAAGTGGCTTAAGGCCCTGGAGTCTCTCGATTCATTTCATGCCGGACAAGCTTCCTCCACCATTCAGGTATGCTGCTAGTTGCTCATTCCGCTAAAGAGGCGCTGTCTGACCCAACTCGACGGTCTTTTAGCAGGGGACCGCACCACTGACAGTCAAAGGCTGTCTCGGATCGAGCACCAGCCTGAAGCCGCGTGTTGCAGAATATTCTTCGAACCTCATCTGCCGAAGATCAATGATGACCTGTGACATGGGTGTCCATGCACTATACAAAAATGCGTATGTTTCTCGACTTGGGGCTTGAAAGGCCTCCAGACGACCTCGCTTGTCGCTGTGCACTCGAACACTCAAGTGGCCATCTCTTGTCGTATGTAGCTACCGCATCCAAGCCTGATCCCAAGTTGCAGACATGACTGCCATAGGACAGGATAAAGCCGTCGACATGGACACGAAACACCTCGAAGAGCAATCGCATAGCAGCGACGAAGAGACACAAATCACTTGGGATGAGAAGGAGGAGACTGCCATCCGCCATAAGCTGGACTGGCAGATTGTTCCTATCGTCACCCTGATGTACCTGCTCTGTTTTCTCGATCGGTGAGAAGAATCACTGGAATTGTCTGCTGTACATCTAACCCTCTCTTCAGTGCAAACATCGGTAACGCCCGGATCCAGGGCATGGCAAAAGACTTGAACCTTGTCGGCTACCGCTTCAACTGGGCATTGAGCATATTCTACATCATCTACTTGCTTGTTGAGGTGCCTTCAAATATTATCCTCAAACGAGTCGGACCACGATTTTATTTACCTCTCCTCGTTGTCGGCTTCGGTTTGGTATCGATGTGCACGGCTTTTGTCAAGGATTACAATGGATTGCTAGCCGCTCGAGCTTTCCTGGGTGTATTTGAAGGCGGGGGTAAGTCGACCAGGTTCACTCTTTCCAGCCCTGACTGTGTACTGACGCCCTGCAGCAATGCCTGGTTTCGCATGGTATCTTTCGTCCTTCTACAAGCGAAGGGAGCTGTAGTTTCGCATCGGTATCTATGTCTCCGCAGCGTCCATGGCGGGCGCCTTTGGTGGCCTCCTCGCTACAGGTCTTTCTCGCATTCCTCGATGGGGCACAGATGCAGCTCCGATACATACATGGCGCAATATCTTTTTCTTCGAAGGACTAATCACCATGTTCGTCGGCTTTGCAGCTCCCTTTATCATGCCATCAAGCCCGGAAACATCGAAACGCCTTACAGACCGTGAGAAGTTTATCGCGCTGGAGCGATTGAGGATTGAGCATAAGACAGACCCAAAAGAGCACGTCAATAAGCACCACATCAAGAAAGCCATCTTCAACATCAATAACTATGTCTGCGCAGGGATTTTCTTTTGCATCAATATCACTGTGCAGGGTCTGTCAGTCTTCATGCCTACGGTGTTGAACGATCTCGGGTGGACAGCGACGAAGGCCCAGCTCTATTCAGTGCCTGTGTACGTCAGTGCTTCAGCTGTGGCAATCCTTATTGCTTTTATTTCGGACAAGACCAGGTTTCGAGGTCTGTATCTGGCCATGTTCACCTTCCTTGGCATCACCGGCTTTGCCATCCTTCGCTGGAACCAAAATGAGAATGTTCGGTACATGGCAGTGTATTTCTGTGCAGTTGGTGCCTTCCCAGGTGGACCAGGTGCCCTCTCTTGGGGTCTTAACAACAGTGCTGGACCTGCGGTGCGAGCTGTCACGTCCGGCTGGATCGTCACGTTAGGAACTTTGGGTGGTATCGTCGCGACATGGACATACCTCGTAAGAGATGCGCCAGAGTATCCGATTGGTCACAGCATTAATCTAGGTGCTCAGGTGGTCGTACTAGCCTTGGCACTGTTCGGAATCACGTACTGCACGTGGGAGAATAAAAAGCGCGATCGAGGTGAGAGAGACTATAGGCTTCAAGGGCTGAGTGAACGGGAGAAGACGGACTTGGGGCACCATCATCCTGAGTTCAGATATATGCCTTGAAAGGCAAGGATGGCGAGATTCAAAATTGGTCTATCGATTCTAATTAAATTTCATTTCCATTCCTGCTTTGGACCTGTATCTCTGGTCTACCTATTTCCCGTCGCTCGACATGTCCTACTTCATGCGCGATGATGCAATCAGCTCTCATGATATTCAGACGTGCACTTTTAGCACTTTACCCCTTCTTGCAAATAAGCACTGATAATAGGCGATTGTTGCGAATTCTTGTGCAAAATGATTCGTGAAATAAGCAAACAAGCAGCATCCGCTTCAAGCATTGACCTGACCAATTAATGCCTTTGTGCCAGAAATCCAAAAGAGTTCGCCTGACAGTTTCAGATTTAGGCTTCCATATCCGCGATCCGGGAGCAACATGGCTCGAAGGCTTGATCCGCAGGGCACTATTAATTATTCCTCCACCAATATATTAATCCAAGGGGCTGGGTTTGGTAGATTAGGCGACCCACTCAAGGCAGCAACGGGATGTCTCGACGCGTCGACTTCATGCAACATATTTTGAATCGAGTCATTCTCACCGAGCACACAGCCTGACCATTAGCCATTCCTTTGATTCTAATATTTGTGTCACTCCTTTAGAAAGATGCATCAGCGATGGCCGGCTGGCTGAAGCGAACACAAGCAGGTATATCGTCAGCACCGACCACAGCAGTTCTAGGCTCGGCTCTCATACCGGACGCGACTAATGCAGGCCGTTACCGCGATCCAAATGCCCCAGACAGCCGGCTAGAATGGGCCGAGTCAAGATGCATCTATGAGCGTCGGCTACCGGGAAATGCATACATCACAGCGCATGTTACACGGCTTCAAGATGGGTATTATGATAGTCCGAGTACGCACGGCGCTGAAATCGACAATGTTCGCTTCTTGTCAATCAATTTCGTGTTTCACCCAAGCGAGACCGTACATCGCTTCCAAGGAGCAACGGTGACAGTTGCGCTGCACGATGATACCGATCAAACATTCACTGATCCTGGTCCACCAGCACATCGATTCTCAGCACATGGCCAGCCTGTGCCCAGGATCAAGCCAAAATTCTTGCGATTTGCGCCGCATGTGCTCTTTGGCGGCGTGAGTCCGGAGACGCTGGACTGGAACTTCAATCTTTCCGGCTCTCTGGGTGTGTCTCAAGGCCCGGCAAATGCTTCAGTGAATCCTTCGGGTGGTGTCAAAGGTAGCTACAAGCTCTACCAAATGATGAGAATTCAAGGTTCCACCCGGACGTGCCAGGGTAGTCGGTTTCATGGACGCGATTATGACATGGAGGATGGAGAGCTAGTTTGGACGATGGAAGAGAACCAGCTGCAGAAATCCGGACTGCCTAGGGAAATGACTTTTGTCATGCTTATCACGAAAGGAGATGTTGAAAACGTCGTCTTCGACATCACAATCGAGCCAAAGATAGCCTCAAGGTTCGGACATTACCCCAAGTTCTGGACAAAAATGCTGAAGTACCAGCCACTACAGAAGGAGCACATGGATCTCGACAAAGAGCTAGGCCAACGATTCGAACCCTCAATACCAGGACGGGGCTTTAACTTTGCCAATCTGATGGCGAACTTCAATGATTTCGTCAGTCTACCTGGCACAACATACAGCGTCACAGACCATGCCTTCATAAATCAGGTACCCGTCCCGGATGCGAAAAATTCACAGGATCAGAAACAAGCCTTGATAGCAGCTCTGAAACGCCAAGGCCAGAAATCTCTCTTAAGCCAGAATCTCAATGGAGTGCCTGGAACACATCCTCAACCTCAATCTCGACCGCCAGCTGGTAGGGAACCAGTGCAACCACAACAGCAAGCACAGCAAGCACAGGAAGCGAGCACGTCGCACGACGAACCAACGGATTACCACATCTACCTCCATAATCCACGGAGCATAAACCTCCACGCCACACCACCACCCCAATCGTTGTCTGCTCCACCAGGCCTCCATTCCTCAAGCTATACCTTCTCTAACCACCTCAGCGGCATAGATCCAATCCCTCGACCCTCTACCACGGCTCCGGGGACGGAAAGAACGAAGTCTCCACCTGGCGTCGCGAATTCGAAATCTAAGATGAACACGCGTAGCATAGACATCACGTACATAGGCATGGACGGTCTTCTAGCGCCAATACACTCGCGAACCGGAATCCGAAATAGTAGTGGTGGAAGTGGCGCCAGTGGTAGTGGCCACAGTGCCGGTAGCCTCCGCCGTTCACGAAGCCGGACGGATCTGCGTAGTACACCGCTGATCGAAGACTCGCATAGCGATGCGTGCTCGCAGATATCGAATACTTCGCGGACGGCGAAGGGGAACGTTGCGCCCACTCTTACTCCTACTGCTGCTGCTGCTGCTTCACCGATGGGCTACGGACATCGAGTTGTTCTACAATCTCCCTCACCGCCTGTACAAGAGCCTCAAAGCCCCGAGGACGACCTGACTATACCAATGACAGTACCAAGTCCACCAGCTAGCTCACGTAACCTCGTACCTCCATTACCAAGCTGGAAGGGCAACATTCTCAATCCCGAGAAGCTCATTACCAGCACCGTCGACCCGACAACAGCTTCCAAACTCCCCTTCGAAATCTCCAAACCCACACGCCCGTCCATTCGCCGCCAACACAGCAGCAACAGCAGCAGCGGCCGTCAACCACGCTCCCGCGACAGCCCCAGTCCCCTTAGGAAGAGGCGGGAGGTAACGCCGAGTCCCGGAACGGAGAAGGCAAACCCCTTTGACAACAGCGAGATTGTAGATATGCGCGTGGAAGTCGATGGTGTCGAACCACCACCTCGGCCTTACATTCACAGCCCCAACGAAGCAAAACCAAATTTGCAAGGTTTGGGATTCAAGCCAGCGATTCAACCGAGGAGGGAGAGGGAGATAAGCCCGTACGCTGTGATCGCAAACGGAATTGAGAAGTCAAGACAAGCAGAGGAGTGGGATGAGGCAAAGGGGGATTTGCGGGCACTTCGAGCGAGGAAGAGGTATAGTTTGCCCGCGCAGTACTCATATATCACGCACGGGGATGCTGATAAGAGTTGGGAGGAGCATTGACGTGACGGAAGCGCAGAACCCAGACGGGCGGCATGTTATGCGGATTCATTACCGCATCCAGTTTTTTCGTCTGCCAGAATACTTGTTATTTGTGTGAAGTTCGACTGAGATACCCAGATACCCCTGTTTATGTACTTATATTCCATCAACAATGTTACCTACGCAGCGCAAATTTGAGCGTGCAGTATGTTCGTCGTGCTCTTGTCACGGACACAGTTGGACGGAGCTCCAAGGCTCACTTCCAGGCCGTCATCCACGTTCACTTCATCCTGGTTGGTCATTCGCCAGCTACGACGGCCCTTTCAAATTCGTCTCTTGGGGTCTCGAGTAAGCATCTCTTGGGTTTGCTTTTGCCCGGAGCAACGAAGGGATGTAGCACAACCACAAGTTTGGGAGCACAGCAGCCTCCGTGTGGAAGATAGCCATCGACTTGGTCTTTCAATTCGAGTGCACAGGTCTAACTTTTGGTAAACCTGACTGCGTCCTTCTCAAATCCTCGTTTTGCATCTTCCCATCCAATCAGAGTCGGCCTTCGATTAACGGACATGATTACGGATCCACTGCCGATCAGATTGTTGTGCCATGTCTGGGAAAGATTCCTGTGCTTGCTGATATGGAAGACGTGCGACATTGACGTCCGCGAGACGTCAAAACTGTTGGTAGGCACTCGTGCAGACTCTGGGCGACCTTTAAGGCGCCAAAGATACTCATGAACCCATAAGTCATTATTTGACGACTGCGTCTCGTTAGTGAGAAGGTCGAGAAGGTTGAGAAGGTTGAGAAGGTCGAGAAGGTTGAGAAGGTCGAGAAGTTTGAGAAGGTCGAGAAGGTCGAGAAGGTCGAGAAGGTCGAGAAGGTCGAGAAGGTCGAGAAGGTCTCTATACCTGTACTGGTGAGAGACTAGTGCAGCAATTTCACGGAAAAGCCAATTATATCGGCCCGTGGCTCCAAATCACGCCAGTCCTGAGGCTCGACGATTTGGATGCGCTTGAGCTGAGGTGGCTTGAGGAAGGGTTTGTGTAGGATTAGTAAGGTTTTGTACCTGCTGGTGTCACTGTGAGCAGGTAGAGCTTGGTATTGGGTAAAGGGAAGACACTGTTCTGCTACCTCCGCTTCATGGCCGTTGAAAACGAGACCTTGAGCGGAGTAGTCATGAAATCATTTGGTTTCCAGAAACCTGTCTACGTTCCAGGCTCGAATTTTTGGCATGTAATAGGGATTCTTAGTTCCAGGACGCTTGAACAATCTCATTGATAATTTTTGAAGGAAGTGACACGAACATACCAGGGGCCTTGTCCTCCGTATTTGCATTCTTCAGAGGTTCTGTCGGTGTAGAGTCTCAAGACTCTAAGGTCTGCCATGCATCATCCGGTCTTCGGCATGACCTAGCGAAAGCGCCAACCGCTTCAACAGAATGCCCCTTGTTGACATAGAGAAGGTCAAGAACATATGCAAATTTGTAGCATTATCGCCCGGCTTGGGGTCATCGCTCCCAACCCATATATTTGTCATGCTATCATGTGTTCCCGGCCTAGACACTCCGCGCATTGCCGTCCGTGAATAGAGTTGTTTCTCGGTGTCTGCCTGAATTTTTATTGACTGTCGCTGTTATGTTGATCTCAAATGTCACAGAGCCGACTTCGTTGGGCTTAGGATTTATGAACTATACCTCTTCAGAAAGTCGACAACGTGTGGCTCAATCTGGTCCGGATTGGACGCGCTTAAAAAGTGCTGACCACCTTCAACCTTCACCAAACTTGCATCCCTAGAGTTCACAAACATGATGATCTCCTCCTGCGCATTGGCAACACTGTACACCTGATCACCCGTCCCATGCATCCACAGCACTGGACAAGTGATATCGAATAGTCGCCCATGCAAGCTGTCTCGGTCTCGGAGATTAATGACACACATTCGTGCTCGTTGCCGACCTGAATCGCCCGTATAGTTCGACTTCGTGTCTGCAATCAATGATTGCACGAGTGAAGGGTCTGCATCGGCACCAACGCCAAGGTTGGCCAGCAGTCCGCAGAAACCGTCGTCGAGCATAAAATCTGGCGTTGATGTCTTGCTCGACCAGCCCGAAATGAGGCTATCGCCGATCGGTGCAACGTCCCAGCAGCCGAGGTCGCGTGTACGTTGGGACTCATAGTCCATGGACGTCCCCAGGGGGATTACGCCAAGAACCTGTCGAGACATCAGTTTGGTGTACCAAGATATCAGCAGCTGTACTTACGCGTGATGGTGCCAATAGCGCAAGTCTTGCTACAAGCCATCCACCCTGACTCGTACCCAACGCGAAGACTTTGTCGATCTTCAAGTGGTCTAGTAGCTGAAGTGTCATGATTGCGCTGTCCCAATATGTAAACTGCTCGATGCCAGAATCGATCCTTGTGCCGCCATGACCGAGCAAATCAACGGCGATCAAGTTCGCCGCTGAGGTGAAGCTTGGTGATTCGAATTGTGCTTTGTAGAGGTTCGAGGACGTCATCAAAGAGTGCAGCAGGACGAGTGTTGGTTTAGAATCGTCATGTTTGGTGGCGCGGTAGGAGACGGTGATACCTCCGAGGTGGGGGACTTGAGCTGTTTGGACACTCATGTCTACGAGGTTATTCAGTTGCTTGCTAGGTGCTACAAGTGAGGTTGTTCTGGTCGAGGCGCTTCGTCATGAACAGCTAAAAGCGTTTGATGATCGCAGTTGTTCGTTGGACAATTGGACTACTTGATCAAGAATAAGATTTGAGGCCAATAGAGTGACTGTTTCTGTGCAGCTATACCAGATATGGAGTGGATCGAAGACAATGCACAGTCGTATCAGAAGGTGTCGGATGATCTGAAAGTTACTAATACAGATGCAATGATGAACTCGTTCAACGACGCATTAAGACCAGTTCTTCAGATTTGCCTCTGGCACTCTCAGCAGGAGCGTACGATTAGATCAGACCATTTTACTTCGCTACGTCCGCGGTGCCTGCCTTGAAAAGCGTGGCGGGGCACGAAGGTTGCATTTGTGGGTACCGCTTTTCGAAATTGGTCACCGACGACTCGACGTTGGAGATCAGCCCACCTGTCTAGCATGTTTCGAACAGATATTCCAGCTTCCAGAATCTGTGCGTAATTGATTTTCAGTTAAAGTCCATAAGAGCTGAGGCAAAAGCATTGCTGCATTCGACATCTGTTGCTGTAAGACTGGGTCCGAAAGTCCGAAATATGGCCGGTTGCTTTCTGCCTCGGTCCAACGATGGCTTTGTTTTGCTCTCCAAGTTCTAGGCCACCGCATCGCAGGCCGACGCACAAATAACCTTGTAAAAAGTGTCGTCGCTTGTTCAGACAAGCTCGACGAGAAACGGCGATAGGTTTCAGGATACCTTCCTCTCCAATTCATTAGGCTGACCAAATGATGGACTTGATCTGCTGTGGTGGATCATTCGGGCACCGTCAAGGAAATTTTGGGCTAGGACATGACAGCGTCAGCATCTTTGCGGAACATTTTGTCGATCTTATATCATCCATGGCGGTAGGCCCAAGGCGCCGTCGAATCCAGCTTCCAAAGAAATTCTATGCTCAGCGGGCAATGTGCATGGCAAGGCCCAACGTGTGGTTTTAGAAGAGTGCGGTACGACAGGGTTCAAAGCTAAGTAATTAGTGATGGTAACCGTGGCCAGGCTAAGGACTAGCGGATGCCAAAGTCCGGTACAGTAGATGTGCTACCCAGGACTGAAATTTTCGAGCTCGCTTAAGTTGCCCTAGATTATTAGCATTACGTTACCGCACGACACTCCTCGAGTCCCGCAGCTTCGCCTTCAAGAACTTTCTACCATTTGGTCAGTGCAATGCTTCATTCTCCGCTATCTATCATGCAGCCAATTAAGGCCGTTGTAACTGAGGCCGAAAGATGCTCGGTCTTACGGCTTCCTACCCAGAGCAGTTTCGAGTCCCACTGGTGCCTCTGGGCCAAAGCGAGCAATATCCACTCCGCGATGGTGGGGAGCGGAGCCTGCCTCCTGAACGTTGATCCTCGTCTCGCCACGAACAGAAATAGCCAAGACTTGTTGCTTTTTGGCCACATATGGTAGGGGATGCGCCCTCAAAATGCTTCTGCAACGAGGTTTATTTCCAAAGGAAGTTTTTAAGCGATTCTTGTAGCGCAACGGTCGTAGCCAGGGGTTGTGATACAACAAGGGTTCACAAAGCCGTTGAACTTTATGGTCCCAAGTTATTGTAGCACGTCTAAGCGAAACAATGATCGACAGGCACTGAATGAGTACCCTAGGGACGGTTCCTGGATGTCGAGCAATATGATTTAGGCAATGCCCCCCGGGAACTGTTGCAACAACATCAAACGCCCACCAGAGGTCAGCGGAAAGAAACACATACTCAAAATGGCCACCCAGCAGAAATCTACAGCTCAATCTGCCCTTAAGCAGTCGATGAAAGCCGAGCTGTACGGTATCGACGTCAGTTTCACACTTCTTGCGGTCATCGCGGTGGCCTTGCGTTTCTGGGCTCGACATAGATCCGCTGGAAGCTATGGATGGGATGACTGGCTCGTTCTGATCTCGATGTTTATTGTGTTTGTAAACTTCGCCCTGAATGCCGTCAGTACGTCGTCGTTCTCCCACTTCTCCTGGATCCTGCTGATGAAGTTAGTGATCGAACATGGACTTGGCCTACAAGCAACAGATGTGCCATTACCGTCGCTCGTCATGATTGGCAAGGCGATCTACGGAGATGAGATTGTCTATGTTGTTGTTCTTGCACTTATCAAGGTGGCAATACTCGTCATGTACTGCCGAGTCTTCCCTCTGAGGCGCTTTCGGGTCGCTGCGTGGATTCTCAGCATAATCACTGTGGCATGGTCATTAATGTTCATCTTCGTCTGTAAGTACACACGACCTTACTCATGGGGCACATTGCTGATGGATATCAGGCATATTTCAATGTTCACCAGTCGCCCGCGCTTGGAATCTTACCATCCCAGGCAAATGCCTGAACCTTCGAGCAGTCTTCATTGGTAATGCCGTTCCAAACATCGTGACCGATGCGGCGATTTTGATGATGCCTATGTACCACGTATGGAAGCTGCAAATGAGGACTACTCAGCGAGCGGCTCTGACTGGCATCTTCCTCTTGGGAGCGTTCGTCATCGTGGCCAGCGTCTATCGGTTCACCACCATCTTGAAGCTAAATCCAATGAATCTTTCATGTAAGCATTCTTAGGTTAGCCGATTCCGCAGGAGAAACTGACAAGTGTAGACACTCTGAAGAAACCCACGACATGGTCGCACGTCGAGGTATCCGTAGCCCTCATCTGCGCATGCCTGCCAACGATGCGCCCTCTCCTGACAGCGTTCCTGGGTTTGATCGGTATGAACAAACCAAGCCAGCACGGGAAGGCAAGCGACAGCGGTGAGGGAAGAGGGGCTACGCCGATGCAGCGCTCGAGGAAGAAGAAGCCCAGCACTGGCTTGACGAACAATTTCTCGGTTCTCGACGAAGGCCGCGATGGATGGTCAACTCCGAGTAAGACAGACTCGAACGATGAGCTGCCTCTACACAGCATTCAGGTGCAGAAGCAGTACGAGCAAAAAGTCGAAACAAGTCCGAAGTCGGATGGCTGGCTGGATGATCGCAGGAAACAGGCATGGTATCCGGGCAGCTAGATTCGAACGAGTCCATTTGCCTGGACAATTGTAGAAGTTTAGCAAAGCATGTCACAATATCAGTGAGTGATTCTCGAGGATCACGACCTTGTCGTTCTGTCGTGGTAACCGTCGCGGTGAAACTGGCCAATCGGCTCACCTTCTATTTCCAGCGAGACCCCTCGCCTCTCGAGCAAGGCGCAAGTGACCACGCGCAGTGTGTTCACCTTCGACTACGACCTCGCGGAATGGTGTCTTCCTCGTATTGACGATCGTTAGCGGGTGCATGCTGCTCGCCAGCCGAGAAAAATTCGCTTGTGATACCAGCAGATATTTCCCCGAGACTGGCCTTTTCCTATGCTATTCGTTGTTGGGGGGCTCGTCCTTGCCGCTTGCAAAGCAAGGTCAGGTCTGTTTTGCATCGGCAAGCAATCAGCTGGCCGTCTGTGACGTTTTGGCCAGAACTGCTTTTGTCCCGGTTTTCGTTGCGCCCGTGCAAGTTGACGTAAATACCAGGGCGAATGAACGGATGGGCTAGAAGTGTAGCGCCGCCGTCAAGGCTAACACACAGGATCATTGACTAACGCATCACCTTCACAAGTCTTATGCACGAGAAAGACTTTCCCGAGGCTGTAGCTTCTGAAGCAGAGTCAAAGTACCGTTGCATAAACTCCCACTCGACTCCATATTGGTCGACGGGAATACCATTCCGCTTACGTCATTCTAGCATCTCGCGTTGATCGGTCTCAAAGTATGCAGGAGACATGCATTTAAGTCAAATCCATTACACAATTCTCTCAAAGGCTCACATTCGTGAACAATATTTTGAATAGCAAGTTAGCTGCAGCCAAAAGTTTCTCTGCCTACGAACAACCCAAGCCCAGCATGTCCAAACAACACAACGCCGCCTATCTCGACGGTGTTGGAAAACCTTTCAGGGTCGGCCCCATTGACACAAAGTCGCCCAGTAAAGGCGAAGTTTTGATCAGGACAAAAGCCGTCGCAATCAACCCTGTCGACTGGAAAGTCCAAGACTCTGGCGCCTTCATAAGTGAGTGGCCTGCAATCCTAGGCGAAGATCTATCCGGCGAAATTGTCGAGATCGGTGATAGCGTAACTCGGTTCAAGACTGGCCAAAGGGTCCTTGCTCACGCTCCCTTTCTCATCAACAAGGTGCTCCAGTCTGCTTCCTTTCAGGAACTGGTGCTTGTACCCGAGACTTCGGTTGTTGCCATTCCAGACAGCATGAAGTTCCAAGACGCAACAGTCCTACCTCTAGCCATATCAACTGCGGCTGCTGGACTATATCAATCAAAGAAGGAAATTTGCCTTGAGCTTGACCCACCCACTGTCAGCCCCAAGAGAGCAGGTAAGAGCATACTAATCTGGGGCGGCAGCTCTAGCGTTGGAACAGCGGCGATCCAGTTGGCCGTGTCTTCGGGCTTGGATGTTGCAACAACGTGTTCCAAGAGAAACTTTGGCTTGGTGGAGAAGCTTGGTGCTAAGGCTTTTGACTATAACAGCCCAAGCGTCGTCGGAGACCTTGTCGCAGAGCTGCAAAAGGGCTCTTTCGTTGGTGCCTACGATTGTACGTTGAACAGACTTCTCGCTTTGGATTACGTTACTAATCACGCTGAACAGCTATTGGCACCCGCGAGAGTGGCATGCAGTGCGCCCAAGTCATCGCAGAGTTCGGCGGCGGCATTCTCACATCGGTGCTGAGCCCGCCGGAGGATATTCCGGCTTCAGTGCAAGGGAAGCAGGGTAAGTCGTCCCTTTTTACGTGATTTATCTGCTCTACTGACCCAATCTCTAAGTCTTTGCGCTCACAATCTTTGCTGGCTCGAACGCTCATGTCGGGAAAGCTGTGTACGAAGATTTCCTCCCTGAAGCATTAGCATCAGGCCAAATTGTCCCGGTTCCAGACGCCGAAGTTGTTGGTCATGGACTAGATGCTATTCAAGAGGCATGCAAGAAGCAGAAAGCTGGCGTATCAGCCAAGAAGATCGTAGTTACTCTGTAAGTCTAGATTGGCAAACAAGTCACAAGATCCACCAGGGCGTGCCGCCTTCAAGGTGGCAACGACGTATTAAGAGCCTCGGTACTAGACTTGCTCAGGGAGACTGCGACTTAACCTTTTTTCCAATTCCTACGGTGTCTATCATCTCTCGCTAGAGTCGGCTGATCTAACATAGCCAATGAGCAACTAGCATGGTTCAACATCAACCTCTGATTCGCTGCCTTTGATATTGATGGTCTTGTTCATGGTGCTCAGGTCCCTCCACAGCACTCGGACTTCTATCGTTGTTGCATTTGTCGCTTTCTACTTCGTCCTCGTCTCCTAGCTGTGAGCTGAGAGCCTGACGACCCTGATCGCTCTCCCATTGAGCTAGCTCCTTTGTGCTTATGAACGTCTTCCTCGCTCGTCAGTAATATACCTAGCAGTCCCTACAACACCGAGGAGAAGAACACATCCCGCAGTGCAAGTGGCCACTTCTCTAACGTGAATCCTACTGCTCCCCAGTTGCGGTCCCCTGTCCACATGTCCGTCGGGTAATTCATTATTTACTTCCCGGCTCGTCGGATCTCACGCACAGGCGCACAACAGAGGCGAGTTCCCACAATCACTCGACGGAGCGAATCTACTGTAGACCGGAACGCAACCTATATGGCGAAATGGAAGTATTTCCACTAAAATGTGATCCCGCGCCTTATACCCGCCTGTATCGTGCCCCCCGTTTTCGCCAAGACATTTTGCTCTGACCCGAAATGTGAGCAGTTCCCCCACTTAATGGAGTGAGTGGCGGGGGCGTAGTGATCTTGCTTCAGATTCTGACCCAAATCCGCCGATAACCCTGATCGGCATATCTCACGCAACCTTCAAAGTGGCCTTGATGCCTGCCAATCCCGATCATGCCCGCGCACTTGAAACCACTCTTAGCAACGATTGTTGAGTTTCCGATAGCAGACGACGAGGAAAATGGAAGACGGACGATAGCTTCGGGAAGCCTGAAGACTAGCGAGGTAAGTGCCGCGCCCATAGGAAACGGGAAAGAAGCAGGTTCGGACGCGACGGACCGGTCGCGGAAAGATCGCCCGAGACTGGAGCACTAGAGCCATGGACTCGCAGTCCCGAGTGGGATTGCAAGGCCATGATCTGATCACCGAGGCTCTGGAAGAACACTGGACGCATCGGAACGACATGCTCGAGCAAGAAATGAGCACCACATCTGAGGTGCACAGCTGAACATGCCCGTTCTTGAGTCGGCAGGCATGGCAAAATATTCTGGTCGCGATGTTCTCTGCAAGTCCCATGCGTCACTGATTTACAGCACAGAAACCGGTTTCACGAATAAAGCATACTTCTATCCGCTGTGCGATCTTGAGTTTCGGGGAACAGACGCACCGTGCCATGATCTTCGCTTTCACCTGCATTAAATCAGAGGGTAGATATTGAAGAAGCATACTGTGGGCGGGAGCAATAGAGGAGCTTAGACCCAGATATGTCCTGCCTGGAGGACACGTGGGGTAGCAAGCTCGCTATGTCATTCCAGTTGCAATCCACGCAGACCTCGTGATCACCACAGAAGCCCAGACGCGACGTTAGTAATTGTGCGGTCGTCATGAGTCTCGAAAGTGGTAATTTTTCGAATGACCGACGAGAGTGCGAAACAGACGAGAGCAGTTAGAGGTCCAGGAGCAGCGCCGCGTGACCAAAAAGGTCAGAGAGCACTATATAAGCTCCAGCGAGCAGATTCCGATGGGTAAGGGAAGTCAGTGGAATTCTTGGCATCTGTTCACGCCCTGTCAGCTGGGACTTCGCTTGGAAGGGACAAGTTTGCAAAATGCAAGGCACATCATCGGCGGAGACTGGGGTTGAAATATGGTGGCAGACGGCTGAGGCATTTAAGAATGCTGTTACACTCCCTTGTCCAGGCATGTCCGACGCAGATGTAGAAATTCAGCCAGCCTCCAAATGGCCTGATCAGGTTGTAATGCAGCACGCGATAAGATGTCGGTCCATCGCATGGCGGTACCTCTGCTCCTGTGCTCCGTTCGGGACAAATGACGTGAAGCAACAGTGTCTGGGCCGGTGATGGGGCGCAGGATGTTGCTGCCAGAGCTAGGACCTTTTTGATAAAGAGTTATTTCATTTAGAAGCAGTGTTGTAATGGAATGAATGCTAGTAGCGATATTGAGGCTGGCTCCTCCTCGCAAGCTCGTGAAACTCTGCGATGTAAGGTCGAGCGAAAAGTAGAGACGTCTGTTACCTGTAGATTGGTTGCAGGATTGCAAGGACGTACGGTCGCCGCTATGTATCAGAGTCGATTAGATCGGAGAAGACAACGCTAAGGCCGCCTTTTGTGCTGTAGGAAATCCCAACTAAATAGGGACAAGATTGTCCTAAAGGACTATTTCATTCATGGCACTGAAAGTACGCCGTATGCGGTGATTGCCCAAGAAATTTGGCGGCGATCATGAGTGCATATCGATGAGGTCTACATGTATCCATTAAGCTCAGCAGGGCCGATTCCGATATTGATCATATCCAACGAGAACGGGGCGTCTCCTCGATGCGGGCCGGAGGGCAAGATCCAACGGCTAGTCTTGTTGTAGCTCGCTTAAATGCTTGAAGGGCCACCTCAATCACAAAAGTGCCGAGCAGATAGCCCATGTGTGACGGTTTTGTGATCATTCATCGCATCCAAAGGAAGCATGAACGTTTACCTTGTGGGCCAAGTCGCGCGAGGCGGAAAATATTTCCAGCGCGGCAGACTAATTTTCGGTAGGGGGAACGACGCAAACGTATCGTGCAAGTCAACTCGTAGCTCACCGAATAGACTTCAGCGGTGCCTCCTGGGCTCCCTTGGAGGATACGATGTGACAGTCAAAGCAGCGCGTGATACAACTTGTGTCAAACTGTGCTTCTTTTTTCTGAGGTGATCTGATATGCTAATGCACGGTAAGGGAGCAGGTCATTGGTTGCATCGTGCGACAACCGCTGCAGTTTAGACTTACTGCCAATAGGCTGGACCACACGCCTTGACGATCGACTCTTAGGTACAACTAAATGTCCACTTGCGGCACTTCAAATGGCCACCATGGATCACAGAAGAAGATGCTTAAGAGAAGCAGGATGTCTGCTGTGATAGGCATAAACCTCCACGAAAGACCCATAAGGTCCAGCAGCTTCCCAGTGGTGAGCTCCAGAAATGCGTGGCATGTGCTCCTGTATATCAGAGTCACACAGAGTAATTGGCTGAGCGACAACAGCCTGCATGGAGCTCGAAACTCGGCCATAGATGTGCCAAATGTGCAAAGCTGGCAACCAGCTAGTTTACTCCGAGGGAGGGTATAAAGCGCACCTTGGTTCACATCCTTCTTTCTCTTTCTTCTCCTCTCAACAGAGCGATAAATACAACAAGCCACACACCCACACAAAGACCAAACGAAACGACTTTCAGCCAACAATCTCTTAATCGAGCCGCCATGGGTCCATGCGGGTCTTGCAACTGCTGCCAGGGCGCCAGCTGCGCCAGTGGCTGCAAATGCTCCTCTTGCGGTGTAGGTGCTCTGGAACTTGGACCGAGTTATTGATGAAGTTGACCAGCAATAGCATTAGATAACTAGCTGTATGAATTGGCGGTAATCGGAACGAAGTCGACAAGGGTGAAATATGCGTCAGCTGTGATTGCTGTAGTGGCGTCTGTTCATTGGATGAAGTAATAACATTTTCTGCGCAGACTCTTCTTCATTCCTTTTACCCTTCAAGTCGAACATTAGTCCTTGAAGCGAACGACATGTTCTTCCGCTGTGTTTTCTTCGATCAATTGAGGTTCGGCCCGATCGCTGTGTCCTTCGGCTGCTTCAATACGATGTACGTTCGGTAAGCGATGGAGGTTTCGCAACAGTCAGAATTACTTTGACATCGTCAATGGCTCGACGACATTCTGGGCAACCTGTGTCGCATTTAGTTTTGAGAGCGACCGCTAGTATTGTTTCTAGCGTTAGCTTGCGGCGTGCTCCGTGCTGGCTCGTTCTTTGTAGGCCTTTCTTTCAAGTATTCTCGCCGCGACATCTTTTTATAAGATTGTGTATCAACGTGCTCTAAACAGAGGTACGAGCACAATGACTGTCTAGGTTCGCCAAAGAGTAGCTGCGTCTTGCTCCAAATCAGTGGGCCCTTGGTGGAAGATCGTGTCTTCTCCTTGCATCTTTGACCGGATGTTGAGTTAGGGATATGTCACTAGAGCATGGCAACAACTCACCTCTTCATGCCAGAGAAAACTTGGAAACAGTCGACGTATTTCTTCTCTACAACTTCCAGAGGCTTGTACGTTCACTTCGGGCGAAAACCCAATGAACGGCCAGTCCTTGGAACGACGTCACAAATTTTCGATTCAGCAAAGGGAGTCGAAATTGCAACGAAGATATGAGGTCTAAAAGCTGCTGCGATAGTTTGAGTAGCCGTATGAGTATCGACGTCTGATTTTTGATAGCCTGGACACAACGTGCTCCGCGAAGCTGCAACATACATTGTCATTGGGCTAGCATAGGATCGCCGACAGAGGCTGCGGTCGAGCTCTGCATTATTGCCTTCAGAAGTAGTCGGCTGACATATGAGTATATCTCTGTGGCTACTAAAAACACGAGACGGGTATTTGAGGAAAGAGGCGCTGCTTGAAGATGGTAGTCGACCGCGAAAGAGTATAGTGCTCTCGTGACCGACTGCCGACATGAGGCCGACATGTAAGTGATCGGCATGGTTGGTGAGCATCATGGCAATACTTGGTATAGGCAACATCGTTCGAGAGAGAATTGATGGGGGGAAAGGGGTATTGATTAAACACAGACTCGGATCCTACTGGCAAATAGAGGACCTTAAAAGTCTTGGCTTATGTTGCAACCAGAAGTTGAGCCACATAAGCACCCTCGACCGAAGAGACCTTGAGAGAGTTTTTCCCTTTGACTTTGTCCAGGAGCGACGTGGAACTGGAGGGACGCAAAGGGCTGCGCTTGCAGCAGAGTTTTCATCGCTGTACTTCAGTAACGCAAGTCGACGCGTCTCCAGGACGCAAATACGTGCTGGCTTGGTCATCCGATGTGCCACAACGCAGCACCGATGAGCTGACAACCAGGCATTACGTTGCGATCGAATGCACCTGCTTCCCTAAAAATCACATCACGATCCTCGCAATCATAATGCGCCGAACGTTCTGCTTCATGTACTACACTGGTGATCCGAACATACCGCCCATTGTGCTACATCGGCGCAGAAACTCCTGGGTGCCCGTTCATGACATCTGATCCCAATGGCCAAGGTCCAAAGTTGAGGTCAGCATACATGTCAGTCATGGCTGGCAACCATGGTGGAAGACCTGCTCCGGCGTCAAAGCCAGCACTTGCTGTCTCAGCAGGCTGCCAACTGCCATCGAACCCAGTTGACGAGAAGAAATTGTCAAACTCGTGCATGGCCGGTGCCGTAGGCTCGAGTTGGAGGAGACTGCCTTGCTGGAAATGTGGCGTATTACCTAATGTCGATGGCGACGTGGCCGCCCATGCGCTGAATGTAGGAGGCGGTTGAGCTCGGGAAGCTGCCGAAAGTTGCGGGTGTAGTTGCATGGTGCCATTAGTGGCGATGCTTGGAGAGGAGGGCGCAGACGAAGCTGCTTGAGCTCTGAGTCGCTGTGCTCTGCTCTTTTCGGAAGCGTGTTTCTCTTGCGTCGCAATAGAGTCTCTTGCCATGCGATACACACTGGTTGGTTGAAGAACATAATCTGGTCCATTGTGGTCCGGTGTTGCCTCGCGTGTTCTTGTCTTCCCTTCGTGGCCAATTCGCTCTCGCTCTTTAGCTCGCGCTGCTTGCTGGATAGTGGTAGCTTTCTTAAGCATCTCATCCGCCGTTGGATACAGCGACTCTGCCATTGCCGACAACGACTGCATGGATCTGAGCAATTCAAGATTGCTCCGGCAGTATGGTATACATTCAGCAAGCGCAAGCTGCCCTTTATCTGTGTCAAGTCCTAGTATCTGGGTGATGTAGTAGAGCATCAAGCGATTGCCGTCGAATGCAATTGATGGCAGCCAAGTATCTGCCAAAGTCTTGATGCCGTGTCGAGATGCGTCAGCGAGCACTGTCGAGCAACGCTGAGCATACACAAATATCGTTTCCTGCAATCGTGCGCGGAGCTCATCTGTGCATTCCCAGGGCGGACGAAGCCTGTAGAGCTTCGGCAAAGCGATACGATATAGATCGACAGTTGTCCAGTTGTATGTGCATTGAAGGAGCACGAAAGCGCCAAGCTGAGATGATTCACGCCGTGTATAGAGCGCGGCACGTGTGAACTGCAAGCTAGGAGGCAATTGCTGGTACCACTCGTGTAAATCACCATCTAGCTTCGCAAACTCTGACTCTGGAAGCCATGGTGGCTGAGAGGTGTCAAGCCTTTTCACGTACCTACACCTTATCAGTAATCGCGGTGCGGCACGAGAAGCACTTACCTCAGCACCTGTTTCCGCAAAGATATTAGCCTGATGTACAAGGCGACAATGCCGATGTTGTCAATCACCCGTGGAGGAATTTGTGCAGGTGTAACAAAGGGCAGAAACTGTCCAACAGGAAGCATTTCAGTCACACAAGGTACCTGCAACACAAAGTTTCGCTCGTTGCACGGCAGCTGTATCTTGATGTCACTCTCATCGAAAAGCGTCAGCTGGTCAACACCACTACCAATCAAGGTATCTGAAATATAGCAGCTCCACATAAGTCGTCGACGTGCCTCCTTCGAACACACTGTCGGTCCGTTGCTGGGCTCATCGTGGAACAAGTCGGTTGAGTACTCAAGATTGAGCTGCAGAGCTTGGGCCATCCTAGTGATAAGCCCTGTGAGCATGAAAGCGCATGCGTAGTTGCCCATCCTCAACTCGTGGTCATGAAGCAAAACAGCTGTCTGCAAAGCCAATTAGTGCTTGCGTCGACTTTAACTCATTTTCGACATGTACCATCAAATTCTGTACCGAGATTGTGCCAAGGTCAGCAAACAGCAATGAAAGAGCTTTCTTTGCCCAATCATTTCCTGCAGAGAGAATCATTCGAGACGATAAAGGCTTGAGTGTGCTCGTATATTGCAACGCGTAGAATCTGGAGAAATATCAGCCATTGACACAATATTCGAGGTAATAGGAACACACTTTGCCCCAAGCGCGCAGACAACGTGCAGGAGACCATTTCTGTTATGGTCTTCGTTGGACGACTCATCGAGCCGCTGAATGAACGAAGGTCGGTGGATAAAAGCATAGCAACGTAGCGGGTGTATGTTCTCAAAGTACTCCTTGACCAGCATCCGGACCCGTTGCCGGTTCGGAAGTTGACTCTTGAAGAGCCTATAGTTGTGTTAGTCTTTGATGGGTAGCATAAAACGAGCGATACAATCAATACCATACCATTCCAGCGAGTCCGGTCCTTCGTCCGTGGCAAATACTCGTGTCGAGGACGATCTTCGAAGAGGGATAGCAGGGTGCGCAGGCCGTTGTTGTGTCTCTGGGGTAGACGTGGTTTGACTTGGCTGCTCGACCGACATGGCGACCGGGGAAGATTCGACTCGTTGTTCGACTACGACTTGAGGAGAAATGTTGGCGTCATCTCGCTCATTGATCACATCATTGGATTCAGATGTGCTAGCATCAGTCCGCACGTCCGATTGGCGGGCAGACTGTACTATCCGTGTCCATTGAGGCGTAGAGTCCTCATCGTAGACACAACTAACAGCCCGTTGAACACAGCGTGCACACTCTGGCTTTTCACCAGAACATCGAGCCTTAGATGCGCGGCACTGAGCGCAGGAACGGAAGGTCCGTTTTCTCTTGACACCGACTTCAACTAACGGAGATTCCAAGGGCTGAGAAGCTGTCGAAGAGCCCTCAGAATTGTCCGGAACGGCACTAGTGCCATCAGACTTCTGGCACTTAAGATGCAGTCGTTCGCAGTTGAGACAGATGCCCGGTCTTTCGTCGCACTTGACCTTTCGTGCTCGACAGGTGACACAGCCTGATCAAATCGAGGTCAGTTCGTGAGATTTGCGAGATGAAGGGCTGGAAATGGTGCAATGCAACGCAAAACGTCGGGATTGGCTGCCGCTTAATGATGTTACCGCACCCACCTGTCGGAACGCGCAAAGCCCTGCAGAAATTTTTGGCCAGCCTTCTCCAATCTCGAGCCAGCCGAGCTTAAGCTAGAGCTGTCGGGGTGAGATATGTCTTTTAATGCAGATTGAAACGCAACATTCTGACAAGCAGAGCTCGGGATGAGAGCAAGCCATTCACGCTTGGGGCAGCAGAGGGACACACTTGCCTGTATGCGATCGGATTGCTTTGCGCCGTTGCGCCGACTGACGGGTCGACGCAGGTCGGTCAACCATACTCTCAGAGTGACGTATGCGGGCTCTTCGATATTGACCACGCCTTTGTGCCACAAGTAACAAACCACGAATGCATGAACGGACAATCGTGTAGAAAGGAAGAAGGAAACACGGGTTGTCGGGTTGGAATAGAAATTGACACAAAGTTAAGCCAGAAGTTGCGACCCCCGAATCTTGGCAGCAGTTCAAACCCGACGGCCCGACGTCGGCTCGCTCATGATTTTCGCATCACCTCGTTTTGGGCGTGCTCGCTTGAGTGTGCTTACTCAATATCCCGGCTGCGACGTGTATGGAGAAGCCAGCGCAGAGACCATTGTTTTTTATCTACATGTGGACGTTGATAAACTTTGACATACAAAGACTACGACGTTGTTTGAGGGAATCGACTGATGGAGAATCATTTAGCAGCCTCTTCGCCAATTCCTTCAAGGACGCTTACATTTGTGAGCTTCATCCTTGTGGTGATACAAGCCCTTGAAGCTCTTAGCCGTAAGTCGCGCCTTCCGGGACCATAGGCCAAACCGCACTAGCATCTGTATATATCTGTGGCGAGAACATCATTACCGGGTCTTGTACAGCGAATGATAAATTCCTATAATGAGTCGTGCTGTTTGACGGCTCATTCAGTAAAGGAGTAAGGGATGTCGGTAGACTAGGATGTTGATTGACGGGCGGACTGGATGTGGGTTGTGAGGTCGGCGGAAGCGTAGTCGGCCCGTTCTGGAACGACGGAGTTACGTTGTATGATTGCCGAGGGTGAGAGAAGAAGGTCTCCGCGACATGTCGGTTATTACTGGGAGCGGGATCTTGAGGAGATGCTGTATCAAGAGCTGTCTGAGGATCTCTTTCGTGTTTGACGATGGAATACGCCCGATTTGTTCCGCTATTGGCCTGCATGATCGGTGGCCTGGAAGATTGTGCTTCAGTATGCGGTGCGGTGATGATGTACTGTTCGACTTGTTTCTGTACTTGCTCTACAAGAGGCTCAAAATATTTCTGCAGCCGATTTTCAGTTCGTAGAACAAGGTCAGCGTAAGCCATTAGTGACATCCAGCCAGCTAATTCATTCTTCATGGCATCGTATTGCTCTTGCGTAATATGATTTGTCCGCCTTCGGTAGATGTGTAGCGTCAGACCGAAACCCATTGTGTATGCCACAGTGCTATGCCAGGTAAAGTCCGCAGCCTTGAATTTCCTGGAGAGTGTGTGGAAATTGCTCAGCATCCGTTTGGCCGCTTTGTGGCAGATATCGAGGTTCTTTTCGAGCACATCTGGTATCCTTGCCGTACAGACACTTGGGTGGTGCAAATTCAATAGAAACTCTGCAGCCCAGGTATCGACTAGCAATGTTGCAACAACCACATACAAACTGTTCTTATCTTCGTTCCGTACGCAAGTATCCCAATCTGCTCGCCACGCGTCAATTTTAGTTTTCAATGCGTCAACGATTTTGACGTAATCTGAAGGGCTTCTTCTGACTGAAAGGATATGATTATACAACTCTGTGTATAAGGGCAAAAGCTTAGCCAGTTGTATGCATTGCCAAAAGTCGCACTGTCCAGACCGTTCAGCTTGGAGTCCATGAGCGGATATTTCCGAGTCCTTGATCGCTAGCGGCAGAGGTACGTCCCAATGGACGAATTGCCACGGAGCTGGACGGCCCATGCGACATCCGGTGGCAACACAGATTCCGAGGATAGAATGAAAGACCCTCTTCCTCAGTTCCTTTGCAAGAGCATTGTTTTGTTCTGGTGGCAACCCGATCTTTTCTGGATCACGATGATAGTCCAAGTCGATGGCTCTCGTCAATAGTTCTTGGGAAAGCGTCCAGGTGTATCCGGGCTTCGGCAGGTTTCTGAACTGGACAAGGACCATAGTAAGTACCTGCATTGCGGCCAAAGTAGGATCTTGCATGAGGAAAGGAAAATAGCCCAAGACATAATGCAGGTATCGATATGAGTCCTCAATCCTGTAAGCTTGGGCATGATTCCTGATGGCATTTTGATAGTTCAGGATGGCTAGCACCTGAACAACTTGCAGCTTTTCGGGCAGTGAAACGTTGTTGGGGGAGTCGTAGAGGCGATGCACAAGAGCCATAAAGCTGGCTTTGTGGACCATTGGTACGAAGCCCCACACAACGGTCAAGAAGACATCGGCCATGGCTACTGCCTCAGCTTTGGAAGGTAGGTTGAGTTGATGCTCGAGGATTTTCTGCTGCTGGTAAATCGTTCGCAGGACCGACCCAGTCGACAAGTTGAAATGGTTTGGTTTCCCAGCAGCAGACTCTCGCATAATGTCGCAGTCAAAAGCACCACTATCCATCATACCCCAGTCAAGAATGTCGACTCTAGTCCCTTCGACCGGGGCTCTATAGATTGCGTGATAAATGTCGGGAGTTGGCCAGCCCAGGTACTGCGAACTAGGGATGTCACAGCCACCGTTGGGGTTAGCTCTCATTTCGACCTCTAGATGTGACCCAGGCTGTGTGTGGATTGAGCCTCTCTCCCTTACGGGAGACGAAAAGGTCGAGTAAGGTGTCGGTGGCATGTCGTTGGGCAGGGCGCCATATCTCTTCTGGTACTGAGCCACTTGGTCTCGTAAATACAGAATCTCGCTTTCGACACGATCGCTTTGGCCCCTTTCTCTTGACTGGCCGCTGACTCGATCGGTTGTGTAACACATCAAATTCTTCGACCGGCATGGCTGGCATGCAATGGGATCAGGATCACATTTCATCTTCCGTTCTTTGCACCGGTCGCAAGCCTGCCCGGTGCGCGTCGTGGCAGCAAGCTTTTTGCGAACATTTTGGCTGTAGAGTGAAGGCTCTTCGGGAGCAGATTTGATTCTTTTTAAGCCACGGTTCAGATGGTCGGCATCGGTTTGCAGCCGGGGTCTTTTGGACGCGGACGAGGAGGTTGGTCTCCCAGTGTAAGGTAGAGAGTCGGTGCCATCATGGTTGTTGCTGTTGGCTATGAAGGATGAGGCCGACTGGGATGCATTCGCATCGACCCGACCCATCACGGTCAGTCATTAACATTGGCGTCAAGCGAATTTTGTGTTGCATGAAACAGTGACGGGAAGTTCCTGCTGCATCGTGCTCGCCTCCATCGTCAAGGGTGCAGGAAGCCGCCCCCGGTTGCGGAAGCTTCAATCCTACGGCAGCCAATTTGGGTCTAGGCTCTAGCCTCCGTACTGGAAGCTAAAAGCTAATAGTGAATTTGTGGACAGAAGGGGATGCTCGGAGTACGGTTGTCCACATAGCAGGAGAGACAGTAGGAACCATCCACGCAGTTCCAGAAATTCAGGCATCAAGGACACATGCGGTAAAACTCCATCCGGAGTTTTAAAAAATGGTTGGCGCAGTTAGTGGCAGGTACAATTTCGAAAGATTCTAACGACTGACCTGGAAGGCGCTCAATCTGAAGGAGGTGGTGGTCGTTGGAGTTCTATTCAGCAACGCAAAATGATGGGGTAGAAGCTCACGACTGCTGTACCATTTCTCTCCTTATTTTTCCTCCTCGCAGCTGATAAAATGGTGTCTGCGTTTGCCTCGCAGCTGCAGGCCATCGCGAAGAACTCGTCTAACGAACTCGATCTGCAAGCCAGACGTAATGCACACGCCGAGTCACTGCTCTTTGAACGAGATGTTGCCGTCAAGCAGGATTTTCAGACCATCTACAACATCTGTAGCGAAGGCTTTCGAGAGCTGTGTCAACTCGATGACCGATTCCACGATTTCGACCGCAACCTCTTTTCCGAGCAAGCCAAAAACCAAGACCGTGACCAGATGAACAGGTCTGAAAACGAAGCTCTTGATATTGTCTTGAAGCGCTGCCTCATTCTCTTGGGTGGCAGGATTCTGCTCAAGCCTGCGCTCAAGGCGCTGGAGTGGCTGGTCCGACGGTTCCGAGTGCATGTGCACAACATCGACGACTTGCTTCACACCGTTCTACCCAATCACGAGATTGCTATATGGACCAATGTGGTCAGCATCATCCCGAACGACAAGATCTTTGGGAAATGGAAGTTTCTTCGGCCCTACCTGAAGACGACCTGGAGTGTACCCCGACATGCCGTTGCTCACGCTGCTGCCAGTAACGACGCATTCTTCACCTCGATGAATTCCTACACCCTTGAAGCCTGTCGTCAAGGTCTTAGCAACCCATTGTTGATGAAGTTCTGGTCCAGCATAGTCGTTGAAGCTGTCGCGAACAGAATAGATCAAACAAGAAGTGGTCGGCAAGAGGTACAGGCCCAGCGCACGGAGGATCTGCTACAGAAGGTGCTGTCTCTATTGAGCGACAGTTACGAACTTCCAGGGTCGGTGGAATTGACAACCACCTGCTATACCATCTCCATCTTGTTGGCAGTCAAGGCAGAGCTTGGGGACCACGTATTGGATTCTCTTTTCCTGGAAGCTGCACATTCGCTTACAAAAATCGATCACGATGTCACGGCTGCATTTGTTACGATGTCTGTGATTGTCACGAAGAAAGGAAATCCCATCGTTCCCAAGAGGGCTCTGGAAGTTCTTTCCAACCTCGAAGCATTTGGACAAATCATCCTTTCTGTATCGAAGCAGCATTCAGCTCGCTACTTTTTGATTGCTCTAATCAATTCAGCAGTGTATCACATCAAACGCAAGAACGCCCACAAGCTCGCAGCATTCACTGAATCTCTTATCCGCCTCGTCTGGGAACTCTATCCTGAATCAGGACTTACCGAGGTGCTCAAGCCTATTGTTATGAAGGCCATCTCGTTCAGCGCTAGCAACGAGTCCGAGGTGGCAATCCGAAATTGCTTGACAACATCTTTGCAGAGGTTGAATGAAAATGAAACACTGTCTACTGCAATTTTGGAAGCCGCCAGAGAGGAGCATCACGGCACTGCGCTGCTTGAAAGCATGCTCGGAATGACCATCTATATCCCCGAGCCGACGGCAAAAACAGATGCAGACGATGTAAAAGTGGTAGATGCTCACACTGCCTCGGAGACTGTGGACGGTCTTTTTGAGGCTTTGCCGTCTGAATGGGAAGGGCCACCTTCTTGTTTGGCTGCTGGCATATCGAAACCATTTCGAAGTCTGGCTAGAGCATTTGCACGGTGCTGCGGCAATACAGAGAAGCTGAGAGAGTTCTCTATCTTGCCAATATGGTCTTCTACGTCAAGCAAAGAACTTTTATGGCAGACGTTCTTGCTTAGGTTCGCATACACTAGATCGCCAGACTTATCTCGTGCCAAAGCTCTGCGCCTGCTTGTTCAAAGTATCAGAGATAAGCCTGCCTGCAATATTCAGCAGTTCGTGCCTTATGCTATAGCACTCCTCTTGCATAGCAAAGCTGTTCGTAAAGCTGCTGCAGACCTACTGAGTCAAATGGCGATTCTGCTGAAAACAGGAACAGAGGAATCCGTTGACGTCCATCACACTCTGTACAAAGCTGAGTATGCAACGACGATCCATTTACTACAGCCGTCACAGGTTGCATCTATCATCGACGATATTTTCCGTCCCGTCCTTGAAGAATGTGTCCTGGATCCTACGTATGCTGCAAAAGCAGTGCGTAACACATTTCAACCGCAAAGCAAACAGCAGACGAGGAAGAGCCACAGCCAGCCGCTATTCTCGTTATTGACACAGCATGCTCTTGCTACGTCTCTGATCAAGCCGAAGATGGACATCCTGTCACTGCTGGACGGAGTTGAGAAAGTGGGCGGCAAGGCTAAAAAGAAGATTCTCCTTCCAATATTCGAAGAGTGGTCTCAATTTTCGGAGGCCGAGGCAGCGGAGCTGGCAGACGAAAATGACTTGAGCGTTGAGGAAGCTGACATGGCGTTCATCAAGCTCACAAACATTCAGGACAAGCAATACCTTGCGCAATTCGTGCATTCGGCCGCCTCAGCCACCGGAACATATCGGCGTGATTTGGTTGCTGCCTTTTTCCTCCACATGCGCCAGAGCTGGAAAATGTGGCCGTTACAAGATCAATCGGCGGCTGCAGATATACTGTTTGATACAGCGTTATCGGCAGACGATAATATTACTGCTGGTGCTCGGGAAACTCTAAGGTTCGTCGATCTATCTTCAGACGCACTAGCCAACCTCCTGCAACATTCGCGAGCCGGTACTTCGGAGGTCCGAGGCCCACCAGCAAAACGAAGAAAGAGATCTTCTTCGGGCACAACCTTTTCACGTGCTGAAGCTGTCAAATTGGTAGATCACGCCACAGCTAAAATGGGATTGGCACTGGAACTGGTAGAAAGCAATACGCCAGAGCTCAAAGTGGAGCTTCTGAACGAGATGTTTGAGATGCTAGCTACTTTGAATCAACTGCAGCACAACAGGGTTGAATTGCCGTACCTCCAAAACCTTTGCTTGAGTAGTATCCATGCAATGGCGCGCTCTGGTAAGAGACAAGTAAGCGCCGTTGAAACATCAGGTGTGAAGCCAGAGCTTGTTACCGATTGCCTGAGAAATGCAGACAATCCTCAAGTACAGAACACGTCACTGCTAGTGTTAGCAGCGTTGTCCAGCATCGTGCCTGACCGGATGGTCCACAATGTGATGCCAATTTTCACGTTCATCAGTCACAACATGTCGTCTAGGAATGACGAGCATTCTATCAATGTCATCAACGAAGCCATCGATAAAATTGTGCCCTCTTTGCTAGAGAACCTGCGAAAAGGAAGAAATCAGCAAAGCTATCAGACATCCATGGCAAGCATGTTTGCAAGCTTCACATCCGCCTACGCTCATATCCCGTACCACCGCCGGCTCGCATTTTATCAGAAGCTTCTTCTCTGCCTTGACGCAAGCGAATCCGGCTACATGTTGGTGTCGCTGATAGCGCATCAACAACGGAACGATTCAGCACTTCCAAAATTCATCGAGGGACTTTTAAGCCAGCAGCCAGCACCTATTCAGCTCCTGGTATATAGACAGCTCCTATATCTGTCTACGGATGTTCTGTCAAGTACCCCCAAAATTGCTAGCATTGTCTTCACCATTGGTCGAAACACCACGGTTGCTGACAGGACACAGTATGCTGCCTCAATTTTATCCGCATCTATTGCAATCTTGCATAGCAAGAGTCTGGCAGCCAGTGTCGGATTGTCATCCGAAGCTAGGAGCACTGACGCCGTGCAGGTTCGAACAGCGATGCAGCATGCTTTCGAATTCACATTAGCTGCCATTCGGGATACGGAGAAGGCAAGTACCGACGTCTCGACTCTGGCGAAGCATGCTCTGGACCGTCTCTTACGCCTGCCTTCGCTTTCCGACGGGCTTGAAATAGTCTCTCCAAAGCTTGATGAGATGGAAGAGAATGTCCTGCGTCCTCAAGCACTCCGAGTCCTAGCTTCGCAGATCGAGCGCAAGCATAGAAAAGGCGGACCTGCGCTGGAGCCAGCCACTCAGTTGCTCAAGCAGCTCAGACAGTACGTCGTTTCTTCAACGGTGCCTCCTATGATTCTTGCGAGCCTGGTGTGTATTGACCGCATAGTCGAATTCTACGGCCGCAAATGTGCGGAGCTGGTAGCAGAGACAGCACAAGCCATTGTTGAAAAGGTCAATCTGACAAGTAATTTGACTAATACAGAAGAGCAATGCTTGACAGCTGAGCTTCTAACTTTGGCAGGCGTCATTGATTCCATTAAAGAGGCAGCAGTCCCTGTGGTGCCCGTTCTGGTGGCCAAGGTGCTACAAGTTCTTGCATTTAACTACGAACGGAAGCAATTCTCAATGCCAATATGGAGGGCTATTTGCACTCTTTTGTCAGCACTCTTCTCTCACGTAGCCTTCATGGTGCCTGAGCCAGAGCTTGCACAGGTTTTGAAGCTTGTCCTAGCCACTCAGACACGAGTCCCTGCGGATAGCAGGCAATTAGACTTGGATGGTTTGATCAAGTCAATGTCTCGCAAGGTTGATCTTGATCTTTTGATAACCTCGTGCAGAACTGTTATGTCAGAGGTCAATAACGACAAGGACGTGGTCAATGTAAATGGCGTTGAAGAGATCAGCCGCCAAAATTCGGACATTGAAAGGTCGTTGGCTATCAATGGCATATTAAGTCTTCTGTCCCAGGCTCTTGAGGCGTCGCCGAAGTCAGTTGTAATCAAGGAAGCAGAATCGATCTCGGAGCTATTCCTGACGATTTTGGAGGTGGAAGCAAATCGCTCGCATGCTGCCGACTCTACCACCAAAGAGAGCTACACCAGATTCATATCTTCTGCCCGCATGAAGGAGACAAGCATCAAATTCATCTACAAGATCAATGATACAGTCTTCCGACCACTGTTCGAATCATGGACTGACTGGGCAGCCGATGACCACGACCGCCAAATCGTCCTCTTCGACCTCCTGACCCATTTCTTTGACACGCTCAAAGCAATCGTCACCTCCTACTCGAGCTACCTCCTGAAGCCAATCTCGACAATCCTTAGAAGAGCTGCAACAGGAGACAAAATCTCGATGACCCAACAGTCACTTCTCCCCGACACTCTCACGCTGCTCCGCACAATCACAACCCACGATCAGGACTCCTTCTTCACCGCTCCCTCCCATTTCGAGTTTATTGCTGAACCACTCACATCCTGCCTACAACTCGCCGCATCCAGATCCACACGCTCAATCGTCACCACTCATGTAATCCCAGCAATCGTCTCGTTGGCCACAAGCACAGTGGATAGCCCATCCACGCATAGCTCCCTAACCCACCACATTGTCGCCTTGAAATCCCACGTTTCATCACACGTCAGACTATCAAGCATAAAGACACTACTCGCGATGACAGAGGACGAAGAGCTGGGCGACGAGTTCGTTGGGAACGTGATAGGTATTGGAGCCGGTGAAGGCGAGGGCGCCAGAGGTGGAGGTGGGAGCGTGGGTGAGATTATGGTCTACGTAAATGAGATGCTCGAGGACGATGATGAGGACGTGGAGAGGGAGGTTAGACGGTGGGTGCAGGTCGTTAGGAGCAAGGTTGGGGAGGATGTGTTTGAGGTGTAGAAACTGGGTTTTAGCGAATCGAGCTTGTTATGATCAAGTAGATAGGGTGAAAAACAGTGTTGTGCAGTGATACAACAATTTAGTAATGAACATGACAACGGCCGAGACTTCGATGTCGTTGTCGTCGCAAGCGCTTGGCCCAGCTCGACTCGACCGCAGCTACCTAATTCATTCCACTCTCAAGTCCAGCGCGTCCTTCCAGATACCGAGAACGAACGTACCACTCGGTCCTGGCAAAAAATCTCCAGTGCCCGGCTTCTTTCCCCCATCGCCTTGGACCGTAGGAGGGTTTTGTTTTTTTCCAGGACGCACCCACCAGTCGGGAGGGGACGGCGCGGTCCAACGGGAGCGCAGGTAGCGCGTGCTCGCGATACACTCGTACCAAGCATGGAGCCGAACGGGCCCCTAATCGTCGCTGCAACCACGAACAAATAGTGACTTCCTTCTACGCGGCGACGAGGGAAACTGCGTCGTCCGCGCAGTTTTTCGTTCACTCATTGCGTCCTTGAAGGAGGGGGGTTGGGTCTGAAAGCACGGCGTCATATCTGGCTCGGTGCCGGCGCATCGGGAGGAGGCTTGCGAGGCTGCGATCGTACGGGTTAAGTTTGGAGCGCCTCCTCGCGAGACCTATGTTTGCGTGACTGTGGCCATTGTCAGCCATTGGGCAAAGGGAGGGGTGGACGGCGAAGAGTTCGAAAGAATGGCTGAGCAAGCCTATGCTCGCTGCTCCTTGTTCGTGGCCAAACTTGCTATTTTTACCCCATGTAGCCATTGTTTCAGATCAGCAGAAATAGAAAATGGCACCTTGATGTACAGAAAACCACAACCTCCATACCATCTCCGTGGGGACTAGATCCACTATTTTCCGACATCCAATCCAACCTTCTGATCACTTCCACCAGTCCACGTTGAACGTTCGAACGCTGCCACTACATTATATTTGACATCCTTCCGTCCGTGTAGTATCGCCGCTGATAGTAAGTAATGAATGATTCGCCAGTCTTGTCCCCTTTTTTCCCGACCAACGCCTCGCTAGATATTTAACACAAAATGAATACACCGTTTCCCCTTTTGTTCCCAACCCGCCCTCGCCTGCTTGTGCGGACCACCAACTCACCTCGCGCTATTGGTACCCCATCTCTGCTCGTGTTCTGGGAAGCAATCCTCAGCTTAGGCTGCTGCTTGATGTCCGCGTGGCTCCCATTTTTTGGAGCATTTCATTCCGTTTCAACGTCTGCAACTAAGAGGAGACTGTCATGGATGATCACCATTAACCATGATCGGCCGTTTCTCATCATCCGTTGTCGCAGATCTAGCCGTTTCCTCAGATGTTGTTGAATCACTAACATTATTGCCTTGCATAGACTTGAAGGCGGTCGTGGCGCCATTCGCCAGCTTTTTTCCTTCATTGATAACAGGCATAGCGCCAGGCTGTTCCTGCAAGGTCGGCGAGACGGTTTCCAAATCCTCCTCCGGAATAGTAGCACAATACTTCTTAAGCACCTGCTTCAATGCCGGCCTCCGTATCGGCTTCGCCAGGAAGTAATCCATTCCGCTCGCCATGCACTCATCCTCGTTACTCTTTTCCGCGAACGCAGTCAATGCCACAATTGGCGCTCTGAACCCCATCCCTCTGATCATCTTCGTGCTCTGGATACCGTCGACATTCGGCATCTGTACGTCCATAAAGACGAGGTGGAACTTTTGACCATTCTGCATGCTCTCGCGGACTTTTTCGAATGCTTCTTGGCCGTCTTTTGCGATTGTCACGTCGTAGACGTCTTCGAGTTTGAGCATGCGGAGCACGACTTCTTGGTTAATTTTATTGTCTTCAGCAACGAGTACACGAACTTTGCCTCCCTGCTGCGCGGCTTCGGACTCGGCTTTTTTCATCATTGTCAGATCCGGCGAAGGCGAATGAGAGGGCTGTGGTCGAGAGATCTCTTTCGCCACGAAAGGTTGGGATAGACCAAGGACCCGAGGGAGGTCACTATAAGCAGGCGTGCCCTCAGCCGGCATCGAAGCACTGTGAGGGTTGACAGCCAACCGCTCAGATTGCGTTCTCGACAGGGCGCCCGTACCCACATTGGCCGTCGAGTCCATTGATGGTTGTCGTTCAGCGATGTAGCGCAGCGGTATGCGCATACTGAATCTGCTGCCTTTGCCGACTGTGCTGTCCAAAGACAATTCACCACCCATCAGCGCCGCAAGCTGAGCGCAGATGCTGAGACCAAGACCAGTGCCACCATATTTCTTGCTCAGACCCAGATCACCTTGCACGAATGGCTCAAAGATCTTTTTTTGCTGATCTTCTGGAATACCTGGCCCTGTATCCTCGACTTCAAAGACAAAGTCGAGGTCTTTAGTGTTGAGCGGAGCCGGCGATTTCGACCTTTGTCGTTCCACAACCTTATCGATATGTGTTTTGCCACTGCCCACGTTGATACTCAGCTTTGCATCTGATGGCACAACCTTCTTATGGTGGGATTTCTTGCCCTCTTCCGAATCGCTGCCTCCGGTGTTGTAGCGCTGCCGCACACTTGATCGCTTCCCGTCCTCGGAATCGCTTCCACCAACCAGCGAAGTATCCGATGTTCGCACTTTCTTCCTGCTGGATGCCTTCGACTTCCTAGATGCAAGTGAAGTTTTGCGTGTGCTGCCCACTCGGCTTCGTGAGGCAGGCTCAGACATGCCCTCACATCGTATTCTTACTGTCACAGACCCGTGTGGTGGTGTGAACTTCAGACTGTTGCTTGTGAAATTCATGAGCACTTGCAAAATTCGATTCTTGTCGCCCCACAGGCACATGTCCTTCACACGACCCGTTCCCGCTGGACCATACGCTCTCTCATCTGTGGTGTCGGAGTTTCCGAACGAATCATTAGTTCCAGAGTACAGCACCTGCAGGTTGATTTGCGCCTCCTTGGCTTGCCGGTCAAAGGTAGGCATCAATTGCGTGCCAAGATCGCTTAGTCGAAACTCTGATTCATCGATTGGTAGTTGCTGGCCAACTTCGTTCTTGCTGAACATCAGGAGATCTGTCAAAAGGTGAAGAAGGAGATCACCCGACTTGTAGATCGTGCTGATGGTTGACTTGATCTTGACGGGGTCGTCTTCGCCCATGCATATCTGGGCGAGACCCAGGATGCCATTCAGCGGCGTTTTGAGTTCGTGCGAGATGTTCGCGATGAACAGTGTCTTGCTCTGGTTAGCTGCCTCAGCAGCCTTCTTGCTCTGCTCAAGCTCAGCAGTCCTCTCCTTGACTCGTTCTTCCAGTCTCTGATATTGCATGGTAAGCTCATCAGACATTTCATTGAATTTGCTGGTTAGGTCAGTCAATTCGTCATATATGATATGCCTTCTTTCCGGTACTTTGCTGGGGATGCGAAACGTTCTCCGCGTGTTTGGTGATCGAGTATCCCGTTGACGCGTTGGACTCGCATTTGTAGCCCATTTGGTCACTGCCGTCAAGAATCCCTCCTTCTTGGCCTCTGCCTCATCGTACGTAGCATCTCCACCATTATTGGATCCGGAAGAGTAGTCACTTGATCTGTCGTCTGGCTGGTATGGCTCAACGGTTTTCCGAGTTGCGGCTCGAAGCTGACGGATAGGGGCAACAGAATAGTGGGCCATTGGTAGTGTCAAGACCAAGAGCCCGCCGATGACAGAGAACACACAGATCAGAACAATATCTTTGAGGTGTTTGATCGGCTCAACTGTCTCGTTGTGGCTCTGTTCAACCACCAACACCCAGTCTACGAGTGAGGTTTCTATCTGGGCGTAGCCAACGGAGACGCGCTTTCCTTCTTCGTTGGAGGTGTCGAGGATTGATCCAGCATTGTTGATGTTATTGGTGTCCTCAGTCCAAGCTCGTATCAAGGCGGGGAAGCCTGAGGCAGTGAAAGGTTTATCGGCAGTCACCGGATCTACCCGTTCAGAGTGACGAGCTCGGATGTTGGAATTTGAGCTTGGTGGGAGAATGAAACGAACTTGCTGATTTTGGAGATCGGTAGTGTCGTTGTCTGTTCTAATCTCGAAAGGAAACTGATTGTCTTGCGAGTTGGGGCCAATTATGAGCACTTGGCCCGTCTGGCCGAGGCCTTCTTGAGAATCTCGCACGTCGAACATCATCGAGGCATTGACTAGGACGGTAAGCCATCCGAGAATTTCTGTTGCCGAGGTGTTGTTCATGATACCCGTTGTGGCTGACAACAAGGCCGTGTGGTTGTCGACGACTAACGGCCCGTTGATGAGGACGCTGTTGGGGTTCAGCCTTCTGCCATCTGCCTCCACATAGTATTCCTGGTCTTCTGGAACGCCAAAGTAGGTCAAATTTGGATAGAGTTCGGGGGGGAAGCCTAGTCCTGGATCACCAAGATAGACACGGGAGCCGTTGGGATAACGATTAGGGAGTTCGATGCGGCTTCCCTCCATTATGGAGTCGCTCGTTACGTTCACCAGACCATTCAGGGCTGTAGTATTGCCGTCATCGTAGGCTGGATATATCGAAGCTTGAACCAGAAGGCGGCCATTGGCCAACGCACCGGCGAGGTCGGACTGTGTACGTACCCAATTCTCATTAGTCTTGTTCCCTGTTGGAGAGTGTAGTGATCAGTAAGAATTCGACGTACAGCAAGAGTGGACAGGAACAGTGGATCTAAAGTACCATTCCGGTAGCGTGTCAGAGCACTTTGGATCAGTACTCTTGTTGCTACAGATCTTGTCTGCGATTCATAGAGGAGGATAGTGGAGGAGAGTTGGGCCGACTTCAGACTCGCGGTCAACGACAGACCGGATAGGCGAATGTGCGCAATGAAGTCCCGGCTTTGAAACCACTGCTATTGTCAGCACGTCTTCCCCTACACCGATGCAAGCTCCACGTACTACCACAAGCGCCAAAACCACCAAAGATGATAATGAACATGTCAGCACCAGCAGACCCAGCTGCTCCCGTATTGGTATGCGCATGGCTCACCAGACCCTTTCGTTCGGAGAGAACGCTATGTCCGGAACTGATCGCCAAGCTGACGATAGCTCATCTTTGGCAGACCTCCTCGTCTCCCAGACGGAGGAGGAAACGCCCGGTCTGTGAGTGTTGTATTACTTTTTGTGGTATTCAATATCAGATGCGAGGTCCTGTGTGCGGTAGGTCTCGGAGGAAGCACAGGGAGCTCAAAGAGTGGAAATAGAGGTTGACAATTGAGGTATAAGTGAACGAGCTTCTTTTCAGTCGTCTCAAGTCAGCGAGCGGTCAACCTGTGCAAGCAAATTCGCCCGGCTTGCAAGCGTGCGAAGCGTTTGGTGCTCGGTCCTACACTCGCGGTGCTTCCGGATCGGTTACATGTGCTTGTACAGCACAGTGCAGAAGGCTTCGGCGGATTGGAGCAGTCGATGTTGGTGGTAGAATGTGAAAGATGTTAATTATGACTTCTCACTGCAACTACCCCAAGTTGTGTCAAGATGGATCAGCAGAGATCGGCTGACAGGTGCGTCGCCCGGAATCTACAGTAGTCTGCTGTTTAGCCAAAGGGCACCCAGAAGCGCAGCGGTAGTCAGCAAACGCTCTAGCGGCTCAAAATGCAGGAGGCAGTCAAGTGGGACTTCCAGGGAGCTTGGGGTTGGCCACCGGGCTAGCAGCCAGTGAGCGAGTAAAGCATTCGCTGATGGACCCAGCAGAACGAGGGAATCGCTCCGCACCTTGAAAAGGGCCTCAGTATGGACCCTCGCTAGGCCCTGATTCGGGCGCAGGCTGCGTTAGTTTGCTGTCTTCCTGATCCACTATGGGCCTGCGATCAGGGCCAAGACAGCCACACGCCAACCAAAAACGCGCAATGCGCCAACATTGTTGCCACATGGAGGGGCTAGGATTGCACGGACTGAGAAGTCTTTGGAAACTCAACTTGGTCTTGCATTATATGGTGCTGTGAGATAGACAAAGTACGGATCTCGCACGGGTGACTTGTACCAGCTTTTATAGCATCTCGAGAACGCGAGATGCGATCCTGCATTTTCAGAAGCAACGCTGCGAGCCGAGCCCGGCAGTGCTTTCGTTGCACCTGTCCTATGTGAAATCTGACGTGCTTAGTCATGAAGTTTAGATGTACCGACCCACTTGAAGCGGTAACTCATATTTGACGGAAAGCATGAACAGAACAAAAGTCACGATTAGCGATACGTAACCAGCCTCGCAACTCGATACACATCTCAATTTCTCAGGTCTCGTTGCCCTAGGAATCAGGCCCGCTTGTTGCACGGTAACTAAGGTACTATGCAACAAGCCAAAAGCTCTGAGCCTGCCGATCGTGTGTTGCAGCGCTCTCAAGGCAACGAGAGCTTAACATATATCCCCAGCTCTGGCAATGTGTGACGCTGTGAGCACAAGCTGGTACGCTGCTGATGCAGGGCAAACACAAATGCCGTGACATGACTCACGCTCTATCCTCCATAGAAGTAGTTTAGACATCGTCTCTTCACATTGTGCGTGAGTATCTCTGAATGCCATCTTGCTCAATTTGAAACCTGGAGAATGCTAAGAGATATGAACACGTTTCACGCGGAGTACTCGTCCACGCCCCTTGGCTGTCGAGATTACACGTCCGCCTGGCAGTGAATCAAACACTGAGAGTGTCTTCCTCCATCGAAGCAGATGCCCAAACGATGAACTCAATGAAGTCAAACTTGCCCACGGAAGATAGGCTCAGTGATGATAACCATGTCCACAGTTTGTCCGCAGCACCCCCAAGAAGTTGACCATGGTTGAGGGCGATGCCGACTATGTAGGGCACTACAGTAAACCCATGCTTTTTCAAATTCAATACCGTCATGCAAGAAATTGGTCCCTCACTACACACAAACCTCTTGGGCAATGATCCTCGCTGGTGGCATTGTTGCAATGCATCATCAGCGGGTTACAAAATTCGGAGTGCGGTTTGAATGCGATGTGTTTGCATCTCCCCCGGAAGTAGTTGCCTAACTCGACCAATTGCCTTTCAGTGTGCTCGAGGTCGGAGTCAGCACCGGCGCCTATTGAGATGGGCAAGCGCTCGGCTTTCACATCACCATCCACCAACAAGCTACAATGAGCAGTGGTACAGCTCGGTGTTGCGGTCTGCGCTGCAAGGTTGACATCAATGAACACTTCTCAAGACTGGCTGGAATTTGATCGCCAAAAATTCACTGTCGCTATCGTATGTGCACTTCAAATCGAGTCCACTGCAGTTGAAGCCAGTTTCGACGATGTCTATGATGCAGCGCTCTATGGCAAAGCTGCAGGCGATACGAACGCTTACACGCTGGGACGAATTGGCCAACATCATGTCGTGCTAACATATCTACCCTCGATTGGCAAGGCGAGCTCGGCAAGCGCAGCTGCTGGCCTCCGCACTACCTTCACCAACATTCGACTCAGCCTTCTCGTTGGTGTCTGTGGAGGCGTTCCCTTCAGGCAGGAGCAAGAAGGTAACGTCGAAATCCTACTGGGCGATATCGTTATCAGTACAGGCGTCGTCCAGTATGACCTCGGCCGTCAATACGATGACGGCCCGCCAGTGCGGAAGAATACGGTGCACGATAACCTGACTCGCCTACCTCCCGAGATTCGATCGTTACTTCACAAGAGTCAAGCGGGGATGGGCCGCCGGAACATGCAAGAGAAGGTTGTGTCCTATATAAATTTCATATCTCGCAAGGAAGAGTTCTGTGGCTGGAGGCGTCCGTGTCCGGAGCAGGATATTCTATACGAATCAAACTTCGTCCACAAGCATCGATTTCCGGACCATTGTGCAGAATGTCAGGCTGCTAACGACAGGACCTGCTTGAGGGCTCGTCAAGCTATCTGTGAAGAGCTCAAGTGTGATGCGGGTCCTAAAGTTGCAAGATCGCGTCAGATTAGGGCACTCGAGACTTCTTCGGCTCCTCTTGACGTCCAGATTCACTGGGGCCTGATTGCGTCCGGAGACTTGGTTATCAAGTCAGGAAGCGTACGGGACAGTATTGCCGCGGAAGAAGATGTGATTGCTTTTGAGATGGAAGGTGCAGGATTGTGGGAAGCTTTTCCTACGATAATTGTCAAAGGTGTTTGCGACTACGCTGACAGCCATAAGCACAAAGGATGGCAGAAATTTGCAGCAATCAGTGCTGCGGCTGGCGCGAAGTCGCTGCTGATCAGCTGGGTCGCACCAGGGTCAAGTTTGGCACAGGCGGACTTCTTTCGAGACCGTTCTCCATTCACGCGAAGTCCAATAATGTCGCCATCTCCATTGCACACCAGTCAACAAAGTCTTACAAACCTCCCATCGACAATATGGCTGGTACCGTTCGACCAAAGGGAGACATTGATCGGTCGGTCTGCCGAGCTGCACCGAGTGGAGGAGACTTTGTTTTCTTCGACTCTGTGTACCAGGACAGCCATCGAAGGTCTTGGCGGCATAGGTAAGAGCAGGTTAGCGCTGGAAATCGCTTACTCCACACGGAGGACGCGACCAGGTTGGTCGATCTTCTGGGTCCAGTGCTCCGATTTATCTAGTTTCGAGCGAGATTACCGGCAGATCGCTCAATCTTTGAGTCTTCCCGGAGCAGACGATGTGTCGCAAGATTGCAAAGCATTGGTCAAGCAACATCTTGACCATGATGAGACGAATAGTTGGTTGCTCATTCTTGACAGTGCGGATGATGAGAGGCTTTGGTCGGCCGCTGCAGCAACGAACAACTCGGACGCTCTAATCAGGTACATCCCACGGGGACGTAAGGGCTCAGTACTTCTCACAACACGCACTCATAGGGTGGCAGTCAACGTTGCACATAGAAACATTGTGAAGCTGGGGCACCTTTCCCCGTCCCATTCCCGCTTGATGTTACATGGTCTGCTTGAACAGCCCGAGATACTCAGCAACACGGAAAGCACCCTTCAACTTCTCGAGCATCTCACTCATCTACCCTTAGCAATTGTCCAAGCAGCAGCATTTATTAACCAAAACAACCTGACGAGTATCGACCATTACCTCCAGATCTGGAATGATAATGCCGAAGACGAAATTATCGAGATCCTTAGTGAAGATTTTACCGACGACACACGGTACCAAGAAGCGCAAAATCCGATTGCGAAGACATGGTTAATTTCATTCAGAAACATTAGCCTCCAACACCCCTTAGCAGCGACAGTCTTGTTCTACATGTCCTGTCTCAATCCGAAGGACATGCTCAAATCAAGCATTCCTGATCTAGACGCGTCTCGTTTGGAACAAGACAAAGCATTTGGTGCTCTGCAAAATTATGCTTTCATTCAAAGCCAACAGCGTGATTCCTCTGATACGGTCTTCGATATGCATCGACTTGTGCATCTAGCCACACGAAATTACCTTCGCCGCCTTGGGAAATTTTCCGCGCATCTACGGCTAGTTGCTAAGCACTTGTGCACGCTAATACCAACGGGTGGATTAGATGCCACAGTCTATTGGCAGCGCTACCTGCCCCATGCTGAGAAAATCGTCTTAACAACCGACGTGGAACACGACATTGTACGTATCAAGCTACAGGAGCTCCTCAGTGCTGCCCTCTATCAGAACGGCGCATATGTGAGGTCCCTTGCACACCGTCGCGCTGTAGTCGATTGGCTCACTCAATTTGCCGAAGACCAAGGCCGGCGCGTCGTGATTAATCTCACGGCTCTCTCTGATACGCTAAGCCAACTCGGACGGTTGCAAGAATCTCTAACCGCCGCGGAGAGAGCTTTCGAATTGTCCAAGCATGTCCTTGGCAACGACGATACAACCACAGTATCCGTGATGGAGTCTCTGGCTGATGCTTACAGAGTCGTTGGCAGGTGCGAAGAAGCCTTAGAAATGAGCCTCAAAACCGTTGAAAAAGCGAAGAGCTTTGACTTCGAAACTCGTGAAGTGAAGCTAATCACCATTATGTCAGCCCTGCACACGCTCTCAGCAAGCTATCGTAGTCTACGTCGCTGGCAAGATCAAGAAAAGATTCTAATAGAAGCGATTGATATTGCAAAGACAGTCAAAACCCAGGATATGAAAATCCGCAAAGCTGGTTTTGAGATTTCGCTCGCAATGGCCTGGTGCCGATTGGATAAGGCTGACCTTGCAGAATCACTACTAATACGCGTCAGAGAAATGCTCGAGAGAAGACTAGGAAGACTGCACCGCCTCACCTTAAGCAGCCACTCCGGCCTGGCAGATGTTTGTCTAGCACAGCATCGATTCCGCGATGCGGAGCTACTCTATCGCCAATTGCTGGACATGTTCGCTGAAGCCGGTCGTCACGATGACGCTGATGTTCTACGCGTCAAAATTCATCTGGCCAACGTGGTCCTCGAACAAGGTCGGTACTACGAGGCCAAGGATCTGCAGGTGAAAAATATAGGGTTAACCACTCGAATTTCGGGCAAGGACAGTGTTATTACCCTGCACGCTCTTGAAGCACTCGCATTATCCTACTGGTATATGGGAAGGGAAAAATTGGCGGTTGGATTGCTGCACAGCTGTTTCAAGAGATCGGCACTGACTCTCGGCGCTCAACATTTCGACACGCTGAAGCGGCAGGAAAATCTCCAGAGGTGGGCGAAATCCGTTCGACGGTTTGATTCTATCGCTCCCGAGAAGCTCTGGACGTTTTGAAAGGTTGAACGTAGACTGCTCGTGTTGAGAGAGATCGTTTAACTCCGCCCAGGTAAGCTGTGTCATGGGTATATTTAGTGTCAGTTTTAATGTACAGTATCTGCTCGTTCAAGACAGGTCTCTCATAGCCTGCAATTCTGATCATATGCTGTATCGGTTTCAAAATGCTCTTGAGGCTCAGATAAAGATTGCCATCACAGGTACGTCATAATTGATATCGTTCGAGCACCGCCCAAGGTCTCTTTAGACTTGAAAGATATGCTTCTTCTACTTGACTGAGGCCCATCAAGTTCCCTGAAGCCGCGTAGAAGCTCGCCACTTCCTGGCCTCCTAAATGCCTCTTTGGAACTTCTATGTCAAGCAGAACGAGACGCCACAAGCCCAGAAGCGCCACGCCAACGTTGTGCAGACCATATTAAACAGTCCTTAACTCAAAGTCCGCGAAGCTCACAACCAAATCGCCACCCTCGGTCGACGGCTTTGCCGCGGCTGGACCAACCTGTATCTTAGTGTCGGCGTCCAACTCTCCCCACCAAGTCACCTCTCGGACAGGAAATTTCTTGCCATCGTCTTCGCCAACAACATATACCCACAAATTACCATGTCCATCGTTCTCAACCTGCACTCTACCGCTCCTCGACTCGGGATCGAGCAAAGGCCTCAACCCCCAATCGGCCCATCGGTCCTTGACCACAACCGAGATCCAGGGACTGCCGTCGAGAAACTCAATGCCGATTTTCATCCATTTCCTCATGCCGTCTTTGGGGTTCATGATGAGGCACAGCCCACCTTGGTCGTATTTGTAAGTCCAGTCGGCGCTGATTGTGACTGCTGCGGATTTGAAGGCTCCGGCCGTGGTTGTGGCGTAGATCACGGGTGCATCGAAGCGGTGCGTTGATGGTGGTTTGTCGTAGATGTCTGTGCCTTTGTTGCAGGTGATTTGGAACGGTTTGGTGACGTCTGGTACTGGTCGTTCGTAGTTGTAGGACTGCCAGGTCGCCATTTTGGGTGGTTCCTTTGAGGGAAGGAAGATTGGAAGCGTGAGTGGGAGATGAGGGTTCTTGTAGACGATGGTGCTTGCGAGTATTCCGGTTCAGAAGCACTTTATATGTCTGTTACTACGTCAGATCCATCGGGGGATGTATAGTGTAGTGGGGTCTCTTCATCGGTCTTTACTTTCTAGCCTGTGCGGCAAATCCGCCGTTTTGAGAATGGTATGCCTACTTGGGTTTAGCGGTCTTTCGTTTGCAGAAGCATAGCCGTAATTATCTATCTAGGCCGAGTAAGAAGACCGAAAAACCAAGGCTTATTACACCATATCGAACTGCAGAGCTTCCAAGATATTTCCTACCGGCAGGTGTCTTTTCACAGGAGACCAACTTATGATTGAACTGGATTAGCAAACAAGAAGAAATACGCTCCGCTCCGGACGTAAGCGATTGGTAACAGATTTAGCTTCCGGATTCTGTGACAACCACTCATATAGAATCGGGCTTTGTCGCAAACTAGTCTTGTTCATAAGTGTCGGCTCTTATCGAAGGGTGTAGTTGTTCCTCGCCATCACGAACGCTGTCCGCCTATCAGCCACAGCTCTGTGTATGACTGTGGAGCGTCTTTCGCTCGCTTCGGGTCCATCGCGGATGGCGAATGCGACATCAACCGTCTCATGAAACAGTGAATGCTTGCATTGTCCTCGCTAGAAGCAGCTCCGAGTCATGCATGGTTTCATGATATGAACCAAAATACTTCAGTGTATGCTCCCGGCACAGGCTTCCTGATACAGAAGGATCACAGATTATAGACGTGATTGTGAGGCTCATAAGACTGCCACTTCACTCCTCATGAGACCGCGTTCGAGATGAATACTGGCTGGAAAGCCCAAACTTGCCTGAAAAAAAAGGCGTTATATTGCAACTGGCATCTACATTCACGTGATGAAGTGGGCGTGGCGACTATGCAGAAAGCACCCAACCACTGGTGCATATTGTGTGCGCAAAAGTATGCTTGAGCAAAGCTGCAACAATTGAGCAGTCTCCCATGAAATGCTGACAAGATTAGGCACGGAAACCTGCCTCAACTACCATCTAACCATTGAATTACTAACCGACTTCGTTCAAGGAATAGCTAGTTCGATGATGGCGTCGAACCCAGAGGGCTGATCTCGTGTAAAGGCTAGGAGAACGACGAGGCATAATGGCAATAGCCTGTATGCTACTGGGATTTACAACTAATGAAAGCAATATTTGAGTCAGTGGTGATGGATTGAAGCTTTCCATCTACCAATTTTCCTTCATAGCTAAGAATGCTTTGGCCGGAAGTCCATTGATAGCGTGCAGAACCAGATAGGTCGTGCAATTCTAGCTTAGGGTCTTATGGGCAAAAGATACGACAGGTGCAGGTAAGCAGTTCTCGCAACAAGGCGAATTTGCAAGTGCGAGGCAATTGGGTCCTCGTTGAGCAATTGTTTGTGCGCTCACCTTCACTTTGAACATCAGAACTTTTCGGCCAATTTCTAGAAAGTCAACGTCGTCGCCACGTTCATCTCGCTCAAGACTTTTACGCGGTCTGCAACTAGCACCCATTTATCGAATCTCTAGTTTACACCTCTTAGCTCGGCATTATTCAAAGGCTTTGTGCGGTAGCCGTGTCAAAGTCAACGTCGCGACGCTGACAGTCTCTAGATATTGAGCTACAAAACTCAATCCACGCCATGGCTACCGAACTTGCCCACCACTCAACTCTTGACGATGAGACAAGCACGGCTTACTTTCTCCAATGGGCTGAGGAACGTGGGAAAATTGCGAGCAACCTGCGAGGTGGGGAAAGAGTAGTCAGCCAGGCGTCGATAATATCAGAAGCTGAAATAGACATCGACTTCGAGGTAAGTCTGGAGCATCCACTCTTTCACGGTCAAATCGTTCACGTATGGTTGCTGCGATGCACTGGATCAGTTCATTGATCATCTCTGCTAGACACCTTCAAAGCCCAAGTCATCTCAAAGTCCTCAGAGTGGTCCTCTCATCCAACAGAAGACCCGCATGGCTTCCTCTGACGCAAGAGCGACCTCCACTGCTCAGAGGCAAAGTGAGACCTCTGCGCCAGACTGGGAGAAACAACCTGTTTCGCTTGAGCCAAACCCTGCCTCACCCCTCACAACTATTCCAGAGATCAGTGAGCCTATCCCGACACCGAGTGCAGAGCCATCGTTAGTGACTAGCGTTGCTCATCGAAAAGCAGCAAGTGAAATTCAACAGACAAGTTCGAGACCTGCTATCAACAAGCTCGATGAGGAGCCAGCAGCTAAAGCTATGACACCCACTCAGCAGAAACTCCTTCAGAAGATCAATTCAGGTGCAGATAATAGCAATTCGAGTGCTTGCACGACTGCAGCTCCCACGTTCCAAGCTTCGCATGTTTCAAAGACAAAATCTGAACTCCAAGCTGTAGAAGAGACTCCTCGTACTGAGGTCAGCCTATCGCCACATCACGAAGGCGCACCAGCGGTACAAGTGCCGAACATGGACCTAGCAAAAAGAGACGCAAGTTACGGCACCAAGTATAATCCTATGTCCTTCTATGAAGACAGGATGGAACAGTTTTTCGACACTGCCAGCTCACAGGAGAAAGGTAGTAAACACGAGCCGGCTAGTCAAGAAACAAAACTGGGCTCCGGCATTCGCACTGGGACAGACGGCGTCACTCGCCTCAATCCATCCGTGGAGCCGTTCCAGTCGCAGAATCAACCCCTTGGTAAGTCACCGAGTCGTTTCTGGTCAATTATTACACTCCTAACCTCCAACTAGCCCCTGATGAGCTCTCTGCTGGGTCTTCAACAGCTCAAGCGGAGGCACACAAGTCAGCACATGAATTGAACAATGCTGTACGAGCCACAGTAAGCCTTACCGACGTCGGCATAGATCAAGTCGACCAGACCGCTTCCTTCGGCGATAGATCGACTATTGACACACGGCCTGCTGCTGTGAATGGCGACATGGCTGATGCTCGATCTGAAGGTGGCATGGATCTGACTCCAGTCCTCAATGTTCTGGGAGCTCGCCCGATCAAGTCACCAATGCCACCACCTTCGGCTCTCTCTAATGCAGTCACATCTCCCAAGCCCATACCTGCTAATGCCGTCTGGTCTATCAAGGACACAACCATTGAAGATGCAGAGTCACCCAAAAGCAACAGAGTGCCTTACACATCTGCAGAGCCACTACGACTTCAGACCCCACAGAATGTGTCGACCGAAGAGTTTCCAGCGGATAAATTGATCGATCAAAAACATATCCAAAAGAAGTCTGCGCCGGACAGGTCAGTCGTAACCGGCGACGATCAGGCTGGAAGCCGCACCATCATTTTCAAAAATTTGCCAGAAGGCTGTGACCATACATTAGTTCAATCTCTGTTGCATGGAGTGATAATTGAGAGCATGAAGATCCAACATAACGAAGCACTTGTGAAGGTGACAAATCCCGCTGACTGTCATCTCTACGTCCAACTGTATCCATCGGGCATACAGCTAAAGCCTAATCGCATTATCTCAGTTGAAGAATCCGGAGATATTGATCCCATCGATGAAACTCTTCAAGCATATCTCGACTGCGAAGCAACTCGTGTCATTAGACTCGATGGTGTCCATGAAGATCTGACAACGAAAAATCTGTACAAATTTGCCGAAGACCTAGGCACTTCTCTCACACGTGAGCTAGAGTCAGTTGTGGACTTGTATGGGCGAGGCCGTCGAGTCGTAGTCTTCCGTTTCACGAGCATTCGAGACGCGGTTGGCTTCCGAAAGGTGCTGCTTCGGGATCGAAGCTGGAAGTCAAAGAACCCTCACTTCGCTGAAGACCCATGTGAAATCGCAGTGATGCCACGGATTGACTATGCTAGTGCTTCAAGCTAGATGATCTCGACAACCTCGTGGGCAGAAACCTTCAAGTAATATACGGGATCAGTCGCTATAGGAGAGGGTCAGAAGGTTGCATTTGTCCGAGCGTATGTGTATAAGGAAGGTGACAAGGACCTCTAGAAGATCTCTTCCAATGTGAAGTAGCTATCCAGTTCCGGCTTCTAGCGATAATACTACCACGGAGGACTGTGTACGTTGAATCCTGGAGAAGTCAAGCCGCTGGAAACAGCTTATCTCGGAGTTTGTTCGTTACGTCACGCCATCACTAAGACGTTTGGGGATCAAAATAAAACTTGCCATACAAATGGTTCGTTGATTTAACTCCACTCAGAAGGCTCGCAGTGTTAAGCAAGCTGTCGTTGCTATCACGAAAAATTTTCCGTCTCGCAAGATTCGTTCTGTTCTTGATCTCTTCATTTTACCAATTAGCAAACTCAATCTTCATCGAAGATAGTGCCACGTTCAAAATGGGACAACCTTCTCAGTCTGCGTCTAATGCGCTGATCTACTGCACATATGCAGCCTTCTTGTAAGTCCAGCATTTGCGCTTCAAATTCCCCAGCTCCAGGAAGACTGCTAATATTTTATTGTCAGAGTCTTCGGGCTTTTCGTCGCCTGGCGCCTTCGCAATCAATCGAAAGGCGAATGGCTTTCAGCAAATAGGACACAAAAGGGTAAAGCCATTCACGATCGACAATCTACGATTGCCACGACCATTCCGCTTGAGGGTTACATTTGCTGACGACTGCCTAGGCATTCCTCTCGCCCTGAACTTCATTGCTTCGGGTGAGTGCCAGCGTCCAGTCGTCTTTGCGACTTGAAGCGGCAGCATCGTTTCGGAAGAAATCGACCAGCAACGGAAATGCATCTGAGGATTAGCATTTTAAAACAAAACTGCCTCTTTGGCATACTTGAGGTTCGTACGCTTGCATTCATGATCGCCATACTTCTCCAGGCCTCCATTCAGGTCTCAGACGAAGTCCAAGGCCGGTGTAGACCTGGAGAGGCATGATAAGCAGCACTACGGGCGCTGATTGCAATATCTGGCACGACATGACATCTCGTGTGTCCCTCGAGCATCCAACCTCAAATCTTAGATATGAGGAGATGCTCGACAGCCAGATCGTTTGCATGACGCTGAGACTGTACCGTTATGACTCGATCAAGTTAATGCTTGCGTGGGAAAAGTGCTGCCGCTTCTAACCATCCCTCCACCCTTGAACTTCCATACTAATGTTGCGTCTTACCTCTTGCAGCTCTAGGTTCCGGTATTCTATTCACCTACCCGTATATCGCGGCATTGGCCGGTGTGCAAGGCCTTATAGTCTATGCACTCTCGTCTGGCCTGCCGCTTTTCGTGTTTGCGTTTCTTGGTCCAATCATTCGACGGAAATGCCCTGAGGGCTTCGTCCTGACGGAGTGGACAAGGCAGAGATATGGGGTTATCACGGGGTTGTACCTGTCGGCTTTGACGTGAGTTCGACAATCTAGCGCTGAATGTGTTTTGACGATTCTGCAGGTTGATCACAATCTGGCTGTACCTTGTGGCAGAACTCTCGGCGCTCCAACAAGTCGTCAATCTTTTGACTGGCCTCAACGGTCTGCCAGCGGTCATTGTGGAATGCTTCGTCACCACGGTGTACACCGCAGCAGGTGGTTTCAGAGTCAGCTTCATCACCGATGTCGTTCAAGGTGCTATGGTCGTCTGCTTGATTATTGTGGGAGTCATCACAATCGGAGTCGAGACGAACGTCGACCGTTCGCTCATCGACACCTCAGGCTACCTTGATGCTAGTCTCCTTGGTTGGCAGCTCATGTACATCTTGCCAGTTGCTATCTTGACTAATGACTTCTTTCTCTCTGGCTTCTGGATGCGAACATTCGCCGCCAAGACCGATAAAGACCTCTGGATCGGCGTCTCGATCGCTGTTGTCGCGATCATTTGCATTCTTACCCTTGTCGGCTCAGGTGGCCTTCTCGCTGGCTGGTCAGGAGTCTTGGGCAACCCACCTGAGGCAACAGGTATCGAAATCTTCCAGCTTTTCGAAACACTGCCGGCCTGGGTCGTGGGTATCGTCCTGGTCATGGTTGTCTCTCTCAGCACAGCCGCTTTTGACTCTCTTCAGTCAGCTATTATCTCCACTGGCTCGAATGACCTGTTCCGCAACAAGCTCAATATCTGGGTTATACGCGGCCTCATCGTCGTGGTCTTCGTGCCCACTGTCGTCGTTGCGCTGAAGAGTCCAAGTGTGCTACAGATCTACCTGATTTCCGATCTTATCAGTGCGTCTAGCATTCCTGTTCTTGTCATCGGACTCAACTCCAAGTGCTACTGGTGGCGCGGCTTCGAGGTCGTGGTTGGTGGGCTCGGTGGGATTTTCACCATTTTCCTATTTGGCCTTGTCTACTACGACGGCGATGCCAATCGAGCGGGGAGGCTGCTATTGCTTGAGGAGGGTCTGTTTGCGAGCAATTGGTCTGCCTTTGGCGCGTTTGTAGCTGCGCCTGTGGGCGGGTTGCTTTGGGCCTGGTCTGCTTTTGCACTGAGGGTGGGCGTGTTGTACATCAAGGCCAAGTTTACTGGTGCAAGGTTTGAGGCGTTTGAAAAGTCTGCTGCGCCAGATGCGGCGTTCTTTCCCGGCGCACATGCTGTGGATGGGACTGAGAGGGGCCATCTTACCACACTGGACGAGGATGGAGTGCAAAGGAGTTCACTTGACGTGAAGGGGAAGTTCTTCTGAGAGAAAACTGTGGCTACTGCTTCATAAACCTGCTGCAGAAGAGCAAAGCCTATCGAGACGGGGCCGAACCGAACAAACTTTACAGCATACAGCTGAAGTCTACTTTATGGCAGGTTTGAAGAGTTTGGAGGGAAGCTGTTGGGAAACACGCATTTCAGAGTTAATGTGGAGTGTAAAGCTGAAACTAGCGGAGGCCAGACATAGTTTTTCCAGTGCTTTGTGTCTGTTGTACAGGCTCTCAATTTGTCCTTGAGTTACAATAACAATTTTTGGAGCGTTTCATAAGTTGTGGTCGACTCATATGACGCTGGCGGCGTTTAAGTACGGCCGTACAGATTAGTCATCTTTGCAATGCACGACGGCCAGATTTTTAGAATCCGAAGTTTCACATTTACCATGCCTTTCGCAACCGCTAACTTGCATTTTGTCAGCTGGCGACAGTCAATCATGCTATTTTCTGTCGAAGCTGAGGCAAGCCTGTGCTGAGCACTCGCGATCGTGCACGAGAGTCTAAGCAAAAGCTCAGGCCGTGCTGTTGCTATCATCGCATAACTCCACTAAAGGGCCAACCCAAATTTCACAATGTCCGTCATGATCGAGACCAGCCTCGGCGAACTTGTGGTCGACCTACTGGTTGACAGCGCACCCAAAGCCTGCGAGAACTTCCTCAAACTCTGCAAGGTCAAGTACTACAATTTCGCGCCAGTGCACACGGTACAGAAGAATTTCTCGTTTCAAACTGGCGATCCACTCGGACCAGATTCACCGGAAAGCGATGGCGGGAGTTCGATATGGGGGCTGTTGAAAGGTGGAAGGTTTAAGACGTTTCCCGTGAGGCTAGATCCGAAGATGAAGCACTCGAAGAAGGGAACGTTGAGTATGGCTACGGTTCCTTCAGAGCGCGACCCCGATGAGCGGATGGTAGGGAGCCAGTTCCTGGTTACGTTGGCGGATAATGTTGATTATTTGGATGGGAAGGCACTGATTTTCGGGGAGGTAGTGGAGGGTTTCGATACGCTGGAAAAGATCAATGACGCGTTTGCGGATACGAAGGGACGGCCGTTGAAGGATATACGGATCAAGCATACGACTATTCTCGACGACCCGTTCGATGATCCGGAAGGCCTGGTGGAACCGGATGAGAGTCCTGCTCCGACGAAGGCGCAATTAGCTACGGTCATGATTGCGGATGATGAGGAGCTCGATAAGGACATCGATGAGGAGGCGCTGGAGAAGTTGAGACGGGAAAGGGAGGCAAGGGCGCAAGCGCTTACGCTTGAGATGGTTGGCGATCTGCCGTTCGCTGAGGTCAAGCCGCCGGAGAATGTGCTTTTTGTGTGCAAGCTCAATCCCGTCACTCACGACGAGGACCTGGAGCTGATCTTTAGTCGATTTGGGAAAATCCTGTCTTGTGAGGTGATCAGGGACAAGCGCACGGGAGACAGTTTGCAGTATGCATTCATTGAATTTGAGAATCAGAAGGACTGCGAACAGGCATACTTTAAGATGCAAGGGGTGCTGATAGACGACCATCGGATACATGTTGATTTTTCGCAGAGCGTGTCAAAGTTGTCTAATACGTGGCGAGATGCGACGAATGCGAAGAGGAAGAGGCAGGGTGGTGGATTTGGAGGAATTGAGAGCTTGCAGAGGAAAAGGCATTATCGCGATGAGGAAGATAGACATCATGAGAAGGGGTACAGGATGGTGTTTGACAAGGCAGAGATGAGACGGAATGAGCAAGGGTCGAAGTCGAGACGAAGGTCGCGGAGTCGCTCACGCTCTCGCTCTCCCAAGCACGAGAGACGGCGTGGTTACTCTGGAGATGGGGAAAGAGATCGAGATTATCGAAGACGCAGGGATGATGACTATTCCTCCAAGCGGCGAGATGACAGGAGATACGATAGGCGGTGATACAAGTACATTGCTGAGCAGGAGCTGTATCAAAACCAAAGGAGAGGGTGCTACCACAGCGATGAGATGCTGCTCTTTTTTTGATACCCCTTTCCGTTGGTCAATAACACTCAGAGCCGCACCCCTTTCCAGCTCTTTTCCAACTTCCACTTCAAATTATGCGTAATCGCGTTAGGACTTGTACGTCGGAGCACACTTTATGGAGCATCTGCCAAATCCATAAGATCTAGCAGCGCTCTGGCGCATGTAATGCTACAATAGTAACTTCTACTACAGCAGTCACGTTCGAGCTGCTGTTGGGAGGTTTCGACGCTAAGAATAGTGCCTGGGGTTCCTGCAGGTCCAAGCGTCGGCCGCTGCGGGGAGCTAGTGGCGGGCCTGTGCTCCGTGCGTCAGAGTGCTGGCTTTGTTTGGAACGCACCTATCAGCATCATGGCTGCTTGCATATGCCAAACCGTCACTTGTTTTAGATGCACGGCGGTGCGAAATATCTCATAACTGTAATCGCGGTGAGAGCCTCTCCATCTTCCTGACCAACTGTAAGAATATTTGTTCTCTCCATCATCAACGCAATCAGTGACGATGGCAACTGGTATAGTGAACAATCTCCTCGAGAAGCTGAATCTCTCAGGAGGGGAGAAAAAAGCTCCTGCTCAAGAACCTGCCGCGGACGATGTCAATAGTCTCAAAGAAAAGTACACGAAAGCTGGCCAGGAACATGTGTTCAAGTTTTACGATGAACTTGACACCGAGGGCAAGGCAAGACTGTACGAGCAGCTGAGCAGCTTCGATCCTGACCGAATCAATGTCCTTGCCGACAAGGCACTCCATCCTCCCAAGTCCGACGGTGACAAGCAGCCTAAGGTTGAGCCACTGCCGGCCGAAGCATCTGCGTCTCTGCTCGAAGCAGACAAGAGTCAGGTGGATGAGTGGTATACCTCCGGCTTGCAGCTTGTAGCGGAGAACAAGGTCGGCGTTGTCCTGATGGCTGGTGGTCAAGGCACACGATTGGGGAGCTCAGATCCCAAAGGGTGTTTTGATATTGGCCTGCCCAGCCACAAGTCTTTGTTCCAGCTGCAGGGAGAAAGAATACTCAAGATTCAACAGCTGGCACAGAAGCAGGCAGACAAGGAAGAAGCAGCTGTGGTACCCTGGTACGTAATGACCAGCGGCCCAACACGAGCACCAACGGAGAAGTTCTTCAAGGACAATAATTACTTTGGTCTGTCTCCGGAGAATATCATAATTTTCGAGCAGGGCGTCCTGCCTTGCATATCGAATGAGGGCAAGATCTTGATGGAGGGCAAGGGCAAGGTAAGTTTGTGCCACACAAGCGCTGCGAGACATGCTAACAAGCATCAAGGTGGCTGTTGCTCCAGACGGAAACGGTGGCATCTACAAAGCACTCATCACGTCTCCCGTCCGAACAGACATGCGGAAACGTGGCATCGAGCACATCCACGCTTACTGCGTTGACAATTGCTTAGTCAAGGTTGCCGACCCTGTATTCCTCGGCTTTTCCGCATCCAAAGACGTCGATATTGCCACAAAGGTCGTGCGGAAGCGAGCAGCCAATGAACCTGTCGGACTCATCGTGCAGAAGGACGGCAAGCCAGAGGTTATTGAGTACTCCGAGATGGACAAGGAGATGGCTGAGGCGAAAGACAGCCAAGACCGACTTAAGTTCAGAGCGGCGAACATCGTCAACCACTATTACTCGTTCAACTTCCTCGAGAGCATTGAGGAGTGGATGGACACTCTGCCGCACCACGTGGCTAAGAAGAAGATACCCTTCCTAGACACCGAGTCCGGCGAGAGCAAGAAGCCTGAGAAGCCAAATGGCATTAAGCTCGAGCAGTTTGTATTTGACGTCTTCCCATTCTTGCCAATGGAAAAGTTTGCTTGCCTTGAAGTTGAGCGAAAGGATGAGTTCTCACCACTGAAGAACGCCAAAGGAACCGGTGAAGACGATCCAGATACTAGCAAGAAAGATATTATGACTCAAGGTACTGAGTGGTTGAGGGCTGCAGGTGCTACTGTTGTTAGTCAGAGCGACGATAGTGGTGTTGAGGTTTCCCCTCTTATCAGCTACGGCGGAGAGGGTCTCGAAGATTTCAAGGGTCGAGAGATCAACGCGCCCGCGGTTATTGACAAGCGCCAGAATTAGAGCCATCTATTTTGTTGAAGGGAAATGCTAGGAGCATGACCAAGTGTCATTGGTACCGGTCGCTTGGAAGATCGTGAGCGTCACAATGGATCATGATATAGAGCATTTATAGAATAGCAACAACGGTACCTGGTTTGGACGTTCGCTTTCGTCGTGTCGACTGCTGGACACTTCTGCTCGTAGAACCGGTGTTCAAGGCATTATATGTGATCGATGCCTCATCTGTGGTATGGCGTGTCACAGCGCACGACGATATGCAACATGTAACGATGGAATGCATCGCACTTGGGCCTAGGCAAGATCTGAACACCTGTTGGTCCACAGTCTGCTCCATACCGGACTTGCGTCTCGGGCATAGATACTCCTATTTTCGACATCAGATGAAGAAATTCTTAACCGCTCGGCACAATCCCCTGATTGTGGTGCAGGTTAAACTTTCGGCTGCCGTGCTCGCCCGCGGCGAAATTCCAGCGCTGGTCGCAGATTGTGGCAGAGTCTGGAGTGTCACGTGCGACAACTTTTTCGACGCCGAAATTTAGCGTTGGTCGCTAAAGGTGCACTGGAAATCTCCCTGCTCGCGAAAACTGTCGCAACCTGTTCTCACACATCTCCTCCTGTCTCTGGAAGCGCAAGCACGAACCAAGTACCTTTGAAGGTTGGGAGTGAAGGATTGAGGCTGTGTATGTTGAAGAGTATATTGTGAGTACGCGACACACACGCCACACAAATCGCAAATCGCAAATCCCAGTCCTACACCGAGACATTGTCTCGATGCCCCCCAGTCTCCCGCTGCAAAGGCAAGCACGTCCCACAACGGCATTGTTCTTTCCCCGACAGCAATATGTCTGAAGTGCCTTTGCGTTGCGAGAAGAGACTACACTCCAATCTTACAACTACACCCACGTCTTGCACTGCCGTTGCCAGACTTGCCGCTATGATGGAATCTCACGCGGTACATCCTTTCAGCTTAGACTGACACCAACTTACTAGATATTAAACCACCAAAATGTCCTCTATCGCACGCCGGGCATGCTACAAATGTGGCAACGTGGGCCACTACGCCGAGGTCTGCACCTCCTCCGAGCGACTCTGCTACAACTGCAAGCAGCCAGGCCACGAGTCCAACCAGTGCACCATGCCACGAACGACCGAGAGTGAGTCTCCCCTTGCCGCACAGGAGACGAAGAAATACTGATGGACCCCAGCCAAGCAGTGCTACCACTGCCAGGGTCTCGGCCACGTTCAGGCCGACTGTCCAACATTGCGCATTAGTGGTGCGCAAGGTGGAAACCGATGCTACAGCTGCGGTCAAGTCGGCCATCTGGCCCGCAACTGCCCAACTCCTGGTGCCAATGCTGCCACTGGTGCTCCACGAGGTCGAGGAGGATACGGCCGTGGCGCCTATTACGGTGTTCAGAACAACAGGTCTGCCACCTGCTTCAAGTGCGGCGGTCCGAACCACTACGCCAGAGACTGCCAGGCGCAGGCGATCAAGTGCTACGCCTGTGGAAAGCTGGTGTGTCCTAATCCTACATGTGATTGCTTCTCACTGACGAGTCCTAGGGCCACATCTCCCGTGACTGCACCGCCCCTAATGGTGGCCCATTGAACGCAGCGGGCAAGACCTGCTACAAATGTGGACAGCCAGGCCACATTTCAAAAGATTGCACAGCTGCCCCAGCTGATGGCGCCGGTTAGTATCTTGGAGACATGAAAAACCAGCCCCAATGACTGACCATTGCTCTGCAGTCCCAGTTGCTGCGGCGCCAGTAGCCGACGTCAACGGCGCCGCCGCCGCTGCCACGCCCACTGTCGCATAAAATCGCCATGGTTATTTTCGAATCTTTCAAGCAATAGCGTTATGACTCTCTGGACTATCAATCCCGCGTACCTGATCCCAATCCGTCTACCACTTACTCAACTATCGTTTCGACCTCAGTACAATACTAATCTTCGTGTTGTCTGCAAATTGTTCTCTTTCATTTTTACGATACCACGGGCGGAAATGCCTTTGGCTTTAACGGCATGCATCGGACATCTTCTATAACGTTTCCACGAATTCATTTGCAAGATCAAAAATGTTCACGACTGGCACGGACGACGACTTTTCAAATCATTCCCATTCCCTGCAACGAGGATCATCGGCCAACAATTCCTGGATGTCGAATATGATACCCCGGCGTTTTGTTTGTTACGGCACAAGGACAAAAGCCAATCATCTTTTTCTTGCAATTTCCCAAATGAGGACTTCTCTGCTTTCGCGTGGCTACCTGTTGGCTGGTGCACAAGCGTATGAGGTTCTAGCAATGTGAAGACAAGAGGGAAATGACGGAGGAGAGACTATTGGTAGGGGAAGACGGTACGGAAATTAATATTCGATGGTTTCTTTTCCGGTGATGAGGATCAATGAACGACCTGAAAGAAGTGTTGAGCGACTGAGTGAGTGTGAGTGAGACTGGCGAGACAAGACAACTGGTGAAGATGGCTGAGGGCATGACACCGGTGTTTTCTGCAACGGTGTCGATGCTGGAAAGAGCCAAGGTTGATTTCAATCAAGCTTTGTGTGTTTGGCTGAGATAATTTTTCATGATAGAACTGAATGTGTTTCATACGTTTCTTTTGGGTCTGAACGACGCTAGCGCAATTCTCGTGAGACTGTGAATTTTATGGAGGAGGTACCAAATCCAATCCCTCGACGCTGAAATGGAACTGATCACTCCTTGAATAATGGCCAGCAGCGTCAAAATCCAGCTTTCCCCTGGCACAATCCTCAAAATCAACCTCCGCGATGACCAGCTCGTCCGAGTTCTCCCATACAGGTCCGCGAACGAAGTTGCCCAACGGACCGATGATGCAGCTGCCTCCTCGTGATACGTACTCATCGACTTCTTGCTGCGACTCCGAAACAGCACTCTCTCCGTTCACTTGCACCTGCTCTTTCTTTGACAGCGGAAGACTAGCTGGTAGGGCGATCTCATGGTTCTCTTTTGTTGTCACGCTTCTGCGTCTGCTCAGGGGCGCTCTATCCGCACCGCTGTTACTTCTTGCTGCTGCAGAGCTCGAACTCGACGAGGTACTGCCTGTGATCCAAGCCGGTAACTGGCTCCGTTTCTGACATTGGTTCGCACTCATCACCACACATCGCCCTTCCATGGCAATAGTCTGTACCAAACTTCCCCACGTCGGTCTTGGGTCAGCTACGCGAATGTCAGCACTCACAGAATCACATAACACGCTTTTGATCGCTACGGAGCAACAAGATGCATGGAATACTTGCGCAATGCACTTACCTGTCGGACTCAACCAGAGATTTACGCCCTGTGCATAAAGACTATACCTCAGCAACGGCATCATGTTCTCCCAACATATTGCACAACCCATTACGACCCTTACACCCCGGATCGTCGCCGCAACGGCTTTGAGACTTGCAGCTGTGCCCTGCGACCAGACCAGTCGCTCGCTTCCAGTGGGCATTAATTTCCTCCTCTTCCCAATTACACCGCGCTTCGGATCGACGTAGAGCGCAGCACAGAACAAACTCCCGCCCGCGCGTTCGACGACACCAGTGACGATGAACACGCCCGTCTCTCGAGCTACTTGCTCCAACGACTCCCGTGTGCCGTCGCCCCGTCGCCCCGTTTCCTCGCTAACGGCAAGCTCCCTTTTCAGCCATTTGTCGCCGGCACCGATATGCGTGTCGCCTAGATCAACGCTATTCTTAAAGTACTGCAGGAATTGCTCGCGGCCGGCATCCGTGCGGGAGCCTATAGCGGCGCCGAAGGAGCACGTTCGCGGGTAGCCGCCGAGGTAGGCCTCGGGAAAGAGGAGGATGTCAACGCCTTGACGTGCAGCTTCATGCGTGGTCCTTTCGAGTTGGGATAATGTGGCTTGGAGGGTGTCCAGTGTATACGACTGCGACGCGGCAAGTTTGAGAAGTTGAGGCATGATGGGAAAGGGTTGGATGTAACAGCTATTCGTGACGGAGGCAAACCTACGAGGGGTGTAAGTGATTTGACTGACCGGCGAGGACGGAACAAGCAGCCACTTTACAGCGGAGTCAGGACATCATGGAATTGAGAGGAAAGCTCAGGGCGATTACACTTTCGAGCTCGGTGGTCAAGCTTTGTAAGGACAGAATACCGTAGCCTCGGTGCGGAGACGCTTCACCAGTTTCGCCCGAGGATGCACAAAATTGCTCACGTGGGCCGCGCTCATGGTGCCTTAATTCGACCGTAATAATCAGCGGTTTCGACTCCTAGACCGTGTCGAAGTCTAAGTTCAAACAACCCATCGTACACTCTGCTACACCAAACTCAGGCTGAAAAAGACGGACAAGACGTGTGCCTAAGTCGCGTCGATGTGTCTTCCGGCGAGAATAGCACTGGTTAATGCTAAGAGTATCTGCAAATTCTCTGCTAATGATAGACTCTAAGCGAGCGGCTCGAATTGATGGTCTGAAATGGTTAGACAACAGCCATGCCAAGACCTCTCTTATAGATAGGGAGACCTTGCTTGAAGCTGACTGGTCTTGCGGACTGTATTTATTGCGCCAGGTCTCTAGATCTGAGCGCCTTTCAGCCTCGAACAAGTCTTCCAGGCCAAAACAGGGCGAAGCAGACTGCGCTAGGCGGAGCTTCGACAAAGCACTTGACCATGATTCTGGTCAGGGACGAACCAGGATTTTCAACTCAATTCGTTGCTTATGGAAGCCAGGCAAATCGCAGCTATCGAGGTTTGACAATGACTTGTGGTGCATGTCTCTTCTGATGTCAATGTTGCTTGCGGAACTATACCACGAGGAATTTTGGTAGTGGAAGCGCAAGTCTCGATATTGCTCAAGGGTAAGCCGTATGGATCCCCTGACGATCACGGCAGCCTCTGTCGGCCTTCTAAACGGACTCCTTACCGTCTCGAACAAAGTCGTTGAATTGACTAAGCTTCTGAAAGACAGTCGAGATGAACTTGCTTTGCTTCACAATGAGCTCGACAGTTTTCAACGCTGTCTATGCATTTTCCATGGCCAACGGATCGCCGATCAATGCCCAACAGCGACTCAAACAGCACTGAAAGAAGTCATCAATGAATGCCAGGATAATGTCAATGAGCTCGATCAACTCCTTGGCGCAGTCCATATAACCTCACTATTGGGCCGAACTCAGTGGACCTTGAGCCAACGCGACAAAGTGCTCCGTCTTCGTCGGAGCCTTAAAAGCCACAGACATAGCATCAACATCACCATAAGTACCATATCGGTATCGATGCTTTGCGAAGTCAAGAGCGACACCGGTAGCATTCGCGGCAACGTCGCCCGTCTTCCGGCCATCGAGGCTCAACTGGCCCATTTGCTGGAATCGATACGACGCTTAAAAAGTGCATCGCCCGGACAGTCTGAGCCGAGCCCCGCCCTGCAGCGTTACTTGAAAGAGACTGAATCCTATGTCGAAGATATCTCCGAGTCCGTACTGTCATATGGAAGTTGTCAAATCTCAGTTTTGAACGGTGGTGAGACTGCTGCGACATTGGACCCGTTTCGAAACCCAACAGTAAGCCTTCAACCTGGGTCGGTCAAGAGGAAAACCGGCTCGAAAGTGCTCCGACCTGAAGTAGCCGAGAACAGGAGGGACATCCCTGCGGAATCGCCCCTGAAGAAAATCGAGTTGCAGAGCAAGCAAAGCCTGCCAAGTTTGAGAACCGCCAAAAGTGTGTCTACGTTGTCTTCGAGAGCTACTGTCGACCATTGCAGACTACTGCCCACCTTACCTGTACCAGCTGTGAAGTCCGTGGCACACGCAAAATCAATGGGCAATCTGCGAAGACAGCCATCCCGTGCCCAGATCGATAGCACTGAAGCCCTACGATGCGACAGCAGACCGGAGTGTGCAAAGCTACGCAAAGATGTGGACTCATCTGAAAGTCTGTCGCAGGGAAGAAACGTCAGCAAGCGTGGCTTAGCAGTTTGTCCGAGCAAGAGCTCTGACGCTAGCGTAGAAAGAAAAAGACGGGTGACGTTTCAGAATTTTTACTGGGGCTTTACACCGTCCGTAACGGTGTTCCAAGACAGAGCTGAAACAGAGCGTACAGACGCCGAGAAGCACTCTAGACCAGTCGTGTCTTAGCAAGAGTCTAACAAAGTCGTGGGTAGATTGAAGTCTAGACAGGACCTCTCAAAAGTGTCGGCTGAAGCTGAGAAGAGCAGATTTATCAATGCCTGGATTTAGAGTTTCCGCACAAACGTTTGGAAAAAGGATGCGGAAGGAGGTACTCCATTGATGAGATGAAATTGGCATGGGGACAATCCGGCCAGAGACTCGCATACTACCTGCCGACCCAGCCACAATCCCGCCCCTAGTATTGGTGCCTGTAAGGTTGCGGGAGTGGCTAATAATTGAGTGAAGCTTCATCTCTCCTTAACAGTTTCTATGAGGTCCGGTGAGGTGTATGCAACAGAGGTTGTGTTGCACTCGTAGCATGCATCATGTCGTGGATTCCGCAAGTCAACCTACGACTTGGTTTGGGACGTCGCCGCCTGTCTGCTGCTTGACATTCGGATCATATTGACTGGCCAGTGATCTTCGAGATTTCCTAGGATCACAGCGCAGAATAGCAATAAGATCTGTCGAAACGCTCACGCGGTTCAGGTAAAAGGCAATGCACTTCAAGTTAGCGAGGTTGACTCTGCCAGCCGTGAACACAGTGTCGCCGAGCATCGCTCTAGCACATAGAGTCATTCAAAGCTTGCCAAAAAGAGGGCACATAGTAGTCTTTTGGCAAGTTCCCATCGTGCACCCCAATAGCTCCAGCAGGGGAATAACCTACGGCTAGTACAAAGAGCCTCTAGCGCTGAATACGGTAATACACGTGAACAGCACACGAAGCCCTCTACGATAGCAGAAGTCCGTTACCCCAATGCGGTTGCTGAAGCCAATGAAACCCTTGTCATTGGTGCGGACGTTGATGCTGAAGCGGGCCCAGATGTTCGAGAAGTTTGAGTCTTGAAGACAAAGCACGCCCTGCCACAGCTAGCGAGAAGTCTACACGCCTTTTGTACACGGTGGGAGCCAAAAGGATTGTCTCTTACTTTAATGCTAGGATCCTTTTCCGTCATCAACACCATCTTGCATTCAATCAGTCGCAAGCCACATTCATTCAGGAACCGCTTGAATCCCGCTTGGACTAGCTTTACTGCCCAAAGTCAAGCAGCGCCTCACCATGGACCAAATCGAGCCCTCTCCTTCCGCCCTCATTGCAAACAGCACCAGGGACTCCAATGACACCACCAACGGCACCAACGGCACCAACGGCACAATGCTCCCAACACGACCCCAACAAAACATAACCAATGGCGCGTTCCATCCCGTTATTGAACACCAGCCCTACTCACCCTCTACCCTTTCCATCCACGCCGACGACCCCCTAAATACACTCCTGACTGACGTTGCCCCACCGCTCCACGTCAGCACAACCTTCCGCTACACCTCAGACCCGACCCAGCTCCGTCCCTTCCGCGCCGAATCCCGACCCACAGCCCCGCATTTCCCCTTCCAAGAGAGCGCAACCGAGCACTGCTACTCCCGACTCACGACCCACTCCTCAACCCGCCTGGAAACTATCCTCAGCAGCCTGCTCAAAGCACCCACAATCAGCTACAGCTCCGGGCTGTCGGCTCTGCACGCCCTCCTAGTCCATCTATGCCCGCAGCGCGTCAGCATCGGCGGAGGCTACCACGGCTGCCACGGCGTGCTGGCGCTCCACGCGCGCATGAACGCGACCAAGATCCTGCCTCTGGATTGCTCCACCGACGACTTACACCCTGGTGATCTGATCTGTCTCGAGACGCCCATCAATCCGACGGGCCTGGCGCTGAGTATCGCGAAGTATGCGGAGAAAGCGCACAGTCGCGGCGCGTATTTGCTCGTCGACTCGACGTTTGCGCCTCCGCCGCTGCAGGATGCGTTCAGCTTGGGCGCGGATGTGGTGATGCACAGCGGCACGAAGTACATTGGGGGCCACAGTGATATGCTGTGCGGTGTGCTTGCTATTAGGCACGGGTTGGCGGAGGCGGTGCCGGACGGACGAGATTTGCCGGTCGGTCAGAACTACCGCGAGGGTTGGATGGCGAGGTTGCTGGAGGATCGGGAGTTCCTGGGGTCGGTGCTGGGGAGCATGGAGGGATGGCTTGGTGTTCGCAGTCTGCGCACGCTGGAGCTGAGGGTCATGAGGCAGAGTCAGAGCGCGGCGGATATTGTTGCTGCGTTGCATGCGGCTATCAGCGACGGCGCGAAGACGGAAGGTGTGCGTGAGCGGGCGTTGACGTTGAATGAAGCAGACGCAAAGATCGTGGGCAAGGTTCTGAAGGAAATTCAACACGCTAGCCTCCAAACAGCGGACCTCAAAGACGGCTGGCTGAAGAAGCAGATGCCAAACGGGTTTGGGCCAGTCTTTGCGATACGCCTGCGGAGTGAAACGCTGGCACGCCATCTTCCGAGTAAACTACATTTGTTCCACCACGCGACGAGTCTTGGTGGCGTTGAAAGTTTGATTGAGTGGAGGACGATGAGTGATGCCACCGTTAGTCCTGATCTGTTGAGGCTTAGCATTGGGGTTGAAGACGCAGGGGATTTGCTGGGTGACATTGTGCAGGGCTTCCGAGCTCTGATTGAGGAGTTCAAGCTCTAAGTAGTGTTGTTAAGAACTCGTGGCTCTGACGGAGGAGTTCAATTTTGCATATGTAAACAAGACTCAACTCTTCTTGGTAGACTGCTAGCACAGTAACTGAAGCCCATGTCATTGATCGTAGCTGGTATCTAGTCATTCCATTTGTGACCTAGCTTCATTTGAATTGATTGCTTCCTGGGTATCTAGATTTGTCGTCGCTTTCATTAACTACCCTCCATCGCTCGGTCGCTCCACCGCTCCATCAGCCAATGCGCCTCTAGGGCCCCTTCCTAGACCGGCCACCGTGTTCCTTGAATCCGTCTCATATGAATCCCTTTGGTGCATTGCCCTTATTTACGCTCTCATAGAATCTCATTTTGTTGGGTGTCTGCGCCGTTGCCGAACGTGGGGTGTTGCCTGTCGATCCCGAATAGTTGCTTGGACTAGCCGCGTACTCAACTGCAGTGTCTGGTTGGGTGGTGCTGGTATATAGTGCAGGATTGGTCACTGCAGGATCAGCAAAAGGGTCACCACTCGTACGGCTCCGTTGCCTGTCCGCAAATGACTGATACACATCAGCGTGGTCCCTGATGACGTGGGCTTGCTTCTTCGCATCTGGTGTCGACACATTATCGCGCACTACGCCTGTTTCCTGCTCTTTACTAAGGTCACGTGCTTTCGGCCTCGGCGAAATGCGTTCCAGTTTCTGGGGTATACGGGCTGTTTGTGTGGCTGTTCTTTTGGGTGGCGGGGGATAGTATTCTTGGGCTGGCGGCTGAGGTTTCGGCAGAGCCACCTTGGGTGATTGCTGTCGTTGGTGCTGAAACTGAGGTTGGGAAGTGACATGAGATGCAGGCTGACCTTGGATCGAGCCACTTTGCTGCTGAGGGGGCTCACATACGGGTCGAGGTGGTTGTTGAACGAGGGTAATCCCATGCTGTAGCCGAGGCTGTTGGCCCGCATGAACGGCTTGCTGAGGTGACGGTGTGTCCCGTGGAGCTATATTATGCTGTGGTAATGGCACAGGCCGTCTCTGAACACGCTCGAGACCGTAGGTGCTTGGAGATGGATTGAATCCTTGAGTTGTCTGTTGGTGTGATAGCTGTTGTTGTTGACTCTGGGGAGGCGGTGTTGGCTCGTATTTCGGCTGTTCGATCTTACCACCACCCTCGATCAGGTCGTAAGAAGGAGGAGCACGTTTTGGCTTTGGTGCGAAGATCTGGGGCTGATCATCTGGTGGCTTGTTAGTCGCTGGATTGCGGTTCGCACCAGCACCAAGACCAAGGGTCATCTCGAACTCTTTCGTCAAGTCAAACGTCCCAGGGTGGCTGCTCCCAAAAGTGCTTGGAATGAACTCTCGTTCGTTCTGTCGGCCAGCATTTGATGGCTGCTGATGAAATGGATGTGGACTACCTCCGTGCGAAAAGCCAGTCTGGGCTCGAGCAAACGGCTTAGGCACGAAGTCATCACCGTCATGTGTTCCTCTTGGACCAGAGTTTGGACCTTTGTCTTCTAGGCTTGCTCCAGTCTGGACTCTGGTAAAGCGTCGTTGAGGTACAAAAGCATCAGCAGTCATGTCGCTCATGCCACGATCTGGCATCTGTTTCCTGGCTTCAGGCTGGACGACAGCGTTTGTGTATGGTCTTCGGCCTTGAGGAGAAGCTGACCTCGGACGAGCTTTGGCTCGTGAGATTTCAACAGGTGGTGCCTGTGCTTCATCTCCACCTTCGCCGATGATGACCGGGGGTGCATCTGCAAACCCGACACTTAACCCCCTGATTCTTGCCTTGCGAGTGCCTGAAGCTACCGAAGTCGCAGATTGGCTTCTTGACTTGTATTCGGGCTTCAGGAGTGAGCTGCTCTGGTCGCTGTCGGGGCGCATGGTGGTTGGGGAGGTGGGATGGGTCAGAAGAACATCATCTGGATTGACGGTTCGCGCATTTGGAAAGCGCGTAGACCCAGACACATCTATTCGTGGAACAGCTACGGGCGGAACTCTGCGCGGTGATGGCTGCGATTTCGAGTCAGACGTCGAAGGTCTGGGGGATGCTGATGAAGCCACCACGGAAGGAGCAGTCTCGGATGTCATCGAGGGCCGTTGAGAAGAAGTAAATGAGGATCTGCCAGTGGCCAGGAAATCATCGACATTGCTATCAAGTTTGGAACTGGTGTCGACCTTCTCCTTCTGTTGCTGCTGTCTCTTTGCTCCCCAGTCATCTCGGGCCTTTGTTATCTTGGTCTTGGTGCGATTCAGCGCATCTTTCCATCTTCCTCGTTTCGATTGTTTGCCCTCGATACTCTCATCATACTCAGTACTGTTCTCAACCGAGTCCACATCGGCGGTATTCATATCGGCGCTCGAGTGCCAAAGTCCTAATCACCATTTCGGGGACGGAAGACAGTCGGACGCAGGAAGGATATTTCATGCAAAACGGTTGCGGGCTTGGAATGTCAGCATGTGAGCTCTGGCATGGCAGTCGCTGGGAAGCTGTGCGTTGCAGCGTTTGGAGGTTTGGTGAAGGTCAACATTGATGGACGGTCAGAACTGACTGCAGGGGCGCATGAAGACGTGGTTGTCGCACTTGCCTTGCCGACGAGACACAGGCGATAGCGGGATGACTTGGTGTTTTGTGGGCGTCTAACGGAATCCACTCTCACCTGTAACACGAACCTTCTGTCGTTTGACCAAGAATGCTGGGGTAGCTCCTGCTTTGTTTGGTTGGAATGCCTGATGACACCCAGGTAATGCCTGACCAACCTGTAACAGCAATACGCGTCGTGTCCAAGATGACGCAGAAACCCAAGCGATCCGTCCCTGGAGGCCGATCACGATGCTGACAGTTCTCCCACTACCTTCGAGTCGGAAAGTGTAAAATCTGCGTTAAGTGGCCCTAACTGCGCCGACGGATACCCCTTAAGCCGCCTCGGACGCCAAATGACATGATTGCTGAAAATAAGGTCTTATGCATTCGAGGTCTTTGTGCCTGATTGATGGCTCTAGTCTTTTCTCATGGCACGTCGAGGCAAGTCAAGCCTAGACTAGACCTAGATCAAGTCCGAAAATAGGTGTCTCTGGCTTAACTCCGTATAACCTAGCATGCCGCCATCGCCCTTAGCCCAGCGTCGCTGCGAAGGTAATATTTGCCTCGGCCTGAGCGGCGGAAGAGGCGGAAGAAGAGGAAGAGCAGCGATGCTGTTTCCTTATGTGACGAATTCTTGATTGAACACTACTACACACCGGTCGGCTTGGATTCAACTATTTCTGATAGGATCTAAAGTAGAATTGCACGCTCGTTGCTTACACTCCTTGCCTATTACTCAACTTCTATCCCCTTGGTTGTCAAAGCTAGAAGATCTCCCGGCCACCACAGTACAGATTCTCGCGATGGCATCGAAAAGGCCCAACGATGCCTACAACAATCCCGACCTATCCATGACCATCGAAGAGCGCGTCAGAGCGCTCGCCGATGCAATATGCCGTGATCCAGACTATAATGGCTTTGATACCACAGCACTGAAGGCCTCAGAATTGGTTTCTGCCAAGCCAGGAGAGACCGTTTGGCAATTGACAGTAACGCCAGAGCTGTGCAACAAAAGCGGTAACCTCCACGGAGGTGCCGCATGCACCATTATGGACAATCTCACGTATGTTGGCGACTTTTGCTCTTGCTGCCCGGTGTTGACAGAGTGACTAGATCCACAGTCTTCTTAACCATTGCGAAAGATGGCTTCATGGATCAAGGCACGGTCAGCCGAACCATTACCATGACCTATCTAAGGCCTGTTCCTGTGGGTACAAAGATTCGAGTCGTTGCAAAAGCCGTAGCCGCAGGGAAGAGGCTAGCGCATTGCACGGGTCAGATCGAGACACTTGACGGCAAAGTCTGCGTTACATGTTTGCATGACAAGGCTGTTGTCCCGCGACCTGGAAGCAAGCTCTAGAGATTTGCAAGTCGCAATTTGGTTGCGAATATCGGTCGCGCTGGTCAGGCTGAAATACTCTCGTGAAGACTACACGAGAACCACTTCAGTCCATTGCACACTGCGGCTTTGCTTACCACGATGCAGTGGACATCAAATCGAGAAGATTTCACCAAAAGCATACCATTTGGACTTCTTAGAATTCTCAACGGGCTTTATCTTCTGTGATCCCCTCAGCAGGCCACAAATAGGATGGAAAACTTATGACATGGTTATGCCCATGACCAATCTTTCACCAAGACTGGCTGTCCTCACCGCCACTATGGATGGTTGGCCTTGGTGGAGTTTAGGAAAGGCAATAATGCGGCAGCAGTGACGGTCCGCACGGCACGGCCTCCCTAGCATCGGCGCAAATACATTCATCGAGGCTGGCGGCAACAGTCTCACAAGACCTGCACTTTTCACATGGTCTCGTTTCTCGCATCAGACACCAGGCGGTTGTAGCCGAGGCTTTGCAGGCTTGGCATCACGGATTCTGGCTCCGGCTTCCCGGCCATGCCGAAATTGACATCAGTCAAGCCGAATGACCAAAGTTTTGGTGGCCATGAGCCAATGACATCATCTGGAAGAAAAAGGTCTGTGGCTGCAAGATCTCATAGATCCTGTTCACCGTTATCCAGGAACCGCATCGAAGCACGCGAGAGATTTCCAGTTTTCATTCATGATCTCCTTTTAATTTGTACTTCACTTTGCCTCCTACCAGTGATACGACATTCTTTCATAAAACGTCTTTGTACACTCAATACAACACGGTCACCTGTATTCTGCGTCGCGCGACTATTTCCTTTTCTGGCATTGCCACAAAGATGCTGGCAAACATCAATCCGTTACCGTCACTGCCACCGTATCGTGGCCCTCGCAAAGTGGGAACGACAGAATTCGAGATACCAATTGCAGAGATCCCATCCATCTCAGCAGTACCAGATGAGAGCATAACAACGATTAAATTTCGCCTCCATTATCCGACCACACCTGAGGCCACGTCCAAACAAGCTGCATACTGGCTGCCAAGCCCACAAAAACAATGGAACGAAGCCTATGCGTCGTTCATGGGCGCAAGTTCTCGCTTCTCCTGGTTCTTATCAAACTCGTTGAATATGTGGAATTATGCTAAGTTACCTGCGGTCAATAATGCGCCGTTTCTGCCTAGTCCGACCTCAGGTTTTCCAGTGTGCATATTCAGTCATGGGCTAGGTGGTAACTTCAACACATACAGTTCCATCGTTGGGAACCTCGCATCCTGTGGAGTAGTGTGTATTGCGCCAGAACACCGCGATGGAAGCGCTCCGATATCATTCATTAGGAACGCGAAGGGTGAGATGAAGACATCGATACCATATCAGAAGCACTCACACGCGCCGAGTGTGGAAGTGTTAAATGCGCGCAATGCACAGCTGAGAATCAGGTTGTGGGAATTGGAGCTAACTTACGCGGTGATCAAAGCAATGAACGAGGGAGAGCAATTTACGAACTACGCTGAATCTGACAATAAGCGATCGTTGGATCTCAACAACCGATTGAACCTGCAACCAGGCCAGGTCAGCTGGGCAGGACATTCGTTTGGAGCTGCTACAATTACTCAATTTGTGAAGAGCGTCTTCTATTACGAGCATCTACCACAACATTCAAGGTCGAATTCGAATGGTGGAAGTGAAGAAGATTGGGACATGACGCCGCTTTATATGTGCGATGAAGATAGCGACCTAGTCAAGCAGATAACCCCATCAAGCCCAGTAGCCCTCCTCGATCTTTGGACGATGCCACTCCGAGGCGAGACCACCAAATGGCTCTGGGAACGACCCATGCCGTGTTACCATCGTCAATCCAACGTCGACTCGCCGCCATCAGTAGTGGTTATCATGTCCGCAGAATTCCACAGATGGACCGATCTGCTCAATCGTACACGAGCACTACTGTCAAAATCACCCGCTCAGGCGATCGAAGCATTCGAGCAGCAAAAGAAACGAAGGGAAAGTGAAGCCCCAAGACTTGACAAGGACCGGATCAAATCAACAAATCCTATCCCGGAGTTGTCGAAACAGATTCAAGATTCTGATCCTACAGCCACGTCGATTAGCTCGGCAAGTTCCTCGCGAGAAGCCTCGCCTGCCAGGTCAGACGGACAGTCAACAGATAATTCTGCAAAGTCCTCTCAGACTTCGCTCACACCTTCTGAGCAAGAATCGACCAAACTAGACTTACCCAATAAGCCTCATCTCTACCTTGTGCCACAATCTGCGCATCTGTCGCAATCAGACTTCGGTGTCCTGTTTCCGAACCTCACAAAGTATGTCATGAAGGCGATTGAACCAGAGAAGACGCTGGAACTTAACTGTAGAGCTATCTTGGCAGTAATGAGGGGCGCTGGATTGTCTGTCGACGCGCTTGTGAGGGGCGAAGATCACATCCTCGACATTGAGAAATTGAAGAAGAAAGAGGAGCGTTGGGTACGGTTGCCTCTTGTGGATGTTGAAGTCCTGGATTAATTTTGAGCGATCTTTGCGATATAGACAGCATGGTGTTGGTGGTTTATTCGGAAGCTTTTCAAGAATCAGTTTAATTTTATCCTCTTAACCTGTGTTGCAAGCCCATCCATTGCCCTTTGTAGCCGAGCTTCGTAAAAGGCCATCTACATGGGCATAGTGCCAACAGACAAATGCTTTCTCCTCCGCCTCACCCGTCTCGGACCGGTATGCCGTGCAATGCGAGATATCCATCCAACGGTGATTGCCGTTAGGTACATATCCGATTGGTGGAGGGGTCATTGCCGAACAGCCAACCGAAGCACTGAGCATTGAGCAATATAGACAAATGCACTTTTCCGATGTTATACTCAAAAAGATTGGGTATGTTTGCGTCTGGTCCCCTGAGTATACAAAAAACACATCTAGCAACGTACTGTGGACATCAAAGCTAAACGCTTGTTCAGGCGAGGAGATCTTATCGATCATCAACTCGACGACCCTAAAAGTCACGTCATTTAAGCAGAATCACAAAATCAAACGAAGATTTCCGAAGTACATGATACCACAAGGTAAAAGGTGAGAAAAAAAGCAAAACAGGCACCTCAAAAGTGCTACAAGCACGCCATTCATCATGACTATCGAATGCCAACAGCAACCCCATCACGACCTCCTAGTGGGCACTTTTGGGACTCCGTTTCTCTTCAGCCTCCGCTTCACACCAACATCCAGTACTTCAAAAGCCACCCTCCAAATCCTCAAACAACACCCAGCCGTCGGTTCACACTCGTGGCTTCACCTGAACCCACCCAACAAGTCCGGTATTCGCAATCTCTACACCACAGCATGGCTCGAACCACCCTCAGTAGCAGCCTATGCCGTCCACGACTCCACAAACATTGAGCTTTTGAACACAGCGGCGACAAACTCCCGATCCGGATATATCTGCGCGTCCCAAACACATGCATACTCGGCCGGTGGCGCAACGGGCGAAGTCTTCGCTCTTGACCCCGAGACCGGTGCTTTCGTCAACCCCTCCAACAGCACCAAGATGAACGGGGCCGTCGTCAACGGCACTTCCAAAAGTATTCAGCCCGTCCAAAAACTCTCTTTCCTCGACACAAGCGGCCAGCGCGACGACGGCAGCACGATGGATTTCGGCGGCCTCAGGCACGGCGCTCACTCCACTGATCTGTCTCCGGACGGCTCACTCCTCTACATCGCCGACATAGGTCGGAATTGCATCTGGATGTACTCAATCAACGACAAAGCTCAGGGAGGAGAGCACATGACACTAGCAGAGAAGAAGATCAGCCCACGCAAACACGACGGGCCCCGCCACGTCTGGCCGCATCCGGGCGGGAAATACGTCTACAGTCTACAGGAGCACAGCAGCGTCGTCGATGTCTTCGAGGTCGTCCGCTCAAGCAGTGCAGCTGCAGACGTCAAGCTGGTGCATAGACAGGGTGTTCGAATCATACCCAAGGGACTCCCAGTGAATGAATTCTGGGCCGACGAGGTCCGTACATCTCTCTCCCACGGCTCGAGCCCCCGCTACCTCTACGCCAGCACGCGTGGCCTCAAAGAGGGCCGAAAGGGCTACGTCGCAGTCTACGCTCTCACTCCCGAAGGCCTGATTGATGGTGCCGAGCTCGTGACTGCAGAAACAGCAGGGAAAGACGAGGAGGATGCTGATCAGGGTTGGACGGATAATGATATGGGTGGTTTACTGTGCATGTACGAGACGGCTACAAGCGGTGGGTGGGCAAATGCCATACAGCCGGGTTTTACGGTGGGTAGTGTGGAATACATTGCGATGACTGACTCCGAGGAAGGGTGGGTGTTTGTGCTTGGTTGGGATGGGGAGACAATCAGGGAGGCGGCGAGGTGCAACCTGAATGGGGAGGGTCGTGACGTGAGTAAGGGAAGGAATGGTGCTGCGACTGCTATTTGGCTTTAAGAGAAAGAGACTAGATTTAAACGACGGAAAAAAGGTCCGAAAGACTCGACTGGCCTTCGCGCAAGGTTGGAGTTGTATCCCAGTTGTTTGGAAGCTATTGAATAAGGTGATACATAAACTCGTAGTAGGCAGTCATGCTCCACGATCTGAGCTAGACGGTGACGGTCGTTGGCTGCACTATTAATTAACAGATCTTTTCCCGAATTTGGCGCTCGGGAGTCAGCGTCACGCTGTCTTACTGATTAGAGCCCTGGGGCATGTTCCTCCTGCGCGAAGCCTTACCTAAGAAAGCGCCCAAGATCAACATCTAGGCTCCGGCTGTCGTTCCGTGGAATTAAGCCCAGAAGTCACAACTATGCTTGTCCAAATCTTCAGCTTCGTCGACCCTAGCCCTGTGAATGTCTACCCATAGTGGGTAATGCAGGATCAGAAGATGGAAGCTGTCGGGAGACGAAGACCAAACAAAATGGAAGTGGTTCTTTGAGGGTTTTATGCTATTGGTAAATCCACCAGCATCGTATCTAGCCAGCCTGATTGCATCCAAACTTGCATGCCGCCGATGCAGAAATGGCCACACGCATAATTCCCTCTATGATCACGAGTTCTGCCGCTGCCCCTCACCTTGTCTTCCGAAGTCTCGACACTCAAAGCTATAACGGCTTGAGTGCCATCCTGAGACAATCCGTGTTCCATAAAGTGCAGATGTCCAAGAGGCTGTGGCGTTCATGTCCATTTGTACCACGAGATAATCACGAGTCCGAAGTATGCCTTAGCTTTAGCGCATGGTGGCCTTCTTTTTGTACTTCTGCTCGCCCTTGGCCTTTCCATATTGGGTTTCAGCTTAATCTTATATCACTTTACCGGCGAATTAAGCTGGCTAGAATCCGAGCCAGAGTTAGGAAAAGATATGAGCCTAACCCTATAACTCCACGTACAGGGAAGTGGACCACTATAGAACTGCAACACCGCGTTCGATACCGAATTCCAACTGCGATCGCTAATTACATGTTCTCTATTGTACGTAGGCGTTCGGCAACTGTTATAAAGGGATCTATAGAGGTAGAGGGACCTATAGGGGTAGGATTTAAGGGCTTCCTTCGCTTCTTTACCGCTCTCGTTACCGTTAAAGATAATTACGCTTTATTATAGGCTTTCTTTATATTCTTAATATTTATAAACGCTCTATTAAGGTTAACCGATCTCTATTTCTTAGATTTAGTAGTATAGTTATTTAATAAGTGTTTATAGGTAGTAGCTTAACGTTAAGCCTCTATAAGACGAAACTATAGCCGATCTATTATACGGCCTATCTTAGTAAAGAGATCGCGTATATTATAATTAAGGGTAGTAGTCTTTTAGATACTATTAACAGCTTAATATAGCTTCTTATAGTTAGTAAGGGTGCGCTAGACTATAGTAGGTATTCTTTTCGTTTACGGAGTACTAGGATACTATTACTCGCTGCTACTAGCTATCTTACGGACGAAGAGTAAGAATAAGATCTTATTCGGGCTATAGAGTACGATCCTTACTAATCTAAAGCTAGATTTAATATTCCGTATTATTATAGTATTCTTTCTTATAGATTAGTAGTATTCTAGGAATCGTTACTTCTTAACTAGTACGGTATTATTTAGTTAACTATAATAGTTAACTATAGCGCGATAGCTACGTTTAAGGGACGAGAATACGTATAAATTAAGCGGTTAAAGAATATATAATACGTACGTAATTAGATAATAGAGTATTATTTAATTCTAATAATATTCCTATATAAATTCTATAGTATAATAACTATAGTAGCTATCTAAAATTAGTAATCGGTATTTCCCTTTCTTAAGCCCTATTATAGTCTAAGAAATAAATATTTCGCGTAGCTATTATAATCTAAGGTCGTTCGTAGTATACGTATTATCTAAAGCGATATAGTACTAATTCGGGGTCTTAAAGGAGATAAACTATTACTATTAAACGCTTTTTCTCTTAAATATTACTAATAGAACTAGTATCTTACCTACTACGTTAATATACTTAATAACGGATATCTATTCTCTCTATTCGATTCTTAAGATATAGGATCGCTTTAAGGTAGTAGATTCTATAATTATCTAATTTATATAGAGCTTAAGCGTATTATTTATTTCGTTTATATTATAGATATTCGTAATCTTAATTTTATATATAATAAGTAGCGATAATAAGATTATAAACTACTAAGAAACGTTTAAGGAATAGAGATTATAAACTCGTTTACTAGCTATTATAATACCCTTCTTTATTTCTAAAGCTAAGTATCGTTTTATAAAATTTCTAGTTTATTACTTTCCTAGCTTTTCGTTACTACTAGAGGTCTTATAGATAAGGGAGGCTATTTCTTATAATTAGGTATAGTTAAATACGTATCCTACTCGCTTAGCTTTGAGTAGCTATTTAGCTAGTATATCCTCTTATAAGGGACTGAGTTTTTATTAGCTTACGTAACTAGTAACGCGATCTCGTCGGCTATATCTTCGTCTTAATAAGGTAGAATAGTGGAGGTTATACGCAACTACGTAGGCTCGGATAGAAGAAAAGCGACCGGTATCGAGGTCTTTAAGGGCCTAAGATATAATATATTCTTTATCCATTGCTAATATGCTGAGTTAGTTAAGTGGTAAGCGATCGCAGTGATGATGGTAGTGTTAAACGCGGTGTCGCAGTTCTATAGTGGTCCACTTCCCTGTAGGTGGAGTTATACCTGCTTGGACATTCCGTGTTCCGGAGCGTGCCGCTCAAAAAGGGGCGAAAGCTTAAATCTTACCACGTCTGCTCATGGAAGCCCAAATGACTCAATTGTGACCTCAATATCAAGTCCTTCAAAGTTTCTGCTAAAACTCGGCCATTGCGAGATCTTCAACGACACTACCAAAATGGAGCCCTTAGCCGCCTCAGTGACGGTTGCTGGCTCGCGAGATTGTATTTCGCGAGTTAGGGAGATGAAGATGAGCCGTGGCAGCAAAGAACAGGTCAAGCTGTAACATTGGGGATAAGGACATAAATGATCCAGTCCGCACCAAAGGCAAAGTCTGTCCTCGAAGAAAGAGCAAAAGCTTGCATCGTGCTGACAACGAAAAGCTGCTCTCCCACGCAAATTCGAGATATTACTCTTGTCTTCTCCTCCAATGTCGAAGATCCTACATGGCTGTCGCGAACGCTGCGGTAAATGCTGTCTTCCTCCTTCTTGGCGGAGGCTTCGGTTTCTTTCCACTCGCACTCGACTTTTCCAGGGCAAGACCGGTCCGCAATATCTTGTCACGGTTGGGCTTGGCCAAAGACCCGTCGAGACAGAATCCTTGGGCGGCAACGTCCCTGATGTTTCTTTATGGACAGCTAGAGTGAACCCATCAGCGGCCTGCTGGGATAGGCCAAGGTACTACCGGATGCCACGCCGCACCAAATTAGCATCAAGGGCAATCCGAACCTGGCGGCGGCAAAGCTCCAGTGAAGTACATGGCCTTGACGGCTAGTCGAGACGATGCCATCTGCATCAGCTACATTAGTCTTGTGAACCAAACAGAGGACAAGCACGTCTTCGTGGCCTCAAATGCCACGCAGTGTGGTGCCATGTGGTACCCGTCGGTATTTTCAATGGGAGATTCCAGGCCAAAATGTATATGGCTTGACCGTAACACATCAAATGGCCACAAACTTAGAGGTATCAGCTTCCATCTGCCTTCGTTCACGAATAGCAATGATGCAGCGAAGCAAGGTCTAGCAAGTCAAATGCTCGAAGATCCAGAGACAATGTGCGGCTCCGGACCACGCTTTCAGCTCCATGAGAATTTGAACGGGAAGATCCATTACTGTATTTCGACCCCCCGTTCACAGAGGACGATTTCAACGAGGATGGAAGTGACAAAGATAGATCCAAGATTGTCGGCAACCTTGGGAAGCTTACTCAAATCAATATGGATCTGGCGAACAAAGCCTGTGGGCGCAAGGGAGGCTGCCCGAATATCACTGATGAAATCGACCAAAATCCGAGCACCAAGAAGTGGCAAGCAGGCACTGCATGGGCCACCGACTACCTTGTGGTCAGCCCATACCCTGAGCATAGCGCCATTGAAGTCTGCGAGAGCGAAACCCCAAGCGGCCCAGACGTCCTTTCTTTGGAAGAAATGAAGTCCTGTGACATGGAGTCACGAATGGTTTGGAACGTGTGTGTTGCCCAAACCGATACTTGTTGCTTCGACTTGAGATCGGAGAAGATGAAACCGTGCGGCTTTCAACTGCAAGTTGGTACGTCAACCAGCGTGCCGAGTAAGCAGTACAAGAAAGTGAGCTATTGGGGAAACAGCGAGGTCCAGACGCAAACATGAGCCGTGCAAGTATTGGTAAATCTACTGATGGAATTCAAACGAATAGAGCTGGCGAAATGGTGCGAACCAGGTTTTGAGAGTACAGTAATCGAGATGTTTGGATACTGTAACTCATCTCATCTGTCGCTGTGTGGCAGTCTTATGCCTTGTTGATTGCTTAGTGGCTAATCTAGACCAGCAACGTACCGCTATTCGTCCTGACGACCTCTCCAGTGACGTTCCCATCGCACATACACCAAAGATAACTCTCAGCCACATCCTGCACATCTCCAACGCGCCCAGTCGGCATGTTTTTCTCCGCCCCCTGAAAGAGCGCGTTTCGATCGTGCTCACTCATTCCGCTCCACAGATCAGTATCTACCAATCCTGGCGCAACTGTATTAACCCTGAGCGGCTTCAGATCGAGCGCGAGTTGTCTTGCTGCTCCGTTCAGAGAGGCCGCAATCATAGCGAGCAGGGTCCAGCCGCCTGGAATTGGCTTATCGGAGACGGATCCGCCGGTCAGCGTGATACTAGGACTACACTCAACCGATGCTGGGCCGGCAGCTCGAAGTAGCGGAAGAAGATGCTTGATGCACAGGATACAACTGATCGTACGGACTTGACTCGCCTTCATCCAGCTGTCGAGCGTGATGTCCTCGATCGCGTAAGTTGGCAACGGGTCGCCAGCAAGGTAGACAAGATGGTCGATTCTCTCGATGCCATCGAACTTCATTTGGGTCACCACGGACTTGATGTTATCCTCAACGTTGGGCGAGCCTAGGTCAAGTGTGTAGCCCGACACATTGGTCTGTGGGACTTCGGGATAGAGTTGCAGGAGCTGGGAGATAGTATCGTCGAGCTTGGGCTGGCGGGTTGAGGTTAGAATCACTTTCGCGCCACGGCCAAGCAGTGCGGAGGCGAGGGCACGGCCAATGCCGCCAGTTCCGGCGATGAGGAGGATAGTGCGGTTGCGGAGTTTGTCTGGGTGTCTTTGGAGGATGGGCATTTTGCTGGCGGTGGTGTGTTCGGAAGTATTCTCGCCTTGAAACTAATTGCGTTACTTCCTTGTTCTCAGCGTAATTGCTGGTTGTGATGATGACGACGCACGGCTTCAGATTGGGCATAGGCGCTTCTTTATATCTAGGTCTAATCGCGCTAGATAGACTCGGACCTAAGGCTACACAAGCGGTAGCTTTTATGGAAGAAATTGTTCTTGCGGCTTTCAGGCTTGTTGCATCACCACCTCGTGCGAGCCACTGAGTTTAACTCCAACCAATCACAAATCGGGTCTAGCCTTGCCAGCGGTCGTCACAAAAGCTCTATTCTGCATCCGGAAAACGGGGCGGACTGTTGATCTTCCGGAAGCCCCTTAGACCCTGTTTCGTTCGGTGACTTTTTGAAATTTGTATGACACTCATGTATAAGCGGCAATGGATCTACTCTTGAGCCTGAATGTTTTATTCGGGGAACGACTTTGGTCGCCGAAAGCGCAGCCACAGCAGACTTTCCAGGCCGGTGAACAACCTCTTACATGGGACTAGCCAGGGTCTCCTGCATTGCAGAGCAAGTTGTGCTCCTGGCTGTAACATTCCTCATCGCGACTCAGGCGTTGAGGAGGACAGACAAAGAGAGATCAGACCAGAGTCGTGCGGTAAATTTGGCCTAAAATTCAGCCAAGTTTCCTAAGTCCCGCTTAGTTTTCTTCACTTCGAAGGAAGGCTGCGGCCTTCCTGCTTTCCGCTCTCTTTCATTGTTCAAGTCGAGAGGGACCTTGCGGTGATCAAATCAGCGTTGAAGCCGGTCACGGGACTGACCGTTCAAGATCCTTAATGGGAAAGGCAGTTAACGTTCATAGGTGAGCTGGAACGATGCTGTAACATTCCGCAAGAATCCAACCACACGTACTGGTTGGACAAATATGCGGCGCATATTCACTGAATTTCGGCTTGCCAGTTGACTTTGTTGCCTGAAGCAGCGGGCTTACAATTAGAGTCACCCGCGAACGAAGAACCTCAGGAAACACGAGCTTCACGAACATGGCCAGCTTTGCCAAGGAAAAAGACGACAATGTTGCTGAAAAGAGCCGTGTGTCGTACGGAGAAGCAGACAGAAATGAGACGTCGATGTCACTGTTTGAAAGGTACAGCCTAAGCTTGCACTAGCCGGTTAGTTTTCCTCCTCAACGCACGTCCCATCGCTTGGATTGCTGTACATTATCTATGATGCAAGTGGTTTACTCCGTAAAATCTACCGTTGTGAACTTTCAAAGTACATATTGTTGTCTGCATATGTGGAAGCCCGTGTACCTGCACGATGCGATTGACTCATCGTCTATCTTGGTTGAACCCAGCCCGGTTCAGACTCTTCATAGAGATAGCCTCGGTTATCACGGACTGACCTTGAGTTTCTGAAGCTGGTCCACGGGGCGTAGGGACCGGGATCTCGGTTAAGGTGGTCGCTATCCCTATGCGATCGACGGCCAGTGGAACGAGAATTTGAATCAATCGATGATCTGTTTGAGCGGTGCCGGCGATCATCCCGATCGTTCTGCGATCTATTATATCCAATCGCAAGCCCAGACATATTGTATCTATCTTTTGGTTCAGAGATTCTGAAGTATCGATCGTTGTCTCGTCTCGAACGTTGGTCGTGCCCATGAGAAGGAGGAGCCCGAATAGTTGACTCGGATCTCTCGGAGTAGCTGGACCTACGAAGTTGTTGCGAGCTCCGACTTGCAGAGGAGTGAGCACTACCTGCTAGATATTCGTCGAGAATGCCTCCGGTGCCGTCTTCATCTTCGTTACGGTACGAGCGGCTAGACCGCCCCGAAGCCCTAGAGATTGCTCGTGACCCGTGACCGTGGCCGCTGTATAAATTGGAGTGTTGCGTTGAAGGCTGTGCTGTGGAGTGCGACCGCGTGCTAGATGCTCTAGATCTGCTAGACGCGTCGTCCCATAAGTACTCGTTGGCACCAGGTCTGAGCTTCAGTGTAGCACTGGAACGCGACGACCTCCACGATGCTTGGCTGACTGAGTCCCAAGGGCTAACACTATCAGAAGAGCCGAAATAGTCAGACATGATCGATTGTGGAGTGCCTACACGTAGGTCTCCCAAAGCTGGTTTTGATAGATTCTGATCGGTAAGAAGACACTGGAGAGGTTGGCTTCGTCGTCTTTCAGTGCAATGGATCCTCCAATGCCGAAATTGTCCTTTTATCAAGCATCCCAAACGCAGAATAAGCGGTTATCGATGACCAAAGTCGTGACATCGCCTCGAAGCCATCGACGGACCGTACACGTAGTACTGCCACGGGACCAATAGTATCACTAGAGGACAATGTAAGTGATCATCATTTGATGATCTATTGTTGTAAACGAAATGCTGACTGATGGTGTTCATGAGATTGTCAACCCAGGCGTCTAATGGCCTCTGTTACATTAGTGAAAGAAAACAATTTGATTGACGTAAGCTCGAAGGAGGACTTGCGGCGTCATGGCTAGATGAAAAGGTAATGATGCTAATCCAGTGATATTTGATGGCATTCCTACGCCTCCCTTCTTGAATGTCGAAGCGTTGGACACTGCTGCATATCCGTTCAGGTACGTAATCACACATAACCAGGCGACCAGATCATAGTGCATGGGAGCGTTATCAACACAAGGACTTACGTCCATATTTTGTTCCGCACAGTTGTCGTGTCTCGTATAGATTTTGGCACATGTGCTCAGTTTTGAGGCTAGCAATATGTTTCAGATGGTGCTTTGGCGCCACTGGAGCCCTGTAGCCCGCGAGTATTCCGCGAGTGTCGTACGCAGCTGGATATGATATACCTCTATCTGCACGTTCGCGAAGGTTCTGGTGCATATCAGATTCTGTAACTCGTTTGGAGAAGCCGAGAGGTCTGGATGGGTATTCGATCGACGGCGTTGTGGCTCAGCGACCGTTTCGATCTCGTGAGGTAGCCGTCGTGAAGAAGACTATTTGAGACGAGGATTGAATTTGGTCTGCATGTGTTCTCATCTGCTTAGCCTGTTGATATTGATGTAGAAGCTGACATTTGTGCATAGACTAGAATTTTGACCCCGTAAGTTTTTGATTCGCTAGATCAATTTCGTCGAACGCTCCTATACAAACAAGCTAATTCCCTAATGTTTGTGCTTCGCCACAGTTAGCAGCACCGACACATTCTTACGCAATGTGTATAGATAGATTCCATGCGCACACCAGTGTTGGTGCCCCTTGCCTCGCTCATGAAGCGGCAAATGGCAATAAAGCCAGATGTATTGTTGCCACAAGTTGGGGCGCAGCCGCTCGCCTATTCTTGTTCAAGGTGATAGTCGACTTGGTATTCTTTAACGCTCGACTACTTCGTCCATGATCTTGCAGATGGCGGATCTGCACCGTCAAGTCGCTTTTCGGGAAGTCATTCAGGGGCGTGGTTAAGTTTATCAAACTGTCCAATCTCTCTCAATAGCCTTTCTGACAGGTGAGCTTACGTTGGCCAACGGTTGTACATGATGTGTAAGGCACTTTTCTCACCTCAATGACATATCTCTCAAGCGTATTTTGGGAGAAATCTCAAATGAGAAAGAGTCCGTGTCATCTTGTATTTCCTGATCTTGGCGCATAAAGACAAGTAGAACCTGCGTTTCTTCGATGCCATTACCACAAATGTGCACCGCATGGAATGTGCCGTGATAGACACAAGAAAGAAGCACATTTACAAGCCACATGTAGGCTTCGCGTGGTCCGGAAATACAAGCTTGACAGGAAAAGCCAATGCAATTGAGCCAAGCGCCGCATGGAATTGTCCGAAAAGTCTTAGTGTAGAATATTAGTGTCAGCACTGCCACTTTGACTCTGAGACAATTGCTCTCCGATGATTTTCTTCTTACAGTATGTTGCGACGATACCTTCTATGGTAGAGGGGACGTCTTCAGGCAAAACAGACAGCACATCAGGCGAATCTAAGCGCATCAGACACAGCCCCATTAACCCTGAGACTCTTGCTAATCGATGCTCATTTGAGCGCTGGCCTTGACTGCCACTTCAAACGACATAACTTCCTACTTATGCATTGAGGGGCGCTTTTGTATCTCTAAGTTCAACTTTCTCTTGCTACTACTGAGAGCAAGCGCTTCTTTGCCTCCTTAAGGCCGTTGTCATGCTTTCATGCTTTCGCCCTGTCGCGCAGGGAGTTTTGAGCTGTCTACTTCTAAGAGACTGGATCGCTACCGTGATGTATCGCCAAATCAAGCAATCGAGCTGATTTGCTCGTTTTCTGTATCATCCAGGCAGCGTCAGAATGGAAAACGGCCCCCTTCTCAATCATCATCTCCGCGGCTCGGCAATATGCTTCGTCGTGGGCCTTGATGAAAGCTGTTGAACACAAGGCTCTCATAGCTTGATTGGGCTTTACAGGCGCTCCTGCGTCCAGTAGCAGCTTGATGACGTCGAGTGGTAACGGTTTGCGCTTCCCAGGGCTCCTCGTGCGAGCGAGCTGAAGCGTGAACAAGAAGTCCAAAGGTCGAGTCTCGAACAGCGGAGTTTTCTGCTCTGATACGGAAAACCCTTTGCAAATGAGCCATTCGATAGCTAATGTTGAAGATCCGGCTACTGCAAGAGTCAAGGCAGAGACTGGCTTGTGTAACCCAAGACCACTCTCCTCTGACAGCTCCTGCAGCATTTGCTGAACTACAGGGAAGCCGGCCAGCTCGAATCTCGGGCCAAGTCTACCAATCAGATCACAATCCTCCAGCTTAGCTCCGAAAGCAAACAAAAGGTTCAGTATCGGTACAGCAGCATTGCTGAGGTAAGCGTATGCCATTAACGCATTCAATGGCGTACGGGTCTGTCGCACGCAGATCTCGAGGACGTTCGCATTCGAATTTATAATGGCGTCTATCATCATTTGCTCGACCGTCACTGAGTCGACGCCAAGCAAAAATGACGCTGCGGCGCAGGGAGCAGACGCGCTGACCCTTTGGTTCAGGTGAAAGACTGCGGTGTGCATCTCAAATTGCTTCTGTGAGCCGAACGGCTGCCGCCACTTGCATTCTGGTAGTGGACATATAAACTTGGCATTATGCAAATTCATGTGTCTCTTCCTTGCCGCTTCAGACGGGAAGCCTAGCCGAGAGTATTGGCAGTCTAGCTTCTCGCATTTGAACAGATTTTCACCATAAAGTTTCTCAAGCTTGGCGCACTCACACGATCCGACGTGGCCGTCACCTTTGCACAGCAACTTATCGTATTCCTGTTGAAATTTCGACCAGGTCGATGGTAGTGTCAACGGATGCCAGTGCTTGCCAGGCTCGAGACCTTTGAAATTTGTCAATGTGATTCAAGAGAACGGCTGTATGCGGGGACGTGGGTGTTTTTGAGCACTGACCTGAAACACCAGCCATAGCCACTTGGCAAAGAGTGCGGTAGACGCCTTTGCTGTAGCCAGCAATTGGTGCAAACTCTGGCACATCCTTCGCGCTCCTGACGATCTGCTTCACTAAATTTCGAACTCTTTCTTCTTCCGCGAGCTCCTTTGATCGTTCCTCGCTCATTTTCTTATTGCGTTTTGGTAGCTTTTTCGTCAAGTCAGGAGGTACAGCTGCGCGTGCGAGGAGAAAATTCTTCAGCCTATTTGATAGCTGTGCTAAAGCCGTGACTCCAGATCTCGAAGATAGAGCTTTGAGGTGGTCTAGCCATGAGGACAGTGCGTACGTGAAGAGTACAAAGTCGCCTTTTGCAATGCTCACTCGCATAGAAGCTTCATCAAGCGGCGCCTCGAGATTCCGCATCTGAAAGTACGTTAAGATGGTTATCAAGATGTTGCTCTCCGCACTCAAAACGTCGAGCCATGGTCCACTTTCTTCCTGGAGAAGGTATCTGCAGAGATGTCAGTTATTTCTAGCAAACAAGCTCCCTTTCCTTACTCTCGGGCCGAGAAGTGGACAAAGCGGACGAAATCTCCGCGAATCTCGACTAGCGGGCCGCAAAGGTACCGGATGTCCCTTAGAGGGCGGCGATCATAGTTCAGCTCATGATCATTGTGGTCGATCATGAGGGCGTTGAGTATCTCTTCTTTCCGTAAGGTCACCTTCGAGCACGCCATCCAGCCCAGAATGGTCTTGCCATGAGGAAGAGACCTTTTTCGTTCTTTCTAGAATTCGATCGTAGCTAGAGGAACCAATGCGTTAACGAGACGACTCTGCGACAGATGATTCTTAGCTTACACCCCGCCAAGCCCTTGCGGCAAATTTTGTAGTTCTTGTTTAATCGAGTAGAGATCGTCTTGCTGCTTGAGATGTTCCATCACGAGTTTTGCATAGAGGAACATTCCTTTGGAAATTAGCTGTATGTCTGGGTAAGATAATTGCTACGAACCTTGTGCCCTGTCCGGTACTATGGCGACTCTGTGCTCTATCTGCCGTTTTTGAAGTTCGTCCAAATCTTCGAGCGACTTAAGCCACTTGGTGAGACTTGTTCTAAAGTATAATTGGATGTCTTTCGTGTTCTTCTGGTCTACTCGCAAGTTCAATGCTTTCGCCTTGATGACGGTTGCTATGTCGAGCTCTTCTCTGCTGCTGCAAAGAAGGCGCAGGCCATCATATTGGCTGACAAGCTGAACCAGACCAGACAATACGTCGCTGCGTATGCTTGGGGCAATTTCGTCAATACCATCAAGGACAATATATGTTTGGCCGGAGCATGACAGAAGTTTGAGGAAGAGGCCCTCATTTTCTTCGCGTGACGACATCAAGTCCCTAGATTTTTCCTTGTAGGCAGCAACAAATGTTCGCTGCAGCTGCTCATCGTCAGACAAAAGTTGGAACATCATAGAATGCATTATCGAAATCCATGTCGCATGCTCGCCTTGCCTGTAATTGAGGAAGACCGAAAGTACATTGCTGTCAGCTTTTTTCAATGTTTCGACGACCTTGGCCGCCAGGTGGGATTTGCCTATGGATAGTCGTTAGTGGGTGAGAGGCATCTGGGAATGCACTCAAGACTAACCAGCCCCTGGAATCCCGCAAAGCCATAGAGTAGAGGTTGAAGGACTCTTAGATCGCAGCCAACTCCGGTACACGCTGTCACGACATAGCCACTCGCACGTATTAGCACAACATGCTTGCTTCAGAGCCTCCACCTCCGCGTCGAAGGATTTTGGACTCAGTTGGGCCTGGCAGAAATGAAAGTCTGCCTCGTCGTGGAGTAGTCGATCCCTAGCATGTTCTTTCAGAGCTCTCTCGCTCAGATGCTTCGCATCTTGAAGTTCTGTCAATGTGACACCAGCGGAGAGGAGCTGTATGTGTGAATGAACGTTCCGGAAAATAATGCCGAATACGCTCTCATAGCGCGGCCAAAGACAGTCAAAGAAGACTTGCCAGACTACTTGCCGTTAGCGATGACCGAAGTGTTGTGTAGGGTATCGAACCCCTTGTGTTGAAGAAACGCCATAAAGCTGCAAAAATGTCCAAGATGTCCTTGTAGAAGAGGGGCAGTAGTGCTGTGCTGTGCGCAGTTGTTCGAAGGAGGCTAGCCTGTTGCTCAAATTGTGGCAGAGCTCGCCCGATCTCCTGGAAGATCTTGATGACTGCCTCATATGCTTTGTCTAGATTGGCAGCACGCTGGATAAATGTCAGCGTACAGTACTTCAGCAATGTTTGCTGCTTCGTCAACCTTGATCAAGAAATGCGACGGGCCCTATCGAGAATGTCAGTCATGACGCGAAGATAACGGATTCTGAGAGACCACACCCATAAAATAGCCACTAGTTCAGAGGACACTGGATCCAATGATTGTATAGTGGAGCTGTATTCTTGTAATCTTTCTATGAATTGTTCAATTCTTCTCAGACTCCGCAAATTCTTCACTTTGGCCTGTTCGCGCTGAAGCTCTTCCATCGACAAGTAGAACTCGTGAATACTTCTGATTTCTAATAGCTCTTTTTGCATGTCTCCATCGACGCCAGTCATGAATTCGTCGAAGATCGCTCGAAGCTGCGTTGCGCTGACTCGATATGGTTCGCGATGGTGGTGGTGTATGTCACCAACAACGACTCTGGCGTTACCAAAGGCAACGACATCACCATGCTGGTCGGCGGTAGGTTGAGCGACTGCGGCATCAGCATAGCCAGTCGACCGGGCCAATATGCCGTCATTTGCCATATTCCTCTGCATTCTTCGAGCATTTCGGTGTCGACGCTGCACAGTCGATTGCAGCAAGTAGAGTCCGTGTGGGAAGCCGCAAGTCCTACATCGTAAGCACACTGTTACCTGACCTCAAGATCCTCAAGCAACGAAAACAGCTGCATGAGACGTGATTGCCCAGACACAGGGAAAAAATTGTTTCTTTGGTATTTTTCGTGGGCTTTGCATACGGCTGGCATTGAGAGTCGCAGAACGGGTCAAGTTCAGGTTGATGGCTGTCACCATAGCCACAACAACGACTATGACTAGGACATAGCAGGACACTATGCTTGCAATGGCATTTGCTGAGTGCTTGCAATGAATCGCAGCTCAAGTCCAGCCTAAGTCAGCAATCATGCCAGGAAGATTGGGGAGCACTTTGGTCGCTGAAGAGCTGACTGGCGAGCTGGATCGCCAGGGTCCGTCCTTATTGGTGCTTTCCTATTTCACCTCTGCAGGGCACAGTTTGCACGCAGCTCACCGGTCATTGCATCGTGTCATCGCTTGATAGGTCAACTCTACCCTCGGACTGAGAGCAATTCGTTGTGGTTCGAGAAAAATTGCAAGCATGATGCATTTACGTTGCGCGTTGTGCCTAAAGTGCGTTCACGCGAAGGATCTCTCCTCTCCTTGGACACTCAACCTCCGCAAAACAGACCCTGCGCCCTTACGATTCGAATCAGGCTGAGATTCTGCCCCGCCTTGATGCGCTGCATGTGACTCTTTGGCCAATTCTGATGAGATTCAGTCGATCCCTATGCGCACTTCAAGGCGGCATCAACACTGTAAAATGAGAGTCGGGTAGTCAAACAAAATCTGCTCTTGAGCGTCGATGTTAAGCAAGATCGCGGAAGCGATGGAAAGGATCATCCATCGGAAGCTGAAGCCCGCACACAAGATTGTTGAGCATGTAGCTTGGACAAGAAGTTCAAGTGATCAGGCTCTATGCCGCTAGGCCCGGGGTCATTATGGATATACAAACCCTCTATCATCCTGATGAGGACACTTACGAGATATCACAAGATCTATTACGGCCGAGCAAGAGAAGGCGAAGCTCAGAAGATGAGGATTCTCTTTCGGTGCAGTCATCGAAGAGTCCGCGCAGGCCTGCAGCATCTGCATACAAGGGGGCGGGGCATTGCGATGCCGACTTAGGCAGACAGGAATCTTGTGGCGAGAGCGCAGAACACAGCAGTGGGGATAGCGAATTATGTCTGGGCGTGGGAAGTTTGCAAGACTCGACTGTCTCTCAATGTGCTAATATCTTTGCAGTTGACTTCGGGCCGTTATAAGCACTTCAAAGCTTCACGTTCTCGACTTCCGTACGCAAGATCTCAAGTCATCTTGCAGCCACTGGGCTCTGACGTCTCCGTTCTAGATGCCGGTAACAAATATCTTGGGCTGCTCTGCAGGGAGATGAGCAAGTTGCTTTGCAGCTTCCTCGACCAACCGAGCATGAGGTTTGAATCTTTCGTTACTACGGACCCTGGTGATGGCGGCGAGGATTCGTCGGGCACCAGAGCAGTCGAAGTATTCGTCTATTCACCCTCAGACTCCTCCGACGAGGTCAGCAGAAGCCTGAGCGACAAAGGCTTACATCTTCAACATCCGTCCATGTGTGATCAAATCAGCAAACCCTACCGCAACCCTCAGTATCTGCTGCCCAAGAATACTCCATTTCCTGAGCTGCAAAGCATCATAGATAGCCTCGACGAGAACCATGAGAACGGTGGTAGATTACAAAGCGCTTGTGGACCACACTTTAAACGTCCGACTTTCTTCGACAATGCTCATGGGCCTAGCTCCTGGAAACCGGTTAAGCAAAGCAGTGCCTTAGGCACCATACTTCAAGAACACCAGCTAAAAGCATTAGCGATGATGGCCGAGAAGGAAAGGGGCCTTCAAGAAATGACAGACTTTCCTGCCATGTGGCGATGTATGGGGAGAGCTTCTGGACAAACTGCTACTTACCGTAATGTCATTACTAGCGCTTGCAGAGAAAATCCGCGCGTGTCTCTCGGTGGTCTACTTGCTGATGACATGGGGCTGGGGAAAACCTTGACTACTATAGCTCTAATTGCCGGAACCATGGAAGAAGCGCGAACGATTAACCAAGCAGCGAGTCAGAATCAAATGGTCGACATGGATAGCTATGGTCTCTCAATTACGCTGGTAGTGGCCCCGAAGACAGCGATTGCCTCTTGGGAGAAGCAATTTAAGGACCACATAAAACCACATAGCATCAAGGTGTGCCATTATCATGGAAGAGACAGGAGGAAGAAGCTCCTTCCAAACCCTCAGGATTTTAATGTCATTCTAACCACTTATGGGGTAGTAGCCAAAGAGCATAGTCAGATATTTCAAGCTGCAGGTGATACAAGCCCACTCTTCTCGACACAATGGTTTCGAGTGGTATTCGACGAGGGTAAGCATCCCGCGAGTACTGCGGTCAGGAGATATACTAACGTCAACAGCACATTTTCTTCGGAATACTGACACCAAGTTATTTGAGTCAGCATTGGCTATTCGAGCAGAGCGCGTCTGGTGTCTCACTGGTACGCCCATACAAAACTCGATCATGGATCTTGGGGCTCTCGTACAACTTCTTCGAGCGAGCCCCTTCGACAATCCGGGTAATTTTGCAAATGAAATTGTCCAACCGATCAAAAACAATGAAAAAGCTGCGTTCACCAAATTGCGCCGCTTGATTGCGTGTTTGAGCTTACGGCGAACCAAGGCCATCCTGAAATTACCTCCCAGACAAGAAGTGGTTGAAAGCATCGAGCTCACCGGTGATGAGAAACGTCTTTATGATTTCATGAGCTCTACACTCCTCGAGCGAATTAATCGCGATCTACACGCTGGCGTCGGCAAACGCTCACTAGCGCATGTTATGGAACAGATTCTCAGGCTACGCCAGATATGTAATCATGGCAAAGATCTGCTTCCCTTGCAGTTGCTGGAATCCCTTGCAGGTGGCATCAATGATTCATCATACTCCGCGCAAAAGAGCCAAATCACTTGCGAGATTTGCAAACGGGAAGTCGACGACATAATGTCCGATCTTGAATGTGGACATTTGGTATGTCTGAAATGCTCACAGAAACTGCAACAAGAACATCCCGAAGCCGAAGCCTCCTGCCCCATTTGCAGTGGTCTTGACCCTGGCGGGAAGTCGCAAAGTAATGCTCTTTCACAATTGCTTGGAAACGGGCCGAAAGATATGAAGCCATCTTCAAAAGTTTCGAGATTGATAGTGAATCTACGAAGACTCGAAAGTGAAGGAACACCAGATAATCCTACGAAGAGGTACATCTCTGGTTACCGCATCGCCTTATAGCTAGCAGGACTAATTGTGATAGTGTCGTCTTTTCTGAATGGACCTCAATGCTCGACCTGGTCCAAATTACATTGGCAAAGCTCGACTTCAGATTTGCCCGCATTGATGGGCAAATGAAAGCAAAAGCGTGGAAAGATGAAATGAAGAAGTTTACCACCGACAAGACATGCACAGTGTTGTTAGCATCGATACGCAATGCTGGCACAGGCATCGACCTTCTGATTGCCAACAGTGTTCACCTATTGGAGCCACAGTGGAATCCTATGGTTGAGGAACAAGCATTGGACAGGGTGCACCGTCTAGGGCAAACACGCTCAGTGAGCATGTACCGCTACGTTGTCAACAGCAGCATCGAACAGGTGAGTCAAAGCAAACCAGGGTTGCTCCCACGAGCATTTAAGGCGCACAAGCGCTGACTCCACACGTTAGTATGTCCAGCAAAGGCAAAGGCACAAGTTGGAACTGATCTCTGCTTCCCTCGACGCTCACCGCGATGAGAAGAAGCTGACCGTGGAGCAAAAGTTACAGGTATGCCTGATCAATACTTCCTACTTTACCTGCAGATACTAACCGTGCCAGTACATCAAGGAATTCTTAAACAGCCAGACAGGCACTGGGCTCAAGGAAGAAACGACAAAAGCGTGGTAGACAGTCGACGTCATTTCCAGCCTGAGCGCGATTGCTCGTCTTATATTGCGTCGCTTTTGATGAAGCTCTCGCTCGAGTTTTTGCGTTGCGAGTTCTGCTGCTCTGATCGTCACGATGCCGCACACGCTGACAAGTGTTGGCTCTTACTGTTGCCGAAGTTTCTCTACAACCAGAACCCTCAGGGGTAAGAGGAATTTTGCGAAGGCTTGACCAACCTACGATGAAGAAAGCGACGTTAAAGGCACCGAACGCATAGGCGCGGGCGACGTCTCTGAGAACCAAGCTCACGCAGGATCTTACGCGGAAACAGCATGCTGATACCGGGTCAGATCGCCTACGAGATGCGTGCTCGTGTTTTACCAGCCCTCACGGGTCGATCATTTCTGTCGAAATCCTGGCTTTCTAATTTTGAACCAGAAGTGCACAGATGGCTGTGAGCGACGACTCAGCCCTACAGCAGATTACATCCTTGCTGAGGAAGGAATGGAAACTTGCGAGGCGCGCGCGAGCGTCAAATGGTCACTACGGTATATCTTTCTGTCTCTTTTCGCAAGGAGATCTGAGGCTAAGTTTGCCTTGCTTTCCGGGCCGGAACTTGAGCCACGGAAAAACGAATCCTAGCTGAATAGTCACTAAGTAATGTCTGCAGCGAGAGTAATGTAATGGTCGGCAGACTTTCCCAAATATTGCGCAACGAAGAGCAAGAGCTTCAAAGCAAGTGTGGCTATGTAAGCGACATCCATGTCAATTTTCACCTTGGCCGTGCCCTGGTTCAAAAGGGGCTGATTAAGCGTGCATTAGCATGCTGGTAGTGGTCTTAGCAATACGTAATCCATGCAGATAACCGAATTAACGTCTAGAGTCGTTACGGGGATCCGGTACTCTATAAGCTTATCAAGTGATGATGACAGTTAACTTGTTTTCAGCCTAGTACAGTGCCAATTAGTGGGTTGCTTATTCTGGACCTATTTTTACCACTAAGTCTTAGATATCATGGACTCTACTAGAAGACTATCAAGGAAGTTCAAGGCAAGCAATAGGAACGATTCAGAGCATTTTAGACTTTGTGAATATGGGCACTACCGAGCACCTGCAGGGCCACACCTTTTTCTTTTATCCAGATGGCTAGATTAAGCGATTGACTTCGTCTCCCCATTTTAGACAAACGTGGTTAAAGGAGGACAGACCTTACTTTGATTGTCACTTTTTAAGGTTCGCATTGGTTACTAAGCGAAGTGCTGTTTAGTAAACGACGTCAATTAAATCAGCCTACACATGTTTTACCAAAGACACCTGCAGGACCTGGTAATCTTGCACCGAAGCCGGAATCACATTCCGCCTGCCACATGATAAGGAAGATCTCTCCTAAAGCGCAAGCGTTTCCTTCCAAGTACGCTACTACCGCGTTTTACCAAGGGCTAAGCATCCCGATTTTGGCACCGTCCCTCGACCGCTATTTGAAGTGAGCCGTTCAAGGTGGGCCAAGGTTGAGCTAGAGTGGCGTCACCCTAGACGGCGTCTTGTGGTGAAGTCGATTGAACCCTAAACTCTCCTTGGCGCTTGTGGAGTCAGTGGGGTTATTGTTTACTTTCAAGCCTAATCGGGACAGCCTCAATAGACATCATCATTTCTATACGACATGCAAGAGCAGCCCACTGCATCCGACACTGCAGCGTCAAGCGAAAGATGCCGTCTTCAGTTCTTGATGCAGCGTCAAAGTACCTCAACAACCTCCTCCTGGCTCGGGGCTTCCTCCCAGAAGGCAAGCCTCTCGATTTCGCGCAACTGGCAGCGACGGTTGACGAAGCAATCAACCCATTCGATAGGAATGCGACGACAACGCAATTGATCAACCTGGTGCACGACCTGGTCCTGCGACGTGACCGCGATGCTGAACAACGAGAAGCGCTGGCTGCAACGATCAGAACATTGCGTACCGATGAGTCGCAGCGCCTACTTGACCTCCAGTACTTGCAGGACAAGAATACCCAATTAAAGAATGAGCTATCGACATCAGAAGCGCAGCAGAGGACACTGAGTACTAGTGCGAAGAAAGCGCAGGCTGATACAAGAGAGCTGAAGGAACAAATCCTCAAGATGAAGTCTACACTATATCAGGTACGCGCGAAATGCATCAGTGATATCAGAAAGCGCGACGTTGAACTGGACAAGCTCAGGGGGCACTTCAACGGGCTCAATAGAGGCAAGAAAGAGTCTGCGGCGGGAGGCATGAAGATTAACACCATCAACGTTCAGCAGAAATTAACCGTGCAAGGCGGTGGACATAGTAAGGAAGACAAGAACAGCAAGGCAAACGAATGGAGCCTAGAAGACGAGACAAACGATTTCCTCGCCGCGGTGGTGAACGAGACGAGCACCGAGAACGTCGCATTACGCAAAATCGTGGGAGACTCAATGAAGTACCTCCGTACTTTGACAGGCCTCGACGAGCAAGAACGGCAGCAGGAACAAACAGCTCAAAGACCACTTACAAGCACGTACAGAGCAATCGGCGTTCCAGGTCAATATCGCGACCGACCCACGACCGAACCCACCAGTCAGACGCAGCAAGACGTTCTGATCCCAGTCCAATCCCTTGCAGCCTCAATGTCCAGCGTACTCTCCCACTGCCACACCATTCTTCGCGACCCCTCATTCGTTCCCATCGAAGAAGTCCAAGCGCGAGACGAGGAGATCGCAAAATTGCGCGCAGGTTGGGAGAAGATGGCTGATCGGTGGAAGGAGGCTGTGGCAATGATGAGTCAGTGGAGGCAGCAAATGATGTGCAATCAAGGTCATAATGGACAGGACCAGATCAATAACCTTACGTCGATCGCCGAAAGACAGAAGCAATTTGATGTGCACCCCTTGTCCGGAATCACAGCTTTCAGCCGTAGTGTGGCTGTGAGACCGGATGGACAACCTGTGCTGGATCCGATTGAGGAGGAAGAGTTAACGAGCATGTTGATGGAACACCAGAGTCGGGTAGGGAATCAGAGCGCCATTCCAGACAACCATGAAGTCAAGCATAACCAGGTCATGCATGATGAGACGCTGCCTGAGCCGGATGAGACGGGGACGCCGAGGCAGCAACCTATTCACATCCAGCCAGATGAGGTGGCAGAGGAGTCGGACCTTGATCTATCTGAGAAACCTATATTGCAGACGATTGCCAGTCCAGCCCGCAGAGGAATTAAACTGCAAAAGGTGTCATCTCCGGAAAAGGAGCAGCGCCAACCACTATCGAATACCAACGCCAACCCGAAGAAGCGGAAGTCAGACGCGACATCCTCTTCGCTTCGCAAGCGGCGGTCACTGTCCCCGGATGAAGTACCCGTCTCGAACAAGTCCCGAGTTTCAACCAATGCAATGTCTGTCATCAGCTCGTCAATGCATGATTCAGTCGACACAACAGACCCGCTGCATCTCGACACCCTAATGTCGAGCATCTCGGGCGAAGAAGCGGAAAACGACCTCTTCGCCATGGAAGACTTCACATCGAAAGACTCTAAGGTCCCACGAATGACGGTGGCGCAGAAGCTTGCCGCGATTGAAGCTGAGGCGAGTGAGGCAACGGAGGTGATTCGGAGACGACAGGCTACGACGTACAGTAAAGACGACAGAAGGGCGAAGGATCGGGGAAATAAGGCTGGTGCGAAAGGCGGCGTGAAGGACTCGAAGACAGTGGGAGCTATGAAAAACACTACAGCGGTTGCTACGAAGAGTGGTGGTGAGTCGGGTATGAAAGGGGCAGATAGAGTCAGAAAGGCAAGAGATAGGAGGCGGAGTACACTGACGCCTGCCGAGTTGGAATCATTGATGGGTCGATGAGGTGGGATCAATGTGTCTGTTCGATTTCTTTAATCATGTCACGCTTGGTTCAATGAACGTCGAACTGAGTGTGATCCACAGGAGAGCTCTGAATTCCGTGAACTACGTCTTTCGAGGTAATCTGATCCCAAATGCTTATGCCGCCCCTTCAATTGTAGCCTCACCCCCGTGACAACGAACTGAAACTGTATTCCTGATTTAAGCCCGTGGAGCAATTCGTACTGTTAATCTTTTACCAAGCCACAAATTAATTCACGGCGCTGTTGGTCTTTTGCAGGGTGGCTCTGCGTTGAGGAGGTTCCGTCACTTCGCGTAGCAAGTAAGCTTCTCGCAGGTTTTGGCTTGGTTTGCCCCGCTCGAGGATTGAGAGGCGGCTGAAGACGTTTTTCATATTTGTGGTGGCACTCGTGCAAGACCTTGTCGTCTGCCCTTGCCTCTTAAGGCCTGTAGGTACCCCATCAACAGGACGTCCCGAGCCTATTTGTCGATAATCACGTACCTGATCTGGCAGCTCGAAGACTTTGAAGGTGACCATTTCAACTGTGTTACTGAAGTCCTGGACGCCCGCATGGCTCATCATCACCAGCAAGTGTCCAAACTCTGCATCACGTGGGAAGATCGTTGAGATCGTGTAGACATCAAATTTGATGAAATTTGATGACTTCTGACGGTCTTAGTCACGTAGTGAAATTAACCGTGCTGCCTTCACCACATTGTGATGATGCCAAATTTGAGGATTTTCCGTCCTTGTCTTGTTCCAGCAGTAGCAGAAAGCGAAATTCGGACCTTGAATGCGAGTGAGGCTTACTTCAAAATCTCGTGCTTCCCGTACAATATACAGCGTCAGAGGAGAAGAGAAGCCTGCTGTTCGGTCATCTCCTATATCCATATTCTGACTGTCTCTGTCTTCTTGATCTTCTGCATATCAAGGCACGCAGAATGGAGCCAATCTCTATGTGTTGGCGGTCTTTCAAGAAAAGTATCCTTTGCGTTCTCCGCTTCCTGTAGTTCATTTTCAGAAGCTTCTATTACGCTTGAAGTAAATGTAAGTTATCTTTCAAAGAGCTTTGGTGCCAAGAAGTATTGTGAATGCTCATGGAGACCTCAGCAGGAATAGGACACCACAGCTTGAAAACATCCACTACGTCGGAAAACATGAGCGCTTTCCTTGGTCAGCGTAGGTGAAAGATCCCACGCCATCCGTCTTAACCATGCTTTCTTTTTCAGCTTCTCAATCTCTTTCTCCCATTCTTACATCTTCATTCATCCACTTTCCGGATTTGTACGTCATCAACTAGGATAGTGAAATACCTAAAAGTTCCTCAGAGGACTTCCGGACGAAGGAGTAATCGTCTAGCATGATCAGTATTTTGTCAATCATTGCTGAGCGGGCCTCAACCGAGAACTATGTTCGACATAGTCTCTAAAAGGTTATGGCATCTTTGAGACAAGATATCGACATTAATGCTGTTGAAACGTGCGGTGTGGTCGCCGGAAGTCGTAATTCAAAAGGCGTCGCACTTCCACTTTGTCGCTAGAAATCACTTCTATCTTCCCAAGGTGAATGGCGTCACCAGTTTCAAGGTGCTCAATCGGTTCCAAGACAATGTCCATTGTTTAGGAAGAAGCTGCAGTCCGCGGATTCTCAACGGACGAGAAGGTGTAATACTAATTTTTAGGCGTAGTTTCCTCACATCAGATACTTATTGAGCGGAAGCTGTATTCCCTTACTATTACAGCTTCACAATCTCCTCCATCTTGTCTCCCGCAGTCCGACCGTCCGTCCAGACGGCGAGTAAAGGTCAGCATCAAACCCCCTCTCCGCCACAATCCAGTCATCTGCCTCCTTACACAACATCTCAAGATCCCATAGCCTACCCGACCTCTTTTCGAGAGCTATGTCGTCCTCAGACAGAAGTTCTTTCTTGTCCTTAAGTATGACTTGGTAGGCTAGCTCATGCCAGGCTCTGCACACACGAGCAGCGTCGAACAATGTGAGATCGTATTCGCAAGACTTGCGGCGGAGGACGAGCCTAGCTAACCTTGGCTTTCGCAACATATTGGAGAGCTTTGTCCTTGTAAGCTTGAGGCAGTCGAGATGCTCGAAGATTAGCTGGAGGACCTCTATTGGAAGATCGGTGATTTTCGGCATGTACGGACAATCAGCATGTGCCGCCAAGTTGCGTCGGATGAGTTTTTTTTTCACTAGAAAGCTTCGAACATCTACTATTCAATGACGCTATACCTAAGGACAATGACGGTGAGCGCTGTAGGGGTGTTTTGCACTCAACCTCGCACCATGTTAAGATGAATAAGATATGCACTATAGTTGAGCTGGTGACTGCGAGACCAAGACAGGGCTCGGAGAGTCTACGATGTCTGGATAGTAACCGTTCTCACGTCTGAGAGTTATGTTCCGTTCTCTGGTCCACGTCTAGGCTGAAGCAAATGCGGGAACGAGGTCAAGATGTTTGTAGTGTTTGCACTACTACATGCTAAAATGCCTCAGGCAACACGGCAGAAACTAGGATTCGAACACTACTGCCGCTGACCGTCTCTTCTTGCTATAGATTGATATAAGCCATGAAGAATATTGAATGTGGGACACGATAGTTGGTACGCAATACAGCAGACATAGCTACCTGGTCCCCCTTGGGCAGAATGCATCACCTGAACTTCCTGTTCTTTGGGAACGTCTTTGTTGCACTGAGCTTCTTCATGGCTTAAAGCCTCCCGTTACTTGTCTCTTGAAAACGATCCTCCCGACTCATTCAAATCGCCACCTTCAGTTACCCCAATTTTGCCATCTCAAGTAGATATATTATGCTCGGCCAAACGGTCTTTGCGCTCTTGCTGCACAATGGCAAGGAGAAGCATGCTGCGCTACACACTGCGACGTCGTCGTTATGAGAGTAAGGTTCGCAGACTTTGACAGTGCTTGGACTCGATGGTTGTATTTTGATTTGAGACCACCGCTTGGTGTTTTCGTCAATTGGGCCACCATGATGTCGGTCATTTCTGCAAAATTCGTTCAACTAGACGCTGGAAGTGATTAGACATGTCAACCAAAACTGGTCATACCATCGTTGTCGATATGTATCGATGCCTCAGTGATTACGACTTGTAGCACCACGTTTCTGATGCACTTTTGATTTGGCAGTAACAGATAAATTGCAGCACCTTTTCATAGATAGGTGGACAGCTCTCGCGGTGCGTGTGTGTCGCTGAGACCCGTTACATGACTCCCTCTTTGTATTTTCGTGATTTTGCGCCCAAATCGCGAGACTCTTTTCTTCAATCTATCACCGCGCCGTCGGGCAGATTGAATGGATACAGTATCGTCTTCATTCATCTCCTTTCATGAAGCCGATGACCATGGCAGAAAATGCAATGAGACGAGCAAATTTGTATCGCTGGATTGAAGGAAACCAAGAAAGAAGCTCATGCCCTCGACCTGGACTTCTCGCTCTTACCAGCTTTGCCATGTCCAGCCTCATTTCCTAACTCCAATCTCTCCCGTTGCCTCTTCAAAGTGCCCCAGTAAGCTCCGCCCGCCATACCCGAAACCACGATACTCAATCCAGCAGCACCAAAATAACTTGGCTTGAACATTCCTCTTTCAAGCATCCGCAGGGTACTGAAGTACCTGGTTACTCCGTACACAATGCTTCCACCACCAGTCCCGAGAAGCATCCCAACGAGCAATTGTTCGCGGTTCTGCCTTTCACGCGTCTCGTCCTCAACTTGTGCATGACTTTGACGTGACGACTTTGCATGGTCCGGCAGCAAGTGGTCGATGAGTGATTCCAAATCGAGCTGAGAGAAACGCTCTACGGCTATGCCTAGCGCGACAAAGCCGAGCCCTGTGCGGATCCACGCTAGGAATGTGCGCTCGCTTGCAAGGTGGTCGCGGGCGACTGAGCCCGTGTTGGCGTAAGTAGGTGCGCGCGGGAGCTTAAAGAGACGACAAGCAGAAGGCAACATCTTGCGGACGCAGGGTCCCGTATTCACAAATGTCTCTGCAGCTACGTTTTGCAATTGAAGTCATCACCGTACCAATGGGCAATGAGCTGCAGGATGTCTGCGCTAACGTTCACTCTGCGCTTAGCATGACTCACAGCATCCTGTCTCACCTTGTCAGAGCTAATTGCAATGGGCCAGACAGCAATGATGCTTATCAGCGGACGCGTTAGTGCAAATCTAAATCACGGAAATAAGAAAAGGTGAGGATAGCAAAACAGGTTCGGCTAAAGCTGCTTTTGATCGACACTAACTCCAAACCGGTGTTGCTTGCCGAAAGTGCTCTAGAGCTTCAGCCGAGCGACAATCCTATTTGCATCAATCATGTCGAAGGCATTTTTCGCTTTGGTGATTTCTATCATGAGTAGCGCTGAGCTCACAGCAACCTAAGCGTAAACTAGTCCACCTCAACGAGCTCTGAATGATCCTCGGTAAGACGAAAGTATTTGCAATGGCGTCAATGTATTGGGGCCATGTTGCGGGCCAGAAGCATTGGCAGAGTGGTTCATAGAAGCAGCTAGTCGCATGCATGAACGCTTTCAGTTTGAGCATAGGGAGGTAGTCGAACGATGTCGCCTGTAAAGCATACTCATTATAATATGGTATACAGTGACAAAGGAATTTCAAAGTTGGTAAAAGCCACAGTCTCTCCAGGCTGACGCTGCCCCTCTCTTGGCGCTCTGCACTAAATAAGGCGCAAACGGACATATTCTTGAGGTCTGTCTCTGCAAGTTCTCTGCCGACTGATGTCCAGGCACTCGGCAGAATCTCATATCTGCTTTTTATCTCATCATAATGGTGATAATCGAGCGCCATGATAATACCTATCTCTGACTGGAACAAATCTCAGGAGAAGGGCCTGTCAGGCTCTTGATGCACGGACCCACCGGCCGTATGACATTGTCCGCGTATCAGTGATGTCGAGGATATATGGCGACACATATATCTCAGGTCGCGCACAAGCCACAGTTGGGGACACGTATATAATCAACAATTTTTACTACTTCGTTGGACCCAACACGCCAATACCAGAACTGCCTCCTGGTCATCTTCCTGGCACCTTCACGGGTCATAATTTGGTTCATTCGCATCACTCGATCATCAGGTCTCAGCAGACAAGTGTATTGGCGGACTCATGGAAGGCTGACCTGATCATCGGCATTGACTTTGGCATGACATGTACCGCAGTAGCCTACTCCTACGGTCCAGATTGGGCGCACCCAAAGTCCGTACTCAAATGGCCAGGCCGGAAGAATGGGTGGCTAGCCAACAAGGTACCCACGGAAGTTGCGTACGATGAGTATGGACGAAACGTCAGCTGGGGCTTTAGCTGCGCTAGGGACACTGAGCCTACCACAACTGAGCGAGAATTCAAGCTGCACCTCGACCCAGCATTCCAAAACTCAGACACAAACGCTCCCACTCACTATGAAGCGATCGGGTGGTTCAAGGACTACATGAGATCTCTATTCTCATACCTGGATTCCTTCTTTCAAGCGTCTTTCTCGGACTGGACTCAGAGGCATGTCGAGTTCCTTTTCAGCATACCCACCACTTGGACTAGTCCGCGACTCACTGCCATGCTCGAAGAATGGCTCAGTATTGCCGGATTTACCAACTCCATTCACCGTCGCGTCAAGATAACCATGACCGAAGCAGAGGCTGCTGCCGTGTATGCGGCCAACCAGAGCTTCGGGGTTGGTGATATACTAATGGTTGCCGACGCAGGAGGTGCAACGACCGATATTAACATTCTTGAAATTAAGGAATGTAGCCGCCAGGGGTTGCAGCTAAGGGCTCTTAATAAAGCTGAGGGCATCAATATCGGTTCGACGTTGATCAATAAACAGGCGAAGGATATGGTCAAATCTCACTTGCGTGCGATTGGGGTCGGCGGTGATGACTGTGAACTCCAGTGGCTCGCCGAAGACATGCTGGAGGAGTGCAATTTCGAGGTTTTTAAATGCGCATTTGATGACACTGCAGTGCAGATGGACATACGCATGAACGTACCGCTAGACAAGCTCCCAGTAGGCGGTCAGAAAGATCGCCAACGGATTGTTATTACCGCTGCGGACATGAAGACATTCTTCGATCAACAATTGGAAGAGCTATTCAAGCATATTCATTATCAGATCCGCGAGCTCCAACGGCAGCGGCCACAAGATGTCGTTAGAAGTGTCGTCCTTTCTGGGGGCCTGGGATCCTCTAAGTACTTTCGCAAATGCCTTAAAGAGGAATTCACGTACATGCGAGTACTCTGCGCTCCGGAACCGCAGCTGGCCGTGGCACAAGGCCTCGTCATGGACCGCATCCAAATTTTGAAGAGCGGAAACGCAATCTATACTGGCAGATATAGCAGAGTATCATATGGTGTTCTTTGCAGAGTCCCGTACGACCCTATCAAGCACATCGGTGCTAGTATCACCAGAGATCCCTTAGACGGCAAGTTCTGGGCAGTGGATCAGATTGATTGGCTGATCAAGGAAGGTGAAATTGTTCCTGACGAAGGCCTCATACGACCATACAGACTCAAAGTTGAAAAAGGCTGCGAAGATGGAATTTTTGAAGCTCAATTTGTCATGTCACAAAGCCCATCAAACAAGCTGCCAGGCTCCTTTCGAGCCGAGTCTGTTAGTACGCTATGCACCGTGAAGGCCCGATTCCAGAACGAAAACTTCAGTAACCGTTCGTCCCTGCCGTTTTATCATAAGAAAGGGAGCTCTTTATTCGGACGGAAGGAGCATTACGTGGCCGAATTTAACTTGAGAGTCATCGTTGGCTCTACAGATCTACAATTCGAACTCTTATCGAAGGATGGGCAGAGATACAACCAGGACGTCGATAGTGTTGAAGTGAAATGGGAGGAAGGGCTCAGAGGCAGATGATGCACAAGTCTGCTACTTACTACGCTAGAATACAGCCATACGATCCGGAGAGCATTTTCATGGAAGATTGAGGTTTGTGCTGAGCCGAAAGGGAATAGTCTCTAAGGAGCGGGCAACTTCGCAGCAACAGAGCTGCAAAGTCCACGTCTTGGTCAGGACTGCCGTCCAAGAATGAATTCGTCTTCAGATCGTATGACTGGCAAGCAAGATATGTCTTCCAGCCACATTATTTGTTATTGAACTTTCTTCCAGGTTTGATACACTACGCACCCTTGTGGGAGCCTTTGCCATCCCATAAGGCTGTCAGCTTGGATTTTCTCAACTCGGTCGCACATATAACCCCTGAGTGAAACCAGATCCAACAGATGTTGAGCACAATCCAAAGGCTAAATCAAGCCAGATACGACCTGTACTTGTATTCAGTCGCTGCCAAACCTCTTCAAATTTGGACGATGGCAAGCAAGCAGGCATCAAAATAATCACAGCGACTTTCAAAAATTTCGACGATAATATATTGAGTCATTCAGTTTCAATCGCCGAGATCAAGAATCGCCAACTCCGATGGAAAACGCGGTGAATCGACATGGTTTAGAGCAAGCCAAACGTGGATGAAGCTCTCTCTAACGCCTGCTTCACGCCTTAGCGGGTTCCTGTAGTGAAGAGTCGAGTGGTGTTCTCGCAATTCGAGTGGCAATTTTTCACGATAGAACTTCAAGTGCTTCCGAAATGCTGGATGCTATTAAGGGTGAACATGTCAATCTTGCCAACACTGGCGTGTAAGTGTTGTTCGAATAGATGATTTGGCATATTTTCATCTACTTTGCACCAGTCTTCCCTTGGTGTACATTTCTGCGCTCAAAGTCCAACTCGACAAAGTCAGATCACCAGTCATCATGTCTCGCCGTCATAATACCTCTGATCATACCTCCCGGCATACAACTCACCAATACTATTCTCAAAGCTCCTCGGATTCCCGACCGCATTCCTATTCTTATAACCTATGTCATTCGCCACGTCCTCCACGTCCTACTTGGGTCATCCCGTTCTCAGTAAATATCTTCAGATGTATCCATATCTCCAGAATCTTACAACCTCTTCAATACGCCGCCTTCTCCAGGAGGTTCTTGATATCTTACATGCATTGATAGACTTTGCACTTAACACATTTCTCCACGCGATCAGCGTCGTAGTCTGCACAATAGCGGGCTCCACCGAAAGTGTCCTTTGACACGGTATCTATTAGCGGCCTTGCCCTTCGTATAATCACTTCTTGAGGACAGCTTCAGCCGCTCATCGCGTAGTAAACGTAGCGTCGCGAGCGCAGCAGCAGCCACAAAGCGTTCGTATGTGCTTGAAGGTAGTATTCTGAATCACGACGTAGAGGCTGAAGAGCTCAAGATGAATGCAGAGATGAAGTCGGATCTAACACTTTTAGAAGCTCCGAGGCCGCAGTGCCGGTGACCGGAGACTTTTAACCTTTCTGCCTTCGGGACGTGCCGCTGAGCCTCAAATTAGACTTCACTGCAGCCGATTAGTAAAAGCTTGGCCGCGATGACGGCTTAGTGCCTAAATCGCCTTAACTTTGCTTAGACTAATGATACTGGCGCCATGAAAGAATATCGCGAGCGTTCTCCGCTGTTCCTGTCTCGCCGCAATTTGCTTCATGCACAAAGTACACATAGCCGGTAAAGAAAAGGAATATAACCGAAGGTTGAGACTCGGAGGTCGATACGGGGACCAGTAAAGTGCTGCCAATGCTCGGTATTGATTCGACGACGGTAAGCAGAACGAGCGACACTGAAAATCGAGGTGCTCGTTCTGTGCTGTTCGCGAAAATTTTCACGAATCCAGTGAATTGTGCGTAAAAATGATCTAGAATGATGGGGCCTATAGAATGTCTCGGAATGAGCAGTATGGAGGCTGTACCAATCAGCTCAAAGGTGATATACAGCACGTGGCAATGCAACCGAGCACGGCCTCCTGAATGCACTTGAGGCGTTCGATATCGATGGTCTTCGATGAAGACTATGGCCTAAGCTCAGACACCCTCTTCCAGATTCGCAATGCTCAGCTCTTGAGCGATATTCCGCCTCAGATACTGCAGAACATCAGCGCCGGAAGTATCAGAATTCGTGAACCTCGAACGCCAGTCCCAACCACGCTGGACGTTAGCAATGTCCTTCCCTTTATCCTTCGGGCCACCAACCAGAACAGTACTGCCCAGACTCTTGCCCACAATGCTTTCTGACGATTGTGCAAGCATTTCACTTCCCATCATGCTAAAGCTGAAATTGGAATTTGTGCCAGAGCTCATGCTCTTTTTGAGCATAGCATGTGGACTTGGTGGCAGACTACCGCGATAGTGTCTGAGCGAGGCAGTGAGACACTCTTCTGTTGCGGCGTAAACACGGTTACTGACCGTTTGGAGGTCCTCGATTGCTGCGAGTATCGCGTAAAGCTGCTCGGATGTGAAGACTCGGACACCATCGTTTTGTTCTGCTGTCAGAGCTGTGGCCTCGCCGAGAAGTGGAAGCAAACCGTCCACTTGAATAGCCGATCGTCTCTCTGGATCATAGAGACCCCCATATATGCTGTCGGCTGCGCTGTTGATGGCTGCCACCAGCGCCTTGGCTGCAATCTTCTTCTGGCTAGCCTTGCACGAAGCTGCCGGGTTGTCTCTGGCAGTGTAATACCGTCGCAAGCACGCGTAGCCCACAAGATAGAACTGCAGGACCTCAACAGCTTGTGGATCTGCTTCGGCAATTCCAGCCAGAGCTTGTCTTGGATCACTGACCAATTTTGACAAAGCCGAATCGATTTCAGACTCTGGCGGGTATGCATGTGACTGGACCAAGCAATAGCTATTAAGTAGATCGATCAGTTGCCGGACCTTGCTTTCTGCCTGACTTCTCGCATAGCACAGTATTGCTGTGCCATAATCGCTGCTGGTATTGACCAGGTGATCGCCATACTGCTCAGAGACTTTCCTGCTTTCCTCACGCAGTCCGAGCTCTCCACAGAGTGTGATCAATCGTTGTGCCCGATCCGCTGTGCTGACAGTCAATTCATCGATGAAAGCTTGTATGGTCCGACTTGCAAGCGACTGATCATCGCATCGACTAATAATCGATATTGCGATCTCCCACCCCTCGATATAGGTCCCTTCGGCGGTCTCGATGTTGGGTTTCTTGAAGAGCTCATGAGCATAGACTTCCAAGATCTCATCTTTTGTGACTGGGCTATTGCTTGCACCATTTGTCAACACCATCAAATCATTCTTATCCAGACCATCTGGCATAGAACTAGAGCTTAGCCAACCTGACCATGAGCCGATTTCCGACAGTGCTGACGCTACACAAAGAGAGTATTTCTGGATCAAGCCAAGTGCTGAAGACATCTCTCCTTGTAGCGTCAGGCCGACAGCCAGCTCGAGTAATGATTCCGGAGGTAGTGTCCAAGTGTCCTTCTGAGCGGGATCCGTGACTGCCAAAAAAGATTCTTTTAATCGAGTCATGTATGCTTGCGTATCCAGCTCGTTATAGCGTTCTGGATGGTGAGCTCTGCTTACGTCGAAACTCCACTGCTGCACCTTGTCACCCGGGTTGCCGTTCCACCATACGGTCAGCAGTATGGATGCTTCAAGCCAGTCATTCGAGATTGAAGATAGCACATTGAATGACCCAAGCAAGATATTGTAAATTGTTTTCAGGTGCTGGAAGACATCGTAAGGAAGACCTTTTCCTGGCCGGAACAAGTGGTCCTCTGCTTCAGCTTCAAGTAATTCGGAATCTTCGTGCACGTCGGCTTGCTCACTGAGCTCTTCCAGGGCCGACTCCACATCTCTTCGATACGCGATCCAGTCTGGCCCGCCTATCACCCAGTCCTGATTTTGTACAGACGGACTGGCGTTAAGGACCTGTCGTAGTCTGTACACCGCTGTTTGTGTTGCCTGCAATTGTGGGCCATTGTAGTTTGCTTCCTTGCCATTCTCCAATTTCGCATAGCTAAAATCTGCGTCTCCCAGGAGGCGCGTTGCTTCTTCAAGCTTGCCACGAGCCACGAGGACTTCAACCACATCCCAAAAGAGGTCTTCGGCGGTTGGGTTTGGCTTAGTACTGATCACTTGCTTGTATGTCGCGACAATGGTCATGTGATAATCATTCAACCAATCAAGCAGGATTTGAGGCACGCTCATAGCACCATCCTCATCTTCTGAGACTTTTGAAGCATTGTATAGCCGCAAGATCAGGATCGCCACAAATCTAGCATTCTCAAAAGGTGTCGCGCCATGCCCAGGACCTATTGCGAGATCTTCGTCTTTCCTCCGTCGCCGATCGCCACTGGAGCCTTCCCATATTGTCTCGAGGTCTTTTACCGAAGCAGCCAATATGATGTCGAGCGTCTCATCATCTATAGATCGAGCCTCTTCCTGCACACTGCGCATGATCTGCTCGGTTTTCACGATGATCGGCTCTGGATCATTCTCTAAAGGAGCTTGTGGTGTCCTCCTCTGCAAGTCTCGAGCTAGACTCGGCACTATTGTATCGGAGCCCTTGTGGGGGAGCACTGAATATTGCTGAAGCCTTGATGACGAGCGTCGCGAGGATCTCAGTAGGTTCGGCGTACGATCATTTGTGCTGAACTTCATCAACGATTGGACGGGCGGGAGTGCCAGAGCACTTTGGCTAAAGCCTTGACCCTGGGTATATTGTGTATATCGCCCATCGTCGTCATCATCTTCATCCATCATGTCATCGATATACCCTTGCTGGCCGTCGTCTTCGTAGGTTCCTTGCGACATAGTAGAGAGGCCAAACGTGTTTGGCTGGACCTGAGAAGGAGGATCTCTTGCATTCTGTGTGAATCGCAGTTTGCTCACACCACTACTATCACCATAGCCTGAGCTGCCAAACGTTTTCGAAGGAGGAGGGACTAGCGGGGTCGTGCTTGCATGTTCTGGAGTGTCATTGCGACGATATTGTCGGGATTTGGAATGCGCAACAGGTGTCGATGCCGTGCTTGAAGAGTAGTCAGCTATGAAGCGATTCATCTTCAGGAGGAGTTTATCATATCAGCTCATTTCTGTGCCGACTGTGAGTATGTGACTAAGCATCTACTGTGACATGCGGAATAACATGGTGTAGATATTGGCCTCGGTGATATTTCATTTTTGGTCGTCGCTGCCAAACAAATGTCTGTGTGCAACGCGTTCACCGAAGTGATGCCGACGCGAGCCTGTATGCTTCAGGCCGCACACATTCTGTGATGCACTGCTTACTCATCACAACCGCGACAGAATTTGAGAATGTTGCTGTTTCATATAGACAAGCTCGAGAGAACCTGAGTCACTAGCTAGACATATGTATACGCATAAATGTTCATATGTCAAAAGACCCTAGATTCGGTAATCTCCATCTCTATCGCCGTCCAATTCATACATTCGCCTCGTTGCTGATGCCGACAGCAAATCGGTGCGCGTGTGCTGGTGCACTAGAATTACGGTCTTTTTAGAAGCTGACACGTTGTAGCTTGTTGATATGCCTCTACCTTCACTTCCCGACTATCAGTCTTTGCGAAGCTGAGTAAAAGAGCGCCCTCCGTCCTTTGCGCGACAGCGGCGCGTCTGGCGGGCAAGGTGCTATAGCCACCGCTGGACCTCGGCTAATAGCTTCTTCCAATGGGCATTTCGAATTGTCTCTGTAGGAGATTAATATTTCCTAATTCCTAAAGCCTATCTGCTGAAGCACCAAGTAACTACGAAAACACCGGAGGCAAACAGAATTTTCACTAAGAATATACCAATTACGTCGGCCGAATTCTTCTGCACCAACGTCATCGAGCACTCATCGAGTGGATACCGTCAATAACAATACAATACCTCATGGGCTCAGGGCTAGAGGCGCCATGGCAAGACCTATAAATCGAATTCGAGCTCTTGCGACACAAGTGGCTCAAAGTGCGAAACCACTCACGACTACTGCACAATCACCACCCCGAAATTATACAACAACATCAGCAATGTCTTCCGACTACAAGTTCCAAGGCTGGCTTGGCCTCGACAAGGACTCTGCGGAGGGCAAGATGGTATGGCAAGAGTATGAGCCAAAGCCGTTCGAGGAGACAGATGTTGATATCAAGATCACTCACTGTGGTATCTGCGGCTCTGATATCCATACGCTGAGATCTGGTTGGGGCGCAACCAACTATCCAGTCTGCGTTGGCCACGAAATCGTCGGACATGCAGTCAAAGTAGGATCCAAGGTCAAGGGCATCAGAGTTGGCGATCGGGTTGGCGTCGGTGCCCAATCAGGCTCCTGCTTGAACCAGAAAGGCGACTGCGATATGTGCGCGAATGGTCTCGAGCAGTACTGCTCTCAACAAGTTACTACCTTCGATTCGAAATGGCCAGATGGCTCGAAATCCTACGGTGGGTATGCCGACTACTGGCGGGGCAACGGTGCCTTTGTTATTCCTATCCCTAAGGGCATATCATCTGAGGTTGCCGCGCCCATGTTATGCGGTGGAATCACCGCTTTCTCGCCCTTGAAACAGTATAATGCAGGTCCAAACACGCGGGTAGGCATCATCGGTGTGGGAGGACTTGGCCATTTTGGTATCTTGGGTGCCGCTGCGTTAGGATGCAAGAAGATTGTTGCTATTTCGAGAACATCCAGCAAAAAGGAAGATGCCATGAAGATGGGTGCAACCGACTTTATCGCAACAGATGAGGACAAGGACTGGGCCAAGAAGCACTCAGGTAGTTTGGATTTGATCATTTCTACCGTCAGCTCTCCAAAGATGCCTTTGCAGAAATATCTCTTCCTCCTAGGTTTCGACGGGACTTTTGTACAGGTCGGGGCTCCAGAGGATCCAGTACCAGGATTCAACGCATTCGCTCTCATTGGCAAGAGAGTCAAGATTACTGGCAGCATGATTGGGAGTCCTCAGGAGATCAAGGACATGTTGAAGTTCTTTGACGAGAAGGGAGTGAAGACCTGGAACAACAATATTCCGATGGAAAAGGCAAACCAAGCTGTTGTGGATATGGATGCTGGTAAAGCAAGGTACAGGTACGTGCTGGTCAATGAGAAAAATGCAAATGAGGGCTCGAAATTGTGAGCTAGGCTGCTAAGCCCGGCATAGAGCAGTCAGTATAGGGATAGCAAAAACTTTCGAGGCCCGTTGGTAATGAGTAGATAGTGAATATTTGAGAGCCTCGCATGTGCAATAAAGTTGCATATGGCATTTGGGGCACAACTTACGGAAAGCGTTGCAGATGCATTAGTGTTCGGTATGGTGAAGCCTTACAATAATGATCCTGCAGCAGACCATTGTGATGAACATGCACATCAATGAAACCCTGAATCTTACGGAGTCACGCCGTGCCTCACTGTACTAAAATGATCTTAACTGATTCGTTACGGGTTGTGAAAAGATCTCCATCATTTGTTCCACATGCTTTCACGACAGGGAAGCACACCTAGGACAAAATCCAGCAATAACTGCTGAGCACTGTTGTCAAACTCGGGACGCGTTGATCTATTACCCTCCAGTCACGACTCAAGCACCCGGCATGCTGAAGTGTAATGCTGCACGATATGCATTCGTTGTTGCGGAGGGTTTCCACAGGCTAGGCCTGCTGCCAGGCCTCCTTCAACCGAGAAAAGCCAAACTTATTAGCTGAAACTTCAGGTCTTGACGGTTGTGCGGATTCGCCCCTTGCACCACAGCTCTGTTGGTCCAATGATCCTGCTTGTCACTTCGTCATACGCTTGCCTCATGAGCTTTTCGTAAAGCCAACCAGGACAGACTGCTACAGTTGGTGAAAGAAACGCGACCGCTTCGTGAGATGTGCCAGACCACAACCCCGCTACCCCAGAATCCTGTTCCACCGTCGCTATGCGACATGCAGCGACCGGCCATTTGGCAACATGTTACATGATGCCGCGACGAAGTGTACCCAGATTCTAGGAAAGCTTCGTTCTTCTAAAGAAAAAAAAAAGCCCCCCACGGCTAACACCGCCTTTAGCCGGAGTGTTGTTCAATTTTACTAGAGCAAGGATGTGGCGTAATTGGCTTCGAACCTCCTGTAAAGCTTGGCTACTTGCTACAAGAGGAAGGTCATCAGTAGATTTTAGCTTATCTCAATGACGAGAAGTAACCCTCCGCAAGCATCAATCTCTTGGCCAAATGATCGACAACCTAGCTTGAGCTAATTGACGGAACGGTATCATCCAGCGCGTTAAGAGTGGCACAGGCACATGGAGAAGCAAGCCATGATAGGTCGACTTGTAGCTTTCAGCAACTCGGTTCCTCGCGGCTTAACGCTGTCAGCGGCTCGGGCTCTACATGATGTTACATCGACTATGGGCGTGTTATCTCTCGGCCTTGTGTGATATGACTATATATCAATCTTTCAGGGCCCCTTCGGCCTTGAGGGTCCAGTTGCGGCTCTCCTGACACCTCGATCCGAGACCTTACAACATGTCCTCTGGCGCTGCTGTTATTGAGGCCGTTGAGGCTGGCAGAGGCGATATGCCAGGCATAGAAAAAGGATTCTCGGATAAGAAGCCTTCGAACTATGTCGGTGATGTCGAAAAGGAAGGCCTATATTCGGATAAGGCCTCAGAAATTACAGTCGGTCCCAACGGGGAGATCTATCCCACAGAGGAGGAAAAGTCCACTCTGCGCCGAGTTAGGGGCAAGATTCCCTGGCTTATCTATTCGATAGCTTTCATCGAGCTCTGCGAACGGTCAGTGCCATTCCCACCACGTTTCGGTGCACTTGCTGATTGATTGCAGATTCGCGTATTATGGAACAACCGCTGTGTTTGTCAATTTCATTCAGCAGCCCCTACCAGATGGCTCTAGAACTGGAGCCGCTGGCACCTACGGCCAGCCTGGTGCACTCGGCTTGGGTCAACAAGCGTCAACGGGGCTGACTCTGCTCAACTCTTTCTGGTCGTACATCATGCCCATGGTTGGTGGCTATATGGCTGATACATACTGGGGACGATATAAGACCATCAATATCGCCATTGTCATCGCGACCATCGGGCATATTATCATCATTATCTCGGCCATCCCTCAGGTGATCGTCAATCCAAACGGCGCCATAGCGGCATTCATCATTGGCTTAATTTTCTTCGGCGTTGGTGTGGGCTTCTTCAAGTGCAATATCTCGCCATTGATTGCCGAACAATACGAGTCGAAACACCCAAGGATGACCGTTGAAACCCTCCCCTCCGGCGAGCGTGTCATTGTCGATCCAACAACGACCATCTCAATCATCTACATGCGGTACTACTTCTTCATCAACGTTGGAGCCCTTATTGGTCAGATCAGCATGGTGTACGCTGAGAAGTATGTCGGCTTCTGGCTGTCGTACCTCTTGCCAACTCTTCTTTTCCTATTCTGTCCGCTTGTCATGATCTGGTGCAAGAACAAGTACGTCAGAAGGCCACCGACAGGCTCTGTCCTTTCCAAATCTGTCTCCCTCCTCGGCCACGTTATGAAGGCTCAATGGTCCGCCAACCCAGCTACTTTCGCTCGAAATCTCCGGTCTGAGGAAGCCTGGAACGCCGTCAAGCCAAGCCATGTCTCAAACCGCCCATCCTGGATGACGTATGACGACGTCTGGGTCGACGAGGTCCGACGAGGTTTCAAGGCGTGCCTCGTCTTCGTTTGGTATCCTATCTTCTGGCTCGCCTACTCACAAATGACGAACAATCTTGTATCTCAGGCTGCAACAATGGAGCTCGGTGGCGTGCCGAACGATATTGTGCATAACCTCAACCCATTGTCCCTTCTGATCTTCATCCCGATCTTCGACAAATTCATCTACCCAGCTATTGCTCGGACGGGCTTCAAGTTCACGCCCATCAAGAAGATCACCTGTGGTTTTGCATGCGGCACGATCTCGATGATTATTGCTGCATTGATCCAGCACTTTATCTATCAGCAGAGCCCGTGCGGCAACCGAGCATCTGAATGTGACGTCCCGCCACCTCTTTCCGTCTGGATTCAGACTCCAGCCTACATCTTCATCGCCTTCTCCGAAATCTTCGCATCTATTACCGGTCTTGAATACGCATTCACAAAGGCCCCAGCTAATATGAAATCTTTGGTAAGTCTCTACTCACATCAAGCAATCCACGTTGCAGACAGCTAACAGATCCACTAGGTCACAGGTGTCTTCTGGTTCGCCCAAGCCTTTTCAAGCGCCATCGGTCAAGCCTTTGTCCCACTGGCGAGTGACCCTCTGCTCACCTGGTTATATACCACCATTGCATGCATCTCTGCTGCTGGAGGTATCGGGTTTTGGTTGACGTTTGCCCGACTCGATGCGGAGGAAGATAAGCTTAATGCTATTCCAGAGTCGTCGTTTAAAGGAAGAAAGGGAAGCATTGATGCAGAGGCTAAAAGGGTATCAGATGTTTGAACTATGTATCTAGAACCAAGCTAGTGTTGTAGTCGGTATTGTCCACGCAAGCCGTGCTTTTTTCAAACTGTGCTTTCCAACAGTATCCTCCATCCCAGCGGGATTACCTCGGCATATCAAGATCTTAACTGCGGCCTCCGTGGCTGCTTTATGTGTTTGTTGCGACCGTCAAACTGCGTGTCCCACCGCAAAGCTCGACCCGCTGCACACGGCCGATTTATGATATGTAGTGACATCTCTGCGATATGGCTCATCCGAGCGACGCCAATGTAGCTACTCCATCAAACGAGCCACCTTTACCGCCAATAGCAGCCGCCTTTCTCGTCACCTTCGACAATAGGAAAGGTTATACTTTGTCGTGGCAAAGCTCGCTGGCCTCAGTAAAGCTTGACGGCGTGGAGTTCAAGGCCCTTCCATCGGGCCTGCACAATACAATAGAAGATCTGGTGTGAGGACAATTACAAGGCATGCAGCACAGTTGGCTAACTAGGTGAAGCTATTTCGTCCTTGACGATTATGCCGGCATCAGCGCCTTCATAAGGCAGGATGACGCACAAGCCGCACGAAATGCCCGGATGCTCTCCGTTGGAGTGCTCGTACCGTTTGACGCTGGAAGAATGGGGAAGAGCTTTCTATATGCGCAAGAGCTGAAGGAGCTAGCCAGGTTGGGGAGGCCCAAATCTCAACCGCACGCAGTGCTGACACCTTGCATAGGACGTTGATTAGCAAGCCCGAGGACCTTTCGACACTGGAAGATTTCTGGGAGAAGCACAAAAAGGTTCAAGAGAATGGTCCGAGCTCTCCGGACGATGTCCAGCCATCAGCAGGGTATCAGAAACTTCGTTCACTCAGCACAGCGACATTGAACACTCCGTGCACTTATCCGGCGCTGCCGTCTCACCATCCAGCCCTTGCTCTGCCAGAGCTTCTGCGAGCCTTCGGTCCACTTATCTTTCCTGTGTTCAGAGCCGCACTGCTGCAGCAAAGGATACTCATCCTCGGAGAGGCGCCGGTAGAGACCACATGCGACTTTGTGTACGGCATCTCTATCCTGTCGTCAATCTCGAGATCGCTTGGCGCACAAATACCGACTTTTGATCATTCGAGATCCAGGCTACGACCACTCTTCAATGTGGGCATACCAGATATCCCAATGCTGGAAAATCTCAAAGAATCGTGGATTGCGTGCACAACAGACGATGTGCTGGCGTCAAAGCCGCACCTTTTCGATATGCTAGTCATCCTCCCGAATTCAAGCACCTTACAGAAGTACGGCAACCGAACATATCCCAAGCTGATACGATCGACAAAAGAATTGTCGAAAGCGTTCCCTCGACACGGACTGCGCGCCACACAGCGAGATGCAAGGAGACTGACCGCACTGAGGAACAGCCTAGGAAATCTACCATCTGGTGCAGCTACCGAAGAGCAGCATTCGGGTGCTAGCAATTCGGACGATGCACCATCGACAACATCCACCGTGTCTAGTATCATTGACCATAAAGAAGCGGTCGAGCCTATGCCGTGGTCTGTGATAGCATACACATCTCTCATTTGGTGGGCTTCAGCAGGCGATTCCAGGTCAGGTCTCATCGAGGCCGAAGAATTAGCTAACGAGCAAGACGAGGCGTTGCTTCGAGACAGTCTAAACGAAGAAGGTATAACGAAGGAAGTAGCGATGGTTGCATACTTCCATAAATTGTCTGCTCTGATCTTTTCAGTGCTAACCAATGCTGTGAGGCGGAAGGGCGTGGACGAGCAGGAACACTACCGAGATGAAGAGGACGATGAGATGGCAAATGACGGTGACGACGATCACCAGGGGTTATTGGCTTCGAAGAATGGCAACAGTGACGATGTGGTCGAGGTGACCGAGGAAGATGTTCGAGCTATGGGCCTCGACGTCTGGAGTGAATCGGACAAGCATTTCGTCATGGATATGTTGTGGCTCTGGTGGCAGAAGAAGGCAGTTGTCAGAGGAGGGAGCATCGAGTGTTGTGGTGTGAGGCTACTATGAAAGCCTTGGGATTTTGGGAGGTGTTGCTCACCAAATGACATGCAAAGCATGGTTTCTTGCATCTCGGGACAGGACGGTAGTTCGTCCCTTTGTACAAACTAGTGTTGACCAAAATACTGGAATCGACACAATTGGGGGCTTTTTCAGGTTGATCCTGGTACTTCAGAAGCAGGCCTAAAAAACCGAGGCAAGCCGCATTGCACAGAGACTGCGCCCTGCAAGTGCTTACACAGAAGTGATTGAAGCCGCAGCAAATGGCCTAGAACGATGCACACACACGCAGAGTCGTTGTACCGAACCGCCCACCAGCGAAGTGTGTCCTAATCGGAGCGAAATCAGCGTCTCGACGGCGGCCTATTACCACAAAGCTTTCTTCCTTCAAGATTGGTCTGAAGTCAACAAGGTTGTGGGAGTTTCTCTTGACTTACCCGACGACGTACGACGCACGGCGACATCGCTCACCTCAAATGACGCTGCATAATATCAGTCGGAAATCGTTCTCGGCCTACTGCTTGGTGACTTGATGCCTGCGACAGATTGCTCGTTCTTCACGAAGACGATGCATGCCGGTGGATGAGAACACGCGGCGTGACAGCTTTGGTACTCGAGACATCCCATCATTGCCTGACGTTGCACACTGGAAGAGGAAGAGTTTGACTCGATCACCAGGAGCAGCGAGCTCGGTCAAGGATCTCGAGAATAACTCCGCTTGAGGGTTCGTCAAGCGAGGTGAGGAAGCCCCGAAGCCAAGAAGGTCGTTTCATCATATCACAGCTTATCGTCATGGAATGGTCCATGATTGGCACGGCCACCGACCTAAGTAGGCGAATGGTTCTGAATTGTGCGGGTGTGTCGAAAGTGGCTCCCTTCTTGTTGTTTGTGATTACGAAAGGCGTCACTACATACCCGGCATTACTGCCTTGTGTAAGGATGGTCAAAGAAGGAACAGTGTGCCGCGGGAGACAGCTGCATGGAACGTACGTGTGCAAAGGTAGGGCTTATTGGCGAGAATGCGTGGCAGCTGTTTGGTTACGTGAAGCTCGGCCGCTCGTAGATATGAATGTTTAGGTGTCAGCATGCTACTATTTCTGCCTGACTTGCCGAGACGCCCCTCTTCGCTTAACTTCGACTCGCGCCTGCTGAAGAGCGAGTACTGTTCGATACACTGGTTCGGCTCAGAAATAGCCGCGTGACTCCTCTCAGTTGACTTTTATGGACATCGAGAACCGCGCTGCCGGGTGAAGCAAACAACAAATCGACGCAAAAGATTTTATTCGTGCTTTTCTAAACCTAGCCCAGTAGATCATCCAATCCATTCCCTAGAGGCGTAGCTGGCTTTGTCGGCTGCGCGCTCAAAGGTGGGTTCTGAGCACCAGCTCTGGGCGGCGGCGTCGACGAGCTCGCTGCGCCTCCCCATATCCCTGCTGCACTCTTCTCCTTTTGCATTGCTGCCATACCTTGTCCTTTTGCAGGTGCTGCTTTCTGCTGCACGCCTGCTTTGGAGCTGGCTGTACTCCATAGTGAGCCGAAGGCGTCGCCGCCAGACGAAGATGCTGGTTTGGGGGTTGGTTTGCCAAGTGTAGCCATTGATGTACTTGAGGAGTAGTTTGATGTCGACGAAGGTGTGGCCGAGGGCCTTGTGGTGATCTGCGATGGCTGGCCGGACGGTGTCGTGTTGATATCTGCTCGGACAGACGTAAAATAATTGGGTCCTGACGGCTTGAAGCCGCCTGCTGGTTGCAAAGGCTTTTGCTGCGCGATGGGAGATGTGATGGACGATGGAGCTGCTGTTGAAGAGGTTGCCGAGGGTGCTGGAGAGGGTGCTGAGAGGATAGTGTTGACTGGTGGAGGTGCAACGGGTTGTGGAGCCGCAAATTGTGTGGAAGAGGTGGTTGTGGAAGTAGTGGGAGGCGGAGACAGAGCAGCCAGTGTGTTCGAGTTGGCTTGGGTAGCGGCTGGAGAAGTCGCCGATTGGAAGTCGTCAAAATCGTCGTCCGCGCCAGCAGTACTGCTCTGCAATGTACCAAAATCGTCTATGGCGTTGGACGTTGGGGCTGCTGAGCTTCCGTTTGTGGGCTTCGACGTTTTTCCTGGTTCATCGTCATCGAAGCTGAAGAGGTCTTTCTCTGGCTCTTTCTTCTTCGCAGGGGGAGCAGTCTGGGCGCTTTGTCTCTTCACCCTGCTCTGGCTCGTTGTGGCGGTTGTTCTTCGTGGAGCAGAGGTCTCATCGTCTTCACCCGCGTCGTACTCTTCAAAATCGTCTCCTCTGCGTTGTGTGCCATGAAATCTGAACTCGGGATCTTGACCGCCGAAACCTCCTCCGTCACCGTAGACTTCACCTTGGTAGCCACCTCCTCCGAAGCCACCCGTTTCGCTACCAAAGCCACCGTACCTGCCACTCCCGCCGGAGAAGCCACCACCAATACCTGCCCCTCCTTCTACTCCGCCGTATTTGTTCTTGTTTGCTCTTGCTTTCTTTCTTTCCGCACGAATTGCGTCCACATCACTTAGAAGCTTCGCCAGCTCCAAGGAGCGGTTGCGAACATTGATGCCTTGGTCTTTTCCGTTCTGATCAATGTATTGAAATTGTCTTAGCATCTTGATTAAGGAGAGGTGTGACCTAGCGTCGTCCACGACTCGTTCCGAACCATTTTTCACAAGGAACTCTAGCAATTGAAGAGCCTGTAGGGCTTAGCATACGTTGGAAGCATGAGGATGCGTCGCAACGCACCTTGTAGATTTGTCTCCATTCCTCAGCGGTCTTGTCTGTGAATCGCTTGTAGATCATGGGCATGATTTCGTTGAGCTGTTGGTAGTTGTGTGTTCCATTGGCGATCTGCTGCATCAGAGAACCTGTGAATCGTTAGCACAGCTGGTTGTCGATGTAGTCTCCGTTCTCGTACTTGGAGCTCCCCAAGGATCAGCATTTGTGGCCTCCCTGACCATGGATTCCATCTCTGTCAGATTCATAACGGCTGCCCGCCCAGTTAGTCTCCGTGTCCGTTATGGTGTTATCACTCTTCTCGCGCACCATTTTGAACTTTGCGTACACCGGCCTTGATGTCGTAGAGTGTCAGGTTTGAGACCTGCGTCTTCAGACTGTCGAAATCCATGGCGAGTGAGCAGGGGTGTATGAGCTATTAAGACTGAACGAGCAGAACTTTTTGATCTTGGTCAAGGAGATTAGTCGTTAGGGACGTGGTGTGCAGCACCAGGAGTTTCGTTCAACATTGTCGATGTTCTTGTGCCGTAACTGCCTCGCCAGAGTGACAGGGTCTTGAGGCAATGCATTTCATTGGCCAGCGGAGCCACACAAATCGCCGCGACAACACACAGCTCCGCCAATAGCTGTCCCGTTCGGTCGTCTACTCTACTGGCGTCAATGCCTACTTGCCCCGATACCATATATGTCTTGATCTGAGAGACACACGTAGAGCCTATGCCTCGAGAAGCGATCTTGCAGGTGATTTCTGTCGATGGGTGTCACATACGATGTACACAGCGATTTCCTCAGCCATCACCATCGATTCGCTTGAATCCAATTTGACATTTCTCCTTAATGCACAGAGCAATCAAGAGAATTCTCATTCCCATACCATGGGCTTAGGAAAGACAAAGGAACTTCAAAGAACGTCCACCCGTGCCCGATGCAAGCCGAAACCAGGTCACACATAAACCACACTGCCAATTCAAGCACAATGCATATCCAAGCATTTGTCGTCTGTTGTTCATCTCTCCTCATCCTTGGGCCAACACCGTGGCTGACAGGCACATGAACAACAATCCTACTATCTAAAAATATTTCCAACGCGATCCGAAGAATCCTAGCGGGAATTGGACAAACTTGTAAGGTGAGGTGATGAGAAACTGCATGTGCCAGCAGACCTTGTTCAAACTAAAAAGGGGTAGAGTTCAAGCGGCAGGAGTCCATGAAGCATGGAAACGCTACCGTCGGATGAAGGTAGAGGAGCATCGTCATCTTGTGTTAAAGGCCAGGTTCGCCTGTGCTTGATTTATCTCCTTGTTCCGCTGTCGACTGCCCTGGAGATCCTGCCTGCGAATGATTGAAAGTGGTTCGAATGTATTGAGACTACATCATGCTGCACGTATGGGTTGAGGACTTTGGTTTGGGAGGGGTTTTGGGACCTTTCCCGGGGGGGGGGCTGTGGTTGTTTCAAAGGTCGTGGCAGCCGCTAGCGCCCTTTATCGTTGATGCAGCTGCAGCAGAATATTTGTTATTGAGTCTATATAGCTACGACGTTGACTGAGGATCATGCAGCAAAGAGCTGCTCAAAGCCGTTGAGCATGTTAAAATGGGCACCCATCTATATGTGAAAGAGCACGGCAGAGTCTTAGCACAAACGCCAGCACAATCGGGGTTTGTCTTGTTGATTTATGACTTTGAAAGTCTTCTAACTTTGTGGCATATGCAATTGAACGAAGTCTGCCAAACATGTGAAGAACGACATCTTGACCCGTTCTTGCCTTCACGCACGCACAAGACCTATTTGGCAGCGTCTCACCCAGTAAATGCCACGTTCGCACACGCAACAATGTAAGGAACCCACATTGGATGTTCTCGGAAAGCCATCCCTGTCGTTCCGCGCGACCCCGGGGCCCTATTTCTTGCGGTGCCCCGCTAAGATCTAAATGATGGGAGCACAATATAAAGTAACGTGCTCCTATCTCAAAACCGCGACTTTGACCTGAGACGACTGTACACTCTGAGCAGCCCATGACTTTACCCATGTAGCCACTCCTCGTCGCTGCCTTGCGAGGGCGAGGTTCACTCGTGCATTACATACTTGCAACGTTTGGAAAGTGAGCTTAGCGAAGGTTCGACCGCGGCTCGTGCTTGTGCCGTCATCGTGCATGCAGATCGTGCCGAACCAATTTCAGCCACAAAGTATCTAGAACATTGTTTATAGCGGGGTGGTCACCACAAGCTGTCGTTCAAGCTTCCCAAGCCTTCATTCCTAACTCTTTTCGCAGTTTCCTCTTCTCGGGTGGTTTTGTCCTTGCCAAGGAAGACATTGACTTGCAAGATGGAGCGGCTAGACACCAGGCCGTCGCATAAGCGCTCCAAGTCTTCTCGCATACTGGGTGCATTCCGCAGCAACAGCCCCTCCAGGGACAATGCTTCTGATGTGGATTCTCCCGTAGACGGGTCTTCAAGTCTGATGACGCCCACGAGCCCTCAAGACGCGAACAGACTGACCACTACGACCTCCCACATCAGCATGGCATCGTCAAGCCCTCTTGAGCGGACAAGTACCCACCAGGCGGCGGCTGAAAACCAAAGGGCACCTGCTACTGGCTTGAGCACGACGCCTTCTATTGAAGACTCAGTGCGAACGTTCAAAGTCTTTGAGGCTCTGCGAAGCAAAGATGAGACAGCTCTAGCCAGAGCAATTCAAGAGTCGTCCCCGTCCGCTACGAATCCCAATCCTATTCCTGGCACCACCATCCTCCACCTAGCAATACAATGTGCTGAGCCTCAAGTTGTCGACAAGGTCATAGACGAAACGAAAGGCCTTGATATGAATGCCCAAGATCGAGACGGAAATACACCCCTCCATTTGGCGGCGCAGCTGGGGAGAGCGTCATCAGTGAACAAGCTGATTGAGCAGCAAGGCATCAATGATGCTATCAGCAACAGGGCAGGAAAGACACCGCTTGATCTTGCACGAACGCCTGAGATATTCAGTCAATTGCAGGTCGCCAGATCACTCTTCATCGATTCAGTGGTCAAGCAAATGCACGAGGCACTTTCGAAGCAGAATTATAAACGGGTTGAAGAAATATTGGTCGACCCAAGAACGGAGGCATTGCTCGACGTGAATTCTCTAGAGCTTGCAACAGAGCAAGCTACCCTCGCCAGCGGCGGAACCCTTCTGCACGAGGCTGCCAGAAACAAAGATTTGCAGCTTGCACAGCTGCTGCTCCTTCACGGCGCAGACCCATTCAGGCGAGATCGAAAAGGCAAGTTGCCGCAAGATGTGACTAAGGACGAGAAGACCAGGGCCATTCTAAAGAAGTCTCCCGCAGCTGCTGTTGCACAAAGGGGCATCCAAGAAAAGGCAATTCTTGGCAGCACTCCGGGCGCCGCACTGGACAAAGAGCAAGGTAAAGACTCTCGTGAAATGAAGGGCTATCTCAAGAAATGGACAAATTATACGTCCGGATACAAGCTGAGATGGTTCGTGCTTGAAGATGGAGTTCTCAGCTACTACAAGCACCAAGACGATGCTGGCTCGGCTTGTCGAGGAGCCATCAACATGCGCATAGCACGTTTGCATATGGATTCTCAGGATAAGACGAGGTTTGAGATTCATGGGAAGTCTTCAGTCAAATATCACCTCAAAGCCAATCATGTTGTTGAGGCGAAGCGCTGGTTCTGGGCTCTGAATAATGCCATACAGCACAGTAAAGACGAGGCAAAGGAAGAGAAGCGTCAACTCGATACCGACACGGAGAGTGTACGGAGTAAACAGCCTGCAGTCACGGGAGCAGCCCTCTCAGTGCCTGGCCCGTCCTCGAAGGTCAGCTTCAAATCTCGGGATGGTGTTGAGACGACGCTCTACGACTCCCGAAGCGAGGCTGGAGATGACCTCCATCGAGTTACCACAAATCTTGGCACAGCCTCAATAGCCGGCGAGGAAGATTTCGACGGTGAAGATGCAAGCAGCCTTGAAGGGCAGAACCGTCAACATCCCGAAGCCAAAGACGCCTTTGCAATCACTGCTCAATCAGCCAAGCTTCAGCTTGATCTACTGTCGCGTGTCTCTGGGGCGCTGAAATCAAGACAAACACTCAAGCCCGACACACCTATCTCCGATCCCGACGTTGTTCAAGCATTTTCAACATATGAAACTGCTGTGTCGAGCCTTAACAGCTTAATAGCAGACCTGCTGAAGATTGCTCGAGATAGAGACGCGTACTGGCAGTATAGATTGGAACGTGATGCAGACGCTCGCAGGATGTGGGAAGAAAGCATGGCCGCAATTGCGTATGAGCATGAAGATCTCAAGAAGTCCATTGCGGTCTCTGAAGACAAGCGAAAGAGGACAAAAAGAGCTTTAAAAGAAGCATTGGAAGGCCAGACTGCTGTGGCGCCGGAGCTGTTTGAAGAAACACGTCCTTCCCTTGCAGGTGAGCCTTTCGAGCTTAGGCCCGAAGCAAAACAGTATGCACGGAGAAGATCTTCGACATTCAGACAAGGAAACAGAAGAAAGTCGATTATCGCCCAGTATACCAATGTTTCCGACTCAGAATCTGGTGATGACGAGGAATTTTTCGATGCCATTGATGCTGGTGAGATTGAAATCGTTGCAGCACCTTTGAAAAGTCCGCCACCCATTGAAGTTCCAAAAGAGCACGAAAAGGACATTATTGCTGATGCGTCTAAGCTCAATTTGCGTACACGAAAGCAAAAAGCCATTGAACCATCGTACAAAGGTTATGAGGCCGGCCTGCGGAAGAAACTGAAACTCGATGCAGACAATCGTCCCAAGATATCACTTTGGGGTATCCTCAAGTCTATGATCGGCAAGGACATGACGAAGATGACGTTACCCGTTTCCTTCAATGAACCGACATCTCTGTTGTATCGTGTCGTTGAAGACATGGAATACGCCGACCTGCTCGACATCGCGGCAGACAGAGATGATTCTCTCGAGCGACTTGTCTATGTCGCAGGCTTCGCAGCTTCCGAGTATGCATCCACAATTGGCAGAGTTGCTAAGCCTTTCAATCCACTCCTAGGCGAGACTTACGAATACGTCCGACCGGACAAAGGATACCGCTTCTTTGCCGAACAGGTCAGTCATCATCCTCCCATCGGCGCAGCCTTCGCCGAATCCGCTCGCTGGGATTACTATGGCGAATCTGCCGTGAAAACAAAGTTCCTCGGCAAATCTTTCGATGCCAACCCACTGGGGACCTGGTTCCTCACGTTGCGACCGAAGAACGGACCTGAAGAACTTTACACCTGGAAGAAGGTAACATCAACTGTCATCGGGATTATCACAGGTAATCCCACCATCGACAACTACGGATCCATGGAGATCAAAAATTGGACAACAGGCGAAACTTGCCTCCTTGATTTCCGCGCTCGAGGCTGGAAAGCATCATCTGCTTACCACGTCCTCGGAAAAGTAATGGATAAGCAAGGTGTGACTAAATGGTCCATCGGTGGCCGCTGGAACGACAAGATTTACGCGCGGGTCACAGAAGGCTTTGAAGACGAGCAAATCGGCGAAGGCAAAACGTCAAAAGGCGCGAACCAAGCCATTCTGGTCTGGCAGGCTGGCGAGCGACCGCCTGGTATTCCGTTCAACCTAACCCCGTTCGTGGTAACGTTGAACGATGACAACCCAACGCTCAAACCGTACTTAGCGCCAACGGACAGCCGTCTCCGCCCGGACCAGCGCGCAATGGAAGATGGCGAGTATGACAAAGCGGCGGAAGAAAAGAACAGGGTGGAAGAAAAGCAGCGAGCCGCGAGGCGCGAGCGGGAAAACGCCGGGGAAGAGTGGAAACCGAAGTTCTTCAGGCAGGCTAAGCACCCTGTCACAGGCGAGACCTACTGGGAGTTTAACGGGGACTATTGGAAGAAAAGAGAAAAGGGTGATTGGGAGGGGATAGATGATATCTTTTAGGGAAAGGTGAGCCAAACTGAACCTAGGTAGGTAGACTATATGGAGATTTCTTTCGTCACCGGTCTTTGTTGATTATGGCAAGATTGAAAGGGAAAATGAAACGACCCGTTCTGGACGTACGAGTTCGGGAATTTGCGTTGGTTTCGACGGCCAAGGAGCGCCTGTGAAATTATATAAGCCAGTCTGGAGATCCTGAAGTCTTCACCCTCCTGAAATAGCTTGCATTCGAACTGAGTTCCCTAGCTTCAAACGGCCGAGATGTCAGAAACCTGCATCGAGGTAGGAGGTTCTTCGTGCCGAGGGTGAAACCACTCTACCCCATCTTCAATTTTCCCCTTTGCGACTCGGAACATCTGGTATCAACTGTGGCCCTCTAATTGTTTGCTAACTTCTGATCGCTAGGCGAGAAGAGACTTTGGCAATTGTAGCGAGACTACCATAGCAAGGGAGTTTTGTGGAAGGCGGTTGACCAGGTTTGCTCAGGAAAGCGCACTCCAATAGGCTAATCGAATGAAGTTCTAGGGCTGATGGGACTACCCGCTGTTTTCATGCTTCCCATATTTGCCACTTTCACCTAATCCGGGGAAATTGACGATAACAAAAATTCAGTTTGAGTATTTTTGCCGGCTGGGTTAAGCCAGCCGCTAAAACTTCCCTATGCGGCAGCTTTGGCTAAGAACCCAACACGACATCTTAAACTCATGCATCAACGCGGTGCGCAACCCTTTGTTGCTCGAGGAAGGTTCTAATTATTCCTTGGCTTAATATCTACCGGCGGGGTACGTATCTTCACAGCTAGATCGTATCTCTGACCCAGCCTTATGTAAGAGCCAGTATACTATGGACCACACACAGCCCTTTTTCGGAGTGAAGTCGCAACTGAAGTGCTCAGAGTGTCGCAATAAAGTACGTCTTTGCATCTATTACGGTGTCGCCATAACGCTTTTCGGGACATAGAAGTAGCCCATCGCCTTTTCGACTATCAAAACGGTTTCCCTATCTCTACCGGCGGCCAAAAGCTATGGTGTATCTGACTGGACTCTCTACTCTTACTGAAGACGTTATCGGCGATTGAGTTTCTGCAAATATAGCAATGGATCTGCTCACTCTGCACAATTTGACCCGGCGCAATGCGACATTCAATGGCCACTGGCGAGACAGAAGCACGGTCGACGGACTCATATTGGAGTCATGGGGTGAAGGTCTCCTAGTTGGAGCTCTCATTATCATGGCGTGCATCACTGTTGCCGCCATGAGAAGAAGGGTGCTGCTGCACAAACTTATCCTGCTTGAGGTAAAATTCCTGAAATTACCAAACGTCTCTCAGCAGCTAATCAGCAACTCACAGCAAATACTTGCTATGTTCAGCGGCACTTACTGCTTCATGTCGTTCAAAGGCTATGGTTGGTATGTGTCGTCAACCGCTGCTCTTCTGTACTCTTCGTACTTTCTGCACAACGTCGTTGCTTGGATTAAGGTCCGTCCTTTCTTCGTAGCTCAACACCCGTTCTTCGATCGCAATGTTGGAACCATCATACAAAGGGTCTACATGGTCAGTCTGGGCCTCACTGTCCCGGTCTTGATCTTCCAAATATTCAATGACTACCGCTTCAATGCCAACATGAGCGATCTATACGGACGTGTGCGACCGTATGAATTCGTCTTCAGGTGAGTGACCTCGACCTTCACCGTTGGAATTCGATTTGACGAGTTTTTCAAGAGATCCTTGGTGGCTTTTCACCAACGTCATACTTCTACACATCATAGGCAAGACCTACGGTGTCAGCATTCTGCATCTGATGTGGGCGTCACCTCGACTCGCAATCCTGCTGCTTGCCATCATACTCTCCATGGCGTTCACGGTTATCGATCTCATCGCGACTATCTTGAAGGGTAAACTTGGCAGTATTGTGGACGGCATAAATCCGTATTGGAAGCTCAGCCTTGTCTTCAAATGCCTGACCGATGCCATCATGTTGGATGATTTTGCCACGGAGCTAAAACGGATTGGCTCGAGCAGCACGCTTCGCAACAATCACTACCCCATGCGAAATGAAATCTCCGACAGCGCTGGCTTGGAGACGAAAAGATCTCGAGCCAATTCATGGACGGCGACGGCCTCCGAAGTTGAATATCCCAAAAGGATGAAGAGTCGGAATGATGACCCCATTCTTTCTTTAGCTTGAACACACCGAGTTACACAGTGTGGAAAATTACTGCAGGCACCATCACGGAAAAGTCCTCTGCCAGATCTAGGGCATCGTGTTCAATCACGCAGATATCCATACACACGTCGATACATTACTCCAGATCATGGTGGCCGTTTTGAGAAGGTGGAGGATCAATGACGCCGACAACCCAAGGCTAGGCATGACTTTTCTACCAATTACGCCCACTGTTGGAAACATGGATAACCCTTTAGTACAGTGAAGTCTTGGAGTAAGCAGCAAAATGACGGCGCTGGCAGCAAGCCAAGACAATGGCAGACGTTGATGTGGTCATCAGCAAAGATTCAAGACGAAGGGAGAAGATCCTGGCCACGGCCCGACCAGTAGCACTTTTTTGATCTGGGTCGTGATGATAAATTCGGTTGCACGTCTCGAGAAAGGCTCAACATCTCGTACGCTGAGTATTAATATGTCGACACCGTCGACCCTGTCAAGAACGAGCACCAATCCTTAGGCCTTTCGGTAGGCTTAGACGCTTCTGAGATGGTAGGCTCGTTGGTTATATTGTGTCAACAACAGTGATATTGAAGGCTACGCTGGGCCGCATTCAGCCAGACCATGCGCTGAATGCAAAGTCCGACTTCGCGCCAATATGTTACCATTGAAATTGCCGTGAAAGATCCCGGACTGGATCTTCGAAGCTTTTCTCCCAGAGTACGGCAATGAGACTATCGCCAAGGACAGACTTCGAATATAGCCTGAGATTCACGCCATGGAAAATGCCACCCCATCTCTTTCGCATTGAGACTGTCATCCACAACGACTTGTTCGCAAAACGGTACACCAACTTTGTCGTCAGCCTCGAACCCCAGAGTACGAAATCAGGCAGGCCGTCGCCGCGGGCACCTGTTGGTGCAAGTCAGGACAAACGAAGCGCGAAACGAGGTAGAATTCAGTTGTATTTGACGACATGCGCGGGCTTTCTGATGACTTAGTTCTGAGCTGGCCAGTGCCTTCTGTGCTCGGTAATCAACCTTGATGCCTTCCCCCGTCTGGTATAGGTTGGTCCTAGTTACAGCATTCGAAGTACGCTAGTCGGATTGTAAGTCTCTAGGTCCCGACGAAGTCAAGGCGCCCTGCCGTCCCGTGAGAACTTCACAAGTCACGTAATCGTGATTTTGGCGAAATCTGGATCGGCACACATGCCAATGCATGGATCGATATTGAGGCAGTTGGCGTACCTTTCGTATCTGGGTTGGAAGTCACCCGCCTCATGAGATACTTGGAGGCGAGTGCCATTCGGACGAAGTCCACGAGGAACAGAGCTGTTCAATCTCCACCAGCGATAAGAGATCTTTGCCAAAAAGTGCTTCCAGTGCGAGCATCTGAGGTAGTGCAGTAGATGTCGAGGGAATCGAAGTCTGAATATGGGTAGTCCTATCCTTGACGATAAACTGAGATCAAATAGGGTCATTGATTGGTGTAGAGCGCCGGGAATCAGAGATCGCTGTGAAATGGGATTCTGCTTGTGGCGTCCGCACTGATACAGTAGCGAAAGCACCAAGACCTTGCTAGTCTGCTGAAAGGACTGTAATAAGTGCGTGGTAGAAGATTTTGCTTGCGCCTTTATCTACCTCAGTTGCGTTGTAACTTAAAACCTGAGTGTCTCCTGATTACACAACACCGAGCTTTTGCTTCCAAACAATTGTACTCTCGTCATATCGTTGCATCATTCGTGCGATCGGTCATAGTTGGGGTATCTTACATCTTCAATTCCTTCATATTCTTGACAAGTTTACGAGTAAAGTTTCTTCTCGTAGCTATGCAAGCCATGCACATTGCCTTCAGCCATTGCACTGACTGTTCGGAGCTCAAACCTGACCTTACCCTCTCTGGTGTGCTGTCGCAAATTCTTCAAGCTGGTTTCACCCATGTCTTGCAGAGAGTGCTGTAGACCTGCGAGCAGATAGGGCACAAATTTGATGATAGAGCCGCGATCGGCCACAGATCCAGAGACCCCCTGTGCGACAAGCACAGAGGCAGACTCAGAGAAATATCTAGCGGTGCCAGCGCTGGCAGCCTTTGCATTCTTTGCAGAGCCACCGCCGGCTCGCTTGTCTTCCATGGCAGCGATCGAGCCCATGCCTCTGTAAGCCTTGACGAGCTTGCCTTCGCTGCTGACAAAGTACTCCCCAGGAGATTCAGTCGTGCCAGCAAGGAGACCGCCCATCATGACTGTCGAAGCCCCCATTGCCAGGCCCTTGACGATGTGACCGACGTTTTGGATTCCACCATCTGCGATGCATGGCACACCAAATTTAGCAGCGAAAGACGAAACGCTGAACACAGCCGAAGCCTGTGGTCTACCAACGGCCATTACTTCTTGTGTGATACAGGCGCTGCCACTTCCCATGCCAATTCGCAGGCCGTCAACACCTGCGGCTATGAGGGCTGCAGCTTGCTCACGAGTCACGACGTTTCCGCCAATGACATCAACGCCAGGGTATGTCTGCTTGATGTATTTGATCATTTCGATCTGGAAAATCGAGTTGCCTTGACTTGAATCGAGCACCACGATGTCAAGGCCTGCATCAACAAGCTTTTGTAGTCTGCTCTTGTCGTCAGGCCTTGTACCGATGGCTGCGGCGGCGATGAGCTGCTTCGAATGAGGCAGTTTCGACGCGAGTGGGTAATGGAGGTTCTTCATCAAATCGGATCGAGACACGAGGGAGACCAGGTTGCCTTCGCTATCCACGATTGGCAGCTTGCCCTTCTTTGATTTTCGAAGAACTTCGTTGGCTTCTTCGAGGGTGGTGCCTTGCGTCGATGTGACCAAATCGCGGGACATGACCTCGGTGACCTTGGACGAGGAGTCATGATGGAATTGGATGTCGCGGGTGGTTATAATGCCCAGGAGTTTGGATTTGAGTTTTCCATTCTCTGCATATTCACGTGTCAGCTAACCAGTCTCATACGAGATCGCAAACATATTCGAAGTAGTTTGACCTCATCAGACAGAAATCTCCATAAATTCCCCATCGCAAGTTCGTGCTTCGGATGAACGAAAGTTTAAAAGGGTAAATTGTAATTGAGCATCATTTGAGTTGACTTGTGCAAGATCGAAAAGGAATTGGATATGCATACCTGTAACTGGGAAGCCGCCAAAACCCCAGTGCTCTTTCAACTCTCTGGCCTCGCCAACAGTCGTTTCAGGCGAAAGCACTATTGGCTCGGAAATAAAGCCATTCTCGAATCTCTTGACTTTTCTGACCATTTCTGCTTGCTCGTCTGCAGAGCAGTTATGATGAATGACGCCAAGACCACCAAGCAGGGCCATGTAGATGGCCATCTTGTCTTCAGTGACAGTATCCATGGGAGAGGAGAGGAGAGGGGTCTTGATGCTAATTCTTTTAGTAATAGGAGAATCGAGGGTGACTGAGGAAGCTGGGAAGCCTATACAGCTAATTAGCAAAAGCGCACGTAGTCGTTGCCTTTTGCTTACCGATATACCCAGGTAGTACCAAGAAATCATTGTAGGTCAGAGCACCGTGCTTCTTGGAGTCAATCAAATCATAGACACTTAGGCCATCTCTGGACTCATAATCCTGCTCGAGGACCTCCAAGGCTTTCGTGTAATCGACGACGGGCTGGCCGGTAGCAAGCAGTGGTGTACTCGAGCCGCTCGCATCTCCATTCAAAATAGGCATCTTGGAACGTGAGGAGCACCAGAAAAAGGTGCGGGAGAAAGGCAGGCACAGCTGGCGATGAGGTTGTCGCAAAACAGAACTACAAGCTGTGCGAGGTCGAATCCTTTTCCGAGAAGAAAGAAAGTAAAAGGAGTGGTTTGACTTCGCGCGCTCCAGGAAATTTCTGATACCCGAGTCCAGAAAGGTGCCAAGCTTCGGCCCTGCAGACACGCTACCTTATCGATAAGTGACAACGGCGGCGAGCCACGGAGCTACACGACTCTCAGAATCGTGCCTCATTTTCATGCGAAGGGTCCTAAGCTCCGCTGTCATTGCGACTTTTGCATGCGACGTTTTCACGAAATTCTTCAGCGCTTGGTATGCTTGCAGGGGACGGCTGATCAATGGCCAAACAGTATCTCACGAGGATGAACTTGCTGATGAGTAAAATTCCTTTGCAAGTGACAATTTGTTCTCAAGATCATCAAATTTCCGCACGGATGATACGGCGGACATGAATTTGTAAACGACTACAGGCAAAAGCAGTTTGCGGTGTTCAATAGGGTTCTGTTTCCAGGCTACCATCGTGTGTGACTGATTCACTTCGTAGTTTCGCCGGCATGCACTTATTACCTTACGGTCCCACTTGCACCTCATCGCACCAAGCTTCGTTGCGGCCCTGCTACACCGTTCAAGCCGATATTGCTGCATTGATGCTGGAATCGCCAGAAGGTGTTTGTAGCGTTTCAGGCCAAACTTATTCCTGTCCTGCAGAATCGATGTCACAACGCTTCTGAGAATGTCCGGTCATGCGCTTTCCATTAGCATGAAAATTCTCGCTAACGGCTGAGCCACGGACCAGTCTCTCTGGACCTCGACCCAAAACGCCTGCAGGGTCCAGAACTTTGAGGCGCATCCGTCTCGACAGTTTCAGTGTTAACCGGCAGCCATCCTTTCTGTCCAGCCTATCGCAACTTAGCTTTAGCGAGTTCTCCTTGGCTTCGTATTCCGCCCGCTTATCTTCTGCGTGCAACTGGATCGCAGCGAGATGCATTATCCCCCAGCGCGTGACGCCGTGCTGGAGGAGCGCAAGTCATAGCAGTACACTTGTGAAACAAGGAATGCCATACTACTATTGCCTGACTTGACCGTCTCCAAACATGACCGACACAAAGTCGATCAGGCAGCGGGCTACAATCGGATTTATCTGCCCTCTTTACACCGAGATCAAAGCTGTGTTGGCAACCTTCGACGAAGATTTGCCAACTGAAGAAGTCGATGGCACTGAGTACTTCTATGGAAAGATCGGCTCACGTGTGGCGGTGGCCACACAGTTGCCGTATACAGGCGTCGGCCCTGCTAAAGCTGCCTTCTATGCTGCACGTTTGACACAGGATCATCCGGGCCTCAGGCAACCAGACAGTTATTGCTTCCTTGTGGGCATCGCTGGCGGGATCTGGAGTGAGGCTTCGGACGTTCGGGTCGGTGATGTCGTAATTGCTACCAAGATCTTCGATTGGCAATACGGGAAACTCACCGAAGAAGGATTCATCTCGACTCGACATCCGGAACAAGCGTCCGACGTCTTACTGAAAAAGCTTGGAAGGTTTTTGCACGAACGCAGCCGGCTCGGCTCTCAAATTGCCTTTCAAGTAGCCAAAATGCAGAAAGAGCAACAAGACGAGGCTTGGAAGTTCCCTGGTCAATACAATGACATCTTATTCGAGGCCAACTACACTCACCAACTCAAAAACCGTCCATGCCATCTTAATTGCGATCCCCAGAGAGTCCAGCCTCGGGAGATGCGCAAGAATAATGACCCACACGTACATGATGGGCTTATCGCCTCAGGTGCAGTAGTACTCAAGGATGCAAGAAGCAGGGCTACTCTACAAAATGACAACTTTCTTGCAGTGGAGATGGAGGCTTGTGGAATGCCGAAAGACTTCATTGTCATCAGGGGTATTAGCGATTATTCTGACAGCCACAAAAACGATATCTGGCAGGCTTATGCCGCTGCTACAGCCGCTGCTTGTGCTCGTTTAATGGTCGACGCTTTTACGGCGCCAAAAGGTGTCTCTGCAGCACCAGCAAAGCTCCCAGTATACCGAGATCGGCGCAACAGGAGCAAATCTCCGTTGAAAATAGACAGCATCGGCCCAACATATCTATACAAAGCCTTCAAAGTGGTCGTCGCCCTGGTCGATGGGAGATCCTCCAATCCTGCAGAACGCGAGCACATATTTGAACCATGCCAAATTTTCTATGATGTTGGCAAGGACCACCGTCTGGAGAACTTTAAACACAGGCTTAGGCTCAGCTACAGTCGTCCAGAAGTCGAGCGGACACATACATTCTGGCTACCGCTGGTCGGCTTCTATGTTACTCATTGGGAAGAGGATTCTCTAATCCAACTAGTTTTCTCAAACTGCAAGGTCAAAAACGTCCGTAATTTCAAAGCACAGGACTTCGATGACAGCGTGCTAAATATGGATGGGCTGTATATCGATATGAGAATCTACATGGAAAACGCAGACCAACGACTGGATTTCGTGAACCGCTTGCTGTACCGAGATCCCCGACCCGTCTTCTCGTATGACAAAGGAATTTATCACGCGGATCGCAGATGTGAAATACGACGTGGCAATCTCGAGTCCACTGAGCTAAATAATTTTCGCGGTGTATTCGTCTGGCCTTACCGGGCGATCGATTGCGGCGGCCCCGGAGAGCTGGAGCCTATGGTATGTGACAGTATTCTCATTGGCGGTTTCGACGTTGAAAAGCTTGATTTCATGCTGCAGCAAAGTACCACTGAAGGTGGTGGTGAGCGTTGCTTGAAACTAATCTTGCGATTCATGAGGAAAGTGGCCCATCGGCTGCCGGAAATCGATGATGTTTCACGCTGGATGCAACTCGAGTCGGAAAGTAGCAACAAGGACGGTCAGATACAGACCAGAGTGCATAAGGATGTCTCACTTGAATCGGCCTTAGAATTCAATATTGGTGACGATGACGTTGTCATGGCCTTGAACCGGGCTCTGGGAGCTGTCGCTGGCTGGATTGTGCATGATTGGTTTGAAGTGCAAGTAACCATCTCGGGCCTTCCATGGCAGACCCGATGGCTGCCACCGTACGGATGTCAATGTCAGTTAACTATCTGGAGCTCTCCGCACAGCGATGGGATGATACGTCTGCTGTTTCGTGGTCTAAGTGATCTTCCACTCTATTTTAAAGATCCAAAGTGGGTATCCTTGACCTTGTCACAGTCGGCTTATGATGAAGATGAAGCGGCCCATCAACCACAATCAGAGACGCCTTCCGTGACGTTCACCGACGTCGACCTGCATCTAGGAGATTTCATTTTTCTCAATGGTCCGGCGTTTTGTCCCAGTCACGACTGGAGGGGGTTTCCAGAGAGGTCGAAGGCTATTGCGATAGAATTTGAATCTGTGGATGCTGTGATACGATTTAACTCATTGCTCGCCCAGCAGAGATTTGGCGACTGTTGAGCCCTTGGATTGCGCAAAAGTGTACTTTGTGGAAGCTCTGATACGCACGGAATCGGCTCGATGCTGCTCGTCTGGAACTAACAGAAGGCTTCGAGGGAAAATTTTTGGGTGGAACACTCGAGCGCGCTCGCGTTGCGCTCAAAACACACTTTCTTAGCGTGATGATGGATCGTAGAACAGCTCAAAATGGCTCATTTGTAATCAGTAAACGTGCGAATGGGCCTGTTTTTGGTATGCTGGGCCGCCACTGGACGTGTAGTTCTAGAAGTAGCATCTCAAATATCATACGGCATTTCCTTCCCACTCTTGTTCCTTACCCTAGTGAATCATTTTCATGTCCGACAGTATCAGCGTCCTGTCCATCTGCACCGCCCTCCTTGCCAGACGCCATTTGCGAGCCCATGAAATACATATTGCAACCGCAGTGAGCAACATACGTCGAGATGCAATATAAGTTGTAAGCTAAGTCTTCAAGGCGACCGAGGATAAAGCCACATAGAACGATATGACGTGTTCTAGACGCAAAATCCTAATTCTTCAAGTCTTCAGCTGATCGACGGCGCGTGAGCGGATTGTTCTCGAGGCTGCAATCCCTGGCCCAAAAATCTGAGAATATCAAGACTGCATTGAAACGACTTCGTGTGCCGTCATTGTGGGATGGTGGTTGGGAGCTGTCAATCTTGGAAGGCGAGTGCTTTGATTAAGACTGAAGGACGGAACGCATCGCTGAAAGGTGTGCTATTGAATGTGATAAGTAGATGGCGATCACTGCAACAACCTCAACGATTGATGAGTCAACCATCACAGCCTCGTTAGAGGGCCCGGCGAACGTCGAATTTGATCAGTGAGACGGCAGGAGACCAGGAACGGTAATGTTGAAGAGTCGGTTCTGTGGTCAATTTGTGTTTGCTGCGTCACGTCAAATAGGTACAGTGAATTTCTTGGAAAGCAGGCCCCAACAGCCACACCGAGCATTCTAAGACCTCAAAGAGACGTCAGTAGCGGCGACTGCGATGAACGATAGACAGAGATGCGAAGCGGTTGCGCTTGTTTGTGGGGACCAAAGGGCGTTCAGAAGGGAGGCTCCTCGCGTTTTGATCCGTCTTCACTGGTTCTAGCGTTTGCCCGACTGCATTTTCGTGCATCGTCAGTTAGCCACGCTTGTGTAAAATATTTCGGGCGTTGGGGTCGTGGTTGGGAAGGCGGGAGTCGTAATCCATCATCCTTCACTAATATCTGCGGATTTGGAGCACATTACCATAGGAAGTCAATGATACGAGACATCAATAAACTCTTCCTAAAACCTGCTGTTTCTTCCCTCCGCGGATGAGGCATAGCATGGATATTCTTTACAGGGAAACCTAACAAGTTGGCCTTGAAATGAGCAATCATGCTCGAATAACGTAGGACGTTGTGGTTTACCGCGTGAGCTCTATTATTACATATTGATCGTCGTTATGCATAATTAGGATTTGAAATTCGTTATATTAGGGCGTCAGTTGCGGCAGGGATGACATACGGCCTCAGGTACCAATTTTCAAGCAATATTAGACAGAGAGCGAAGAATAGAGTTGGGTTGAAGCAGCTGAGAGATTATGAAAGAATCATGGTCATCTAACTTGTAGATAGCACAAAATGTATGCCATAAGTCCATTAAATAGATAGAATGATTGAGAACAAAGTCTTAGTTGCTCAACTTGCTCACCGGTGGCGCCCCAGTAAGCTGGTTTTCGCAGTGGTTCTTCGCGCCAGAACGAGAACATACGCACTTGTATTCTGATATTGTACAGCAAATAAATCAACCATGAGGTGAGCGAACTTAGAGATAACCAACGTCGTTCGAACGGAGAAGGAATATCTCCTGTACAGGAAGGTTACGCGAGATTGACTGCGACACTACGCTGATAAAGGAAATGCGGGGAAGCTTTGGGGAAGGCGCGTCCGGGGTATGATTGAGTCTTTTGAGCCTCTCACATGGTCTTTGTCTCGCAGGCTGGCGCCGAAGTTTCCGGCTGACCGCTGGGAAGGCTCCTGCGTCTTGTGCATAAGTTCCAGGTACTAGCAGCATTCTGCTGCAACTCTGGCAGGAGGTGCGGATAACACACTCCGAACCCTATTTAACCTCGGAAACCTGCCTTTACAAATTCCTTCCTAACAAACTTGCAACGTGTACTTTATCTGTCTGCGCGTCGAACACACCTAATTCTCGATTCTCAGCTAATCGTCAACCAAAAACTTCGTCAAAGGATCATAGCGCATCTTCGGCCGCGAATCTATACACTGTTTCAGACTACTGACAATCACGCGCTTACGAAAGAAAATTTTCTTGATCAATTACTCAGGTACGTCTGCCTGATACTCAAAGGACTTAATTAAGTGCGGAGGGATTTAGAGTGATACTAATTTACAAATTCAGAGACCCTTTAAGTCGCAATGCAAGCACGACACCTCCTAGCAGGCCTCGGTGTAGTCGGCGCAGGCGCCGTAGTCCTCACACAGATGGGCAATTATTCTCAAGACCGACAGTACAAGAAAACCCTTGCATACATGCATGATGGAAGAGACAAAATTGCGAAGAAAATGGACGAGGCGCAGGCCAGCGTCAGCAAAGCCATTGGGGGCGAGAAGAAATAGTTTGGCAGAGCCATGGCGAAGGGGAAAGGAGAATGCTAGTCAAAAAGCCCGAGGATTGAAGTGGATCGTTGAAATGCATTTTTACCAAATTGAAAGCATTTTAGCTATCAGGCGCTCATTGACTCTAAGGGGACATCAAGTTTGGGCTGAAATTAGCTAAGCTGGACGGCAAGGAAGTTTGCGTTCATACCTACAAGAGTCGACACCTTAGCCAAAGTGGACGTATGAAAAGAATTAACTTATAATCCTTCTTTAGGTGCATGTTCGCTCTGTGCAAGCAATTGACCTGTACAGGATGTTCTTGGAGGGCATTCAGCACAATCACCGCATTTACTCGTACCAACTTGCACGGGTACTGGAAACCTGTTGACAGCACAAGTGCGTGTATGGAGCGGTGTAAACCCTGTCGCGCTCAGTGAACTGCCTCAGCACCCTCACTTGGTGCACAGAATGCGCAATCCAATTTGATTGTCCTAGACATTACAGGCACGAGAAGTCAAAGTGCTCGATTGAACACCATCTAGCTACTACCATACACTCGGATGCTCAAAACCCCGGACCTCTCATATTTTGATTCTAATCCTAGATCTGTTCAATACCACCGCAAAGTAGCTGACAACCCCAGCGTACAGTATCAGCACTCCCATTGCCTGTAAGTTGCCCATGTCGAGCGTATTCACCGTCAAATTGACCAATCCTGTCCCAAGGTTTGCAACTAGGAACAGGGCAAGCCCATTGCTGTTGAACGCTTTCATGATCGGGCTTGCTATCTCTCCTGCGGACAGCGAAGCTGTAGATGTTGTTGCTGAGAAGGTGTATGCGGGCCCAATATGCTCGATCAGTGCAAAGAGAAAGAGCTGCGTGTTGTTGTAGGCTATTGTCCAGAGTATGTAGGGCAGGTTTGCGAGCCGCCGGGAAACGGTGAGGTTCGCCCCGTAATAGTGTGTGGATAGGAAAAAGAGAAGTGAATATGATAAAGAGCGGACCAAGAGATGTGGTAAAACGACGAGTTTACGCTCGGCGGAGACTTGCTGCTGCTCAACCTCGGCGGTTGACGCGCTTTTTTTCGACGCAGATGATTTAGCCGCAGCCCGATGATACTGGCAGACCAGAATGCCCGTGCTCCGCCCGCTAAGGAAGATAGCGAGGTAGCCGAAGAATGAAAAGATTCCTTCTCGGTTCTTGACGAGTAAGGAGGATGCTGGTGTTCGTGGCGAGATCAGAATGAATGAGAGAAGAGTCGTGCTGTTCAAGATGACCTCGTATACGTTGCTGATAAGGAGAGCGACTACATCGTAACGGATCGATCTGGGTTTCGAGATCGAATTTGAGCTTGTTGATCCCTTCACCGCGGCCAAGCAGCAATCGACGCCTTCCACAAACGGAGGGAGCAAAGCGAGCGTGAAGAAGAAGTTCCAGTGCACACCATACTCGGTCACGTGTTCGGCATAATCGAGGTTCTTGACTGAGATCAGACGTGCGATACCGAGCACGAGAAGCGGCAGTGAGTGCCGTGATGCGCTCAACAGTCGTCCAGCGATGTTCGTACCTCTCTTTCGATTTGTAGGCTGTGCCTCCCGAATCACAGCCCTTGCGCCCACAACGCCCGCACTGAAAACGAAGCTGCCGACGCCAAGATCCATGAGAGATGTGCCCCAAGTCTCGACTTTGGCAAAGCGCCGTGGGAAGACGTGGAAGTCCACAGCTAGAATGGCGAGAGAAGTTGCTATGAGCATAGCACCGCGATAATTGGTCAAGAAAGGCCGAGCAACCAAAGTTCCCGGCATTAAAGCAGCATTCTGCCCTGAAGGGTCTCTCGTATCACTGCCAGCCCTTGCGGAAATTGTTTCTCCATTTTGAGTGACCTTATTCTGGCTCGCTTTGACTCTGCTTCTTCTTGCTCGTTCCAGCTTCTGCAGCGGCAGCAGTAAAAGCGCCGCAGGCACGATCAGTGTCAAGTTCAAAAACGCAGGTATAGACGCATATGCCGTGAATGCAAACAAAATCGCACAAACGTTCAGCAAGAAGTCAATCCCATACACCACTGGCGTGACTGACTCCGCCAAAAGACCTCTTTTTGACAGTGCCGTCCACAGGAATATTGCTGACTAAGCGTTGAAAGTCAGCATTTTTGGCTTGCCTAGGAGCAAGCACATTTCTAAACTTACTGCTGCCACCAGCGTGACCAGATTGATGTCTGTTAAAGAGCTTCCTGACAGATTAGATACAAAGGCTTCTTTGCGCAACTTGTAGCTCAATGCTTCTGCTCTGACATCCGGATTAAGGTCGTCCATTTCAACTGCTCAAGTACAAAGCTGATTGAAGCACTTAGATCATGTCTATCTGACAAGTGTCATGTAGAGATCGCGGAGGCGCATTATGCTGATTTCGATAAGACGCTCGTCCCTGCTTTATGTTGACCGGAGTCGAATGAACCTTTTCTAACAGACAACTGGCAGCAGGAAAGACACCCGAAATTGTGCCGCTGCTTTTATTAGCAGTTATGAAAAAAGTGAGGTCATACTTTGCGTTGAGTCCGGGCCACGCTCTAGCGAGATAGCGCTTCCAATGAGAAAATAGAGCACGAATGGCTTCTATGGTAACCACGTCGCTTGGGAGGGAAGTGCTATCGCGAAGATGGTCGGGAGAGCTCGTCTTCAGTTACTGAGCTCTGGCTGAATGCTCGGGGCGGCCCAGAATCTGATGTCGCACACTTCCATTCGCACATTGCGAGCCAAATCACTCAGGATATCAAATTTGGTATCGGCCACGGCTGAAAGAGATTATTGCAGACTTTTTCGTGCTGTCCCAGTAAACAGACTATGACGGAAGAGAAAACCGTTGTGGACACAACCGAGCAAGCATCGCACGCTTGCTCTTCGTGCAAGAAGCAGAAGCGAAAATGTGACAAGAAGCTGCCCCAATGTTCCTTATGTGCGCGCATGTCGAGAGACTGCAGCTACGTCGACTGCGTAATGCCTCCAGATGACAGCCTGCAAGCATTACAAAGTCGTATCGCCGAACTCGAAGCCCTGCTTGTTTTGAAACACCAGCAGATGGAGGAGCAGCAGCAACAACAACAACATCGAAATACACATTTGACCCAGCCTCACCAGCCGTCGAACCCCTCCGCTAGACTTGTCAATTCTAATCCCTTTCAGCAATTTCCAGCTGTGTTCTTTCTCGATCATGAGATGTTCCGTGAGGCAAGACTGTCCATCCCTGTACCAACGCCTCCCGTTCCAGATGAGATCTATTCCATCCTCGGCAGTATCGACGGTTTACGGAGTATTTCGGAGCGCTTCTTCACAACCACTCACGTCTGGTTCCCCATAGTATCCAAGAAGCGAGTCGAGATAATGCTTAGCAGCCGGGAATGTGCACTATCACCAGACCAAGCCCTGCTCTTCAGTACTATGTACTTGATCACTGACGAAGGATCGAATTGTCGAAACGTTAAGCAAACCAACGTTTACTGGAGCGTTAAGAACTTCGCAGTTGCGCTTGAAGCCAATGCCGTGATGACCCCTCAATTATTGCAGGCAAATGTGCTTATAGCAGCCTACGAGGTCGGACATGCCATATATCCCGCCGCATATTTGACCGTAGGCCGAAGTGCCACCTTGGGTAAGGCTTGCGGGATCGATAATCGCAAAGACGCCCCTCAGATGCTCCGCAGATATGGCGCCTGGGCGGAGCTAGAAGAGCTTCGCAGACTGTGGTGGGCAATCTTGCTTCTCGATAGGTATGTTCATCTTGGTCTCAGAGGCCACGCCCTAGCCACCGAAGACCCTTTCCGCAACGAGTTACTTCCTGCGCAGGATTCTCAGTTCGACCAAGCAGAGATGGTCAGCAGCGAGCCGCTCTATATTGGAAGCCCCACCAGCCTCAAAGCCGGCCCTTTCGCACGCGCATGCCAAGCAGCACATCTAGTAGGCAAAGTCGTTGCGGTGCTCAACGACCTTGACAGAGAAACGGAGACCCGTTTCACTACAGCACTGCAAGTCCACCGCACATTGTCGGCATTCGTCCAGGTCGTTCAGGCTGAATTTGCGCAGTCACCGGAGGAATTTGCAACACCCATGGCGCTGGCGTACAGCGCCATGATTGCTCTTTACGATCCATTCTGCTGCACCGACTCGAATCGCGGTGCACACACCGTGGAGGAAACGGAACTGCAGACCGTGTGCATCTCTGGCATTAAGTCAGTTGCCGATGACATCGCACGGTTTGCCCTGAAACTGAGGCCAAGCATGAATTTGAGACAGGCTGCAATATCACCGCTAATTGCGAATTGCCTGTACATGGCCACTATGACCTTCGCTTGGAGAGTCTATGAAGGAGAGCCATCCGCGACACTCGATGCTTATAAGCTTTTGAGAGAATCACTGAGTGCTGTCAATGGCAGGTGGGCGACTGGAGGAGAGTACTTACGAAGCGTGGACAGCGCAAAAGAGTTGCTGTACCCCAGTCCACTACTTTGAGTGGATGACGAATGAGTTTGCACAATGGCATCTCCAGTGTGACAGGTGCAGACACAATGTTACCGAACGAAATTAATAGTTCCAGCCGTGAGGTCTGGACGTCCCGTGGAGACCAAAACCTTGCGGTTCAAGAAACACACTCTTGAAAGCGCCTTGCGGTTCTCGAAAGATACCTCTCTTGCTTATGAACGCCAAGGTCGAATGAGTCTATTACAGTGATGTGAGAACCACGTCTTCTCCCACATCCTTGCAGCTTGGAGCGGCCCCAGTGATGACTAAATCAGCGCTATTATTCTATAATTTAGACTGTTTCTGAACATCTTATTGAAGGTACATTTCTCGAATCCGAAGGCCCACAATCCTGGCGACCCAAAACACCACAATTCTCAGGTACGCTTCTGCGATCAAGCTTTACCCAACTCAGCCGCCTCATGCGACCCGGCCAACGCCTTTCCCCTGTGATTCTTGTTGCCAAGCCAATTTCCCGGATGCCAATAGACAAAGATATACACAGCAACCACAATCGGCACAAACTCAAGACACCCAAAATACACTTCATGCGTGCTCAAATTCTCCATTAGCCCCTCAGCTGTCTCAGCAAGCCTGAAAATCGTCCTCAAGTACACGGCCAGCGTCGCAACAAATGTGGCAGCAGCGAAAATCTTGAACTCGCGTGTCGACACCTTCCAGCTCCGGTAGACGAATGCAATGAACACGATAATGAAGAGGAAGAATGCGAAGACTTGAAATGCGAGACCGGCTAGGAGGATATTGTTTGGAGTGGTTGGATCTTTGCCATTAGAATAGGCACTACCGATCAGTGCAGCGCCGGCGACCTGGACGATCGTGGCGATTACATCGCAGATAATGAAGACCCAGAGAATGACTTTCGGAGCGATTGGGGCGTAGATACGGCCGATTCGGTTGATTGCGATGCTGACGAGGGTGTAGATTGCTGCCTGTTAACGCATTAGCTCGGCTCGCGACACAGAGGAAAGGAACTAACACTAAACATGACCGGCGCAACAACGATAAAGAAGTACTGGATCACAAAATAGATGACCGAGTATGGGTTCTTCTGAGAGGAAAGCGTTCGGCTGATATAGCCGACCAACTCCATCAACAGGCCGACAGTGACTGGTATGAAGTACCACGTTTTGTACTTAAAAAGCAGCCATGAGTGGAGAATCAGTGCGACGAAGAAGAGAGCCAGCGCGAGAGCGCATATTACAATGCTCGGGGTGTAGCCGTAGATGATAATGCATGCTGAGCCTTCATCATTGGGTCTCGGCCAATTTGGGTCGACGTAGCCTCCTCGTGCTGCCGCGGCGGCGCACTCGCTGTCTGAGGACATGTCCAAAGCCTGCTATGTGTTGTATTGTTCGGTACTGAGGGGCTCAGAAATGGTCCCGATATGATTCAAGGTCGCGGTATATGGCTATAGCGTCGCTGTCGACCTTCAAACTGTCTCAAGACGGTGATGGATGATGGCAGGTTCCTTTGTTGTAGCTTGTCTATAAGTTGCTTTTATGGCCCTTCTTTGACATCAAATCGGACTCTTAACGTCGATCTTGAAGGATGTAAGCCATTAAAGTATTTCTACACTATTTCGGGCGTGTACGCCAGGCGATGACATTTGCCCAAAGTCTTGACGTGCGCCGAGCTCAGCTTTCCTCGCCCAATGCGATCGGAAATGCAAAGCATTCTAAGAATACGAATAATTTCCATCTTGGGGAAAGTGCACCTTTGCTGCAGGATCGGGAAGATCTCGTGTTAGAAGCCCCGACTTGCGGTGGAACTCAGGTTCAAAGCCATTTCATAAGCAAAAAGAGCGCTGCACGCTGCAAAGAACGGACTGTTCGGGAATTACCAGATTTCCGCTGAAGGCTGGGGGGCTGTGAGCCGAAAATTAAGAAGGATGCAAAGCCACCACAAGCAAGTCGATCGGAGCTTATGTGGGATCGACCAGGCAATTAGGGACTCCCTTATCGATAATGCTCATTGGCGATCGGCTGCGTTGCCTCGATTGGCTGTAAGGCTTGACCTTTCCACTGTATTGTCCGTAGCTCGGAAGTGCAGCCGGAGTCCGATGATAAGCTTTCTTGTTTCGCGTTGTCTTGCCTCTCTTGCTCAACCTCGAAAACGAACACGAATTTTCCATAAAGAGGCAAATGCTCGTTTGTGCATGAATATGTGGGATGAATGGTCAACATCTTTACTCCGTTCAGATACACCAAGCTTCCACACCTGCCACAACTTGCAGGAATCTTGAAATTATACAATTGACAACGTCGTAGGCCATATGTTCGTCAAGTTCTCGTATCACGACATGCAAAGAAGCAGGCCTACCCTTCTCCGGTATTGGAGTTATGCCATGATCTTGCAGTGTGCGGTATATACTACGGCATCTGACATATCAACTTGCACAAATATTTGTCTCGATGTTCATTTCCACTCAGTCGACTCTCCGCTCAACGTTTGCTTTCCCTTCTCAAGGTGATCCGAATACGAACAAAATGTTGACTTGCAATGAAGGCTCAATCGAGCATCGCCTTCTGTCGATATTCAAATTCTGCTATTCTCAACATCATTTTGCTGCGCAAGAAAGTTCTGTGTGTACGGGTTCTGCGAATTAGGCCAGACATTTGTGAATGTGCTTAGTAGACACGATGCTGAAGGTTCCGGCAATTTCAGTGAAGAAGGAGGCAGTACTGTTGCAGAAAAGGTTCATTAATGACAACACCGGAAAGGCAAATATGCATTGAGCTGTAGAATTCCTGCGGTCAATCTCACTCTGAGCCTTTGCAACAAGCTGGCATTTCTGCAACCCCCGGGGCAATACCTTCTCACGGCTCTTCACTTCTCCTTCACAAGAGTCGAGAGATCCGCTTCCCTGCGTAAAGGCCAGTTTTGCTCAGGCCATTGCACAACTGTTGAGCACTTCATTTTGGACCTCTTTTCAGCACTCTTTACGATCAACATCGTCTCGTCGAACCTAGCTCTGTGCGCGAATTTGCAATGAGTCGTCAGCTAACCATCCTAGAGATCTGATTTTTCTTGCCTCTTCACCATTCGCTTGTTCAGTAGGTCCTATAGGAACGGTTTTCATCCAGTGACTACGATATAACAATTTAAAGTGCTACAGAATACACGTCAGCCTCGTCACTATGAGCACTGGTAACGTAATCCCCACGTATGGCGACTATCACGCAACGCCAGTTGACTTTGATCTGGAGATGCCTGGTATCCTTTTTGGCTGTCCTGGAAGATAGCTGTCGATGACATCGCGGGGCGGTCTCCCCACTAATATACAAACGACAGACCATTGTGGTTAATTGGCTCCTTGGCCGACGCCCCAACTTTGCACCCGCTCGAAGTCCTCCTGCGACTCTATTCCTTGCAGAGCTCCATCCAATATGTATTGCCCTGCTGACAGGCAGGATCACGGCCCCCAAGCATAAACATCAATTTATGCTGTACGCTCTTCTGCTTGTCGATGATCCTCTATCATGCACGGGACTTGGCATCATTCTACACGAATAAGGCGGTAGGGCCATTGACAATAACGGTGTGTGCGACTCTCAAACGAGTCACCATGAGACTGCTCGACAAATTAACATTGAGCGCAAAACCTGAATTGCTGAGCGTAATAGTCATGATAACGGGCGCTGAGCGGGAGTGCATACTACCCGTTGGCCACGCTTAAGGAAGATAATGCAAGCCTAGGGGATAGATGTAGCAAACACGATAAATTACCAGCAGAGCAATTGTCGAGATGGCTTTGAACAAGCTTAGGTGACCTTGACCGTCCAATCTTGCTGGACTTGTGGGCAAAGAAGGGTGGCTTTATGCACAAAGTCTGCACCCAAATATTCTATTTTACAGTTCATCATCTCACATGTCGATGGCTTCCCCGTAACCCCAACAAGGGCCAACCTTTCACGCAGCGAAACCTGAGGTCAAGCGGCCGTACAGACTCTTATAAGAATGCGGACTGTAAGAGCCTCTTTCGAACTTGACGCATCCAACCACGCGACCTGTCGAGAGCCCTACTACTTTGGAGACGGCAGCACAAACCATTGCCCATCCCAGTCCTGGAAAATATCTTTGACCATAGCCTCAGTCTCGTCCCATTTCACAGCGAAACTGCCAGAGTTGAACTTGGGAGAGTATATGGCCATTTCAGGGTGTGCTAACGCGTCATTATCGAACCGCCGTTTGCTCCCATCGGCCTCACTTCCATCTGTCCTATCTTTTTCTTTATCCCGCTTGGCAGCCTTCTCTACCTTCTCTACCTTATCTTCAAGACCTTCAACTCTCTTCCTCTTCTTCGTCCGCTCTTGATGAGTACCTGCATCCGTTTTAGAAAGCCGTAAGAACCTTAGCTCCGTGTTATCACCTTCATTTCTCGTCTCAATCTCATAGTCACCGTCTCGGACTACCTCGAGTTGTCGTCTCAAGTCATTGAGTGCCGATTCCGTTTGACTCACAATCTTCCCTTTCGAGTCCTTCCCCGCCTTCTTCTTCGTAGGCCTACCATAGCCGTAGCTGGTGAAGAGACACGCAATCCAATTTTTCGAGGTACCTGCTGGCTCTGCTTGGGGTGGGATGAGCAAACACGTTCCCACCAACCTTTCTTTCACCGGCCAAGCATCTCGATCAGATTTTGGACGAAATAAATCACAGTGAGTAGCGTAGACACGGTCTGCGGCAGGATATTGCTCGTGTAAGGCGAGGGCGAAGCCGGCGCCCCAGTTGCCGAAACAGTTTGTGGAGTGCAGGAGGATCGAATTGGGCGGAATGGTGGCAAGGGTATAATGTGTGTCCAGCAACTCAAAGTTTGAGCGGGGCATTGGTGCCGAGGCCGTGCTTGTCGTGCCGGTGGCGGTAGCCGTAGTGGTGGTGGACTCATTGTGAGTCGTAGGGCCTGCTTTAGGTCGCTGAGATGGGAATTTGAAAGACTTGTTGCGCTTCGACATGTTGGATTTAGGATGTGAACTCAGAGCGTAGTATCGGAGTAACCTGTCAAATCTTTGGACCGTGCAGAGTTCAAGTATGCTTGAAGGCCTGTAAATAGGTGTTGCTGATCGACGCGGCTTAGTCAAATCGTGTTCTGTTTGGCATTTACTCTTGCTCACGTGAACGAGCACTTTCTGCCGCGTGAAGCAGCCGCTTGTGCAGAAAATCGATTGGTATGAGTGAAAGGCATCTCTGCTTGAATTACTATGATACAGTATAACCGTGTGTGTACATTCATTACCATGACATATACGATGACTCCTAAAAGCCCCAATTCAGGCATCTCTCTATGCCAAGACTAATTGTGCCTTGTGTCAGACGTTGTCAAGGTGTTTCTTACGCCTCTAAAATGATCTGCTATGCTCGAATGTAGTAAGACTCCGAGAATAAGTATCTCTCAAGATACTCATTGTCCATTCATCATCATACCATGCAGAAAGTCAAGGTCTGGCAAGCCTGGGCCAAATCAGGTTGTCTTTTTCCAAAATGACATGATGCTCTTTCTGCCCCTCATTAATCTGCTAGCAGAAGACTCGCTCCGGTACGGCTTTTCTTCATTGTTGTACTTGGCGTCAAGGGGCAAAACGATCGGTGTGTCAGACCGGTCTTGCTCCAGATTGCCACAAGGTTCCGACATACTTGGCAAGGTTGACTTCTTGCTTGTTCGATGGCTTTGTCGGCTTTTAAGGCTACCAAGCCTTTTTTCTTCTGCTTCAAGTTTCTCAATATCGCCTCGAACAGTGGAATTGTCGGTGCCAAGGTTTTCCTCCTTGATAGCCTGGAACTTGATCACGCCGCGGTTGGCGGAAATTCTCAGGCTGTCAGCCAGAAAGTCCTGAATCATCGTAGTAGCCCGCATGTTCTTGACTGCTGCAATTTCGGAGGCAAGCGCCGTCACTGTCATCAGATAAGCAGGCTCTGTCGATCCACCAATCAAAATGTGGGCATCTGTGGTCGCAACTATTGTGATGTTTTGTTGAGGCTTTTGATATATCTCTGAAATGGCCATGAGAAGCTCATTTAGGAATTGCTGCTCTTGCTCCAGCTGTCTCTTTACATTAGTGTTCATTATCAAATCTTGACCATGGCATACGCAACAGTTGTAATGTACCTCGACCACAATCATTGAGTCTCTTGCAACGCGTTCCTTTGCTGAGTTGTATGGTTCCCTAGCTGCAAATGCATGGTCGAAGAATTGGCTGGTCTTCTTGGTAATTTCCCTGCGCTGCCATGATTCCTCCAATTCGTTCGCACTTGGTAAGCCCTTGCTGTTGCCCCTTGACACACTAGACTTTAGCGCCTCGACGCTTTTGTACGCTTTTGGAGCAGGTGAAGATTTGCCGAAGCTGAAGAGTCGGCCTGGTGCCGGCGACTGTCGGCCACCCCCTTGAGATTGGGCTCGAGAGCCTTGACGTCTGGGAGGTGTTGGCGTTGGGAAAGCATTCTCGACAGGCGCTGACCGAATATGACTTGCAGTTGACGGTGTGACGGTGCCGTTTTGGTCTCGGACTCCATCTTGCTGATCGGTAGCCATTGCTTGATATGCTTGGGTCGATACTTTATCCCAAAAGCTCTGGTGAGAGTGCTGAGAACGCTTGATAACATGCGGATCGGGAACACCTTGGTAATGGAGGGCAATAATCAATGCGACACAACTTTGCAACCAAGAAAACGACAAGAAACCAACTAGTGGGTGAGCTCTCCAAGGAGTCCGAAGACTAAAAGACAAAGTACCAGACGTCCAAAGCATTCATCAGAAGAAGATAGCAGCGTGGGTGAATGGGTGATCTATATGCTGCTTTCCGTGGCAGGTACAAACGTGGTCTAACTTTCCGCTCCGCCGCCTCACTATCATTCTCACCTACCGGAAAGAGCGTGTCAGTCAGTAGCCACCTCCATGTCGATATAGAAATATTTGCGGTGGTCGATCCTCGCCGTCTAAAGCGCTTCGGAGCGACATTATGTCCGGAAGCACCATCAAGGGCTAATGTCAAGCCAGAAACGCCAACTGAACCAAACTGATATTAGCAAACTTCGTCGGCGTGACCAATGGGCTAACTGATATGGCAGGTGAGCCGAGTGATTGCCATGTTCACAACATGACGATGACGTATGCACGTCGAATAGAATTCCTAGCTACCGCCGACTTCAGTGGCAATACACGTATCATGCTCCGTCGCAGTGACCTTTGCAGACATCGATGTCGAAGCAATGCGAGCACTGCTAGAGACCGTTTTATGCTGATGTGAAGGACTCTTGTTTCGACTTGGTAGACTTTATCTGACACTAAGTGGTAAAAAAAGTGGTTTCACAACTCCAGGATCTGAAGCTATTTGAATGAATGGGCTTCAGACCACAAGATCTAGCGAGGTCTACTTTATCCTGGACAAACTAGCTCCACGAATGCTTCATAGATCGTGATAGCTAATCTGCTCAATACTGCCAGCTCTCCTATTGGTAGGGACACTCGACTCCTCTACCTTGACGTCAGGACCACACCCCATGCGCCTCGTGCTCGACGGAGCCAAAACCTCATTTTATGACATCTTCATTCTGCTGACATCCCCATTGTGGAAACAGGAGCGAACCAAGTTCCACCTGCATACAATATATAAATTCCTTGACCCAGGTATACGCATACTGCCTTTTTACCCAGAAAAACCAATCACAAATCACAAATAATGTCTCTAACCCGCGTCGCCAGATTACCACTTCGAAACACAACTCGACAATTCTCTGTCCTCTCATCAAGTATGCCCCTGTCTTTTAGGAGTTGTAGTATCACCGGAGACTAACAGATCACAGGAATGGCCGACAAATCCTCGCTCGACAAAGATGGTAGCGTAGGCAAGGAATTCACAACCGAAGGCAAAGCCGGTGGCACAGCCCAAAAAGTTGGCGGTCCCTTCGCAGCGGACGGTTCAGTCGGCAAGCAATTCACCGAGCAAGGCGCGGTAGGCGGCAAGGCGCAGGAGGCAGCCGAAAGCAAGAGTGTCTTTGACAAGGATGGTGCGATTGGGAAAGAGTTTCAGCCAGACGGCAAGATAGGACAGATTGGTGAGAAGGTTGGTGGGCCATTTAGTTCTGAAGGGGCTATTGGAAAGCAATTCACTGACAAAGGGTCAATTGGGGGATCTGTGCAGGAGAATTTGGGGAGCAAGAATAACTAAATCAGGACGATCCGCACCGGGAACGCCATTAGAAGAATGAGCAGTACAGCTACTGGCTCAGGCAACAACACCAATATCAGAATGTGTAATGAATTTGGGAACTGGTTGAGTTTTTCAACGAGTGGGTGGTTGCTCCTGCGCCGCTGGGAATACATGTTGTCGAAGTGCAATGTTTGCTCTATCTTCCCATCCAGCCCCCATCAATGTTGATGATTTCTCCATTCACATACCGGCTCGCATCGCTAGCGAGGAACACAACCACGCCTTTGAAATCTTCTGGCAAACCCCATCGACCCGCGGGTATACGTGCCAATATGGACTTTTGCCGTTCCGTATCCTGCATCAAGGCAGTGTTCATTTCTGTGTCGATATATCCAGGAGCAATGGCATTAACGTTAATACCTTTGCTTGCCCACTCATTGCTCAATGCCTTTGTCAACTGGCCGATTCCACCTTTGCTCGCTGCATATGCTGGGACTGTGATTCCTCCTTGGTATGTGAGTAAAGAAGCAACATTGATTATGCTCCCCCTCGATATTCCTGGTGGAGGATCCGGCTTCGAGAGCAGGTATGCACCGAAGTCGCGGCACATAACGAAAACTGTGGTCAAATTCACTTGCAGTACGTTGTTCCAATCGTCGTCAGGGAATTGGTGTGCTGGATGTCTTTTCTGAATGCCTGCGCAACTGAGCAGGATATCCATGTTGTGTCCTGCTTTAACGAGGTCGGGTATTATTCTCGACACTGAGGCTTGGTCTGCGAGGTCTGCGGTAGCTATTGTGCATTTTCGGCCCAGAGCCTGCACTGCATCGTGTGTCTGCTTATTGGACGTGTCTCTCTGGATCAGGATGATGTCTGCGCCTGCTTCTGCAAGGGCGAGAGCCATCGCAGCACCAATGCCTCGGGTCCCGCCTGTTATGACTGCTGTTCGCCCTTGGAGTGTGAACATTTTCGTAAGGGCGTCCATGTTGTCAGCAGCCGGATTATACTTCACCGCGATCGTGTGTGCACTTGTTTTGCGATAGTTGCGAAGCTTCAGTATTGGGTTAAGGAAGCTCGTCCGCGTTCGTGAAGTGCTCGAAGCATACAATAATGCAGCGGCCGCTTGCCATTTTGTCCTGCTCTTGCCCAAGAACTTTTTTCTTCGCCGACATAGGTACTTCCGCAGTTCGCGGCGTGCCTGCCGTATGGAGTAGACTTTCTCTTTCTGAGGTAGGAACAAAAGCGGGCCTTGTTCCCCACGTCGGCATTTGATCGGCATTTGGAGTCAATCTACTAAACGTGGGCGTAAGGCAGAACAACAAAAACTGCGGGCGCTGTGTGGCGGTGAGATGTGCGCAGCATTCCAAAATGCTTTCATACGGGCCTTGACGCATGATAAGGAGCACTTCGCGTTGCTCTCATGCCAACATTTTTTCAAAAGAAAATGGAAGAGCCTTCAAACATTCCGCTGTTGTCGGCACGTGTGCTTTTCGCATTTATGTTGTCACTGGTTGAACTGAGGTCTAGCGGTGATTCGCGTCCTTGATGATAGCTGATATCCTCGAAGATGCTGGGAAAGTCAGGCGCATCCAGCCGTACTACATCGACATGTTTTGTGCTCGATATCATTAGCAATTTCCCTTCTCCGAGAGAAGAACTTGTGTTCTGGACCAGATCTTGTTTTACCAGTCGTGCTTCCCATCTGCTAGAAGAGAGTCCCTCGAGTCTACGTGGTTTGATCTGAACAGGCGCCTCTGTGAATGTGGAACAAAGATGAATCGATGGTGCGCGATCTGTAGTGACGATGAGCAGGCTAGCTGGTCCTTGCCATAGCAATTGTCGAACCTCGTGTTGGAAAATAAAGGCCGCAAGCGGAGACTGTTGCTTCGTGTTCCAGACGAAGGCGACGTTCGGACAGCCGTTCACCTTAGAAGCCAGTTCTTGTGAGTCAGCGCTGATTGCCAGCTGCTCAACTTCTCCGAGACTGGTTGCCTCTAGCTCCCAAATGCCCTCCACCAGGCGATAGTCATTATAGCTAATATACTGCCATATCTTCGTTTCTGAGTTGCTGAGGATAGTCGGGTGCTGGAAGGAACATGAATCCACAGCAAGAGATTGAGAGTCTTGAGATCGGTAAACTACCTGCTTTGCCCCGTTGCCGATGGCGAGTATAGATACAGTCCGACTACCGGCTTTTCTGACCCAATCTAGAGCACAGACGCCTGTACCAAAAAAGTCTGGGCTGAGCGTTGCGGGTACCGAAGTCTCCGGACCAATGCTAAACTGCCGCAGATGGTGGCCAAAGGCAGAAAAAAAGTTGACTTTGGTACCAAATGAAGGAGAGTCCCACACCAGTAGCAAAGGTTTCTGATCCGGCGACCAAGCCAATCCTTGCGCATCGATCGTGTCCGTCTTGAACGTCGAAACAACCCTGCCCTTTTCCATGATGACGGCATGATCAGTATGCTTCTCTCGGACAAGCAGCGCTAGTACGGAGGTCGTCATTGCCGCTCCTGGCGCACCTCTTCGCAGCGATATGGCATATGTTTGACTCGAGGGGAATTTCCTGCTCGGTATGTCATCACGTTGAGCTTGGGTGAGCGACAGTATTGACGTGTGTGGAGCTAGTTCAAACACAAGGATGACTGATGCGTGATCAAATACAAACTCTGCGGCAGTGATCTTACCGAGCGATTCGGGGAACTCGACGTCCGCAACCACTCCAGAGACCTCAATCGGCGTTGCACAGGTGTCTGGTAGTTCAAGCCCCAACACAATCACTCTGTGAGCCGTAGACAGCAAAAGCCTCGATGTTCCCCGGACAGTGCGCTCGGGTAAGTCATCGGCGCCGTAATCACCATACCTTTTCCCAGACCCAGGGCACCATCTTAAGGAACAAACATTGGGCAGCGCTGTCCGTAAGCTCGAATTGAGGCTCAAAGTGGTTGTCTTCGCTTTTTGTCCTCCATCAAACCTTGAGACCCGAAGCTCACAATTTGTCGTTATCCATGCAAGGAGAACCCCGTCGGCAGATGCCACGGGCCGCGGCATGGTAGCTTAGAGCCTAGAATGCATCTTCCGATCATGAATTGTTGTTGCACTGAAAATAGCCGAGTAGCGACCCCCTGGAAGTGTCATACTCAAATGAGCACGCGCCTACCACAACGCGTCTCGTGGTCTGCCGTAGCGTCACTGGACAAAGCTCGACTTCTTATGAGACCAGTCCGGATGCTCTACCCTTCGCCAGAAATCACAATGCGTCTACTTCCTTACCTTGCCCTCCGAAACTAGTCGAGCGCTTCCTGCATGTCTAGTCTGGAACTGGAGGCGCACCGTTTCGTACATAATGGTTGAATGGCTCTGAAGTGGAAATCGTTCCCGCTAACACCATCCGATATTGCCACCGAGCAATCAAACAATGAATGCAGCGCCTCACTCCAGCTCGTTCCATTTGTCAGATACTTCTACCAAGACTGGTGGCTTAGTATTTCGTACCTGTGATTGAAGCCTGCCTGCTATTTGAAACATCCTCACCACCTAATTGCCAGCGACAATACCATCAAAGTTTGCTTACGCGACGCAGCATGTGACTGTACCATCAGCGATCGTAAGGCCTAGTGATAGTGTTCTGCATCATCAGGCACCCATATTCAGAGAGTATCAGAACCGATCTCGTCGCTCATCTCTGCATCGCCTCACAATCTCTTTATTCTCACGGTCCTGGGCTATCCGCTGAAGATATAAAGATCCGTCGACGGCTTGCTCAGGAGGAAAAGCCAATATGATTGTTCGGTTCTCTAATCCGGCAATGTATGATGGTCAGCCAGCGAGTCTGAGCTCCATCGAGGTCTTCTAAGGCCTATCATTGCCAAATATAACTTCTGAACGTTGAATAATTCCCGGACAATTTCCGGATAGTCGTACACCAAACACGGCTTTCAAATTTCCTGCCGACCATAATGGAACCTCCATCCTAGCTGCCGATTCAAGACAATTTCCGAGCCCAGGGCACCTGAAAGACCAAACGCGCACCTATCAAACCCAAGACATCGAGACATCTTAGCCCATTTCTCACGATATCCTGCGAAGACAATCTCGCATATCAAGAACCACTCGATGTAGAGCCGCCTCTGCCCTCCCACTTGTCAAAAAGTGCTCAGCAGGGCTATCTCACCACAAGGAGCGTCGTGATCCCAGCTGTAGCGCACGGAATCAATCGGGCCATGCCTTCAATCGATTCAAACCTGCGCCTCGTCACCTACCCGCCTATTGCCTGGTGACGAAGATATTGAGCATCAGAGCGTGTTAATCTATTGATCGAATAAGCTGAGATAACTTTACGATGGACGAAATAGTGACATGTGCTGATTATTCATGGACTGCCGGCTGGTGTTGCCAAAGGCGACATGCTGTAGGAGACTGTTGTGCTTCGCGGTTGGTCTCTCAAAATGGCTCTATTTTTTTCGTGTTGTTGTCCTCGCTTCAACCAGCCTTGCTTCCAACTCATCTTCCTCCCGCTCTTATTGACTTCTCGTTAAGTGTCTCTAAAAGCTTCGCATGCCAGGAGATAATTTTGTTCTAGCGATCTCTGCCTGTCGTCTTCTCCTGCTTCTTGGTAGTGGTGATAGCTGTCTTGACCGTGCCATCTGCACTATTCCACCCACGGTCTGCTCCACCTCCAGGTTCGTCTTCTCAGCCTATCATAGTATGAACTTCAGACGCGTCGATTTCTTCGCATCTATTGCATACTCTTCTAGCGCGATCATTGACAAAGTCTTTAGTTGAATTTGTTGACCTTGCTGCTTGAACCCAGTTGGGGTTGAATGATCGACGTCGTGATGCTTGTTGAATTGCTCCAAAGGTCGATGCATTGGTGAAGACTGGCCCCGCCATGCAATTGACTAGTGCAGGTCATCCGATATCTGGGATTCTTCACCAGCATGCTCGTGGTTTAGGCATTAGTGTCAGTAGCATCCTCCTAGGAACTTACCGAGAAGGTGAGGTCTTGGTTCGGGAATCGAACGTATCAAATCCGCGATCATCACGCCCTATATTTGATGTAAGTCTGGGAGCATTGGCCCCGTCAAATTTGGGGACCTAATCACTTTTGTTTCCCTTTTGCTTGTGTCAAGGTGCCTTCTGGATAGGTGTTGACGTAGTTTGGTATTTAGCATCAGACATCGTCTTTGCAACCTCAATACTAGAATTGGCTCAAGATCAAATTCTGTCGACCAGCGAGCGATGTAAAGGGGCGAGTATAGCTGGACATAAATTTTCATGAGCAGGTTAGCGAGGATCGCAATTTAACGCAACGTCTGGAGACGTGCAAACTGCAGCATAAGCAATGATAATGACAAACATGACAAAGTTTCGGACATGTAAATGTGATATTGCATTTGCCAGTTCTTTCCAGAACCATGGGCTCAGAAGGAAGTTTGTTCGTATTGTGGTAAGGTCTCTCGTACTTGAACAGCTCGGGCATATACTTTCAGACGTATAGTTTTCGTTTACTCCTATTAGAAACATAATACTGCAGCAGCATAATCGCGCTTACCGCCTTCTTCTTCGCTGCCAGGAATCAGAATGGTCGTCGTCAACCCCTCTTTTGGCATAATTTGCATTGTCATGCTCGTTCACAATAGCCTCCTCCTTCCCCAAGATCTCCCTTGAGGGCAAATTCACATAACCTTCAATGCCGCGATTTCCCAGCAGCCACTTGCCCATGCTAATGATCGCGTTGAACGTCTCGATACCGGTTGGTACGATATTCTCCTTGGGCAGCAAAAAGCCGTACGTGCCAGTATCTCTCAGCTTGATCTGAAAAGCGTACTTAACTTCCATTTCCTGGTAGAAGAAGTCTAGAGCACTGCCACCAGACTCTTCTACCTTAACTGTAACAGGTTTGCCGTCTTTCGTCGATCCAGAAGCCGTGAGAGCGAGCGATCCTTCGCACGCACTATCGACATCATAGCGGTGGCCGTTAGTCAACCTGAAAGATTTTGCCAAGTCAAAAGCTAATTCTTCTAGGTCCTCCAGATTGTGCGGATGTCGGTCGCAAGTGTAGCTGTACGGGTACAGGATCTCCTGAGAATAACTGTGCAGATCGATGAAGGCTGTGAAGACACGTTTTTGGTTCGCAGTCTCATTCTTCGCCCACTCAACTAGCCTGTGGGCTTCGACAGCTTGCAACGGATGCTCGCCGGCATAAGACTCTGAACATGGATTGTCCGTCTGATCGTCACCATCCCAGCCGAAAGGGAAGCTACGGTCGACATCGATACCTGGGCAGAAAGGAAGGGAAGTATCTTGCCGGTTCTTGCGCCACAGACGATCGGTCTTCCAAGTATACTCGTAGCCATCAGGGTTAAGTACGGGTATGAAGATGAAGTCATAATGCGTTAATAGCTTTTCTACCAGCTTGTGGTGGGCGGGGTAGAAGTTGTGAAGCAGACTTCGAAGCAGGTAGGCTGCCGTTGAAGTCGAGATCCATTCTCGTGCATGGCTCCCTGCTAGTATAATTATCGTATGCCTAGGGTCGTCCTTATGAGGATCGTCATCTTGTGGCTCCACGCCGATCTGAAATGCAGGAATGTCGCGTCCTTCGAACGAAGTGCCAATTGTGAAGAGCTGTGTACTATCCGGAAACATCGAGGCTAATTGTCTCAGCCACGGGTATATGACGGACAGTGGTTGGTAGTCCTTAAAGAAGAGGTCGTGCGGCATGTCAGAAGTGGGTCGTGGCCGCCCACGATCATCATGACGAGCAGACGGGAACGTGTCATATACCGCCTGGGACAAATGTGTGATAATTGGTGTATGCGCCTGCTGCATCGACTCAGGAAGCAGCGTTAAAAACGATGGCAGGACTTTCTTCGATATCCTCACGTCGGCCCAGTCCTTACTTGTTTCCCATACATCGAGGTAGAGCGTATCTACAGCTTCGGCAAACTGCCTGGCCTCCTCTTCGTTTTCGATCTTGAACCGTAGCACCACATCATTGTCATATCGCGACGGGAGATGGTTGTAAGAGGTCGTTTGCAATTGAGGATTTACTTTCTGAGGGCCCGTGTAATAAGGCCATACTGCTTCTATCAACCCACTGTATATTCTGGTCAGGAGTGACGGTCCGGTCTTAGAATAAGAGGGAGTGTTGGGTGGGAGTACAACTTGCTGGCCAAACTGTGAATCGGTGGTGGGTATGGACAGCGAGAGAGAAACAAAGACAGCACAAAGAAGTATATTTCGCGCAGAAGGGAGCCGCATTATAGATTCATTGACATCGTGTCATCCAGGACGGTCCAAAGAGAGGCGTCGAGCCAATTGTTGAAAACCTTTGGAACTGGCAATAGTAGTGTTGCAGAAATGATGCTGCCTTGGTGGTAAGAGATCTGGCATCAGCGCAGTTCAAAGAAGTTGCGACTCCGCGCGGCGCAGTGGGGAAGCTGAGGCTTGGACAGTGCCAACGGTGGAGGTGCCAAAAGGCAGCCCGTGAACACCCTTCGGGCAAGGAAGCACACGACAAGCATGATTGTAAGGTGGAGATGCATTTGAACTCGTGGTCCTTCGTGCAGAAGACAGAAGGTTACAGGCACTACGGTGGTTTCATTGGTTGATGCATTTCAGTTGCATGTGCTCGAGTTTCTTTCCGTGCAACGCATGCAGCAGAACTATTGCAAAATAAAGTGGAGATTCGAAGGCATGCAAGTATGATGGTAGCCCGATCAGTGCGCAAGGAAGAGATAAGAGAAGACATGGAAAGGACCGATCAATCGCTGCCGTGATCAGGAGCAACCCTAGAAGGCGTACCCCTTTCATAAATCCCACCCTCTCACCCAATGTGTCAGTCAGCATCAATCCGACTTGATCTGGTTGCGATGCTGTTGGGTAACATGAACGGGAACGGCTTTGTTAGGGCTTTAAAATTGCAGCCTAAGGCAGACATGAGATCGTGTGGTTTAGAACCCTTGCTTGGCCAAACTTGTGGCCAAACTTGAAAACGGTCCAGCAGCTGGACTTGCAGTTCTACCAACATTAAGTCATTTCATATATTAGCAGGTTGCGTTCTATGTTTCCACCACCCCACACTTGAAGTACCGAACCGTAGATCGCAGTACTATTCGACAGTATCGACCAAGAGATTTTCCATCGCTCCAAACTTAGCGCTATCAATACGAGCCAAATCAGAAACAACTGGGGTGAAATGAGCATGAAACATCAAAGTCAAGTCCCTCGCATAGGTGTTGGAGTCTTCGTCCTCAACAGCAAGAACGAGTTCGTCATGGGCAAACGGAAGGGCAGCCACGGCCAAGGCACTTGGGCCCTTCCAGGGGGCCACCTCGAACTATATGAAAGCTTCGAGGAATGTGCTCGACGAGAGACTCTGGAAGAAACGGGTCTCGAGATCTCAGAAATCCAGTTTTTGACAGCGGCGAACACCCCCCGAATCGACGGTTCAAAGCATTATGTCACTATCTTCGTGGTCAGCAGGTTGTCTAATCCGGAAGCTCAACCTGAGATACTGGAGCCAGACAAGTGTGAGCGGTGGCAATGGGTGAGTTGGGAGACAATGTTAGAGTGGGTTGCGGAAAATGAAAGCACTGGGTCTGTTGAGAGAGAAGCGAGCACTGGCTGTGAAGAGCACAATTTGTTTCCACCAATGATCGACCTTGTTCAACAACGCCGAGGCGTGAGACCTCTTCTAAGTCTAAGCTGATGCGATGTCGGAAATCTACTAACCTATGCCTGAACGCCCGCTAATCTCATAATCTTTCGTAATCTATGAAAGGCTGTCCAAACTCATTTTCGTTGCTCGTCGTGAAGTCGTGATCATGACACAAAAGCTCAGCGCGGCTTTCTGAACGGATCGTATGGGCCGGTTGGAGCACCAAATGGTTCTAGTACACCAAGTCGAGGAGGGCCAGGCTGAGCTAGTTGAGGTAGCTGAGGCTTGAATGAATATCGGTTCGGACCCGCTTTCTCCTCGGTCCTTGGTATCGACACAGAAGATGGTGGCGGTAGCCCAGCACTTGCGCTGTATGCACTGGATGGTGAGGTGCTGGTGCTCTTCTTTCCATGCATAAAAGGACTCTGATCTGGATCTCGAATCTTGCGTGCTCTTTGCTGACTGTCGGAGTTGCTCTCGCCTTGTCGCTTCTCTCCTCGGATGGTTAAAAACTCCATGCTCCGTTTTCGCATGTACTCCTGTGCTGATGGTGAGTTGGGGTAATGTGACGGGTTTGGAAGTCGCGGCGGTTTGGTCTGCGCAGCCTCGATGAAAGCTCGTTGATATGCCTCTTCACCAGTGAGATCTTCGCCTGGAAGCGCAGGCCGGGCAGCAATCTCCTGCCGAAAGCCTCTCTCTAACCAGTAAGGTCTTACATCTCGAGGTTGTTCAATTTTCTTGCTTTTAGATTTTGACATCTCTAGTAAGGAATTGAGACTGACAAGAAATGAGCTTTGTGACCAACAATGCACAAAGGACAATAGTGGGGCGGCGACGGCAGCGAGCAATGGACGACAATATTGGTCTACGCTGTGCAAAATCAGAGAAGCACTTCGGTACCCGACGAGACGACCAAGACGATGGGCAAAGTGTCTCAAGGCAAACGCTTTGTCCCACGGACTTGTTAGCTGCAAGAACCGGATTTCTGGAACCAGTCGCTGTCGGAGGAGTAACATGGACCGCTTCCATGGGACGTGCCACTTTGGTCTCGGCTCGAATGAAACTGAGGAACAAGATCGGCAGAGGCAAAAATTTCGGTGCCGTCCACTAAGTGCTTCAGAGTTTCTGCACGTCACGCCGGGAAGACGCATAGGGGCGAGAAGCCGGAACATTAGGTGCTTGTGCTAGCCTATAACATCTTAGACACGACTCTAGTCATGGGAGCAGTTTTCTGTTATCGAGGCTCTTCCGATATATCTTCAAAGCTATTGGTTGTGGCGAAACCCAAAGCGATCGTAGCTCCAGCAAGCTCCGTGATGCGCTGATCGGAGAGATCTTCGCATGTACAACAAATATCAGAGGCGTATCGCTGCAGATTCTGCTAGCTGTAGATCCAGACCTTGTCTGAGCTGAGACACACGCGAACATGGGCCTACAAGCACGCGCGCGCTCAGGTCGATGCTCGCGAGTCTTCTTGCCGTTTCACAGTTGTACACAGTCTTCATTAACAAATTCCCCCTCAAAATCGCAGATGGAAAGTCTTCGAGCTTCTAGCAGCGCGTGGAAGAATATGCCAAATATTTGTGCGCAGAGAGACATTGCGTTCTTGCAGGGTGCATGCGCTGCCTCGACTCTTTTGAATGCTAGCCACTTACGCCATCCCGGAAATTCGTAATACATCCACTCTTGACGTCTCCACGACCTGGCATAGAGGCCGTATGCTGGGCAGGTTTGACTGGACCACGTTGGCGCAAGTCGGCGAGACCAGTTCTCATTTGCACACGTGGTTTACGAGGCCGTTCCTGATGAGCTGTCGGGCTTGTGTTGCCGGAGCTCGAGTGTATTTCTCACATACAGATATGCACCGTGCATTCATAGGAGCAATGACTGGTGTGGATATTTTTACTACTGTACAGTGTTAATCGCTGCCAAGGGAGGCTTCTACTGGCGAGTGAGCTCAGTCTCTCCATCAACGCAGACGTAACAATCAATCGAAGCAAGGATTAGATGAGCTTAGCAATTTACCTGCGAATGATTTATCGACAAAACCTACACCAGTAACCCTTTCTTAAAATAAGGACCACGGTATGTTCACCTCGGTCGCATCCACACGTTGTCACGCTATGTCTGCAGAGCAGTGTGGGATCCAATACTTGCTGATCCACAGCCCTTCCAAGGGTTCGATGGTTTGATGTCTTGCAGGACTCCCGAAAGGGTTGTAATATAACTCGAGCGGATCATTTAGTGCGAGACGTTGTGCTGCATCAACTGGGTGGCACCGTAATTCGACAGTATGACGCAGACGCTTATTGATATTTACATTGATCATAGCACGGCTGTTGAAGATACAGCAGCAACAATGACCGGCAGTCAGCGGCTGGCGGGTCTTTTAGCGACGAATCAGAGACAAGTCGTTTCTCGAGATCCTCAAATTACCGAGAGCTTGCTGCTGTAGGTTGAGGACTAGAGAGATAGTTACAGGGGTCCTGCGTAATCTTTAGAAAAATGTGGTAAAATCGGGTCCAGTGCTAAGAGTACCGGTGCTGCTAGGCGTGGCGAGCTAATAATTAGCCTACTCAGACGATCGTCGTATTGGCTGGCAAAAGTCCCCGATCTCTAAGTAGGTGGATTGAACTTACACCCTAATATCGCATCTAAACCAACCAACGTCTCTGAAACATGGAGCTCGCTTAAGCTGCCTTTTTAGTCTGGACATCAGCAGATCATAAGACAGCTTATCCTTTGAACACCCACTACTATACCAAAAAGCATCGTTAATTGGCTTATGCCCCTGCTCCCTTCCCTTTCTATCTAGACGCTGATTCGCTCTGAAAGTGAGCTAAGCTATGCTA